>CM026426.1:20016572-21216572 GCA_014871385.1 Ceratodon purpureus | reverse complement strand
TCGGGGGAGAGGTTAGTAGCGCTCTTCGATAAGGAAGTTGCCATTGGGGGATCCCCCGATGATGGGTAGTATGAGGAATACCATTACGTGCAAAATGGGGTCTGGAATAGGCCGTGTAAGCCTGCCCTTTGTAGGTGAACCCCCTGCCCCCCGCTGGCAGCAGATGCGAGAATTGCTGCTCGCACGCCCCTCGGTGGCGCGTCTTGAACAAAGGTCCTCGGAATATGCAAGCTGACATGATCGGGTCGGCTCGGAGTTTGGTCCAAAGTGGGCAGATGCTGTCAATCCACCACTGTAGCAATGCCCTCCACACGCCTCGCGAGAAGGTCATTGGTTCGAGTCCCCGTGGCGGTTGCCGGCACCACGGTGGCACAGCCAGTGCCATGTCAAAAAGTACGCGGACAGGGGCCATTTCTTTCTCTCACGTGCCACTTACACAGCCTTTTCTAGACCTATTTTTGCACGTAATGTCTAAGAGGCCATATACATTTCTACAACTCGGATCATCGGGGGATCTCTCGATGACGGAGGGAATACAAACTTACCACGAATTCTTTAGGGTGCTGCCGTCCCTGTAAAGCAGGCATCGGCTTCTTCATCTCTTTCCACTTGATTCTGGCATTGAGCACCTGCATCATGAATGTGTGCTTCTTCTGTGGGCCGGCCATATCCTGGTTTAGGACACGTGAGAGGAGCATGAGCTTGATGTGCTCAGGCTTGGGCGCCCACACTGGGATAATAGAGAACTTCGACGCCTTGTCTTTGTCAGCCTCATCAATTTCCCCACTCTCGACGAGATTTTGGTAACACTGAACCGTATGCTGGCCCCCAATGATGTAGAAGTTTGTGGCGCTCTTTATCTGATTCTTTTCCAAAGGTTTATTGAAAAACTCTACGAGATCTTTTTCTCCATACCCTCCCTTTTTCAGTGGAAGTACAGTGATTTCTCTATCCGTTCCACTGTACCTCGGAGCAATGCGCGTCTGGTTCGTCGAAGCTTTTAACCTGTCCGGAATAAGTCCTTGGTAGAAAATTGAACCTGGAGGGGCCCAGTGCAGCTTTGAGAAATGCACAGTTCTTGGCGCCTCCTTCTCATCCTTCAGCCTCTCGTGGCCCCACTTGTACAGGGGTTCAAAAGCCTCGCTGTACAAGGTCTTCATCTTTTTCTGCTTGGTCTTGTCCAGCTTCTCAATATCCGAAGCTAACATTGTTACACACTGCTGAAGAGTGAGCTTGTCATCACCCTTTCCCTTCTTGCCCTTCCTTGTGTCAGGCACCGCAGTTTCCCCGTCATTGATCAAGGATGATTTCTGTTTTGTGCCCCGCATCATGGTAGGAGTAGACGCAGTCGGAGCTTGCGATTGACCAAGAGCAGCAGCTGCAGCCTCACTTTGCGCCTCGTCGATTAGGTTCTTCTGATTTTCAATATGTGCCGGATCCCACGTCGCCTTATCCTCCGGCAGGTACATGAACCCCTTGGCAGTGAGGGATGCACACTGAATCAGGCTGAGCTTGCAGAGGTCGAGGATCAATCCATAAGTTACAGCCCGATCGGATTCGGCATCTTCTCCTCCACCACCATGATAGCTGTCTCCACGTCAAGGCCTTTCAGTTCGAGAACGTTCAATCCAATCGGGGAATGGATCTGCCCTTCACAGGTGAGATGGGGAACAATGACGGCCATGCCTCCTGCCGTATCCTTCCACAACATGGCCCATGCGGTGACGTTCTTATTGCAGCGGTAGATTGCGTAGCGATTTGATTCACCCTCGAAATTGTAGCCATGGATCCAAAAATCGACAAAGGGGAACAGCTTCACGGGTCTGTGGTCACTTGGTGGTTCCATTATTTGTTGTTCCCTGCAGAACAGACATACACCACTGTTGGTCAAATTCCTCCTCCAAATCAATTAACAGTTATACAAATTGGATCATCGAGGGATCTCTCGACGACTTTGATTTATACACACGCATGAGGGGCTATGCGCATTACTTACAGGACAACAACTATCTTGGAGGACCATAGAAAAAAGCAGAGGAACGAAAGGGACACTGAGGTCATCGAGAGATCCCCCGATGTTCTGCCATACCCACAGGATAGGAAGGGGATACCAACACATCGAGGGATCCCCCGATGGACCAAGGATATGATACCTAAGCATTAAAAGATCCCAAATGCAATTAGCACTATCCATACAGTGTATTGTGGAGGGTGAGGTTACCTGGTTATTAGTTTATGTTTTATAAATATGGTTTCTCGTGAGTGGGTCATCGAGAGATCCCCCGATATTATGCCATACCCACAGGATGGGAAGGGGATACCAACACATCGAGGGATCCCCCGATGGACCCAGGACATGTGCAGAGTGGTCATCGAGAGATCCCCCGATGACTTGCCGTTCCCACAGAATGGGAAGGAGATACTGACGCATCGAGAGATCCCCCGATGGACCAAGGACATTTTATTCATGCATCAAGGGATCACTGAAGTTTGTTACACTGTCCGTACAGTGTATTGTGTAGGGGGAGGTTCTCTGTTCCGTACAGTTTATGTTTAAAGCTTAGGGTTTCAATTGAATAAGATCAGGAATTGGATGTGGATAGTCCTACTCTATTACACTACAAGGTCACGTCGCACTACGGAAACTAATTACAATACCAAGAGAATGCTCCTCACAGCACCTCTCTTAATGTTGCTCTTCATTATAAGACGGACTGGGACGTAGGCATTTCCAAATGTGATAAAGGAAAAATGTCACTAAGCATAGAATTTGAGATTATGAAAAAAACTTACGGATCCTCCCAGATTCTTGCAGTCCCTGGCCCTCTGGATGAACTGCCTGCCATAGCTGCCTGCAAACTCTGCACCGCGATGGTACGATGCACGAGAAATTGGAAACAAAAAATGAGAATGAGAAATAAAAGAACACTTTAGAGGAGCAAACACTGTGACGAATTTTAAGTTCAGCTCCGTCTACTCGTTCCGACAATGCAAGTAACCATACCAACGCATAAGACTCGAGCAATTATGCAAGAGATTGGCAACTGCAAACACAAAAGAGGAGACACAGACCCAATTGACCAAAGAATGTGCGCAAGAAGTACCTGCGAGTGTAGTCGCAGGTGGAAAAACCCCGATCCGCTACTTCGTCTTCCTTCTCAAATCCCGCTCCGACGATCCGATTTCCTTGTTTGTCCCCTGATCCAAAAGCTCCGCCTCGATCAAGAGAGAATGCCACTCTCAAACACCTCTCAAATGCCGAAAAAAACACCTCTCACTCGCCTCCCAAACACCTCTCAATCGCCCTAAATCGAGAGGAAACGAATTATTCGCCCTAAACCTGCCAACCAGCTCTCAATTGCCCTAAACCTCCCTCGCAAATCGACACACGGAAGCAAATTCCCACGACGACCTAAGCCCCTCGATAGGGAAGAGTCACGGCTAGCGGAGAGACGCGGGAGAGGAGCGACCTAGAGCAAGGTGGCGCGAAAGCGAGGTACAGCGAAGGAGCAATTGAGCGACCCTCACGATGATGATGGGGAGCCGTCTTTGCAGTGTACAGTGGAAACTTAGTACCATAATAAAAAAGAAAACGGGTTAGCACGTTCTTGGAGGAGAACAACGTACATTAAGGGGCACCAATCTCTAGCTCATGAGTGCATGCAGTCAATTGAAGTGACCCCTTGATATTAATTGGAAATTAATGAACGATGAGAAATGAACAAAGAAAATAGAAAACTAAATTGGATATTCAGAATAACGAAAAAAAAAATATAAAATAGAATGAAGTGAATCAAAAGAGTTTAATGGGATTACTTTTAAAAGTAAATGAGAATTAAAAATTAAAAAAACTAAAAATAAAAAATAAAAAATCAAATATAAAAGAGAACCGAATGAAATATAAAAGAGAGGGGAATTACATTGAATAAGAATTAAAACAAAACTCATAATAGGAAATAATAATATCACGGGCATAAAAGAAAACGCACATTTAAAAATAAAAGATAAGGGAATGATAGATAAAAGCAGGGTTGTTCATGGGACAAAAGGACCGGTCCGTCCGTCCGGTCCGCTCGTCCGTCCGTTAGGGGTCAGGGGAGGTCCGTTTGACCAGGACTTACGGTTGACCACCCAAATGGTGAAATAGGAGTTACCTTGGCCACCTAGGATGCCACGCGTCTGACATGTTACCAAATATTCCACATATATTGTTGACTCGGGGGATGACGTGGCTAAGAGGAAGGGCGCCAACGCTTTGAGTGAGGGGGGCACGAGCGGCTGAGAGGGGGGGCGCGAGCGAGGGGGCGCGAGCGACTGGGAGGGGCGCGGGCGCCTGCGAGGGGGGGGGGGCGCGAGCGCCTTTGATGGCGGGGGGGGGGGGGGCGCGAGCGCCTTTGATGGCGGGGGGGGGGGGGCGCGAGCGCCGGCGATGGCAGGGGGGCGCGAGCAAGGGGTTTACGGTGGGGGGGCGAGCGCCTGCGAAGGGGGGGCGCGAGCGGGGAACAAGAATCAACCATTGAAGGAAATTAAGGCATGACTGAATTTTTCATAGTGACATAAATGAGAGAAGTTTCAATTCATGTCGAAACAAAATTAGATTCAATAGCCTTAGCTAATGTTTTATGGACATTGACTAAGGTTAACATATAAGTATCTACGTATAAAATTTAGATATATATATATATATATATATATATATATATATATATATTATATATTTTTTTGTGTTTTTTTAAAATTATTTTGGAGACATATATATTATACTTTCTCTATCTAACTTCTATATATAATATGCTAATAGATGTATCATTTTTTTTTGTTTTTTTTGGCGGTGCGCCGCTCTGGATTCCTTCGAGTACCGGGCATACCCAATGGTACTCTTACAACAATGTCTTCATCATCAGGTGCTTCTTCACGGCTATCTTCTGATGAGTAATATCCTTCTGAGGATTTCGACCCCTCGTCATCTCCATCTCCCCCCTGATTAGGCACATACTCCTCCACCGTGGAATGAATGTTGCGCAATTCGTGGTCAATTGTACCATCCACCACTGTGGTCACAATTCTTTTGATCTTCCGTCTTTTGGTCTTATCGGTGATTCCGTCCACATTCATTACGGGTAATCTACGTTTACCCACAGCCACAGGTAAAGACGCGGTAGTTCCAACAGTATATCCTGAAAAAAAAAGGCGAACGTTTGTTGGACCTTTCCGTGACCGTATCACTCCATGACGCGTCGTAGAAGGTCCAGCTGGTAGACTTCGTCCAGAAGAAGTGAGTGGAATGCTTGTATTCGGTGTTGGAGTTAATGAACCATGCCCAGTAGAAGTGCTTGAACGAGGTGGGGGAGGTCGACCCAACCCTGCAAGTACTGCTCCGATTGAAGGTGTACTCTGGGGCAGGGGTGTTTGAAACAATCGGCCAATAGGAATTTCATCTTCGTGTCCATTTCTGACTGACTCTGATTGTTCATTTCTTGGAGGGCTTTCATCCAAACCTCCGGACCTGATTGTTTCCTCAACATTTACTGGCAGAGTGCCCTGGAGTTGTTCAACTTCTTCTCCTCCCTCAACGTCTTCTGGAATTGGAATTTGCTCTCCCATGTTGTTACCCCCTCCTTCATTGTCATTGTTGGAAACGCCACGAACGGGGTGAATGTCATCATTAACGCCACCATCGTCGCTTTGATGCTGAGTCATTTCGACTTCAAATTCATCGTCAATATCATCGTCTGCCCGATCGTATGCGACCTCGCCTCTAGTTTGTATTTCATTGACAACGTGGTGAGGCGAAGTAGCTGCCTCTTCATCAAATCCTGCCCAGTCAAAAACTCCATTCGGCTGGTTAACGGGTTCAGTGCGTGGCATGTCACCATCACCATTGTCCACGGGTAACTCCTGATACTCATCATCCATAGTAGCAGGAGTATAATGAAGTCCACCGTCGTCACCATCGCCTTCATTATCTTCAAGTCCGTCGTGGAATCCTTCATCTCCATCATCATCACATACGTCTTCATCGTACATGGCTGGCACTTCTTCATCCGAGTCTTCGGAGAACGGTTGGTTCTCGTACCAAAGAACAGGATCTGCTCCACGTCGTTCTCGAAGGAGCTTACTGTTCGTGTAAATGTACACCAAGTCCTCTGCCTTCTTCACGGCCAATCGGTTGCGAACCTTACTGTGAACAAAGGAATACATGCTCCAATTTCGCTCACATGATGATGCCGAGCATGTTAACGAAAGGATGCGCTTTGCTATCAACGGTAACGCATCGCCCCCAACCCGCTGCCACCATTGATGAGGTAGCATCTTAGTCTGTCGAATGTTTGGGGCCTCCAAAGGGCTGAATGGACCGGTGCGTTCCTCAAACTGTGTTAGCTCGAACAACACAGTATCGTGGTCCAGTTTAAGGGACTCACTCAAATGAATTAGCACTTGCAGGAGTGCACGCTTCGCAGCACTGTTAGTCAATAGCTCGTGGCTCTCCGGGAAAATGTAGGGATTCAAAATGGCGCCTGCGTAATGAAGATCTGTCAACATCATCTTCCATCTCTTCGTAAAATGTTTCTCAAAGCGATCTGCTATAGCGGGGTCTAGGAAAAAAGGATCACCCCGTAGACGGAACACATACTTCTTCAAATTATTCATGGCCAACCATGCCCTCCCCATTGCCGGTGTTTGTCCATCAAATGTCTTCAAGGTCACAATAGCCGGCTTCATAACATGCACAAGATCCTCACAACGTAACCAAAATGTCTCATCGAGAATGGTACTCCGTACTTGACATGCTAAGGCGTGAGCTCGATACCCGTTTGACCGATTGAATAAAGTACCCACATATTCGTCCCATTTCGGACTGGCTACCACCTGGATTAGTGCCTCCCTCAGTTGAAGCAATCGAACAATCATCAAGTACTGGCATCCAAATCTTGTCTCCGCTGGTAACAACAGAGACAACTTCGGGCTGAATTGGCGAAACAAAGCCATGGTGACATGACGGCGACGTATAAAATTTGGTATGCGTTTTGCCAAGGCAATCAGCTCTTTGAAGGTTGCTTCCTTCCCCCAATCTTCTAGTAAGAGGTCCATGATGTGAGCTGCACAACCTTGCTTGTAAATGTGAGGATAAGCTTCAACCACCTGGTCCATGGCTCCCAACATCGCACTAGCATTGTCGGAGCAAATCTGTACCACATTCTGCGGTCCAACTTCTTTGATGTACTCTTTCAATTTCCCAGCTATGTATGCCTTTGATTTCTTGTACCCCGTTGTATCAATGGAACCTAGGAATATATCTCCTGCTGGACACACAAGCATGACATTCATCAACGGCCGATGAACAACGTTGTCCCATCCATCCGAGCAAATAGTTGCCCCGTACAAGCTAATACACTGCTTCGTTTTCTCCTCTATTTTCATCTTGAGAAGCTGCTTTGTTGGCTGGATGTGCTTGGTTCGCATTGCGTTGTATGCTGGTGGACGGTAGACAAAACCCGCTTTCGATGTTGCCTCCACAAGAGCGATAAAAGATGGATGTCTAACCACATTGAAAGGCACATTCGCTTCGTAAAAAAAGGACGCCCATTTCTCATCCAATTCATTGCGCATCCCAATCTGATAGGCCTCGGTAAAACTTTGTTGCCGCATAGATCTTGGTGTACATGAATCGCCTCTGCTTATAGGCGGAGTTGACTGAGACGGTTGAACTTGGGAAATCCTCTCCTCTTGGACCTCCTCCGTTCTCTGAGGCACTTCCGTAGATTGCTCAGCAGGCATAGACTGGCTAGAACATGGTGCCAAGTGTGCCAAGTGTGCCTCGCCATCACCACCATCAGTGCCGTATATCTCCGCATGTGTCATTCTTTTTGGTATTACATTACCACAATTGGCAAAGCGCCTAAATACGGCGGCGGGGGCCTTGGTACAATGACTCTTGCTTGAACCTTCACCCCATCCATAGTGCTTGAAAGCTCTTTGTCGTTTATAACGAAAGGTGAAATTGCACCACACACATTTCACATGGTCCTTATCAATGAACGTCCACCACGGAGCCCACTCAGCCGTCGACTGACGCTGTTGACCTGCCATTCTCCGTGTCTCTGAAAAAGTACAATGATCTCCTGTCTGCAAGTGTTAGTATGACACATGTGAGAAAAAAATGGTATGTGTAGACATCAACCACAGGCCAATGTGATGCACATAGTCTCAAGCAAGGAGCCCACAAGGAGTTCCGGGACTAGAGGCCATGATTTCAAATGATATTGGGCTTGGGCTAAGTTGGTGGCATTTATACTCGTGAGGGGGGGCGCGAGTTTCTCCAGGCGGGGGGGCGCGAGCGTGTGCAGGGGGCGCGAGTTTCTCCAGGTGGGGGGGCGCGAGCTTCTCCATAGGGGGGGGGCGCGAGCTTTTCCAGGGGGGGGCGCGAGCTTTTCCACGGGGGGGCGCGAGCTTCTTAGAGGGGGGGCGCAAGCTTCTGGAAAGGGGGGGGGGCGCGAGCTTCCAGAGGGGGGGGGCACGAGCTTCCAGAGGGGGGGAGGCACCCTTGTACGAGGGGCAGTCCCGGTGAATGGGCCATACAGTTTTTTAATTTTTTTTTTAAAAACAATTTTTCATTCCATTACAAAACCAACAATACCATTTCATGTTCCACCAAGGCATGTATACGCCGAAAAAACGATTTATTAAAATATTAGAAATGTGCAAACAAGGCCACATAGGCAATCAAAATGTTCGAAACGTAATTCACTATGGAACTACAATGTGTATCTAAAACAACCATTGGGAGCTTGGAAGTTGTAAGGGGGGCTCATCAAATCATTCACAACTTTTGCAAGTGAAAGCCTCTTTGTAGGATCTTCGTTAAGCAAGCCATCCAACTTTGATAAGAATACAATCTTTGAGATTGAATCCTTGAAGAGTTCTGGGCAATCTTCTTCTCTCCATATCATCTTTGCCAAATGGCCTACCGAAAATGCATCAGATAGCGTTGTACATGGATGCATCCTCTTCATGCGCTCCAAATTCCGTTCCTCATCATCTTTCTTGCCATATAAAAAGAACAACTCCGGTGCAACTCCTACCCTCCTCTCCTTTACTCGTACAAGATCATCGGGGTCCATCACACCATAAGGGGAGGCCTTCTTCTCAATGACTCTGCTTGCCACACCCCAATCGCACACACCAATATATACTTTATCCTTGTCATGAGGTGGAAAGTGGAGTAGAATGTTGGATTGCGTTAAGTCGTTGTGGAGGATTTCAGCCTTATGGACTATGTCCATAACGTAGATGAGACTCCACGCCAACATTCCCCGGTTCTTTCGATAGGCAACAATTCTTTGGCACTCTTCCATGGGCATATCCCTCGACTTCAAAATTTCTTTGTAATCTGTTGCCTCGGTCGCCTTCTCATTTAATTTGAGGAAGTTGCGGAGGCAATCTCCATTCCACCACATGGTGTAAGCTTCCATGGTCTTCGAGTGAATGGCCCAAAATTTTATCACACCCGGATGCTCTACGGGGTTAACTGTGGCCTCAATCGCCCGTTCCTCTCGCTTCTTCACTTCGGTTTTAGCCTTGGAAAGTTTTCCCGCAAATTCTATGTGAATTGGAATTTTCTTCATATTGACTATTCGCACTTTTCGCACTTTGCCATACCCCCCCTCGGCATTGAAGCCAGATAATAGCACAACTTTGGCCGTAACCGGAATCCATATCAATGCACCATACATGTGTGCTTCCAGTGCTGAGATCAATGCTTGCTCATTCTAAGGCATAATCTTTGTTTTCCCCTTAGAACATCTCTGACATGCCTCCTGAACCGTTGTCAGTTTTTGAATAAACACTTTGTCTTGGTTGCTCCATTCTTCGCCTTGTGGTTTCTTGACATGTGATTCAAACACATGAATGACATTTGTCGTAGCACTACTCACTTGTTGTGTCAACCACTTCGAGCTGTGAAAATACTTCGTCTTGCAATCCATGTACAACTCTGATCCTTCCAATGCGCTCCAAAATTCCCTTTCCAAATCACATTGGAGGTTGTAGATACCATTCTCTCCGTGATCAAGGTACATTGCCTTCAACATTCGTATGGTACGGGCCTTGTAGTACTCGACGGTCACCTTCCTGATGAAATGCGTATACTCCAATGGTGGATAACCGTCATCCTTCTCGTGCGCTGGAATACTCTTCTTCTTTTTACCCTTCGAGCTAGATGAAGGAGTAGAACCAGTAGAACCATGAGGTCTTACGCAACTCATAGGGTCCACCGCATCTGGAGCATCCAAGTCTTCATAGATAGGCCGCTTGCCGGAGCCTTGTCTAGAAGACATCGCAAAGTAAATCCCTGAAAAAAAAAATTCAACAACTTCCCCCCCCCGCCCCAATGAAGACTTCCCACATAAGCAGTTCCAAGCAAGGCGTGTTTTCACACGTCAGGACGAGGAGCCGCAGTGGGAAGGAGTGGGGGGGGCGAGAGCTTCTTTCCACCTTATATAGTCCCCCACGGACCCGCTCGCGCCCCCCCCCCTTAACCCGCTCGCGCCCCCCTGTACCCGCTCGCGCCGCCCCCCTATACCCGTTCGCGCCCCCCGACCCGCTCGCGCCCCTGTACCCGCTCGCGCCCCCCGACCCGCTCGCGCCCCTGTACCCGCTCGCGCCCGTACCTGTCCGCGCCCCCTTCACCCGTTCGCGCCCCATCGGACACGCTCGCGCCCCCCCCCCCCCCCCCCCCCCCCCACCTTTTGTTTTCCAACTTATTTTTTTATTTTATATTTTTCTTTTGGAAATCTCTACACTACTTTCTAAGAGAAAAAAATAAAATAAAAACTTAAAAAAACAAATTAAAAAATAGAAACCATAGGGATTTTATACATGCACAACCTCTCATTCAGCTCTCTTCCACTCCATGCTATTGATTTAATTTTAAAACGTCTATCTGCCAAACCAATTGCATCGAGCCCCTTCTTAATGATTCTTTATATTTTTAATTATATGTTAGAGCATTGTAGGATCCGTATGTACAATGAAATATATAGATTATTTTTTTAAACTCTAATCCAATTGTCTTCCAAAGCATGCTATTCTTTTAATTTTAATCGCTTCATCTCTTCCACTCAATGATTTTGATTTAATTTCATTCCGTTTACCTCCCAATCCAATTGCATCAAGCCCCTTCCTAACGGTTCTTTTTTTTTTTAATTATATGTTAGAGCATTGTAGGATCCGTATGTACAATGCATTATATTTTTTATTTTTTTAAACTCTAATCCAACTCTCTTCCACACCATGCTATTCTTTTTATTTTATTCCCTTTATCTCTTCCACTCCATGCTATTGATTTAATTTTATTCCGTTTATCTGCCAAACCAATTGCATCGAGCCCTTCTTTATGATTCTTTATATATTTAATTATATGTTAAAGCATTGTAGGATCCGTATGTACAATGCATTATATTTTTTATTTTTTTAAACTCTAATCCAACTCTCTTCCACACCATGCTATTCTTTTAATTTTATTC
This sequence comes from Ceratodon purpureus, assembly GCA_014871385.1. Taxonomy (NCBI): domain Eukaryota; kingdom Viridiplantae; phylum Streptophyta; class Bryopsida; order Pseudoditrichales; family Ditrichaceae; genus Ceratodon; species Ceratodon purpureus. The sequence goes on along the minus strand of CM026426.1, from coordinate 21,205,047 downwards.
CCTTTCTCTCTTCCACTCCATGCTATTGATTTAATTTTAAACCGTCTATCTGCCAAACCAATTGCATCAAGCCCCTTCCTAACGGTTCTTTTTTTTGTTTAATTATATGTTAAAGCATTGTAAGATCCGTATGTACAATGCATTATATTTTTTATTTTTTTAAACTCTAATCCAACTCTCTTCCACACCATGCTATTCTTTTAATTTTATTTCCTTTATCTCTTCCACTCCATGCTATTGATTTAATTTTATTCCGTTTATCTGCCAAACCAATTGCATCGAGCCCTTCTTTATGATTCTTTATATTTTTAATTATATGTTAGAGCATTGTAGGATCCGTATGTACAATGAAATATATAGATTATTTTTTTAAACTCTAATTCAACTGTCTTCCACACCATGCTATTGATTTTATTTTATTCCTTTTATCTCTTCCTCTCCATGATATTGATTTTATTTTATTCCCTTCGTCTCTTCCAATGTTTTATCTTTTTTAGATTTCCACATCTCTTCTAATATTAATGCACTAATTTTTTTGTAGTCAACATTATATTATTCATGGTGCATTAGATCAGTATTCCGTTATGGCATAACTCAGTTTCTAATCATCATGAGATTTATTCATGTTGATAACTTCTTTCATCCCATGTTATTCATCCCTTTTTATCCCGAGTCTCTTATTATAGTCATGATTGTTTTTCTATAATTTGATATCTCATCCCCAAATTATTCAAATCAGTATTCCTTATTTTAATATCTCTTTGTAATTTTTTATTTTTTATTTTATTTTTGAGAGAAATGGTGAAAAAATCCATTGCATTTGTTTTTATTATTGTCTTCCAACCTTCTTCAATGCTACTCCTAAGAAAAAAGAGAGATTTTTTTAAGGGGGGGACCCTCTCGCGCCCACCCCTGGACCTGCTCGCGCCCCCCCCATACCCGCTCGCGCACCTCCCCCTGAACCCGCTCGCGCCCCCCCCCCCCCCCCCCCCCCCCCCCGACTATATAAGTGAAGGGGGCGCCCTCCCCCCCCCCCCCCACTTTTTAAGCTCCACCTTGGCACTCAGGCCTTGAACTACCTCGCGGTGGCTTATTGCTGAGTACTTGGGTGGGGTCTACAGCATTTTGACAACGCCACGTACCTCGTTCAACCGTATTTTGTACGCTCATCCGGGAATTCGGGCCCTAAACTACCTCACGGTGGCTTATTGCTGAATACTTGGGTGGGCCACAAAGTATAGTTAGAATACCATAATCAACCACGTAGGAAAATTGTAAAATCAATTGGGGGAAGTTTTGAGGAGTTGGTGTGTTTTTTAACACACAAAACTTTACCACTACACCACGATGGAGGGAAACCCAGATCCGGCGGCGGAAAGGCCACTCACCAAGGCCGAAAAGAAAAAAATCAGAGATCGTGAACGGAAGCGTGGTGGTAAGAAGATGAAGAAGCGGCTTCATGTGCTGAACAACCCGACAAAGTTGGCATTTAGAGGTTGGCAAGATGAGCCGGAATCGTGGAAATATTCCACATGCGAGGAATTCATTGAATGGTGCCACATCACAAAAATATTTCCACATGATCGGCACAGAAAACACAGGATCTCAGACAAGGCTAACCTCTATTATTGCTTGAATGCGGAGTTTGTTGAACGTTCTATACAAGTTTACCAGCATCTATACAAGCAATCTTGTGTCGAACGCAATGAAGTACCATTGTTCATTTGCAGAATGGTGTATGCTGAGGTGGTGCTTCACAAAGTGGTGGATTGGTCCACCATCAAATCCACGCCGAGTGTTAGGGCGCCGACAGAGCGTGACATTCCCAAACAAAGGAAATACGCAGATGGTGGCCTGGGGAAAAAAATGAAGGAAAAAACACAAGTGCGGGAGCCTGATACAGCAGAGTCTGAACCAGATTCTGATTCCGATGGTCGTCGTGGAGAAAGAGTGCCACGTAGAATTGCAGCACCAGCAAATATGGCTGTAGAGCCTCCAATGAACCATGCAGCGGACGTCATAGAACCTCACGACGATGCGAACACCATCTTTGTGGAAAACGATCCAAATACAGCAGCTAATTTGGAGGTGGTCGGAACTGAACCTACGATGGTTCTTGGCATGCCGGTTGTAGTTAGAAATGACCAGTCTAACCAAACCGAGGAGGTCGGGGAGTTGCAATTACAGGTTATAGAAAAGGATGGCTTCATTGCAGAGTTACGAGAGACCATCCGAAAACTACGATTGGAATCAGCAGCAAAAGATGCAGTAATATCAGATTTGCGCAATCAATTGCAAGAACGAGAAAGACCTCAGTCTTCTCAAGCCAATGATATACCTGTAGTTCAGGATCCAATGTTGGTAGATGAATCTTACATCAACAACACGGTTGATGTTGCGACGGCCGGTGTGTTGGAGAATATTTCCACACCAGCAAAACGACGACGAGTTGGAGTGATATTGCCTCCACCAGCCCCATACCCGCAATCCTATGTGGACATCGATGGACCATTAAGTCAAGATTCCTTGTCATTTCCACCCAATGCTCTAACGGGAGAAGTGGAGACATTGATGAGAGCCAATAATGATTTGCGGCTCCTTGTTTCTAAGTTTGCTAAAGCATACTACGAGTGGAAAGTGGCAACCATTCTCAGCGTTGATCGCGGTCGCCAAATTGCATTAGAGTTCAAGAAGATCGACGAATCGTACTTGCAACACAACAGACGAAGGAATTTTGGCCTCACTTCATGGATTAACGCAGATGATATGTATCCAGATAACATGCCAATGCAAGAATCGAATCCTAAACTCATAGATTGGGCCGAGTTGAATTTCGATGTGGAGAACGCAACTTTGTGCCATGATCTTCAAATGAAGGAAGGAGTTAATAGCAGAAAGCTTTGGCCAAATCCTCAACCGTGGGTGATGGATGGTTCAAAAGAATGTAGTGTGTGTCTAAATACATTTGGTCCTGAGGGTGGATGGGCAGTTGGATCATGTACCCACATGTTCCATCCAATGTGTTTAATTAACATTTTTTTGGTAAGGAGATTTTGCCCGGTGTGCAAATCCCCGTTCCATGAACGCTTGTACGAGGTTTTTGGACTCACTCCATACATGCCACCAAGCCATGAGAGAAATCCCGAAAACACACCAGGTGAAGAGTACCGCAACATGTGGGGGGAAGATTTGATTTGGAGTTGGCGGGCCCAGACTCACTCAGTCTTCAAGAGCAATGTAAGTGACGAGTTGGGGTGGGAGGATGACCCCAATCAGATTGTGAGGGTGGCAAAGAAGATAATTGGATCAAAGAAGGAGGACCAAGGGAAACGAAATTTCTTCTATCAGACTTTGAATGGATACTGGGATACGAAGAATAGGAAGTTCCAACTTGGTAATCACCCAAAAGTCCTCATATGGAACAAGGACGGGGAATTGGTTACAGACCTCGAAGGTCAGTTCATGTCTTTGACCGCCCGAGATGCAGTCCAAATGTCTCTTTCGGAGTGGAAGTTAATTTTCAAACATGAGGCTGTTGACTTTCTTCTGGAGGAACACTCTCCACAGACATTGCGTACATTGAGAGAATTGAGGAACTCGCAAATTCTGCGTTCTCTCAGTGAAAGTGATGGCCCATTCCGGCGGACACGGACGAGAGCGAGGCGCAGCTTGACGCTGGACGATGGAGCGGGACCAAGTGGCACAGCGGGAGTAGATGCAGATGAATAGGAATAGTTACAACTTAGTACTAAGTGACTAGTTTTCATATACTACAGTTTTTGTAATGTTTTGGTTTGAATTGGTAATGAAATGCTTTTACTTTCATAAATGTATACAACATTGCAAAGTCCATGTATTTTGGCTCACGAGTATCTGAATTTACACATTTGTCATTGCGCTTAGCTTCAATATATTATTCTGATGAAAATGTTAGGTTTTTTTGCATTGTCAAAAATTTACTATCTACAAAATGGGCCGCACGAAAAACCCGCTCGCGCCCCCCCCTGAACCCGCTCGCGCTCCCCCCCTGAACCCGCTCGCGCCCCCCCCTGAACCCGCTCGCGCCCCCCCTGAACCCGCTCGCGCCCCCCCTGTACCCGCTCTCGCCCCCTACACATGCTGGCACCCCTTTTGCATATGTGGAATTCCCCGTCATCGTTCATTGTCCATGTCATCAATATGTTTCCCCTATAGGTAAGTTGTAAAAAAAAAAAACTAACTTAGTAATTTTCCTCCTCCCCTCAATGTCCGATTATGTCTGGGGACCGACCGGTCCGTCCGTCCGTCCGTCCGTCTATGTTTGGAAATTTTGCCCATGTCCGTCCGAATAGACAACCCTGGATAAAAGAGAAGCGAATGAAAAATTAAAGAGAAGGGAATGCAATATGGTGGAAAAGAGAATGGCATGTTAAAGGAGACGGGAATGAAATATAAAAGAAAAATGAAATTAAAAACAACTAATATGGAGTACGCCTTTCATGATTTCATGAATTAGATAGATCTTCAAGAGATTTATGTCACATAGAAGATGCAATAATAGATACTCCCTGGTAATAAACCTAGAGCTCGAAGAACTAATATGGAGTTCCCCTTATACGTTGTCCTACCGTCATCCACATGGTACCGCGCATGGATTATAACTCTACCATTCTCAAAAAACCACCATTAACTTTTTTTTTATATATAATTTCATTTGAATACCTAATAAATTGGCAGCACTATTGATATATTGTAAGTTATAAATCACCCTCGCATTTTCATACTTGATAAATTCAGACTCATAGTCGATCCAACAAGATTCATTATGAAATCATTATTTTTAAAAAGAAAATGGTGCAAGTCATTTTTCTTTGAAATTAGTTTCACGCGAACTGTTAAGTCATTCATTTTACCCTTATATTGTCTTCTTAAAATATCCCGTTATAAATGAAAATCATTGATAACAAAGGTTAGGTGATATAAAAATACCTTAATTAATATTTAGCATTTTTATACAACGTTACTTCGACGCTTTTTAAAGAAATTACTTACATGTGTGACTTAAATACATAAACCATTCACATCATAATTCAGATTGAATTCAATTTTTACTTTGTGATGCACCATATTTTAAATGGAAGTTCATTAAATCCCTAGAAAATTACAAAGAGGCACAATTAAAAATTCACGTTTTGAAGAGTTACGACTGAGTTTGAAAAGTTGCAACGAACTTTCATAACGTATGACTCATTTTCAAAACGTGAAAGGTCACATGAATGAATATAAAAAAGTAACAATGCGATGTACTACCATCATCCAAATAAAATATGAAAGGTGTTTTAGATCTGATACTGCCGTAAAAATACATCTGTTACCAAACAACTATGTAGCACGTTAAATTCGGGACACCATAAATTAAAGTGACCCTTACGAGATTTATGTGCCTTTAAAAAAGAGAAAAAAAAACATTTGAATGGTGTGTAAATGCCAAATGGGGGCATTTGGTGTTCCTTGTCATTTACTTCAAGACACCATAAATAAAATTGACCCTCACAAGATTTATGTGCCTTAAGAAAAAAAGAAAGGTGTGTAAATGCCAAATGGGGGCATTTGGTAGTGCTTGTCATTCACTTCAAGACACTATAAATTAAATTGACCCTTACGAGATTTAGGTGACTTCAAAAAAAAAAAAAAAAAACATTAACATTCGAATGGTGTGTAAATGCAAAATGGGGGAATTTGGTGTTGCTTATCATTCACTTCAAGACACCATAAATTAAATTGACCCTCACGAGATTTATGTGCCTTAAAAAAATAAAAAATAAAAAAACATTTGAATGGTGTGTAAATGCAAAATGGGGGCATTTGGTGTTGCTTGTCATTTACTTCAAGACACCATAAATTAAATTGACCCTCACGAGATTTATGTTGCTTCAAAAAAAAAAAGTAAAAAACATTTTACTGGTGTGTAAATTGGATAGACCCTCCAAAGATTTATGTGACCTCGGAAAATCAAAAATAGATAAACTCTAAACTCTAAACCCTAACCCTTAAACCCTGAACCCTGAAACTCTGAATCCTGAACCTTCAAGCTCGAACTCAGAAAAGCACCTATTACCCCAGCACTCCCATGAAAAAGTGTGGGAACATAAACGTGTACGCATTGGAAGCATATTAGGTACAACTGAATGGTATTCAGTACAAATTTAGTGTTCCTATGGAAATTACTCTATGTAAATATTGTATATGTTGCTTAAAGGACGTGGTACGTGAGTCTAATAAATCATGCCCTAGAGTGGCTATTTATGTAACAGATCTTGACATATAAATACATCTTGGTCCTTCGCAGAGAGCGACTATCGTACAATGGTGGACGAGGTGATGACATGGACACTCCTACAGAAGTAGGGAGGACAGATCGAGTGGCGCTGCATCATGAAATGGAAACCACCCTCACGAAAGTACTGCTGGATGGTTTATGCATCATGACATGTATGTTCCCTTCGAATTCAAACCTGAAGGGCTTGATCTTGTTTCCCCCTTCTGAATTGGCGGGGATTCTCCGTTTGAATTCTCTGCTGGACCGCCATCTCCTGATTCATTCACATGAATTCAGAGCAGTCTCCTCAGAGTTGTTTCATTAGCGCGTTTGAGAGTACAAGTTTCCTGCAACATTGCATGTCGTAGACAGGTGGTAGAACTTGAGATTGAAGGGTTGCGGGGGACCGAGGATGGGATTGAGGTGCCGGAGAAGCATTTGAGGAGGCGGAGGAAGCACCGGCTGGGGTGTTTAGAGCGGCCGATTACATTCGCAGGGAGTGCAGGTATTTCGGTCTTTCCTTGGAAGATCTTTTGTCAACCGGGTTTATTTTATTGCTCTTGAATGGTGTGTTCTATCTCCTGTACATGTTACATGTGCTGATCATGTGATCCATCGCGGGATCCCCTATTGTAAGTAGAATTGTTCATGTAGTTCTCCGCGGGTTATGTAGAATTTGCAAAGTAATCGGGGAATTTTTAGTTAAGATTACCCCTTGCATGTTGCATGTTGGTGGAATGAACTGCACTTATGTGATTTCCGTGTTCTTGTGGAAATTTTGCTGTACGGACAGTAAATTTACTGTACGGACAGGGGTGGCGAGGTGGAGGCTGCTTCTTAGTGGATCCAACTACCCTCATCGAGAGATCCCTCGATGCTGCTTTGGAGATCCTCATCGAGAGACCCTCATCGGGAGATCCCCCGATCCTATAGGATTTAGACCCTCATCGAGAGATCCCCCAATACTTCTTTGGAGACCCTCATCGAGAGATCCCCCGATACTTCTTTGGCTCTCTTCAGAATGGACTCTGGCAGTGACAGTGACGGTCCCCTGATGCCGTCTGTGGGACCTTCCGGTTACGACTTCTCTAAGGAATCAACTGCTCGTAGTGATGAGCTTCGACCCGGGCAGTCTGTGAAGCGTGTCGTCCCCCGTTTCGGAGATGTTGGAATCAGATCTGTTGTCGACGTTAATCCTTCTGGGCAGTGGCTTGGAGTTTGCATTCCACCTGGCTCGTCGGAATTTATTCTTGTGCGACCATCAAGCATCGTGTCGGACGCAGAGGACCTCTTCCTCAAACCTCGCCAGAGAGGCTGCAGCGTTTTGAGGGATGCTTTGAATCAAACAACCCTCTGGAGAGCTGATGATGCGATTGCATTGTTGCAGGATCCTCCCATGAACGATGTTGAATACGTTCGTCAACAATCCTGGATTGGTCTGGAAGTTCAGAGGTTGGACCTTGCGGGTGCGGTTTTAGCCTTCGGTAGAGTGTTCTGCTTAGAATCGGAGGAGTATTTTTGAGACGGAAGATTGGGCGAGGGATACATTGGAATGACAATCCTCGACGTCTTTGTCGGGGACACTGATGCCATAATGAGTAATGAGCGTTGGTTGATATCTGAATGCAAATTCCCCAACAGCCCTTCTCTTCGGTCAACAATCGAGCACTTCTCGCGAATCTTCATGGAGGTAGATCCGCAAGAGCACCTTGGAGGCATACGGAAGGCACCTTACCGGTTTATAGTGCGGAAACCTAAAACGCATAAAAAACGTTTGTTGTACAATACAAAGACAGCCGATGCTGAAGTGATGAAGGTTAGCTCCGAACGATGCTACTCGAAGCATTGCTGCCAGACATTTCACTAGGAGCTCATACTAATAGTGCGTAAGAAATTCTATTCGAAATCCTTTCAAGGAAGACGGGAATACGGGATTGCGGCGGGTGGACAGATGCATTCAGTCGACGGTGACCGTAGGAGGAAGTACTTGATGCTGCATGATTTGGAAGTTTGCGCAACTGCGTGGTATCTTATTCACGAAGTTCCCAAGTCAACTTTTCATAGCTATGTCCAAAGATACAACGAAGGTTTTTTCTCAATAGCGCATGGAAACAAGGGCTACAAGCGACCGAGGATCAGAATAGTTCAATTCATTGGTACTATTGCTGCTATTGTAGACAAGAATGCCGATCAGATGCCCCATCAAATGCAAGGAATCGGAAATGGACGAGTGGACACTCTGAAATATCTTCCAGCAGGCAACAACTGGAAGCGAGTGATGGCTGACGCCAATGAGGTACGAGTCTTTGCTTCGCGTGTCTTCTAGTGTCATTGCATCGGGAGATCTTCCGATAGAGGTTACTTTTGTATTGACAGTCAGTTCTCTGTCTTATAGTATCGTTGCACTCTACCTACGTCATGTGCAATATATAACCCTTTTTTCCCCTCTTAAGGGATTTGTCATAATTTGTCGTGTAATACTTGGAGCTTCTTCGCTTGTGTGCGTCTCTTTCTTTGCCTCACAAGCCATTTGGACGTTCCGGTGCTTTGCAGACAAATGTTTCATTGGGTCTGCCTACAGTGAGCCAGTCTACAATTAGTAGAATTAGAAGTTCACTCTTCAACAATATTGCAATCAAACCGGTTGGAAGTTCTTTTGCAAAATGCTCGACATGTGACCAACTTCAAGAATTCATTCTAAAGTCAACTAACGGAAGTCCAGAATATGTTGACTTCGTGAAGCAACGGGAGGAGCATCTTGCTCACCAAGCCTCTTGTCGTCGTCTGTATGGTGCATGGTGTGAAGAATCAAAGCGCAATCCCAGTGAGATTCTGTGCATTATTCATTTCAAGATGGATACTGCAAAAATTGCCCTTCCCCGGATGCGGGTTACAACAAAGGCTACTCAAGGTTTGGGCCAACTTCCTATGAATGTCACTGGTATGGTTTCACATGGGCACGGGGATGGCGCCTATGCACATTACTGTCCTCAGTGTTGGCCAGGAGATTCTAACGCCACAATATCGTCATTGGCAAGGCTGTTCTGTAGACTAGAAGGCCCCTCATTTCGGGAGTCTAGGAAACTATTTGAGTACCCCCCGCAAAACTCACTGTTCGAGACATTGTTGAGGGGGAAGTCTAGGTGCCTTGACATTTTACTGCGTATCGAGGGATCCCCCGATGTCCAAGGGTATATACCTTCACCGAGGAAGTTATACCTTCAACTGGATAACTTCGCCAAAGATAACAAGAACCAATATCTCATGGCGTTTCTCTCCCTGCTGACTGCACGGGGTGTTTTCAAGGAAATTCAGGCTGGATTTCTACTAGTGGGTCATACGCACGAAGATATTGACGCTTATTTTAGCCATTTGTCGAAGGCATTAAAAAGCAAGAATACGTTTGTTCTTGCGGATCTATTGAAGGCCTTCATGCAGTCCTAGGAGTTGTCATTCATGCCGGAGTTCATTCAAGAGGTTGCAGACTTCAAGTCTTTCATCAAAGGCTATCAAAGTAGTGGTGCAGCACGCCTTATTGGACTTGGAGAGATGCACCTTTTCAAATTCTATGTGGACGATGATGGTTGGCCGGTTATGAGGTACAAGAAATCAGCCCTCGACACACAACGGCTACCCCTCAACAGACCCTCTATTTGATTGTGGAATGCAAACATGGATGGCGGCCCAAAACTTCCTCACGGCTCACCAAAGTCGTTTCCGTTCAAACCTATGGGGGGAAGTGAGGTTCCTAAATCTACTGGGAATCAAGTGAAGGCGAGAGAGACCGCAGCCAAAGCTACTGAAAACAAGAAATTCATGAAGTGCGGACTCTAGAAGTACATTGAGTATTGGAAAAATGGAATGGCAAAATGCGAGGGATTTGCAGCAGCTTTTGGGCCTTATGTTGACTACTGGACTCGTTTGTTGTCTGAGCTTGATAAGCCTCTGCCAGTGACAAATCGTGAATTGTTAGAGGGTTTCTGGCCAAACCATGACTGGAGAGCCGTATCCAACGGAGTACCGCGCCCAAGATTTTTACCCTTTTTACTTGAGGATGTGACTCCTAAGGATGAGGAACCAGAGGCGTATTGTGGCCCAGCAAACGAAGCTCCGGAGAGTCCTTTCAATCCCTGGCGTGATATTCGGCCCGACAGCTGGGTTCTTTTGAGACTTGAAGATCCACTCATTTGTCCTGTGTGGCAGGGAAGAGCAGCGAGTGCTGTATGCAGAGAGGAAGGCCATGTAAACCATGGGAAATTTCTAATTCAGTTTTGGGAACCTCGTAGCACGGAAAGAGACCTTGCATTGAAATACCGTAATTGTTGGTCTGCTAAGTGGGTAGTAGAGACGCGTGCTCCGGAGTGGGTCTCTGTTGGTGCAGCTTTGTTTCAAAATTGGTCAAAAATCAAAGACCCGTCTACTAGAACCATTCCTAATAAAGCTATAGAGGCTGCTTGAGCAAACTTAGAGAGAGCTAACGTAGTTGATCCATGATCTTCTATGCCACGTAGGAACGACATCGGGACATCCCTCGATGATTACGTCTAAGTCACCTGTCTTCCTCATTTTCTATTAATGACATAAGAGTCATCACTGCTTGACCGCTTCTAAAGCTTCTGTGTAATATCTGCCTTCCTCGTGTCAATGATGTTTGTTTCTGTATGTGTTTCAAATCTGCTTCACAGTATAATATGTCGGTCATGTTTGATATTGGGGGCATCCCGTGACAAAACAATGCTGAACCGACATGCCTTCTACTGTTCTGTATCTCGCTTGCCATGTGCTGATATCTCGTTCAAGTTTGATATCGCGGGATCCTCCGATGAATACTTCTAAGCCCCCATCTCTTCTATTCTTTTGTATTACCCTAAACCCAATGTACGTATATCTCGGTCAAGTTGGCTGCTGGGGATCCCGTGATGAATATTGTAGAGCCAAAATCTCTTCAGTTTTTCGTTCCTTGCTCGCAATGTACGTATAATTATCTGGGTCAAGTTTGCTATTGGGGGATCTCGTGATGAATACTCTGGAGCTCAAATGTCCTCTATTCTTTTATATCTCGCTCGCAATGTACTTATATCTTGGTCAAGTTCGGTGTCGAGAGATCCCGTGATGAATACTTCTGAGCCCCTCCACGACGGTTCTTCCCATACATTGTCACGCCAATGCTCTAAATTTATCAGGTCTATGATAGGTAATTGCTTAATTCTGGACTCTGGACAGTCCAGAAATAGTTAAATATGGCATTAATGGAAAGTCTGTTGTCTTCTTGCTTCGATGAGATAGAGAAGACATTGAGGCAAGAGGTAATAGACAAGAAATGGGCAACAAAAGATGGACGTACTCTCCTGGCAAAGTCCCTAGCTTGGAAACTGAGGAATGTTGTCAGTAGCCTTACGCTCGCCGCAACGGAGGCAAAGGCCAGGCTAACCCTAGGAAAATCCCATTTAGACGTTTCTGGAGTGACAACAACCGGAAGCCAAATGGGAAGCCAACAAACTGGACGCAAGAGAGGCAGAGCAATAGTTCCTTCGCAAAGCCGAGCCGCTTGTGCAACTCCCACACCCCTCTCACCATTGAAGAAGAAAGGCCTCGAGAAGAAGACTAACAAGCCGAAGCTCAAAAAGGACTTGCTCTTATCTGCGGAGGACCTAGCAACAAGTTTGAACTCTGTTTTCGTGGAACTTCCGAAGGAGAACAAGGCTAGGGAGATCCTGGACTTCGATAGTGCCAATCGAATTTACCAGGGTTTCTTTGCTGATTGCGAGGAGGTGTTTGTCTTCAAAATGGATGGGCAACCAAAGAAGATTAGTGTGGACGTGATGCGGTGCAAGCCCGCACCGGCCCATTGGACTATCCGTGCATATGAGAAGCGGACATGGAGGAGATGAAGAATTACTTGATCAACATGCCGGATAGGACACAAAAGAAAACCCTGTGTGTGATGCTAGACACGAAGCTCAGACCCCGGGAAGAAGATGATCTAAGGGGCTGTACATTCTGGATCGTCAACGGACAACACAGTGTTGCGGCGTCCAAATCACTCATCGAGGATAACGCTAGTGAGGAGTTGGTGAGGGACTTCAGGGAGTGGGACGCGTACATCGTTTGGACCCCTGATTATGATAAGCTGCGGAAGATCTCAGCATTTTATAATCGGGTGAACCATCTCGCACCCTTTAAGCCAACTTGGGCGAGCAATATTATTGCCGCCAGGACAGTGTGGCTGAAGTATGGTAAGCCGCAACTGAAACATGCCGCCGCTGGTGCAAGCGAGTCTAGGACTAGAGGTCCGAGAAGAAATCCAGCCTCAAAGACTTACAACGTAAGTTCACTGACTCATTAGCATTAGCAGTTTAGCTCGACTCGAGCTAAACTGCTTGGAGTTTAGCTCGAGTCGAGCTAAATGTATATAAACTTGTTTGTTTTCAATGATCTGGTATATCTAACGCACTTTAGCTCGAGTCCAGCTAAAGTGTAATTGCGTGAAAGCATGATCTAAGGTAGTTCCTGTGTGTATGCAAAACTTTGTGGAAGCAATCAGGGAGCGCTTCACAATGATCGATGTGGCCAAGCATCAAGCCCTGCTCGCGAAGAAGGGAGGGAAGAACAATATCTACCTGACAAAGAAGCTGAAGATCATCACATCCAGTGATGAAACCTGGGACTTGTGGAAGGAGGTGATCGCGTCTGCGGCATGTGGTGGACTCACAGACCCCGACACCGAAGAACCTCACAAGAAATTTCATCAAAGTGCCAGGTTTGTTCCTGATAAGGATGGTATGCTTCCAAGGGATTTCTTCAAATGGCTCGGGAACTTGTCTGAGGCGGATCACCGGAGGCTCTATAAGCACATCCTACATAAGTCTCGGCCAAGTCGGAAGTACACATATCCGAAGGTTGTCATTAAGTAGAATACGAATGTACTGGAGGACTGCTATACGGTCAAGGAGTGGGTAGAGCGGAGAAAACGTAAAGCTGTAGCTCAGGGGGAGCTGAACAAGATTAAACCGACCCTACATCTAATCAAGAGAGGCATCCTTGATGTACTGGCTTGGAAGCACTTCAAATAGGCTTACCATGTCTCCAAGGAGTCCAAGCACGTTTTGCTTGATTGGGGTATTCCAGACTCATACTAGACTAACTCCAGAGCTACACAGTATCGCAACGTAACCGCCAAGGATCTCTCCTCATATGCGGTTGAGTTCTTTAGACAATTCCTTCAGGTTCGAGATGGGTTTCAGAGTCCAGCAGCTCAGATGTAGTTTCTCCCATTCATCAGCGAGCCTCAACATGCCTTCGGATCTTGGCCCTCTGATGTATGGAGGTTGTGGTGCGACGCTCTCACATTGGGAATCATCGACTTCTGGTTTCTCCCAATCTACAAGACGAGGCATAACTACACTTTTGAGAACCCCTTCTTCATGGAGTTCTTCAATATGGTCGATGACTATGGAGAGCCCCATTTCAACAATGTTCGGCACTGGCTTCTGATTTGCAAAGACGATGAGGACTTTGCCCAGGTGCTAACGTGGGTGGAGCGTAGAACCTTGAGTGGTCGCAAGAAAGTCAATTCTGAATATTTCCCCGCTCTTAACGAGCGACTCGGTGAACACCCCCCAAAGAGCAGAATCGCAATGGAACCCGTCCGACTCTTGTTTCTCATTGATACAGATTTACTTGAGAACAAAGTGTCACCGCCAGATCCTCTGAGCGAGTACAGAACGCCGGATCATCCACTGTACAAGGACAACAGGAAGTTCAACGAAAGGAAGTACTCGACCTATCCATCGGAGTTAAGGATGGAGTTCTACTTGCAGGTCCACGACACGTTTTGCAATCACGGCGGGGCAGTGTATCAGCTCTATGGTGGAACGAAGCCCCTACTGGCTGCTATGGTAAATGTTTCCACACTTTAGCTCGAGTCGAGTTAAATCGTTCTACTGTTTTGAATCTATGGACCGTGTATGAATGCACTTCTACACTTTAGCTCGAGTTGACATAAACCTTGTTTACCTTGCTTTCGGTTTCTCAGATGCTCTTGATCTCGGCTTTCGTCGTTGCGGATGATAGTGACTCAGCTAAAATGACCGAAGCCCGGTCACTTGGTTTGACTCGGGACCCGGTTGATTTTAATGTCGACGCATATTTTGTCGATGAGGGACGCTTTCCGGAATATGGCAAAGTTGTGCGAAAAGGGAAAGGCAGAGCTCTGGAAGAGGGTGACGATGTAGAAGTGGAGGAGGATGCCCCTACCAAAGAACAAACCCCCTCCTCCAGTACAGCAGACATCAGCAATGAGGGCGATGGTCCGCCTTCAGATCCGGTGAGTCAGACAGCATCTGAAGGTGGAGTGGGGAGAAGACTCGATTTTCTTGAGGTGGACATTAAGCGTACAGACGAAGAGAGACCGGGTTCTGCACGAGAGCTGGGATCAGGAAGTGAGAAAAAGACTGGTGGTGGGCGAAGTACAGGTAAACAGGCACAGAAGAAAAAGAGGGTCAACCCACTAGCACGGCAAGCCTCCCCGTTGGGAAGAGCCGCTCCCGTTCCAGATATTCAAGCTCTTCTTGCAGAACTGCAGGCGTCTAGGGATAGGGAGAAATCCTTATTACATAGGATGGAGAAGCAGAGCATGGATATAGACAAGACCGTGCAGGCGGCACTGCAGGGTGCCTTGCAAAACATGGGGCAGGCCGCTGTTTTCCCGAATGCGGGTCCTGTGCTGCCCAACGTCCAGCCAATAGATAGTGCCCCGCCTACTTCGCGAGTACTAGAGATTTTGGGCTCCCCAGGCGGTGGTGCAAATTTGCCAGAGTCGGATCCGAGTCTTGCATGAGTGCCTGAGCCAAGCCATCATTGCACCGACCAGGTCATGCGTGACCCTAGTCCAAGCCCACCCCATTCTCCCTCCCACAATCAAACTCAGGGAGATGCTCTTGAGACATCTTCAGGTCCCTCCCAAACTTAGATATTTTGAACTCGGAATTTTGTAGATGAGGTGTTAATACCGGAGTTGTTCACTGAAATGTGCATTTTGTACCAAAGCAACTGTAATTAATACAAATGGGCTTTTTAGCTCGACTCGAGCTAAACTGTTCGACTTCTTTACCAATCCTTTCTATGTCAGCTTCATTGATCACTCTCTGGTGATTCTATAGTTCTCTTGCAATGCCCAGGTCAGGAATTACATGAGGAAGTGGACGATCTTCGGGTCATGGATGATGTTGTCATGGCCCAAATCGCGGATGTGCTGATACACACAAATATGGATTTAGATGTCACGGCCCAATGTGCTCTTACCTTATCACCGTGCGTAGAGGTCATTCCTGACGATCAACCTGAGGATTTGTTAGGGACGATGGGTCCTGTGGAGGATCGGGATGTCGTAGAAGAACAAGCCGAGGATGTTCAGGTATTTCATCTATCATTATATCTCGTTGCACTGTTTTCTTGGGTATTGACTTGCCTTGCGATTGTCCTCTTTGTATCATTCGTATAACTCCATCCTAGTATAATATAGTTATGTCCATTTGTCATCGGTATTTCCTCTCCAGGTGCGCGAGGCATCTGGATGTGACGTAAGTTCTAGTGAAGAATTGAGTCCTGTCCCGACGCGACCTCAGAGTGGTTGGTTGAACGTTGTCCTCGACCTCAATGAAACACTCTGCTCGAGTACTCCTAAGTGGCCTGGACAATCATTCGTTAGCCATGACCTTAACATCCACTCAGCGTCCAAGCCAGCGGTCGTCGGCCCCAAGCTTGTTTGTGTCAGGCCCAATTGCGCTCATTTCCTTCGTCGGTTGTCAACATTCGCAACCATAACCGTCTGGAGTTCGATGAAGACTTCAACGACAAAAATGATCTGCGACTATCTGTTCGGTCCAATTCGTCCAGTCTATCCGCTCAGAATTCTAGGTCAAGAGGACTGTCAGAGAGTTCCTACGGGCGTAGATTTCCGAGGTCGTCCAGGATTTATGAAGGAACTCGGGACTCAGAAGGACATCTTTCTGAAGCCGATGTGTGATGGTCTCTTTCATAAATTTGATGGCCTATATTCCAAAGCCAACACCATTTTTATTGACAACAATCCGAGCAAGCACTGTCAGAATAATTCTCACAATGTCCTTTTACTCTCTACTTGGAACAACCAAAACCCCAATGCCACAGATGATAGTTTTTTGTTGACGAAACTTTTGCCATGTCTTGTAGACCTACACCGCTTCGTAGGGACAATTGCAAGATTCACGGCCGAGCGTCCGATCGAAAAGAAAATGTATTATGATGACCGTTCTACCTGTGAACAATACGCTAAGATTAACGAGGCAATTAGCCGTAGAGCATAATTAGGCATGTTTTCGGTTCTCTAGTTTGCTGATGGACATTTTTGAACTGGTGCGAAGCTATCACTATACTGTACATCTTAACTAACTGCCTAATCATTGTATCGGGACTACTCCTTTTGTAATACGAAGTTTATTTTTCTTTCTTAATCTATTCTGCCCCTTGCGACGAACCCTTAACCATTGCTGAATTATTGGGATGTATGTTTCGATTCGCTTTATGTATTGCAGGATAATGCATGTCGAGCCTCAGTGGATTCTTTGAATTATGCTTATGGCTGCGGGCCCTCTCTACGTAGCAGAGGGCTTCTGTTGCAATCCGTTGCAACAGCGCAGTCCACGATGGACTATTCAACTATGGCTGTCGACGAAGGGGTTGTGGACCGCCCGGTTAACCTGTCCATTCCCAAGACCCTAAAATCTCCTTCTCCTATGTAGCCACGGACCGTATTGCAGGTTCTATCTCCAAAACGACTGAGTTCTACCCCTACAAAGCGTGACCTTTATAACAATTTGGAGAACATACCGTCACTTCCACCGGCAAAGGTTAGTTTTCATTCTAGACTATCAGCTTCTCATTCCTTTCTGATGTTTCGTTCATGTAAGTCAATCAAGTGATGGTAGCTGCTCGCATCTGTTCTTGCCTCCTATATGTCCTTAATTTAGCTCGAGGCCACCTAAAATGATTGATCTTCTTCTACTTTCATCTAGGTTCGTGCTAGCTTATGTCGGCTTCTTCCTTCAAGGTCCGTTTGACCTTTACAATTGCACTCAGGAGTTTAGGTCGATTTGACCTAAACCGAAATCTCTTCCCAATGCTAATTTATCCCCTTTGCAGATGCCGAGGCTATGATCAACAACTACAGGATCCGGGGCAAGGAAGTCCGGCGACTCCCACCCTAAACCATCCAGTACCCGTCGCCACTCTCTGCCAGAGTCAAGCATTGGTGAAAGGCGTAGACAAAAGTTGCAACGTCTTCTTGATAGTTCAATGATGCAGGTCGAGGGAATGTCGTGGACACGTCAGCGTCAACGGGAATTTGTCAAGTCAAGAATTGAGGCTTACGAGGGGACTCCATAACCATATAGTAGATAGTATGTACTGTATAGCAATGGCGCAGACAATGGAGAGACGATTATAGGAGTTGTCTGTGTTATTTCAATGTAATTATGTTTCGAATAAAATCATTGATCTGTTTGTCAAATTTTCTCGTCTGCCATTTATGCCTCATTGTCATGCGCACTTTTTGTGTTCTACAAAATTCCGAATGTATTTTATGTGATTGGACATTGCCTTTTTCCTAAACCTAGGTTTAGAAAGGTAACGGATAGTTACTACTATAAATACAAAAAACGTGATTTCCTTTTCTTTCTTGTTTTTTATTGCGTTTAGGTGAGATCGACCTACATGACATAATCATCATCCTTCCTTAAACATGTTTTTAACGAATCATTGAAGATTATTAAGTTCTCTCCTGTATGTTCGTGCATTTAGGTCCACTCGACCTAAATGACATAGGCCTCATTGTTCCTTTAAAGTGTTTTTAATGATTCAATATTGATTTACGCAAGATCAAAGTAAATGGGAAGGCACGAATGTGGCCATTTCTCTACACACTAATTTCCCAAATTTAAGAATATCTCCCAAAATTTAAGAATATCTCCCAAAATTTAAGAATCACTGGTGTTTAAATTTTTTTCATATTTCATTTTTTATGTGAAGTTATGAAATGCATTGCGCATTTATATTGTACTTCAATTCTTCATGTTTATTTTTTTAATTTTTATTTGAATTCTTTATGTTTCTGTTTTCATTTTTAATTTAATTTTTCATTTGGTATATCTAGATGCACTTCAGAAAAAAAATTGGAATGCAGTACAAAATGAATCTTGATATTACAAGCTCAAGGAAAGATTTTGTACTATCAACTGTATGCACTCAAGAATGAGGACCCAAAGAAAAGACCTTTTGTGGTAGTTATACAACATGATTTCATGCACAAATCGGCCCTAGGGCTTTGAGATAATAATTCATGAGCCTTGGATTCTACATTCAAAACAAACCAATACGATTTGCCGTTTTATGTGGCAATTATACTAAACCAAGATAAAATTGGAATTCTGGTTTTTTACATGCTCTGGATTAATGTAGTTAAAGAAGGACATGAGGGTCTTGTTATAGTGATAGCATTATCCCATGTGTTAAGATCGTTACAAAAGATTAGACCCTCCGCAATCATCATTGACAAACACAAGCCATCTTTGAATGCTAATCAAAGGGTTGTGAGTATTGATGCTGATTGTTGAACTTTTGAAGAGTGTACCAAAACACAAGTTGGTGGATAAGTTCTTTTATGTCACTTCCATGTCATGAAGGCATAGTGTGAAAACTTGTTAACTAAGGTTCTTAATGAGGACAAGGAATCGGGTATAAGTAGCATTACATGTTTTGATGCTTTGCCCTAGTAAAGACCATTTTGACGAGAATTTAAAAAAAAATTGTATTGAGTTTCAACATATCCCGACCTTTGGAAATTACGTGAATTCTGGATGGGCTGGAATTATTTGTCCTTTGAGGAAGTTGTGGCCTCCATTTGAGAGGTTATTTGCTTATGGGGGTATGGATACAACTAATCATGTGGAAAGACATTGGGAGGTGATTAAATACATTGGGAGGTGATTTTACAAGGAAAAGTGAACCGGTCCCTCCGAGACCTTACAGTGGCAATTGTTGGTAATGCCTATGAGGCACTCGTGTGAGCCAAACCAGATTATTGAGTCAATTCCAAATCACTCAACGTATAACTAAGTTCTTCATTTTTGTATATTTGTGTATGTATATTTTATTGTATTAATTTCTTTTTATATAAATATGTTTTGAAAATGATGCTAAGTTCAAATCTATTTTTTCAATTTGTAGGTGACTTAAAACGATACATAAGGAGAGGGAATGAGAACGCTTATAAACATCAATTGAAAGGAGGATAAAAAAATTTGAAGGCTGACCAATCTTGTCATATGGATGTCTTGAAGGTTGTTGATGAGGAGCATCTCCTTTTTCATGTCAAGAGTGAGACTTCTCCTAAACTATGGTATAGTGTTTCATTAAAAACACATTATTCTGATTGTCCCAATTAGATCTCCACTTGCAAACACATATTTGGTGTGCAATCGATTGTGAAGTTATTTTTTGAAGGAGTTAAAGAAAATGAAGTGGTTGAGAAACCATTGCCTATACAAATCAACATATAAGACATGGAGCTTATAACTCCAATTGAACCAGATGTACCAAGGGAGGAAGCTTTTTTTATTGATGTCATGCGTGAGAAGGCATTAAACGTGGTACGTGAAATCGAATCATCATGTCAAGCAACTCTTTATGGTGAAGAAGAGCTGAAGCCAAAAATTTCAAGCACTTCAAGCTTGTTTTGGCAAATTATTGGAGCCTTCAAATATTGAAAGGCCCAATACAATTATTCTTCTTCTTTGAGATTCTACCGCTACCATCCAAGAGAATGTGAAGCAATCGAGAATGGAATATAGGATGAAAATGTAAGATTTTGGAAGTTGGTAAAACAAGTGCTCCACGCCCCCTTTAAAGCGTTCTTCATATGTGCTACTTTCACAATCAAAGCAGAAAATGATGATTTTCTTTAAGCTACTCAAGGTCACTTGTGACATTTGCGCTACAAAAACATTGGTAGAGGGAGGAGCATATCCTTTTTTTTGCAAAAAGTGTGATCATGAGATATTTGTGAAGTAAATTTTATGATTTGGATTTTTTCATTGATTTTGTTATCACATTATAATTTTGCATTTGTGTAATCCTTCATTATGAGTTCCCTTCAAAAATCGATTTAGGTCTTATATAAATGTAGATAATACATAAATTGTCTTAGATAAATGTAGAAATTGAAGAGAAATTAGAAGAAAAGAGGGCTTTGAAACAAATAAGGACTCAATTTTTTGTGAGGGGGAGAAGAGGAAACAGTTTGATGCTCCCAGTTTGATGAAAGGGCCAGATTGAGAATATAGAGTACATCAAAGGATCTTTCGCAGCCCGGGTCTCAGGAGAGGGAATAAGAGGAAGGAACGGGACAGAGCGGCGAGGACGAACGGCTGTAGTGAAACAAGAGCCCGCAAGGGCCGAGGGCGACGAGCGGGGAAGGGAGCTAGAGCGGGGAAGAGAGCTCGAGCAAGGATGGGCTGCAGCCTTCGTCAAGCAAGCTTCAACCGCAAGCAGAGTCCGCGCTCCCCCTCAACTGGGGAGCCCTTAGAGACAAGGCGTGGCAAGGCTGGGAGGTTGAGCCCAGGTGGTGAGGTGGTAGCTAGGTCGAGGTAACCTTGGGAGTGAGCGGTAAAGCACTCCCAAACTTCTGATTTAAGTAGGTCATTAGTTGATTTACACCTTGTTTTCCTTATAATGTTGTCCACTTGTAATCTGTAATCAGCCTTTGAACTAAGCATGCACCTTGTGAAGAGGAATGAGATGAAGCAGATACAAAAATCTTTGAGATAACGAATTAAGAAGTAAATATCAAAATTTGGATTAATCTTAGAGGACTCTAGTCCGGAGCCATGCCTATCCAAAGATTCTAAGAGAACTTTGCACTGCGCAGCTTGCATTGATGAATCACGAAACGATGTCAAGGACTTGCAACACCTAAGTAAAGAAAAACATTGTAGCCTCCAGATAGCAATGTCAAAGCGTAAGCGGAAGAAGGTGATTGTTGTCTCCACCTTTGGACTACGCTTCACCAACTTGAATACCACGGCGTGGCAGCGCACAAAGAACCAATTGCTAGGCCAGGCATCTTTAATGCTAACAACAAAGCCTCCCGGCAATGTCGCAACCTTTTGAGGAGCTCCCAACTTCAAAGCAAAGTTCGACACCGCAACCCTAATGCATAGTGCAACTCCGTTAGCACGACGGTGCACACCATGAAAATGCCACATTCACTAACAAATTCAAAGAATAATTGTAGGTGCCACAAACTAGAAGACAAAAATAACCTAGCTAACATAAATTAATGAACAACCCTCATTTCTTCGTTCATCCTCCAAGCCAAAAAATCTATTCCTGACTATGAACTTTGAATTTGCTATACTTGGAACATAAAAACCACTCTGAAAGGACTAAACCACTGCTGACAAAGATAATTCAATGATTTCAATTTGAAATTTTACTTAAATTTTGTGAATCAAGATGTAGGGATCATAGAGGAAGATACAATCATCAACCACTATGGGTCGCGGCACTGAAAAAATTAATTTTTGCATGCAAAAAATGTATAGTTATCACCTCAAATGCACTGCTGACAAGGGAAGTGGGTTGTGATTCAGAGACCGCACCCAATGTCTAAAAGCTTTCTGATGATTTTGCAAAACGTCAAATGAGAAAAATTGCTCATTCTCCAAGGAACTCCCAAGTAATCTGTTTCAAGACTCGGCACACTAGCGTAGGAACAAACAAAGTCTCTTGTAGTCTCTTTGCAACGCACAAAGCAGAATGGAAAGAAGGAAAGACAGTGATTGAAGCGCATTTCGGCAACAGTGACACATAAAATCATGAAGAAAATGACATCGCTCGGGGGCTAGGAAAATTTTATAATTTTATTATCCAACCCGGCGACACACATAGCAAAGGGGACCTCCGGCTATGGAGAAAGGGATGATCATGGCAAGGAAACTAGTGCTCACTTGACAGGTAGCCATTTGATTATTTTATTTTCTTTTGAATCTTTCTAAAAAAAAATTGAAATGAAATAGGGGCTGTAAAAACCATAATTCAATGAGATCAACCCTAGCTACCCTGCAATTGTTGTTTTGAGTGAACCCTAAGACGGAATGGGCAATGGGTCCTACCGGACTCGACGCCCTTATTTAAACCTTTCTTGCTCCGCTCGATGGGTTTGATAAACCTTATGTTACTCATATTTATTTATGAGACCACTTGTCTCAAAAAATAAAAAATAAAAAATAAAAAATATAATTTTTTTAAAAACAATCATGAGAAATAGGGCTGCCCCTTTCCAATGTCAGGTCTTCCTGCCCCGACCTTCCACTCCACCAAGTCAAGACGAGGAGGTCCCCTCATGCCGCAGTGACGGTGTGCCCAAGTCCTTCCTCCGCTAAGACACAAGGTCAATCCCAATCCATACTCCTGACATCAAAAGGCAAGTACTTATCGAAGAAACTACTTTCTTCACCTTTCATATACTTCCACACAAGAAGTGAAGATATATAAGCCATTTGACAAACATTGTGCGTAAAATGAATGACAAGCAGCTATGAAGATGATCAATTGACAATAAGGAATTTGGTGTTTGATCCATAGTTTGGAAGTAGAGCTCTGCCTTTCAAACTTGAGGTTGACTTATTTCCATAAAATTCTATCCAAGTCGGAAGGGCCAAAAACAGACGACAAGGAATTTCAGTATGACACCGCACCTTGAAGTGTTCTGGCGCTCCAGCTCCTTTCTACCTCTCGGTAGTTCTGAAAACAACCTTTGCCAAACCTTCTATTGGGCATTGAAGGTCGTCCTCCCCTAAACCAACAAATCCATGGTAAATAAGAACAACAAGAATGTGATCATCTCACCCTCTTCTATTTAGCTGTGATTCATGAACGGCTTTTTAAATTGCCTAAAATTGAGTGCTTTCTTCTTTGATATGGTAAAAACACTTGCAGGCTTGAGGTAGTGTATTTTTGAGAATGCAAAAGTCTGGAAAACATGTGAATTATCTCAAAATAATTGCTAAAATTATAAGCAGATACTCTCAAAAATTGAAAATTGTCTCAAACATAACAAACATGGTCATGAATGAGATCTCTCCAAGCACTTCGGTGATGGATTGGAAGGTTGGGCCGCATCTTCCTGGCCTTTTGGATCCTCTACTTCTTTGCTGTCATCAACAGTACTAATCTACCAAGGCAATGTAAAGGTTGAGAATGATGTACCCCGCTTATGTGATGGCTTCGATCAACTCTTTCGCCCCAATGCTAATGCCAGCGAACGTAGCAGGAACCTACACAAATTCAAATTGTATCATTAGGAAAGATGGAGAGATTCATTACAGAAGTGAACTTTGACGATCATCAACACATCTGGCAATACTTACTCCCTCTGTTTTGAACTAGAATTGGTTCCATAGTTTGTCTCATCTTATGGGATTAACTCAACAGGGCAAAGGATTTAGTAATTGATAATACGAAACAATCATATCAAAACTACTGCCCCTATGCCCCTTAATCGTAATCATGCCTCTTGATAGATTCCAAGGAGCTTCAAACTCAAGACGCTTAAAATTACAGGTTGATCTGAAGAGATTATGTAACACTACAAGAAAAACGACCATACAATCAACTGAAAAACAAGAGAAGTCTGTTGTAGCCAAGAGCGTCCCGGCATCTTACTTGTTTAGGACATTCCGGGGTGGGGTGCGGAAGATGGGTTTCCGTGATCAAGAGGATCCTGTTGGAGTCGGAGAGGAACGTATGCTGTTGGGCATGACGTGGCCACTATTTCTGCTGTCCTCCGACATTTCCGCTTGCATGGGTTTGCAATTACGCCTTTTCACACAGCTGAGGAAATCAACCCCTTTCACACAGTTGAGGAAATCAGAGTCAATGTCACATTATGCCGACGGGCCGGGAGTAGCTCACCTAGCACAGGCCTGGGCCACATGATAGCGTTAAGGTTTAGGGCGGGTAGTACAGATGACAGAGGTCGGCCATTGGCGGGTTCAGGGTGAAATGCAAGAGGTAGTGATGAAAACGGAAATTTATTACAAAGAAGGAGTTGAATTTGTACAATTTTTTAAAGAGCACCATTGAAATCCCGTTGTCTGGTAGTAATCCAGTACTCTGTTCCGAGGAGGGACGGACATGGTACAGGTAAAAAGTCCCCCTCTCTATCCCCGACCCTAACTCAGTCCTATCTACAACCGTCAAAATGGCCACTAACTGTGCTGCAGCTACGACTCTACATAGAACGACACTGCCGGTAAGATATTCCGGTAGTAGACAGAGTAGGATACCTCGGAAAATTCCCCAGACGTCCAGAAGTAGTCCCCGGATCTGGAACCTTGCGAAACAGTGGCATACGTGCGCAGGAAAGGTACGTAACTCGGTCCACTGACGCTGTGACGGCGGAAGGAGACCCCACTGTCCCACATGGGGGCGTGAACTCAGAAACTGCGACCAACAAAGGTAAAACTCCATATTAGTGTCGGAAGACGGAAATAACTGGAGACGGCAGGGGACGTCAGAGTCCATAGCCACAGAAAGAGAGAGAGCCATGTGCGACACTGACAAGGTGTTAACCTGGGAAGTAGTCATGGAGCAACAACGGATAGTTCACATAATGCTAGAGGACGATGGGATAGAAATGGACAGGCACTCTACCGTACTTGTTAGCGCGATGCGTTGGAGACACCTATTTGTGGGCGATATGACCGAAGAGGGGAATACTTCCAAACTTTATTAAAAGCTCACCAAAAAATTAGAAGGAAAACAGAAAAACATAGCACTGGAAAGAGAGTCAGCTGTGCCGAATGCACTATGTATGACTACAACCTACACAAAGGAGTCCACTGCCAAGAGGCCCATGAAAAAGGCGCCGTGTCCCTGCACCGCCGCTGCTTGACATCCACCAAATACAACTGTATAAATTCACTTAGCCAGAAAAAAATAACTATGAGTGATTCGCGACATGGAAGAGGAAACAGCAGAAGTAAACTCAGCAGATACGGTAATCAGACATGAGTTAGAACGTAGCGGCCCGTGAATGGCGCAGCAACTGCTCCTCTTTCCATTGATCACATGGAACGAGAAATGTCGACAAAATTCATACGTACATTGAGGCCAAGCATGCACAGAGATACCGCAGAGGCTTCAACTCTTACAACGGAGGGGGCAAATTTGATCTCCTGTATAACTAAACATACCTTGCGAACTCGAGAACAGTGCCTGGTGAACGTGCTAAGGAGGATTACTCATCCGCTGATGAGTAGCCGAGGTCGTAGTCACCGATGTCAAGAACTTCGGGAGGGTCCTGGCCGAGGTCCTCCGTCACGCGAACGTATCTGCCGGTCTGGGGAGCTTCAACATTAGTCTCAATTAGCTGATCTGGGACTTGGAGTCCAGCGTATTCTTCGTCGCGGCCGTGACGGAAGAGGGGGCCAACTCCTACTTCATCTGCACTCGCAACGACCCGCCTGCCACGCGGTTCGGTTCGAACCACCACTTTCCATCCCGG
The DNA here is from genome assembly GCA_014871385.1 of Ceratodon purpureus. Lineage (NCBI taxonomy): Eukaryota > Viridiplantae > Streptophyta > Bryopsida > Pseudoditrichales > Ditrichaceae > Ceratodon > Ceratodon purpureus. The sequence continues at coordinate 21,179,146 of CM026426.1, read as the reverse complement.
TACTTCTTTACAGTCGCTGAAAAATACTTGTTCAACCTGCGACGGGAAGGCGAAGGAATCTCGCCCAAAAGGCAGAGTCCTCTCAAAGTTTGCTATGGTGAAGCCCCACTGATCTTTCTTGACGGTGGCTGCATTGCCTCGGTAGTTTGCTCTAACCCACGTCCCTATGAGCACTACTTGTCGCACTTCACTCTAGCTCAAGAATCTCCTCCAGGTGCCCCACGTACTCTACAGGGGCGATCACGGGATTTGGATCCCGCAATCCATACCGACATTCCCTGAAGAATGTCGCTGCCACCCCTGAGTCACATGTTCTGCAGTTCGACTCCGCACTTCTTACGCGGTAATGAAAGTCGTACGCGTACATACTCCGATATTTCGTGGCCTCTCTTGAAGGGAATTTCGATAAGGCCGAGACGGTGGGATCAACAACAGTACCCGCTGCTTCCTCCCGCGACACAGTATCACGCAGCCAGATCCCGAACGAGGGGAGTTCGGCCAATTCAGGTGGAAAATTCCTGCCACGCCCATCAACTCTCCCACTGTGCCTCCTACGCCATCTTGCTCGAGCAGCGCTCCGGTCTTCTACGAGGGGCTGATACTGTCTGAGCGAACCACATGCCGCATGTCAGTTACCATTACAGAGATGATACATTGTCACGGAACAAATGGAACAATAGCTACTTGCTCGCCTGAGCCCCGTGGAGAGAAGGGAAGTAAGTACGGGGGAAAACGGGGAGTGCTAATAGTCACCAAGGAAGAGCACAAACTGGAGAAGGGTAGTAGAAACACTTACTGCCGATAATGCTCTACACAGTCGACGTTGTCGATTACGAAGCCGTGGATATGATCCAGGAGCTGCTCTTCTAACTCCCGTCGCTTTGGCTTCCCCTCGAGCACCATGTCGGTCATGACCGGTTCCTCCTCAGAGTCCCACACTCTCTTAAAGCCAGCCTGATCTGATCGGAGGTATTCGCTGGCAAATCCACATGCTTCTGAAATTTCATAGCACCTAGCCATGCACCCCTCTGGTTTGGCGTGATTCCGAACGTATCCCTTGAGGGTCTTATAGTACCTCTCAAAAGGGTACATCCATCGGACATGGATGGGCCCACAGATAAATAACTCCTCCACTAAGTGTATACACAGATGTACCATAACATCAAAGAAAGCTGGTGGGAGTTCTTTTTCAAGAAGACATAACGTTTCAACGCATTCCAGGAACAGTGACTCTCTCTCTCCTCCCTATCCACAGTCTTACAGCAGATCTTTTTGAACATACGGCTTAATCGGACAACTACTGAGGTCATATGCGGACACTCGCAATTTCGCATGCACAATGGCATGAGATCCTGCAAGAGAACATGAAAGTCATGCGACTTCAAACATGACAGTTTACCTTTTGAGATTTTTGAGTGCAGTGTGCTTGAGTAGTGCGATGGTAGCTTGATCCCCTTAAGTGTGTCCATAAAACATTCTCTCTGCTCCTTCGTTAATACCCACGGAGCATCTGGGATAAACGCCCGCTGTGCTTGGTCTGGTACGCCCCGGAGCCATAGGTGACGTCGGATGTTACGTTGCTGAAGGTCCAGACGAACGCTAGGACCATCCTTTTCTCCGAATAAGGTCTTCAGAAGGTTCTCAGCGACATTTTTCTCCACGTGCATGACGTCGACAAGGTTTCGCACGGGGAGTTCCTGCGCAGACAGAGATCACAGTGTCCATAGGATGAGGAGAAAAAGTGCAGCACGGAAGGAGAATTGAAATGTTCTATCCCCTACCCTGGTCTGGGTTATGAGTCCGTCGTTGCTCTGGGCTCGGTTTGAAGTCCCTCGCTGGGCGGCAAGAAAGAAGTCCCTGGTTATCTCTTTCAACGTCGACCTTAAAGACGCATGGAAGGCAAAACGTATTACCGAGGTCGGTCAGGCACATTACGGGAGACCAGTGAACAAACATGGAAATGAACTGAAGGCAAACCTTAAAAACTATAGCGATCTACAATGATTTGCCTCCCAGCAAGGGCTGCGAAAGATCAATATGTCACCTGACATAGTATCAAAGTAGGTAAAGACACTGTGGAGCGCATACATCGAGTGTTCAGAGATAGCATCGGCTATGTATAAAGCAATGGAAAACGGCCAGACGCTTGCTCGGTGAAAATAACTGTAAGGTTCAAACGTCTTCAGACGATCACTGACATCTCCCTAGGAGTGCAGCCAATCCATACGGCCGCCAAGCCTCTAACTAAGAAGTACTTGATTCTGGACCTGACGGTAATTGACATACAGAGAACTTGGTGTAGTGCGGATGGTACTAAGAGGGAGGGGATTAAAATCGAGGGGACAGTGAAACGAATCTGCGGGGGTTCGTCATTTTAGTTCGACATTATTAAATGCTCTAAGCTAGGGAAAGAAGGACGCGGAAACATTCCAGGCAAGGCCCGATAGTTCTATGCGGACAGAAATCAGCAAGATTATTAGAAGCCATGTACAGCTTAGGTACCGGCACTAGAAGGGATAGCGGAAAATCACGCTACGACCAGGAACATATGTAGAGGACGGGGAATACTGGGATAAGAATGGGAGAGCATACGTAGAGGCATGCAGAAAAAAAAGGGGAAGGTTTAGTAGGACGGTTCGACAAAGGGACCTCAAACACTTTACAGGGGAGTGACTGAAAAAATTAAAAATCAATCCAGGACTGAGAATAAGGGAACATAAGTCTGTTCGGATGGATTCCCTAGTAGTAAAGATATCGAAGCAGCATTAATTTAATTACAGAAGTAAAAATAGGAACGGATGCAGGTGAGCCTCAGCAGTGGATTACGAGTACCGACATGAATTGAGATGATCATCAGACACGAAACGGGTAGTCATATGCCCCGAACCCGGACAGGTCGCATAGGAGTGGGAATTCGAAAATGAACAAGCGATCACAAAACCTGGAATGCTGAAAGGACACAGTAAGGGAGGAATACGATGAGAAGGGATGCGGAAGTTGAATAGTATGTGAGAACAGGTTCCGTGCTAAAGATGAACCGCAGACCTGTCAACTAGAATGGCGTAGAAAATTAAGAAACGTGGGAGCGCGGCTAGTCCACTCACAGCATCCTCTGCTGTTAGACTCCGCAATGTGGACTTTCGGATCTACGGACACTAACGCCCAGGAATGCACGAATTTGAAGTCCTCGGTCCCCGGCCCGATTTCAATTTCAGGCTGCGGAGAATCTACTGGGACCTCGGTTGACAAAACCGGCAACGTAGAAAGAAGTCAAGGATTGCAATGACTGCAGCTGTCAACATGAAGGGGGACTGCCAATGCAAGAGGTTCTAAGGAAGGCATACTGTACCTTCCAATAGGGCAGAGCGAAGAGGATGCTCATTCGCTTAACGCCATGCAGTTTCACCGGATCAGCCTCGCTGTCCTCCACTCCACCGTCCCTGAGCCACGCTGACCTGGACATTCCTTGGTCCATCACGACTTGACCAGTTCTCCGCAGAGGTGATGCGGAGTGCTCCGGTAGACTGTTGAACGCTGCCCTTGATCGACGGAAACGGTGGCCCGGTGGGAGAAATCTCCTGCTACCAAGATAAACCATTTTTTTCAAGCACTTCGAGTGTTCAGAAAAGGTGTCTCCGCCACAAACAGGGCACGCCGCGTATCCCTTCACCACCTGCCCTGCGATAAGACCCAGGGCTGGAAAGTCGTGGACACTCCAGAGTAACATCGCCCTCAGTGTGAACTGTTGCTCTCCAGCAGGTTTGCTCATGTTCACGGCCGGAATTCCATCCCAAAGTTGCAGAAACTCTCTAACAAGTGGTTTTAGGTAGACGTCAATGGTTTCGGACGTTGGCGCCTTCGGACCAGGTATGAGAATAGACAAATTGAGGAAGAACTTCTTCGTACATAACCACCTAGAGAAATTGTATATTGCTAGCAGAATAATCCAGGTACTGTGCTTGGAACTCAGATTGCCATGCGGGCAGACGCCATCAGCGATTAGACCTAGTCTGAGACTGGAGCATACATCCCGTAATTCAGGGTACATGCGGGAAACCTCCTGCCACTGGAAACTGTCGGCGATAGACGTCATAAACCTCGCATCTTCCGGGTGGTCCTTGAAGTGATTTAACAGGTCTGCGATCTTGGGACATTTGTAGATGCGCAGGAGCTTCGGAATCAAAGGGAAATACCTAGTGACTGCGAAGGGTATGGTCGATGAGCCTGGCAGGAATCGGGGGTGATGGCAACGAGGACACTCCTGGAGTGTTCCATTTCTTTCTCCTTCGAAAAGGACATGTCCATTCGGACAAGAGTCGTACCGGTCGTGGTCCAGACCCAATCGCCAGATCATTGCCTTCAGTTCGTAGGCCGTTCTCGGGAGAGAGTTCTCTGCGAGTAACAGAGTCCCCGCCAAATACGTAAGCAATGCAGACATGAAGGCATCTGACACTCCGAACACGGTCAATATGGTCATGAGGACGATCCCACATTGCATTCTACTGTCGCGGGAGCCAGCGTACACGGGCTCCGTACATTCCTGGATTAAGTTGTCGAAGTCCACCAGCTCTTCAGGCCCCCAGCCCACGTTGTTCTCCTGCGGCTCTCCGGCATTTTCACCCTCCATGGCTCCGCGATGCAGAGAGTCGGCCCTTCCGAAGGCATCGAATGCCATCTGACGAGCTCTGACCTCAAATTCCTCCTCCACCGAGGTATCGCTCTCTCGATCGGAGTCCGACCCGCTGGACTCCAAATCAGTTTCACAATCCGGGATCCGCGCAAGCCCGCGTAAGGTTCTACCGTTGACTCTTTGAAACACGGGACAGGAAGCACTGAGCTCAGAAATGTCCACCATCGCGGGTAGCCCCAGGCTCTCCAGCGGAACCGAGAACCACCGACGGACGTGCACCTAAACCATGGAAGTGTCACTGAAAAAACGAAAGGAGTATATCAAACGTTGAGTGGGACTATCTGCTTACCAGTACCGGATGCGGGAGGTAGGGATCTCTACTCCACCTCCGGTGATGTCTTGCAATGGTCTCCCCACTTAGCACTCTTGCTCCCTTGCATTGTCGGCACGCGCACGGGTACTCCGACACGCCTATGCGCATGGCTGTACTCCGTTCAATGTGAAAGCCTGCGCCTACTCTCCGATGCCTCATTGTCACTGAGGAACTTCACTTTGCGTATCTGGTGTCCAATATCGCAGGGATGTAGTGGCCTTCTATTTTCCTGGCTGAGGTGCAGAGTATGGCGTACTCTGAGTCCAAGTGGACCATCAATCCACCTAGAAGGACAAGTGCAGGGGGCATTCTCCGGAGCTGCAGTACCCGGATTGCAGTGACTGAGATATCGTCGTACTAGTATGGGCGTTGCGGGGGCGCAGCATTACCCAAGGTAATGCTCAGTTGACGTTGCCAAACTCGATGAGACGCTGAAATCCATCATCACGAATGTCAGCTTTCTCCTCCACTCATCTCCTTCCAGTCGTCACCGCAGGTTATACAGAGCATGGCAGTTTACACATCTGGTTTCCGCCTGTTGGTCTCCTTGCGTCTCACTGTACAGAGTTCCACGGTGGTCTGGACGTGGAAATGTTATGTGGCAGGGCCTACGTCAGGTCATCTCCTGGAGCATAATCTCGACCTCATATGAGAAGGCGTCCACAATGGCTGGGTCCTTCAGGAACCTCCGGAACGTCTTGCAGGTAACTCCTATTTTACCGAAAGCTACCACCTCGTTCGTTCTCGTTCCAAGCTCAACACCCGATCGCACAGCTGTCATTCTCATGTGCTCCATAAATGCGAGGCACACATTCTCCCCCTTCGGTAAACATGCTCTCAACCTTTTTGAATCCCTCTCCATGGCGCTCCGCAGTGATTATGTTTGTATCCACATACGAATTCGAGGTCGGGTATCCGCTCCAATCGATGACCTGAAAGTTGCAGTATGCGATCATGATTTAATACAAGCACATTGTCCACCAAACTGTACATATAGGTTTCGGCGAACGTTCAGAAGCTTGCAGCTATGGCCAGCCATGGCACATTACTCAAGCGTGGATCACTCAGAAACAGAGGCACGGTAATGCATACAATGTGATTTATGCTCATTTGAGGTATTGAACGACATCAACGTAGGAGTATCACTTACCATATCCGGAGCGCAACGACGTCGAATGTGTCCCTTACTAAAATCTTGGCTTGTGAACAGGTGCAGTTCTGTTAACTTTGCGACTTCGACGGCAATATGCCTGGACGACCCCTGCGAAATCCAGTCCCTAAAACCCTAAAATCACCGGACTTGAAGATTCCTGTGGTAACCATTGCCTGCGTAACTTTCCCCCTCTCCTGATACCCAGCGGACGGCTCTGTATCCCTCCACAGGTAGAACCCTTCCTTCCGCAACGCAGTCCTCTATCCAATCTTGGTAAACCACCTGAATGAACCTTCGTTCGGGATGCCACCACCCCCCGAGGCTCACTAAGTTCTGTTCAGGGGCCCCCCCGAGGCTGCATTCCGCCAGCAAACCTAATTTGAGTATTGCCCGGACCTCAGAACCACGAAAACGAAAGAACCCATGAAGGTGAATTGACAATTGCCCATCGTTGCGAACTCAAATTAAACTAATCCTCACTCGGATTCGAGTAGAACGAACTAACCTCCTTAGAACCCAGTCCCCCCGCAACTGCTGGTCCTTTTTGTGATACGTGACGACATGCGTCACGGACTGGTCCAGCGGATCTGATGTAGAGGCCCCGTGCGATCCAGCGGAAATGGACAGTCTTCGGAGCGATATCCTTGCTATCTCCTGCGAGTCTGGGTTTCTGTCACATTTACGCGAAAATGAGACTGTGTGCAGACTACAGCAGCGCCGCCCCACTTCTGGAGACCATGCAAGTGCGCATAACAACAAAAAAGGAGGCCCTAAGAGAGACTTACATTGAGTGAATCGGTGGAGCCAGGTAGAGGACGACGCCTGCGAACCAATTCCTACTCTCATTCCACTTTGTGACCTCGTATATTAACTCGTCTATCTCGAATTCGAGCTCCCGCCCGCTTAGGCACAGTGATCGTCGTGAACCTCCCCCACAGCTTCTACAATTCCTGGCCCTCTTCAGATTACTCTCGTGGGGGCACTCCTCACACTCCGCCAACTCGAAGATGTCAGCGTGGTCGCACATCGTTGTACTGCCTCCAACATTCGCAGCTACAACCCTGGCGCTCGGACACATTGACTGCGGAGATCACGTTTCTCTGGGATGGCGCAAAATGGCGTCCTTTAGCTTCCAACCTGCGGTGATAGTACATGTCGACTGGAAACCGGTTTCAGACCTAGCATACGGCTTCCCCAGCAATCATGACCCATTCCCCCCACTCCCCTCCATGGCGGCGCAGACCATGACTTTGGGCATACAGTTCCTTCCCATGCAGTCGACGTTCTTCATCCCTGTCGCTTTCCTCCGCCTCCAGCTCGAGCTGCGTGCCTTATTCATGCCCGTCGATCCTGAAGACCCCCCTGCGTAGACGTCAGCGATTCTCCCGTTCGAACGGTCCAGATCTCGCCCATCTCAACCGCTCGATTTTCATGCGCGTAATCATGAAGGGATGCTACCCTAGGGTAGCTAACCGCGATTGTACTCATAGAGTCGTCCCAAGTCCCCTCTGGTATGACACCCTCAGTCTAGGGCTTCCGTGACTGATATTCTTATTACTCTCCCATGTCCCTCCTCTCTACTGGCAGAGTTTCGCCTTGTTAGACGAAATTCATGTTGTTCTAAATTACCTTTATTTTTCTCTTTATGAAATTTACATTGTTAGAATTAATTTCCTTTATTAAATTTAATTTTTAGGCAAACAAATTAGTTTTTAATTCGTCAAGTTAGATGAATTTCATGTTGTTCTAAATTGCCTTTGTTTTTCTCTTTATGAAATTTACATTGTTAGATTTAATTTCCTTTATTAAATTTAATTTTTAGGCAAACAAATTAGTTTTTAATTTGTCAAGTTAGATGAATTTCATGTTGTTCTAAATTGCCTTTGTTTTTCTCTTTATGAAATTTACATTGTTAGATTTAATTTCCTTTATTAAATTTAATTTTTAGGCAAACAAATTAGTTTTTAATTCATCAAGTTAGATGAAATTCATGTTGTTCTAAATTACCTTTGTTTTTCTCTTTATTAAATTTACATTGTTTTGATTTAATTTTCTTATTTGAATTTAATTTTCAAGTAGTCCACAAAATATTAATGATACGTTCATTCTATATATCATTAAGGACAGTTTTTAAATATGTAATTTCAGAAGATAAATTATCAAAGTAGTAGTGCATATGCAATATTCAAAGTCATATTAGTATGTGTATATCAATCTTAATTTGTTGAACGGCAAATTTTAAATCCTTTAAGTGTTTAGTAAATTTTTACATTCCCCATTTTTGAAAATAATGTATTTATATAATTTGAGAAAGCACGGGAGCATTCACTCTCTCTCTCTCTTTCTCAGTCAGTACGTAGGGTTTAAGGTTTTGAATTTTTTTATAATTATCAGAATTTCAGGTCTGGGATGGGATGGGATTGATGTTCTATGCGTTTTGTTGTGGACCTGCTGGGTTCAACTTCAGGTTTCGAACCACTTATGACTCATATCTTTTTCCCAGACACATACATGTTTTCCGAGGAATTCTTCACATTCTGAAGCGTATGTCCTCTTTGCTTTCAAGTAAGTATGGTGAATTCAAGGACATTTCTGACGAAGCTAGAATGTGTTGTCATCACAGGAATGTGTCGATGTAGCCTACTTCCGAGAAGCAACATTAACAGATCATGTCACAAGAGTAGAAAGGGATAAAAACAGAATAACTATGCAAATCATGTAGTCTCAGGATGATTTTAATTCACCTTCATTAACCATTCAAACCCATACATATTCTCCTTGAATAGTTCTTTGTACTAGTGACTACTTGACTCATGTTTTGATTCCTTTTGGTGTACAGTGAGTCATTAATCACTTATCATATTGCAAACACATTTTTGACATAAAATGTTACAATCATTATGCCTCTCTCGATTGATTAAATCAATTTAGCTTTGCTATTCTGTCATTTGAGCACAATGTAAATAGCTTAAACTTAAACCAAAATTCTGCTCAGTTTTTAGTTCTTTAAGGGAGACTGAACATGTATTTCTCAGATGGAGTACGAGGTAGGTCTGCGTCGCCAGAATGTGGAACACGTCCAACCCGGGTCAAGAGCTCGTGATATCCCAGAAATGCAAGCACAGCCACAGGTAACACATCATAAACCAAAACCATATTATTTTTCGTGTGACAGTGACATTAAGCCTGTAAAGATTCATTTTAATACATATCATATTCACAAATTCTTGTTTTTTACATTAAAATGTTCCTAAATGTGTATTGATGCACATACATCATTTTAACCCACCAAAGATAACTAGTCAATGGTTTACAATTGGGTGGTTAACATTGCAACACTCTCTAGATTATGACTGTAAGTATTTTTTCCAAACATTCTTGATGTATGTATCTAACCACATCAAGGACTCCATTCAGTGTAAATAACCTGATTTCCCTCATCCTAAACTAATGCAAAACTATCAAATTATTTTGTCCAGGCACAATACCCAATGGATGACCAAGTTTTCCCAGGAGAACAACCCCCGCAGTCAGATGAATGGGGAGCAGATCCAGAACATGTGGATTACATGCTATCCAACATTGCTAATCTGGATGGAGTTGGTATAGACCTAGAGAGAGGTCCGGACCCTGAAGCCACATATATGGAACAGCAAGCCTCGACTCCCATCTACATTGGAGCTAGACGAAGCAGACTCCACTTCATTATAAAACTCCTGAGCTGGCAAGCACGATATAAAGTCCCAGACATTGCCGCGGATGACCTTTTGAAGCAAATGCGAGAGGACGTAATACCGCAAGGGAGGAACTCAAATGGAGCTGTCATTCAAAATAACATCCCTGTGAACCGTGGAGAGGCAAGGAAGGTAATACGTGAGGTCGGGTTTGATTACGACATCATTGACGTATGCCCATGTGATGACTTTATTTACTATGGACCTGTGAATGGAACATTGACCCACTGTCCTAGGGAAAATTGCAACTTCAGTAGATATCGCACCGATTTGAAGACCAAAAATGTGCCTCGGAAGAAGATGCATTATTTTCCGATCAGCCCTAGACTTTTGGTACTTTATCGGAGTCCTAAATACTCCAGACACATGCAGTGGGCAGGCAACAACCGTAGTAATGGCGAAATCCTTCGATATCCCCAAGACGGTTTGGCATGGAGGAGATTAGAAGAGACTTGTCCGTTTTTGGTGGAAGACCCCCGTAATGTGGTATTCGGCTTAGCAACGGATGGATTCAACCCGTACAGCACAAATTCTGCTTCGCACTCGACTTGGCCGGTTATGCTCATATTGTACAACCTCCCCCCTGAGATGGCAATTAAAGCTCAGCACATATTGCTGGCTTGCATCATTCCGGGTATGTACTAAGAGTATCAAGCTCTGCAATGTTTACTTTTATTAAAGTAATCCTTGAGGAGGCTTGCTTAGGTAGTGGTTACATTTCCTAGTTGTTTGTCAGGTACCACAATTCCGAAAATTATCCTCGCCAACAAGTTTTCCCTGCTCGGTTGGCAAGTTTTCCTTTTCTCAGTTTAAATTTGAATCTTACCATCCTTGTAAAAATAAAATAATGAAATAATAAAAAAATATTCCTTCAAACGGTACATATTTAATTCCATTGCATACATATGTTGAAAATTTAACAAGCATATTACGATGCATTACATGAATTTTTCAATGATACCATAAGTTTACATGTTGTGTGAACAGGGAAAAAAAAAGTAAAGGATTGGAACGTGTATATGGAACCATTAGTGGATGAATTATTAAAACTTCATAATGTAGGCGTCGAAGCTTTTGATGTTTCAGCCCCAGAGGGAAGGAGAAGCTTTAATCTCAAGGCTGCTTTACTGTGGACTATTCACGATTGGCCGGGTATGTTCCTACACAACAGCATGGCCGACGTACTTATATTTTAATTAGTACAACATCACATAGCCATGTTTTCCAGAGTCACTGTTTTGAATATTTTTATTTTTATTTATTTCTTCTTCTTTTCTTTTTTTTCCTTTTTTTTTTGGGAGTCAAATGGTGTGCAAGAATCCATTGCAAATGAAGTCAAGTACATTGCTGCAAAACTAGGCCAGGGCAAACCCGAAGCCGGCAAACCTGAACCGAACCATACATACAAACTGAAACGTACCAAACCTCAAAACTTGAACTTAACTATCTGAAACCATGAGAAAGCATCAGCCTACTAACTGATGTTGAATATTTCTTAATAACTGCTAACCTGAACTCACATAAATGGTAAATGAATCTGGATTTCAAAACTAGCATTATCATCCACCGTATGAGCGTGAAAGATACAAAATCCTTCCAAAATGAAAATAATAATAAAAATAATAATAATGAATAAAATAAATGAACTTAATTAGAAAAGCATATGAACAAATAATATAACTCAAATCCACTAGGGGAATTTAACCAAGCCATCGGCATCTCTGTATTCACATCGTACATGCCATGCCCCTCTGATACGTAGTTGCTGGTTATTCTTTTTTTATTTTTTATTTTTTATTATTTTATTTTATTTTATTTTATTTTCGAAACAAATGATAGGTAGTTTAGAGATCTGTTAAACCTTGATTGCAAAAAGTCTGCAATTCAATCCATTGAAAAACCCAGGTTTATGCTACTTTTATTTCTAAAATCAAGGTAATCTTGTATTAAATTACTTCCACCTAAATTACTGTTGAACCTCAAAACAGAGATCAGATAGAAAAACTAGGATTCCAAATAATATATAAATGGTAAATGGATATGGATATTTACTAGTAAACAAAACTGATATTATGAACATATGTTACAAAACTTGAAGGGAGGCGTCTTCGGTTCCCCGCTGCTGCCTTGCTCCCGCCCGCGTGCCCTTCTTCGGTTCCCCGCTGCTGCCTTGCTCCCGCCCGCGTGCCCTCCGGTTCCCCTTCGTTCCCATGAGTTCCCACCCCAATACCCGCCCCCGACACCCGGGGGCCGATATTGGGGTGATGTACTGAATTTCTTTGAGCCTCCCTTCACTTACCTGCGAGCTTGTTTCTGGCTCCTCCTCTCTTTCTCTCTTCTCCCACACTTTGTACTCCAAGAACTCAAGGTATGTACCACTCTTAATTGTATTTTTATTGTTAATTCATTTGTGTAATGCATCTCCTCTGTTGTAACTTAATATAAGTTAGTGTTTATTGCTTTGTAATTCAAGATTTTTAAGGTTGTGATAATTTAGGGTTTAGCATATTCTCATTTGAGTATTGTGTGACTGAATCAGGGTTGGAGATGGTTTTAGGGTAGATTATTCTCCATTCAATTGTGTAATGCATCTCCTATGTTGTAACTTTACATAAAGAAGTGTTTATTGCTTTGTAATTCAAGATTTTTAAGGTTGTCATAATTTACGGTTTAACATATTCTCATCTGAGTGTTGTGTGACTGAATCTATGACTCCTAATTGACTGATATATCTGGCATGTAGAAGCAGGGTATAACCATGAAGTCCAGACCAAATCCTACTTCTACAGAGTCTCCAGTGACTCCCTCTGCAAAAAAGGTTAGTATTTAACAAACCCTAAGATGGTGACCAAATCTTCAATTCTAAATTAGATAATTTCTCTAATGTTTCTATTGAATGGACTGTAAATTAATTTACATTACCTTATACATTGACACTGTAGATTCATTAACGTCACCTTATTCTTATTCATTCACACAGTTAGGAACCTGATTATATTTGTGCAAGGCTGATTGGTTTGCATAAAGGGTCATATGTTGAAATAGGAATTGTGACCAGTGTAAGAATTGTACTCTTGTGCACTGATGTGTGCACTTGTTAGTTACAAGACCCATCTCTGTTTTTCACAAGACCTTTCAACCTGTATATGCACCACTCAAGCAACCAACTGTAAGTTAGTGGGTGATTGTTTATATATGAGTGATATCAGTGTGGACATGTTAGTAGATTCCCTCCCCTTAGTGATTTCCCTTTCACTTCAGCTTAGACTTATATTAGCAAATTAGACTTACATCAGCACATTAGACTAACATCAGCTCATTCTTTGACAGAGTGATTGTTCAGACATGGACTGTAGATTCTTTTTACATCACCTTATTCTTATTCATTCACACAGTTAGGAACCTGATTATATTTGTGCAAGGCTGATTGGTTTGCATAAAGGGTCATATGTTGAAATAGGAATTGTGACCAGTGTAAGAATTGTACTCTTGTGCACTGATGTGTGCACTTGTTAGTTACAAGACCCATCTGTGTTTTTCACAAGACCTTTCAACCTGTATATGCACCATTGAAGCAACCAACTGTAAGTTAGTGGGTGATTGTTTATATATGAGTGATATCAGTGTAGACATGTTAGTAGATTCCCTCCCCTCACTGATTTTACTTCATATTAGAGTTACATCAGGTGATATGGCCAGTTAGTGATATGTAGAACACTTGTGTAACAATTCTGGAAACCAATGGTTGATTCTTTAAACAAATCTGAATTTGTAGTTGTTAGTAATTAACTTTATTTTAAATGTATGTTTTCTTATATCATATAGTAATCTGCTGTTTAGAATAATTTTTAGAATAAAAGTTTGGATTTCACATCATATTTGTGTCGCTTACTACCAAGTCAGTAAACATATCATCAAATTAAAGTATCTCTGTGTATTTTAGTGATTATACAAATGTAAAAAGTGTTTTGATTATAGTGAAAAAGAATTATGTGCTAATGAGTAATTTGTTGCAATTGGAATACAGAACTTGAAGGGGAAAGAGGAGATTGCATCCGGACTCGGTTTCTTTTACCTGATTGTGGTTATTTTCTAAAACCAGGAAAAGGTACTGTTGTTGGCCTCGACTGTGCAAAAATCAAGCATGGATCACTAGAAAATAAGGGCTATAAACAATATGGAGTTGCATTGACCTATAAAAAAAGAGTGGTCACTGGCTGTAGGAATGAAATGGCAAAGAAGTTTGGCTTCGATTTCACTATTAAAGAACCTGAGCAGTAGTCTTGTTCAACTACTACATGAATTATTTCACTTGTTTCAATCAGGTTATAGAAGTAGTTCACATTTTTCATTTAGAGAACTTGATGTGTAATTTCATTAAACTTATACAAAGACTGAGTGAAGGGTTGTTTGGTAGGAAGCTATAGAACTATGTAAAAAGTCTTTTCCTAGTATATTATCTTGGAATGTAAATGGCTTTAGTTTTAAATTAATGTATACTTTATTATTATTAATCTGCAATCTTTGTTTTTGTAGCAGCATCTATACTAATACTGACAAACTATTTAACTATGTGGTTTTAGAATTTTTCAACTCTGTGGTTTGAGAATTTTTAAAAAGAAATTAATATTTCTTTTGTTAACCAGTTTTAGGATAGGGGTTTTGTGGTTTATCACCTTAATAGCTGGTAGTATGAAAGTGGCTTGATGGTATTTTGGAATGTGAAAAATGTTTCATGGAGTTAAATGTGTGAGTGTAGTTAGATAGTATAGTATATGGTAGTAGTTTAGTGTATTACGTGGGATATCATCTGGTTTGCTTGTTGAAAAAATCTTTGAAAGTTCCCGAGATAGTCTGTACAGTTCAATGGGTGGTATCATCTCTGATAAGCAATGGGGTCATTTGAAAGAGTCTGACAGTGTGTGATAGAGAACTTCTGCATTGAACCATGTTAGACTCCTTAAACGCCAGTGTATCAGAAAATTTAGCTGCAATCCTTATGTTCTAACTTGATATTTGAAACCAACAAAACGGAGATTCCTCAATATGATCAAAGGCACCACGATCACTTAGCTCACCTAGCTGGACAACGGCTACAATATGCAATCCCCAAACTCACATGCCTCCAAAATTCCCAAAGAAAACAAAACTAGTTACCAACAAATGGAACCTGTTGTTATTTAACATTCTAGGGTACGAACTTGTACTCTAAACACGCCAAAATAATAATTTGTTCTCAACCTAATACGTTTAAAAAAAAAAAACAGTTCAATGCATTTGAAGTATATGCTGTACCATATAAAAATTAATTAGGTTGAGATGCTCTTCTTATTCTTAACAATAGTGAATCGGGTTTTGCAGAATTTTATGTACACTCCTACACGGACAACTAAATCTAAAAATACATAGAGAACTATTAGTAATTTTCGTAGAAGTAATAGCACTGATCAAACATGTATATGGGCTCATTACATACACATGTTGAACATCCTATCCAATTTGTGCTAATTACATTTCTTAGATTAAACTGTTGCTATGAGACTCAAATCAAATTATATGATTATAGACGTTTCCAAATAATGTAATAAATAAAAATTGATTATTGTTTTTGGATTTTAATATTCTTACCACTATCAATAATTTGTTACAGGTCGTGAGTTGTGATCATTTTTTTGGATTTACACCAACAATTTGGACGACAACTCACACATAATCCCCTTGTTCAAGAATGGTACCCTCTAAACAAAACTTTCATCTAATAAAAAGGTACAATATGTGTTTTTACGTTGAAGCTCTGTTTTTGGGAGTAAATTTGGTCCTAAGGTTATTCCAATGTCAATTATAGAAAAACAATAGTCATTTTAAAATTTAGCTTGAGTTTTAGAAGATACAATTAATTTTGCTTTGTTCAATATTATAGATTCTCATTTTTTTATAATTTTTTACTTCAATTAGTTGTAAGTTAGACCAAAGCGTAGTAATTTGACTGTATTTAGTTCGTAAGCCTTCATGGTTTCTAAATCCCAAGGAAACTAATTCTCCCATCATTCCATCCTTGAAACCCTATTTATTTTTTGTTTGAAGACCACTAAACTCTTCAATGTCTATTAACTGTTTAGAGTGATTAAATAAAATTATATTTAATTTAATACACAGAAAATAATTCAAGTACCAAATGACTTTACAAATAACTCTCGCAAACAAATGCCATTGTTTTCTGCTTTGAGTGTTAGGTGTTTCTATCTTTTTTCCCCTAAATTTTTAGAAAATCAAATCCGAATTTAGTATAGAGTGTACTGATCATGTTCCAAATTTTCATGAACTGGGCAGATGAGAATTTGATCAGGAACTTCTGACACTGGGACAACTTTGAAATTTGGAATATATATATAATTTAGTTTTTTTAAGTCAAATGGTGAAAATTTTGGAACATTATTTCGCTGACTAACTTTCAACGGATTACACTGAGATTACATGGGGACATAAGTTAAGTTAGCTGACCATGCGATCATAATTTTCCTGTTCTCCTCTTGGTCAGTTGCAGTAATGGGCAGATGGGTCCATGTTGACAATGTGATAGACTAGAGGCAAAATGGAAATGAGAATAGCATTCCCCCTTCAAAAGAAAACTTATAAAGTTTGCCAGAAGACTGATTTGCAATTTGAAGAAATAACAATAGTTTTAGTACATTCAGGAATCAGGCAACAAAAAAAATTACTGAAATCCTGTACATGAAATTGTAACTTAGCTGCGGTGTAAGGTCTGGACACATTGAGTGTGAATTCGAAATTTGAGTTAAATGCTTAACCACTGCTGTTCTGAAGCCTGGATGGGTATATGTCTCGGGCTCTCGATTACATAATGCTTTGTACACGGACATCAATACCGTAGTCGGAGAGGGAACAACACTGTACAACATGAGTTTGTCGGGAACCCTGTAGGAACGACAAAGAGCTGGGAACCGCCGATGGGGAACGAGATCCTCTCCTCAGAACGTTGCTTCGGGCTTAAAAACGTTGCTTCTGTTCATAGTTCCTGGTGCTGGAAGCCTGAGAACCGAATGGAAGAGAAAGCGTTGCTTCCCCGGGTAAACATTGCTTTAAACATTGCTTCGCGGGGGAGTTTCTAGTAGTGCCTGGCGCTCGGACACGTCGACTGCGGAGATCACGTTTCTCTGGGATGGCGCAAAATGGCGTCCTTTAGCTTCCAACCGCAGTGATAGTACATGTCGATTGGAAACCGGTTTCAGACCTAGCATACGGCTTCCCCAGCAATCATGACCCATTCCCCCCACTCCCCTCCATGGCGGCGCAGACCATGACTTTGGGCATACAGTTCCTTCCCATGCAGTCGACGTTCTTCATCCCTGTCGCTTTCCTCCGCCTCCAGCTCGAGCTGCGTGCCTTATTCATGCCCGTCGATCCTGAAGACCCCCCTGCATAGACGTCAGCGATTCTCCCGTTCGAACGGTCCAGATCTCGCCCATCTCAACCGCTCGATTTTCATGCGCGTAATCATGAAGGGACGCTATCCTGGGGTAGCTAACCGCGATTGTACTCATAGAGTCGTCCCAAGTCCCCTCTGGTATAACACCCTCAGTCTAGGGCTTCTGTGACTCATATTCTTATTACTCTCCCATGTCCCTCCTCTCTACTGGCAGAGTTTCGCCTTGGATGTTCCTATCGTCAAGCATGCCATATCGCAATTAGGTCATACTTCGGTTTGACGTTCCCGCTTGTGTTAGCCCTCCATGTTTCCGAATTTGTTAGAGTCGTCTCTGTCAGTAGACACTGCATAGAAGGAAAGCTCATACTTGGGTGAGGATCAGCGGCTTCGAAGTGCATCAGAGAGGAAGCGCTTCCATCTCGCGGCAATTGCAGGTGAACCGTACTCTTGCTTCATGTCCTACCTGTGTTGCCTTTCATGTCACCTTCTCCACGGCCGTCCTCGTCTGTTTCCGTATTCCGGGGAAGTCGCTGCTGGGAACACGCTCTGGCAATCTCTATACTGCCACCGTATGCCGTTTGCAGCTTCGTGTGTATGAATTTTGACTAAGTTGATACAATGCCATGCACTCCTCCTCTAACGTTATCTCACTCCTCATGTCCGTCTGCAGCCTGGAGTTTATGGCTTCCCAGGTGAAACCGAAGAAAGCACCTCAACCATAGGCCCCTAACAAGGCTACAAAGAAGAGCGGTGCCATCCAACGCAGAAATGAAGACATTCCAGTCGGTGACGGATCAGCGGACGCAGTTAACCTTCAACCGCGGCGCGTAAAGCAGGTAGGGGCTTCTAGCTCTAAAGCGAGGAAGCCATGGAAGGAGCGTTTGCCCCCTTTGGATGCCTGCGCGGAGGTCCTCGACGAGTACCGCTCCCTGTCCGCGAAGAAACCCCCTATGTCGACGCCCCCGAACCCGAGGCCTGCACCAGCGGCAGTACACTCCGGTCGACGTCTCCCACCTATAGGTGCGTCCATTGTTTCTTCTTTGCACCCCGTGAATGGGTCACCTGTGAAGTCTTTTGCTCTCTTGAAGTGTCGAGCTTCAACTTCTGAAGACATAGCTGAATCTCGTAGCTCCGTCAGTCGCTGTCTGGAGTCGTAGATGTTCCCCCACGGCCCCCTTTGCTCTTTTTACTTGCCCCATCTGTTTCCGGTGCTTCGTATGTTACCCGGACCCAATACCGGAGGTCTCCTATCATTAGCTGTACTGTGAAAGGAATGTCCGTCACGCCCGAGGATGCATTAATTAGCCAGGAGTGGTGGTTAAAACCACTCCTTGAATTCCCTACCCACGTCCTGTTTTAATAACGCCTGCCTACAGTACGTCAACTGTACAATCCGGTGTCCCACTGTGCTGCCTCAATGAGCCCGGCACTGTGTCCGACACCATTAATTGTCCGCGTTGCACATCGTCATCCTAATGTCCTGGTCCGTAACGACATAAATGTTTCTGTGCTGACGCTCTTGTCCCAGTATGTCAGGGTTTGTCTGAACACATTCTCGAGGCAGTCCTGAACTCTGTTACTGACTTTTTTTTTCGTGCTTAGTGCCCCCAGTTTCTCCCCATGCAGCATCGGAACCGGTGGATCTTGATGAGCCCGAGCACGACTGGCCATTGAGTGAGGGAGGAAGCCCAGCAGCTACAGCTCCCCCGGACATCCATCCCCGCCCGGAGGGGAGAACTATTCACTGAGGCTCCGGCCCTGCCGCGGTGACTCCAACTCAGAAGCCCCGTGATTCTGAATGTCACATCCTTCTTTCGGGAGAGGAAACGCCGGACTGGACACGGAACTCGGATAGACGGGCTGAGAAACAACGGAGGTCAGACACTGTGTCTCCCTCTCAGTCAGACGAGCATGAGGAGGTGAGTACTCCGGAAGGGACGACAACCCCTTTCTCCCATGTAATGCTCTTTCGTCAGACACTGATTCCATACGCTCTGTGCATTACAGAGAAGGGGCACTATGTCCCCTGCTGTCCAACTGTAGCGCTCGCAGTTTATAGTCAGTTGTGGCTTTTTTTTTCCAGTTATCCGGTAGTCTGTCCTCCCGTGAATTAGTCACGTCGAGGCACGCCGAACACTGTATAAAAACTTTGAACTAGTACTCGATGCTCCGCGTAAAATCTTACCCACCTGCCGTCGCTCCTAACGAAGTCCGATGAGAGTACCCATGGGTCGTCTTTCCCCTTTAACACAATTTGTAGCGGGTATCGCACATCTCTTTCCCCATTCGACTTCATTGGCCTTTCTTGAATTTAATCAGGTTTGGGTCGCCGCCCATCCAGGCAAGGCGGGATAATTTATCCCATTCTTCCCCATTCCGTATTCGTTCTGTCGTCTGCCGACAAAGGTAACGGCTGCCTCTATTTTGAATTTGTTTGCCTTGCCTCCCCCTAAAGTTTAAACAGGTTTGAATCTTTGTTAATTCTTTTTGACTTTTAAAATCACATCCATGTCTTTTCTAGATTTTTATTTTTTTTCATGTAATCCGCTCCTTTGTTTTCCCTTTTTCTCTGCATTGAGCAAGTTGCTGTGGATTCCTCATAACAGTCAAGTACCTCCCCGTACTCTGTATTCCTGGCCATGAATTTTCCAGAACCAATTTTATTTTAAGAGCCTATACCTTGTTCCTCAATTCCGACTTTGGAACGCAGTGATTTCTATCCGCATCTCCTTTCCCCACCCTATTTTTAATTTACTTTCCCTACGCATCGGCAATGCTGTTGGGGCTCATTCTCGGCTTGCAGACATGAACTCCGAATTTCATCTCCCTTGTTTTTTTAAACATTTTATTTTCTCAATTCGTTTGGCATCTACAAACTTGATAGATTATCAGTTTACGTTTCTGTCTACAGCCCGTGTCTTCTCCTCATCCGCCACATACGCGTACATACGACCTTTGATCTACCTGGCATGGGCCCCATCCTTGCAGACCCCCTCACACCCTACTGTATGTCCTGCCAAGAGATGTGCATATGTTCAAAGTTTAATTTGTGCGTTTCTCTTTCCCCATTGTTCTTCGGGTTCCACGTCTTTGTCCTTCAGCAGATGCTTGCTCTGAACTGTGGTTGAATTGTCTTCATGATTTGTTTTGAACTTGTTTGCTTGAGTAAGTCATTTTCCGCGGGTTCTTTTAACGCTGCTGATTCCCTGATGCACTACAGGGACGTCGTAGCCGCCACGGACGCCGTCATCGGCGTAGGAGCTACTCTCTCTCCTCCTCTTCCCCCGACCGTGGTGCCAAGAAGCGTAGGAGGAGCCCTAGACGCAGTTACACTCGGCGGCGACATTCCGGAGGGGTCCGCGTCTTTAGGAGGAATGATTACAGCGACTCTGAATCCGAACCTGAGATGTCTACGCATCGATTTCGGGAGCACCGTCGTCACGAACGAGAGGATGTTGATCGTTCTCGCCGATCTCCATCACCGAGAACCCCGCCTGCCTCACGTACTGGAGCTTCCCCCCGCCCTCTATCTCCCTCTCCCGTTCAGACGTCTGTGCACGTAAAGAAGGAAGGCCATGCATCTGGCGGAATACGCGGCTCGGACTCCATCAATAAACGCAGCACCGTTCTCATGTCAGGATTGTCCCTCAATCTAGAAAGTATCTTGCGCAGGGAACGGCGTGCAAGAGAGCATGCACGGGAGCAGGAGGCAGACGGTAGAGAGAAGGATGGGAAAAAAAGGCAATACGTTCACGTGAACGACGAAGGTAAACCTTACGGCTACGGCATCAGCTCATGGAACGATGCTCTCGCTAAGGTGGTCCGTGGACTCGATCCGTCCTATATAGATATTCGGCAGCAACCGTTCCAACTCATGCAGATCCTCGTCCAAAGATTAAGCAATGACTTCGAGTACTCCGCTGCAGTCAACCAGGCGTGGCTTCGAACTCGAATTGGCAATGCACTTTCGGCGTACCGTCACGAACTCATTAAATTGATTCAGGCGGAGGCAGATCGCCCTATGTGGGTATCAGAGTCAACGTGGGAGAAACTTGTGAAGATGGAGGGATCAGAGAAGTTCCGAGCTAAGTCTGAGCAGATGAAGTTTGCAAACTCCTGTAGACGTAACAAGGGCCGCACGGGTCCCTTGGGCGAGGTGGGTATACGTGAATGGCTACGAGTCACATTACGTCGATCTCCCGCGCCTGAGGAGGTGTTTGAGGAAATGACCCGTGACAAGGGTTACTCCGGTCTGTCGAAGTCTCCAAATCCCAGAGTATCGTCTTCGAGATCTTCTAATGCCTCCGACTTTGTCCTTCCATCCCTTGGAGGATCTCCTTCATTGCAATCCATCCCTCGCCAACCAGAGGTACGCCCAGTCATTGCCGGCATACCGGGCGGATCTGGGAGCCATCCTCCACCCTCCAACATCGATGAAGAAAAAAACGGCGAAGAACCTAACCGGACGCCAGAATCCCCAAGCGCTACTACCTCGAATCCAGTCCTTCTGTTAATTCAGAAACAGCTCAAAGACATCCGCCACTCGCCGATAGCAAACACCGAGGACGGACGCGCTTTCATCTCCACATTGGAGACGCAATTGCTGAATCTGCGGAGCGAAGGGGATGACCAGACGCCCCCGCCGGACCCCTGGGGTGTTCCACAGCATCCTCTCCACCCCGCCCGTGCGGCCTCTCCACTCCGAAATACAGAGCCCACACCGACGCCCACGGTAAGCCCCTATTGTTTGATGCTGTGTTCTCTGAACTTCATTCACCTCATTCCTGAACTCGTAAATGTGGCCATGCAGGAAGCTCTACTCGATCGCGTCGTCCAACAGACAGGACGAAAAATCTCATCCAAGAAGCAGAAGGACCCCCCCCTCGTACAGAGGAAGAGTGGGCGGCCTCCTAAGCGAAAAATACGAGAGGACTGAACGGGAAGGTGGCTGTCGTTGAGAATATAACCCGCCCACGCAGGAAAGGTACGTTCACCCGATAATTCCCACCGTAATTCTCCCTTAATGACTCTTTGTACATGCTCTCAGTTACTGGTGTTGCCGATGTCATGAACCCCCTTTTCCCGTAGTCTTTGGGAATGTAAAATGATCATGACACCCATGTCTGTTCTGCATGTGTCGACCACGACCTCCCCAAGACAATATGCCGGACGTCACCAAACCTGCGAGAAGTGTTCCGACGTCCACGCTGTGAAGAATGCTGGCTCATGGACGTCGGAGTGGCCCTAAACCGAAGGTATTCAGAGTACTAGAGAGCTACAGTTTTTTTAGGACTGCATTCACGTCTGCTTACGTATGGGTTTGGAAATTCGGGCTTCGTAGTCGACAGGTAGACATGCCGTAAGAGCGGCGCCTCCAACCCCTTGGCATGGAGCCCCGTATTAGTGTCTATCCCCTGCGTCCTGATGACGATCTGAACAATTTATGGATCCGAATGCAAAGCTCCTTACGGAGTGTACAGGCAGGACTGCCAAAGTGTAACCAAGACTGTCTGTTTTACAAAGTTGACGTGAACGTTGTTTCCCTCACTCTGTTTGTTGCACTGCTCTACGTTGTTTTGAAAGGAAACTCTATTCTTGCACATGCATGCATTTCACCACATCTGCATCAATCGTTTGTCACATGTTGGTAGCGAAGCCCTCCTCTGTACATCAGACCACGTCAATGCACCGACTAAATCCCCCCTAAAATTCACCGAACAGAGCATGGCGAGTCGTCCCAACGATATCGACGTCCTGGTAACGATCTAGGTAGCCGCCCAATCCTAAGCCTACAAAACGAAGCCGTACTTCAGGCTCCGGGAGCGCCACACGTCAAGATCAGCGGACATCCGATACAAGACCGCCGGTTACACCCCTGTCCCCGCCGACCCCGTCAATCACGGGAGACAGAACCCCAAAATCCCGGACGCAGGACTTCCGCCACGACCCCCTCACACGTACGACGCCGTCGTGTCCTCCAGGTCACCGGGGACGCCACCCTGGCAGGGTGCTCCCGGATGGGGGGATCGAATCAACTGAGTTCTCTCCCTGGTGTCCGAACTGGGACGTCCAAGTTAACACTAGACAACAAGACACTTCTCTTCCCTCTTACTTGTTTCACTGTCCGATTTTCTTGTAGTGTAAGAGCAACGGGATAATTCATGAATTACAAATGACATATCTGCTGGATACAATTGAAACACTTCTCAACGGCTTATCCAGTGACTATTCTAGTACACCTTCTTAGTCACAACTTACAAGTGATAAAAGATGCCGGTTTTGCAATCGTCAACAATAGTACTACCTCCCAGCTGCAGAGACCACTTGAATAATCAACGACATCCGAACTCACCAACGAAACTGCTGCAAAACATGACAAATCAAACTCCTCCCGAAGACACTGTACTTGATAGCTGCCTTATTCCAATCACTGTAGCACTAATCCAAAGGACTGACAACGACACGGGGAAGAAAAACTACAGTGCAGATAAATAAAACTGCATGCACATCATATCTTCGATCAAAATATCTTACGTGAATTGACCTGATAGCAAGTGCTAGTCAACCTGAGTTCGGCGTGAACATCGATCGTGGATCGAAGGTCGGGATGATGGCGTACGAGATGAAGTCTCTTCCGAAGACAATGCAAGCATGTTTCAACTTTCCTTGAACCACCTAGATGATGATCATGTGTTGATCGATATATTATGTCTTTTGACTTGTGCATGTGGATATATCGAAGTCGAGAATCAGTCTCTATGCATGCAAACATAATTGATGGACATCGAAACCCAGTCAAACCAACGTCACCATGATGATCTTAGACACCTTGACGTGTCGATGTAATTTGAATCTCTGAAATTGTAACAACTTGGGCCAAAAGATTGTGTGAAGTTGGTTTTTGTTGGTTTTGGAATATGCAGCTGCACACGAAAAGTCTGTGTAAAACAAGTAAAGAACAAGTAAAAGATGTTGAAAGCAACATCACGGCGCAGTTTTAGTTGTTACGGACCGTGTATGAAGTAGCCAAGAAAAAGAACACATTGTATCAACTGAAAGCTCTTGGAAACAAGTGAACACAAACCCCTTGTCCGACGTGTCAAATTCCACCCTAGTCAGGCATCCACCGTTTCATTGCGGGCCCACAATTCCATATCCTTAACCCTTGCCACGTACTGTTTGCAACTGAAATTACGCCTCCCACTTCTAAAAAATTTCCCCAAGTCTAACAGTGAGTAAATAACTTGAATTCACATAGTCATAATCACTTCACCCCTGCTGAACTGAGGTCCGAATTTCCAAAATGTAATTTTTTTATAATAATAGAATATCAATGTCTGGACGTACATGCGCAAGTTACCCAAGCACTTGCCGTTTTTTGTCGCTTTGCATAAAACCAAATCCTTTACCTCATGCCTCTAATATCTATCGATTTCTAATATGTATCAAAAAAACAAAAAGGATGTAATCTACTATACTTCAAAATTCTCTGTACCCGGAGACAGAAGCTCCCTACATAGCTCGTCCCTCACAGTACTCTTAGTTTACTCTACCGTTCTCTGTAAGGGTCGCTGCTATATCCGCCTATCCGCCTATTTATCACTTGATGTATCGAGGTCGCACGAGCAGGTTCTCTCGCCCCTCAAAAGGTCGCACCAGATATCACGTATTCCTTGTATATGTCCCCTGCATCTGATACCGAATGTTTCATGACTGCAATGTTTACACCGATAATAGAAAATTGCACTTGACAATTACCTCAGAGTTAACTCAAACTGAAAAGAAAGATAACGATATGCATAGTTCACATACCTCGGTTTCAATCTTCAGACCAGCTACGATGTCCCGGACACACCCACACATCTGCCTTCTGGCGGAGCTTGTCATCTGGTCCTAGCATCATCTCGTGGTTTTCTGAGGTGTTGAGGAGGTAGCGGAGGTCGCTGAGCTCCTTGTCGGAGAGCGTGCCGATGTCTCCGAGACGGAGGCGCTCGTCAGCTATGGGTGTCGCCAGCTTCCAAGATGTGCTGAACAGGCGCCAGTTTTGTGCGAAAGCATGCATCACAAAATTGTCCTCCGTCTCCCATGGCTTATCTTCCTTGAAATAATCATGACGGGCTAGCCTGATACACGCCCATTCAGGAGTGCCGTCAATGATTTCCCGGAAGAGCTTGCACGTCGCCCTGGCGTTGTCCACATCCTTAAACGTGCATCCCTGCAGCTGCATCGCGGGTCCGGCACTAGGCGATACGCTATCCCATGGATCACCAGGCTGAGACAACTCCGAAAGCATGTTAAACAGAACCCTCTCGCACATCACCCTCTCCCAAGCACACGCCATCTGTGAAGCGTAGCAAACTCACTCAAAGCAGTGACGGTGGACTACCTCTTCGCTACAAAACATCTGCCTAATGCAAATGAAATTGACTCGGACACCTCTTACGGCACCACTCTCCCTTCTCTACCCTCTGCACTAACTTCCAACGACTACGTTGTTCGCTCTCTGAATGCAAAAGGGGGAATCCTTATATAGCTGACATGGTCCACTCACAGCCTGTAGTATCAAGTTCAAATTGGCATACATTTCGCAAAGGATCATGATATGGGCTGTACCTCAGCTTTCGATGAGGACTAGGGAAAGATACACCTCTGGATCCACCATACGCTCCAATGTGAGTTCCCTCCGTCACTTCCGATCTATCACTAATAATGCAGATTTTTCCCATGCCGTCCACTACCAAATGGCCCATCTCTTCCAACTGAATCACTCATTTCCTCAGGCCTGCACTCTGTCTAATCTCATGATGCATCGTCGTTTCGGTCCCAGTACAAAGATGTTGCTGTAATTGCACCACACTTGACAAGATTTCAATTTGCACTGTTAATTATTACACAAGTAGATGGTCATATCTACATAAATTTAAAAAAAAAAAAAAAATAGCATTGAATATAAGAATCACAGCCTACACTATTAATTTTGCAAACTATGTTGATACTGTGGGTAGTGGTTATCAATCAGTTGCAGTCTTCTGAAGTAGACTTTACCTGATCATCATAGTTCAGAATCAGGACCAGTAGTGAGCGTCACATGGGTTGTGGTTCATGTTCAAGCCATTTACACTACATCCCTCAAAGAATAGTAATCGGACCGAATAAAAACCCGGGGCATCCCTCCGCCAAAGAGATCCCTTAAATCCCCTCCCCCCACCCTCTCCTATACAAAGCCCCCACCACAACCTCCCTTCCCCCTCCCCCCCCCCCCCCCCCCCCCCCCTCATTTTTTTCTTATTTCGGTTCTCACACTGTGATCCACTCTGCATGAATCACTACAACTGAAGACTCGTTAAAACCGTAATTCCATGTCCAACATGGATCCCATGAATTGCCTCACCAGTGAATCTCACAGCAAACAGTTCGTTCAGCTTATCATGAATAAAATTAAAATAAATCACTCAGAAACGAATATAAACTAGCTAACAAAACCGCCATTGGAATGCTCTATGTAATTACAACGTCACGTCCACTCATGACCCAGCTTAAATCACCAAACAAATCCCCTTCTTTATCCCCATATTACCGCTTCCCACCCTAACTACTAGACTACAGTCTACTTTTTTTTTTTTTTTTTTTTTTTTGAGCAAATGAAAAATTCATTGCAGAGAAATAGTGAAGTACAACCTACTTTGCGAGTAGATACTCTTGAGCACATCGTACGATAGATTCGCCATCAGTACCCCCCCTGGACATAATGTGAATTAATGCCAATCATGAAATTAAGATGTTTTGCAATTAAAAACAATCATGTACATTCGATCACCTAATTAATGTCTGATATCATTACATACGTACTCTTAGAAATTATCATAACTGAAGTTCGAAAGCCTAAGACTTTAGAAATAATCAATTCCTACTCCAAGTTGAATAGATAGGGAGATGCTTACGTCATTTTCAGCCGCAACCGGATTCCTTACAACTCCTGATTGCTTTCTCCGGTTACGTGGTAATGGAATACATCAAGGACTCTCCCAACATTTATATTAGATTCGAATAGCAACAAGTTTCTGCGCGGTTATCCATGCAAGTTGAACAAAATAACCAGCTCCAAGAGTACTAACAGATCTACCATCCCCTTACAGTTTTCAACTCCATAATCGTAATGCAACTGACCCTCTTACAACGCTATGAAATGAAAGATCCGGCACTCACTTAGACTCTCTTGCTCGACTGAGGAAAATGCTCAAGTACATAAAAGCAATGAACTTCACTACTACAGCCACTCCATAAGGGATGCATGCAGACTAATGACAAATATTTAATCCGTGACCGTTGCAGGTTCAATTTCGCTTTTTAACTCCTTACTTTGCAGAGTAAACATGCAGCGCAAATTTGAGATTGAAAAAAATAAACGAATATTTAACAAGCACTGAGCAGCATCCAATGAGATATATAACTGTCCCTTCCCTATCGACTGAGTGCAGTGGAATCTTACACACTGCCTACGCATGATCTTTAAATTCCTGGAAACCGTTACCAATATCTGCGTTACCGATATTGAAAAAAATCAAATCAGTCTTCGTCAGACGATTCCCCGACATCCCTATCGAAGACTTCAGCAACTTCAGGTTCCACATTAGCATAGAACTCGTCCACTTGAATAACCCGACCCCCTCTGGTTGTGACGGAGGTTCCTCCCCTTCATTTTCAGGTACTCTGAGGCCTGCAAAATCCGCATCCCTACCAGGTCTGAAAAGTAGTCCTCCCTCCTCCTCCACCGAAGCAGCAACTACTCTTCTCCCTCTTGGCTCGGTACGATTGACAACCTTCCACCCGGGTGTGTCATTACAGTCAGCATAGAAAACTTGCTCCACATGGCTTGGGAAAGCAAAAGAATCAACACCATAATCCACCATGCTATTAAAGTTAGCTATTGTCAATCCCCACTTGTCCCGTTTCACTGTAGCGGAAGGTCCTCTGTAATTTGCTTTTACCCAGGTGCCAATGAGAACTGTTTGGCGGAACTCTATGTAATCCAGTTCTATGATCTCTTCTAAATGTCCCACGTACTGTAGAGCTGCCATTACTGGATTGCGATCACGTAAACCAAACCGACAAGGTCTGACGAATGTAGCTGCTATTCCGGAGTCACAAGTCTTCAAGTTCAACTCTGCACTTCGAACTCTAAGTTTGTAACCGTAGGCATACAGTCCCCGATACTTTCTGGCCATTTTTAGCAGATATTTTGCCAGCGCCTCTAAAGCAGGATCAACAGCTTCTCCTGTCTCTATTTCCGACCTCACCATTTCCCTAAGCCACTCTGCAAAAATAGGGTACTCAGCAAGGTCCTGCGGGAAATTTGGTCCTCTAGCTCCGTTTCTTCCCTGGTGCCTACCTCGCCACCTTTGTCTCGCGGCAGTCCTTTCCTCGACGAGTACCTGGTACCTCCTGCACACGCAAAGCACACAAGCCCCCCCCCTGCTTTATAAACCGAATGCACACTTCAATTAAAACAATGCACGTACATACAACAAATTATATAAATTACTTTCACAACCTCGTTTTCTCGTGCATGCTCAAAACCAGCGGTAAAGCTTAACAACACCACCTACTCTCGGTAATCTTCGGTGATGTCGACGTTGTCAACTACGAAGCCGTGAATCTGTCTCCATAGTGT
Source organism: Ceratodon purpureus (assembly GCA_014871385.1). Taxonomy (NCBI): domain Eukaryota; kingdom Viridiplantae; phylum Streptophyta; class Bryopsida; order Pseudoditrichales; family Ditrichaceae; genus Ceratodon; species Ceratodon purpureus. Next base: position 21,150,138 of record CM026426.1, on the reverse strand, counting down.
TTCATCAAGCTCACGGTCTTTACCCTTGCCTTCTAAAACGATGTCGGTCATGGATGGATCCTCTTCACTTTCCCAAATTTTCCTGATATACTTGTGTCCATCGCCAAAATACTCTGTGACAAACCCGCAAGCCTCGACCACTTCGTGACCCTTTGCCATGCAGCCCTCTGGTTTAGCTGAATTCCTAACGTATCCCTTCAAAATCTTAAAGTATCGCTCGTAGGGATACATCCACCTAACGTGCACAGGGCCACAGATAAAAAGCTCCTCCACTAGATGAATTGTCAAGTGTACCATTACGTCAAAGAAGGAAGGAGGAAACAACTTCTCCATTAAACATAAAGTTTCAACGCATTCCTCAAATAGTGTTTCCCTCTCAGCCATGTCAACTGTTTTTGCACAAATTCTCTTGAAAATGCGGCTGATCCTAACTATCACAGAGGTTAGAGCATCCTCTCCTAAATCCCTCATACAGACAGGCTTCAGATCTTGAATCAGGACATGATAGTCATGTGACTTCAGTCCCGACAATTTTCCTTTACTGACCTTGGAGTGCAAAGAGCTTGAGTAATTTGATGGCAACTTGATGGCCTTCAAGTTGGACATAAATCTCTCTCTCGATTCCTTGGACAGCACGTACTCCGCATTTGGCATGTAGGCCCGGTGCTGCTGGTCTCGTACTCCCCTCAGCTAGAGGTGTGGCCTTATGTCGCAGTTCTGCATGTCCATCCGCACCTTGGGATTGTCTTTATCACCGAAAATAGTCTTCAATATATTCTCTCCGAAGTTCTTCTCACAATGCATGACATCTACCAAATTCCGAATGGGGAGGTCCTGAACAGAGCAATTTAATTTACTCAGTGAAAAAATAGTTCCAAGCGGTTTGGAGTTGTGAACAGATCCACAAAGACAGGGACGATAATGCTCGATAGCACAAAAGAGAATGTGCTCGTGTCTGCAGCCGAATTAAAAACATAGAATGAGGAATCAAAGGGGGAACCGAAGAATTCTGACGAAACCAGATCAATCTCCACGAGTTGAAAGAGAAAATGAATTAAAAATGAAAAAATTAAATTAAAATAAAAACCAAATAGAAAACATACAATGATCCGAATGAAAAATAAATCAGATAATACAATATGAATGGACCTGGCAAATACAATTTCTTAATATAAGATTAAAGACACAATAAAACAACTAAGAATGAATCGAACGAAATAAGGGGAGATCAGACGATAACAATGCACTCGTACCGAGATATTAATTAAAAAAAGGAACAAAAACTCGAATGCAAATAACAAAGTAGAGTCCGATTATAACCAAACGGTTACCACCTTGCTCAAGCTGAAAGAGAAAATAATAATCATAAATAAAAATGTCGGAGATAACGAAAAAGGAACCGAATGACCCTATCCACACCTTTGAATGGGTATCCTTCTCCAATTAAGTCAAAATAGGCCACCAGTTGAAGACATATAAAATGAAAGAAAAAAAAAGAAAAAAAAGAGAGAAATAAAAAGAGAAACCAAACAAACACAAAACAGTGAAGAAGAAATGAAGACATGGGACACGTTAATTATTTGACATAAAGAGGCAATTTGAATGAATGAATCCACATCTTGCTAGCTCCGAAATGGAGGACTGGAAAACCGAAACTCAGAAATGAAGAAGTTTTAAACAAAGAAGTACCCGAATGTAATGAATCAAGAGAAGTTCATCCGAACCCACCTTAAAGGGGAAATAAAGAAACAGGATTTAGCAAGAAGAGGCAACAAATAAAAAACCAAATAAACTTTAATCAATACGGTGCGCACTTTGTACAGACTTAGTCACACCACTCAATCGTGATAAATTCAGCAACACCTCCAAGTATAGAACGCTCATAACTAACAGACTAGTTTTTTTAAATGATCGGACCCCTAGAAAGGGGTTGGCATGGCTAACCTTGTCATGCAACTTACGGAGGGTGTGCAGAAGGCAGTCCCTCAATTCAGAGAACATACTGTGGATATACTTCCACCAAACCGTGAGAAAAATCGCCTTTATACGACAACTACCAACAGCTCTACTAACTCCCAAAACGTCGACCAAAATTGCCCGAGGCAGCAACGAAACCATGCCAAGAAACCCCAAATGAAAGCAAAATCAAAACAACCACACTCGGCACCAAAATAAACGAGTCAACCAAATTTAGATTTCAAATATGAGAAAACACGACACGCACCTTCCAGTACGGGAAAGCATACAAAATGCTCGCCCGTTTAACACCATGTTGTTTTACTGGATCCTCCTCGGAATCAGCCACACCTCCTTCTCGAAGCCACTCTGCACGAGCTCTACCAAGCTCCAAGGTTTCCGTTCCTGAGCGTCTTCTGGGAAATATTAGCTCCTCCACCGAATTATTGAAGTGAGACCTCATTCTTTGAAATCTGTGGTCCGGTGGAAGAAATCGCCGACTCCCCAGGTAGACCATTTTATTCAGCACCCTGGAATGCTCAGAGCATGTGCCTCTACCACACACGGGACATGCGACATAGCCTTTAACAGTCTGACCAGAGATTAACCCGTATGCAGGAAAATCATGAACCGTCCACATCAATATCGCTTTCATTGTAAACAATCTAGTGCCCACCTCTTTTGCCATGTTTATCGCCGGGACGCCATGCCAAAGGTTGAGTAGGTCTCGTACAAGCGGCTTCAGATAAACGTCCATGCTCTCTGAGGTAGGAGCCTTTGGACCGGGAATCAGTAGTGATAGGTTGATGAAGAGATTCTTTGATGCTAACCAACCTGGAAAGTTGTACACGGCCACCAATATTATCCAAGTCGAATGCTTGGAAGACTGATTCCCGTGCGGGCAAACGCCGTCTGCTATGAGAGCCAATCTGAGGTGCGTGGAGACGTCAGCAAACTCCGGGTACATCCAGGTGATTTCGCGCCACTGAAGGCTGTCCGCTACTGAGGCCATTTTCCCCCCACTTGATCTAGCATCCGCGTAGTGTTTGAGAAGGTTTGTGAGCTTGGGACACTTGTAAATTCTCTTCAGCTTATCTATTAGAGAAAAGTACCGCAGCACAGCAGCCGGAACAGAGGTAGATCCCTGTACATACCTAGAGCGTCCACATTCCGGACATGATGACAACGCGCCGTTGACATCTCCCTCAAAAAGGACGTGCCCCTCCGGACAACAGTGTATCCGTTCGTGCTCCAAGCCGAGTCTTCTGATCATCCTCTTCAGCTCGTACGTTGTACGTGGCAGACTATTGGATCGAGGCAAAAGCGTTCCCGAGAGGTAAGTAAGAAGAGCAGTCAAAAAATTGTCGGAAACACCAAACACAGTGGCGAGAGTCATTATGACAATCCCGGCCTGCAGCCTATTCTGCGAACAACCGTCATATACTGGGCCTACACAAACTTGGAGAACGTTGTTAAAATCCACCTCTCCATCTGCTATATTATCTCCCTGTGCAACGTTGTCCTCCATGGGCTGCTCGGGTGTTGCGTGGTCGCGGTGAAGACGATCCGCCCTACCAAATGCCTCGTAGACCATCCGGCGATAATCCATCTCAGATGGCGCAGGCGAGTTGTAATCCCCACCGACCTCCTGACGATTGTGATCCCGACAGTACGGTACATCATCTTCGCCCCTTGTCTGTGGTCCACGTAAACTACGCCCATCCACCGCCTATTCCGATCAATGCATGCAATAATCGAAGAGGGTCCACACCACATTAAAAACCTTCGCATTGGATACGGCTCAATTTTAATGTAACACGGCAAGCTTGAGATAAATTCGACTAACTGTAAATAATTAAAATAAAAAAAATTCTTCAACGTACGAGGATCGGATGGGGAAGGAACTGGTCTCGACCATATCTCCGATGATGCTTTGAGATGGTTTCGAGTCCACGCAGCCTTCCACCCATGCATCGCCGACAGGCACATGGGTAATGTGAAAGTCCGAGTCGGTTTGCAATCGACCTCTCTATGTGGTAGGCTGGGATGAATCGTACGTGCCTCATATCTGTCCGTCATGCATTTCTTATGACCTGCCATGATGTTTCCAAAACGATTATTCAAACCAATGGGAAGTTTGGTTTGATGCGATCCTAACTTGGTACAGTTTAGCAGATACTCTGGGGAGAATGAAAAATGTGTACTAACCAAGGGACTGAGAAACATTAAATCATCAAGACTTCAGACAACCAGATTGCTGCGAAAGCATAGAGAGTCGAGGCTTACCTACTGGGGTTTGTAGTATATCGTATTTTTTCTGCAATCTTTATGTCGGTTACCCAATCAGGATCCCGAGTAAAAGAAGACAAAAGGCCCTGCATTACAATTAAAACAGTCAATGTAACGGACTTAGCCAAAAAATGCTACTCGCGATAAATAAACTTATGGGTTGTATAAACATAAAATATGACTACACAATGAGTACAACACGTCCCTCAATCGTTTCGTTTCACATAATTCCTGATATGCTGTCAGGCCAAAACCAAGGATCCTTGATGTTTGGTGTTTGAAATGTGGGGTTACTCAATCGCTCTGCATTCCAGTCTACATCCCCTCGTTAAACAGAGTATACAAATCATTAAAAGCAATTGCTATTATACCTAGCTAGCACAATAATAATGCAGACCTAAATCATAAAGAGAGTGTACATATTCGTGACAAAAGCCAACATGCTGTGAAATACACGGACCTTGTAGAAGGAGCTAATTAATTCGGAATGAAAGGAGTCTAAACCGTAATAGCAATCTGAATCTAAATTTATGTACTCATAAAGCACCCCTGGTCATATTGGATGGTAAATTTTCTCGTTGTCGGACTCTTTCAACAGTTGTGAAGGGAATTCTCTACGGTAATTTACTGAGGACTGACAAAAGCTTGCTCGATTCTAATGCAATCACACTAGGCAGACATCCCGATTTACGCACACGTAGAAGCTACCGAATGTCACAAATCTCAACTTGAACAGAAAACAAGTTGCGAGATATTCACCAAGGACATTCTGTAGATAATGGCGTAAACTTAGCAGGTTACTGGGGTCGTAGCTGATCAGACACCCAGGCGTTGGTAAGGCAGACACTCCTGCATAACAAGCCAGACGAAACAGACACAGTCAAACATGGGAATGGTTACTAAGATAGATAAAATATCACGTGATATTCGTCGTAAAGGAATACTTCGCGACTTACAGATAGATTGACTTACATGTGGAAAAACGCTTAACCCTAGACGGACACTTTAGAAGTATTTCATTCTAAAGTGTGTATCATGCCATCGAGTACAATGCGGGTGTGCAATCCGATCATCAGTAGGCTCCTGTCCTCTCGGTGCAGTGAGAGACGTATCGATTGCTGAACTTCATGGATGCGGGCTCAACAACGGTAAGCTCCCCGGTTTCGTTGAGGGATTACCCCACAAAACCCTAAAAATCATTCTGCTACTCCTCGCGGCCAACGTGACAATGATTGGCGAATCTGCAAGCAAACTTGCAAATTGAGGGGTTCAGGTAATACACCAGCCTATACCACAAAGTATGTTGTTGAATAACAAGGATGCCCATCCTCCATACTATCCCAACTGCCCAACCGGAACCCTCGTCGGAGAAAGGAAATCATGCCTTGCGCACACACAGTCTACACCCCACAGTATCTGATTTTAATATAAATGTAGCAAAATAAAGAAATGGAGGGACATACCGTGAAGTAGGTTGACACTAAATGATCATTCGCAGTGCCCACAGAACCGTGAATGCCCCTCCGGGAGTCCGGGGTTAAAGAACTTATTGCTCCATTGCCATCCAGTGGATGGGTTCCCCATCCATTGGATGGTGGGACCCCATCCTGTGGTCGCAGACAAGCTATCTGCTCCGGATCCCCATCATACTGATCCTGCACTTATCAAATCACGGAGTACTGACTCATAAGAGCTAATTATCCGTATCAGCTACCCTTGATTACCATCTGCTTCTTTTAACAAAAATGGATTGAAAAAAATAAAATTAAAAGAATGTCTTGAAACCCAAATGGTTTATGAGAGTTCGTCCAGACTGGTACTGGTTACTGCTACGATCGCAACACCACCGATAAACGCCATTTGAAGTCTTCGCGCGCTCCTTTCCTCGACTTCTAAATCCTCAGACCCCATCGACCGACCGAATTCAGAAGCACCCTTCAACCCCTCTTGCTCAAGTGTAGTGTCAGTGGGTTCTGCGCCTGCACCCTGGGTCCGTCTAATCCTCCATTTATCACGTTATGATGTTCATAATCCTGGCAAATCACTTTGAGTCGATTCTGTATGGATTCACAATCCCAATCATAAACCCATGTATCTCGTCAGCCGTCATGGCCAAAACAATCAGGTCATGGTTCCATAATCCTCTTCTTCCAGAGATCATCCCTTCCCTTTGATGTCTTCTTCTACAATTACCTTCTAGAGAGGCATTTCAATTTCTCGCTTGTTTCTCTCTTCGATTGTGGACGGAGCTTCTCCTGTGATCTTCATACCAGGTAATCCCCCGTTCAAACTTCCATCACCATGGTTGAAACAGAGCAAACTTTCCTGCTCCGTTGGCTGGCTATGGTGTATCTGCGCCAGGAAGAATCCCCATATCGTTACCCGGATATCCCTGCCCTTTCTCAGTTGTTGCAATACTCCGAGAAATTCGAGTGGACTGATGCTTGCCACGTTGAAGTGGAGCGTCTTGGAATTGCTTCCGGTTACTCTTTCGTCTCTTTTCTGCGCGTGGAGTATGTCCGTGTCCGCCCGGGCGGATCTAGCGCAGAGGATCCAATTGAATTGAGCGAGTCCACCAACTTGCCTTCATTTACAGAAAACAAGCAACTAAGCGGTGGACCGAAAGGTTCCGTTGAGACACCATCCTCAGAGGCAAAATTACGAACTCCAGTCGTTGACCCGAACTTCAAGGCCAACTACTTCGGGGGAACCGTCGCGAGCTTTGCAAGTCCCAAGCATGGAAAGAACAACAACGGAGAAGATGACTCCGCAGACGACTCCGACACCAAGTCCGATGGCCGAGCCCCAGAGGAGGGGTCCCCAGACGAATCGCGTAAACGCGTGTATCACGAGGGGTACATGTCTCCCACCTCCGATGACTCCAGCCAGGGAAGCGCTGCCGACTCCTTCACTACCCGCGAGGCCTCCGCTGCCAGCTGGTCCCCACGCTCCGCATAAAGTCCCTGCCTTGAAAGAAAAAGGAGTACCCCATGAGCACCGCTTGATTGTTTGATATTTCCTTGGTACAGAAACACAAGGGCTCCAACCCCATTTTGAAGGTTTTAGGATACCCAGTCAGAGTCTCCCCATGTCGGGTATCTGTCTATCACATGTTCTTACATGTTCCCCGAACAGTGATCCAAATAGCTACGCGGAGTCTAGTTCACAAGACAGAGAACTTTTAAACAATGTGACCAGTCTCCTTCTCTGTAAAAGAAAACCTATTTTGTAATATTTCTGGAGAGCGAAAGAAGCTACTTCCTACTCTCCTATATCTGCGCTGCTGGTCTGCTTTGTTTCCTGTGCGTATCATATAATATTGTTGTTCCCTGGTCCTGTTAGATTGCTAAGATTCATGTTGATGGTGATCTGGATGGAGTGTTTGGTTTCCTCCTTCTCTAAGTCTTGGTTGTGGTACGCATTCCAAGGCGCGCACCCGTGTAGCACGTTCCAAGAACCTGCCGACCCGGGGCACTACGGACATACGTACCTGAGTTTGTGTGACGTAATCCTGTCCTTCTCTTGACGTCTCCATTCTTCCCTTGCTCCTCATGCTTGCTTTAGCAGTGCCCACGCGACCAAGTAATTGTACCCACATTTCTCCGCGTTCGCCAAATTGGGGTCCACGCTGTGTGCACAGGCTTCCATGCTATCGCGTGCACCGAAGGTAGCATGGCAAGGCGCCGAGTCTTACGCTGGCTGTGTCCGATATCCACTAAACAACGGCGACGTCTTCTAAAAGGTGTTTCCATCTTCCATAACTCATACTTGTCTCGTTGAAATTTTTTTTTTTACAGTCTCAGTCTATTCGATATTATTTATAGAGTCGACTTATGTTCTTTACGACTAGCTCTACTGATGCACTGTGAAGTACTGAGTTTAACTTTAGTTGGTAAGGTATAAAATATGCCTAGAGTGCAGTATGTAATTTATATTACATTGCCGCTTTCTCTTTTGCAGGGAAAGCAAAGCAATACCCCGAGGGGACTTGTCGGCCTCATCTCGAAGGGAGGTAAGCGCGATGCAATTAATCCGCCATGACTAGAAAAGAAGTGTTCCATCTTGCGTCTGACCAGAATTAGGGTTTAGGTGTATCTGTCTTCCATTACAGCGCAGTTATTAATTCATGTACAAATGAGAAAACACCCACATACATTAAATTGTGAGATGAGTTAGTCGCGAGGTCAGGAAAAAATATAAGCAGAACAGAAATATATTGCCCATAAACGGGATCAACAGAGTGGACACAGAATCATAGAAATTTGCTTTAATAGGATTTAGATAACACATATGCATTGAAATGCAGTGAATACATGAGTAATCGATGTATGCATTGAAATGCAGTGACTCTACAGTCTCATTGACACAGGCGAAGCTGAAACGCTGGACGCTTCGCATTACAACTCCGATCGTCGTCGCTTTGTCCTCTGCACATCTTCGAATCGATTTGCACGTAAGAGCCACTCCTTCATCCGCTCCTTCTTCGACACGGGAAGTTCCATGCAGTCGCTATATATCGTGTCAAGTCCTCGTCCGGGCCAAATTCGTCTTCTTCGGTTGGTCGCTGGCAGAGAAACTCCTCCCAGGTCAGCTCCAGGTACGTCAAGTCCGGATCAGAATGCACCAATGTTTGATGTTCCTTGTACTTGCGTTTCATCTCCAAAACCCTCTCATGCGCCTCCCGCCACTTCGCCCGAGTTGGGCTCAGAACACCCGCTTCCGAGCCCTCAACCTCCAGAGGGTGTGGCACACGCTGTTTATAAGTGCAAACAGGGCATGGGGCCCATCCAGATACTTGGCGAGGCGAACGAGGCGATGAATCACCACCTGGAGACGGATGCCGAGACGGTGGCCCTTCCTCCTCGGGCTCGGCTGGAGCATTTTCGGAAGACTCCGTCACAACAGGTACTCTCTCGGCTCTTGCCTCCATTTGGAACTGAGAACTTGGAATGCTGTCACTACGCTCAGAAGAATGATCGCTACCTCCTTCGTCAGAGTCAAATCCTATCTTGTACACGAACATATCTTTGAGCTTTGCCATGGTTATAACCTGCAAGTATTGCACACTCACACAGAAGAGTAGTTAGAAAACAACAGGGTCTACAAGGGACGTAATAGCACGTCTAAGCCATGAAGATCTACAAAGCAGAACATGTGCAATGACACTGCACCCCATCGACACCTGCATATAGTACACGAAGAGGCATTCCTGAACCTGAATCCTTCCAACTTGCTGAATAAGTTAAGAACCAGGTGATTCCACCGTTGCTATTTATGTAGCTGTAGTTATCCAAGGGAGAGGAGAGCAGGTGAGTCACCTTGAGCAGATTATATAACTGAAGTGATGCCGAAAAGCAGGGCTTTGAGTCCAGTTCATGCATGTTGGTGTTACACGTCCATTGCACATCTCCCACTTTTCTAGAAACTTGCCTTCTTATCCGTCACTGAAATTGATATGTATTAATTCAGTAGCGTCTCCGAAGAGCGCAGGTCACACGTTAATTTTTCCCGATTGGCGAATTAAACGATTCCATGTAGTTACCAGGCAAAGTGGAGTTTAGATGATGAATCCGTGTGTAGCTGCTGGGCCGCGTGTCAGGATGCCGCAAATGAAGTGAAGGGGAGTTTTTATCGAAGCTAAAAATCAGCGAGGAATCAGAGTTTACTTGCAGATGAGCCAGATCCTATCCTGTATTCTCGTGAAGCAACATGGACGAGCGCAACTGGAACTATAAAGGGGCTCCCTGTTTGTCGTGGAGGCGCTCTAGATTTCAATCTGTATGTACAGATGGTGCAGATATGACACCGCGAGGTACGTAATTAATAACATGTCCCAAGGTACGTAGAGTAGGAGAAACGGCCGATGAGAGTTTCATTTTTTCAAGTCCACACTCCGTTGAGAGATACTCTCATTTTTTATATTTTCGCGTACACGTTTTCCTCCAACTCTTGGAGCAAGGGTTGCCCTGCGGTGGGATCTGTGGATATTGAATGTCAAGGTTGGAAGGGAGCGTTTTATCAGTACCATAATCTTACTAGCTCGTTGTTGGAGCTGCAGTGTACACACATACCTCTTGTTCAGTCGAGTACTTCCGGGAGAGAAACACCAAGCTTGAGCTCTTCGGAGTAGCCCGTCAGCACAAACAGAGGTATGTAAGTAGATTCTTCACATTTTGTATATATTTTAAATTCAAAGGGTAGTCTGAGTACATGTTAGAGATTCAGGTTAGTTGGTTAACTAAGATAAATGAGAAATGTATCTGAAGCGTTGCACTGAATTGAGATTAAGAAACTAAGTTTGTCGAGTCCAGTTACACGCACTTTCTCTTATAGATAGGGTTTTTTTTTTTTTTTAAAAGAGTGCGAAATAAGCAGTCACACCTTTATGCACACAGTACACCACAATGGTCGTTATAGGATTAGTTATGCTGTATCACCCGCATTTTAGCAGTAAATTCATGACTTCACCGGCAAGGATACTGAAGAGTATGACAGTAAGGGATTTTAGTGTAGGTGCACATCATGGCACCGGGAACAAGAGGAAAACGTAAACCCGAGCCATGGAACTCTTCGAAGGAGAAAGCAGTAGCAAGTATCGACGTTGCAATAGAAGCTGTTTCTGCACCTGGGACAGAGGGGGAAGAAAATGTGCCGGACATAGGAGTGATGGGAAAAGGAGGCAACACCGCTAAGGTGGACACCAAAAAACGGAAAGGTAAAAACCCACCAGGACCAGACGCGGCCAGGGCGTTAGAAGAAGAGTTCTTTACAATACACCAGTTAAAAACCGACTTCGGAAGCAATCAACATACAAGGGGTGAAATTGGCTCAGAGGGCACACCACTTGGGGACGTAGCAAGTAAGTGTATCAAACCTACCGCCAAGCTCTTCAATACGATGTTCACTATAAGCAAATGTTTTGAATAAAATTAAATCTAAACCGGTATTTCACAACGCAAAATGCAAGTGCATGTGCTATAGATAACCACAAAGACTTGTGATTCCTCCAGGTGATCTTATTGACGCAGCGAATGACAGTATGACTCATATTGAAACCGTGGGAGAGATGCGCAAGGACAAAGATAATAGCCAGGGTACTAGGAGAACTCCGTGCAATGCCGGGAATTAGTTTACGTCGACCAGCATGCAGGTGAACAGTGGAAGACCAATCAGAACTCAGAACGAATCTGCGGCGGATGTATATCATTCTATTTCGACGGACGAAGAGGAAATGGGACGGGGAAGATCAAGACAGTGGAGTCGGAGTCCGAAGAGAATGATCGGCGTGTCAAATAGGAGCAGATATCAAGATTATAGGGAGGTTTGTTCGATAGCAATATTTATTTGTTGTGCTTTGCACCAATTTGGTCTGTCATTTCGTTATTTTAATATTAATGAATGATCACCTGATCTTGAACATAATGAACCAAGCAATAATCGGAGTACTAATGGAAATGACGTGCCTTGGTAAATCAGATTTCCCCAGTATACCATAGGCATGGACCACACAGTCACGGAATTCGCGCGGATTTTTCTACATTCTCGTTTGATGAAGATGTCGACTAGAAATACAGACGAGGCGGGACAAATGCCGGGAGAAGCAGAAGGCACATGGTAAAGGGAGGATTTCCCATAAAACCCTAACCTTCACAACCCATCAAAACCCTACAAAAACCCAACTAACAATGATGCTGAAACACTCATACAATGCTGGAAACACTCAAAAGAAGTGGAAAAGTGAGTCAAAACTGTATAAAGAGGGTCAAATCTGCCCAAAATCATGGTACAGTAGCTCATAAAGTCTCCTCAATCTCTCCTAACTCTGAGTACACTAGTGAGGAATGATCTCAGAAACCCTAAAACCTGCCTTAAGAGTCCAGCAGAAATCATCCAGTTGGCTACGACAGAGTTCATCCAAGTCGGCTGTGACAGAGTTCATCCAGCTGACTGGATGACTGTCGAAGCCAGGGATGAAGAACTATGAAAAACTGCTAGGAACTAAGGGAGGGAGGAGATGAATGAATCTCCGGTTAACATTATCCCCTTTTTCCGGTAGTTCTGCCCTCAGAACTGGGGGAACAGATGGAACCAAGGTGATAATAGGAAACGTTGGCCTTGGCAAAAAAATAAAAAATAAAAAAATAAATAAAAAGGTTAAAAAATAAATTGGGAAAACTAGACAAAAATTCCCACTAAAAAAAATTCGCAGCTGATGCCTTAGCTAGTGACGGGTGGTGACGAAGTCGGCTCGGCGCAAGTGGGCTCCTCGTCCTCCAGCCAGGGCTCGAAGGTGGGGTCTCTTTCTTCAAAACGACGAAGCCACCTCTGTTGCCGGGCGAAGTCCGCTCGGTGAGCTGTGAGGGCGGCGTCCAGGTCGTGTTGCTTGGATGCAGCATAGTCTCGGACTGCACGACTCAATTCACGGGGAGGAAGGGTTAGAGTGGCTAGCTGTAACGTTAGCTTCTGATTCTCCAACACAAGGAGGTCGGCTTGCTGTAACCGGTGGCTGAGGTGCTGCTCTAGCTCGAGACGTCGAAGGGATGGCTCAGGTCGGCTGTGTAGAACAGCAGGTGCGGTGAGCTGATCCTGGAGGGTGGCGATGCATGTCTGGAGCTTGGAGTTGTCGAGGAGTAAAGCTGCTCTAGCAGCTTCGGAGGTTTGCAACCGAGTTGTAAGGTCGCTAATCGTCCTCGTGAGCTCACTGAGGTCGGATTCAAGCTCAGTGATGCGGCCATCACGGGAGAGCCGAGTAGCCTCAAGCTGGCTAGCTGCTGCACGTGTCCTTACAAGGACAGTTGCCATGGCGTTGAAGTTATTCAGCAGGAGCTGAAATCAGAACGAGAGGTGGCGTCGGTGGGGAGGCTCCCAGGAGTGTCATCAACGGGCCCGCCAGAAGAATGCCCGGAGTGTGTGTGTAGGGGTCGGCTCGGATGTGAGGGGCCTGCTGTAGTGCGGGCAGTGGGTGCTGTGGGAACAGTCGGGGACGGGCTGGGGTGTTGGGATGGTGTCGGGCCGGGTGCGGGGTCAGGAAATCCTGTAGACCTGGAGATAGGGGGAAAAGGGCGACCAAAAACCAAAAATGGGCGCCATGGTATGATTGCCCCACTCATACTGTGAACCTCCGGAATTGAGTGAAGTGCCCTCGGAATCTCCATCGGCGTAGTCAGAATCGGGTCAGGATGAAGCGAAGCCGGTGGTGATGATGGAGGAAGCGGATCCGCAGCCAGGGACTCGCTAGAGGAGCTGCACACTCTCGTGAGGGGGGTACGCGGAAGTGCTGTAGTTCGTCCAACTATAAGTGGCTCTGAATCGGACGAAACTGCATGTGCGACAGCCACGGGCGTTCGGGAACGTAAGGGATACCGACAAGGTGGAGACTCAGTGGAAGCCGGTGGTACGCCCTGGGGTGTGGTCGTCGGTGGCGGTATGGTGTCAGCAAGGCGGCTGTGAAGGGTTTGGCGGGTAAGGCGCCGGGTTGGACGACCGACGTCGGAAGATCCCTCCATAGATTTGGATGTGGGGGTATTGGCCAGTGCTGGGTCCACAGAAGCGCTAACGGTTGCTGGTAGGTCGGCTCCGCTGGTCCTATCACGCAGGGTGGGGTCGACTTGATGGAGAGGGTGAGGGTCGCTGACTGGAGCCCCCTCATGGCTGCCGTCACGAGTATCAACACTCGAAGATACCAGAAGAGGGGCAGTGACGTCTTCGCGCTCTGGAAACCAGGTTGACAGAATGGCATCCATCACAGGTGCCCCTCGAAGCCGTCTCACTCCTGGAGCTTGGGTGTGAATGTAGATAAGGTGGCGGCGGAGATTGGTCAGCACGAAGTGTGACCAATCAAAGGACTTATCTCGGGCCCCAGCCTCCTCTGCCGCGAACATATGCTCCAACATATCGTTGCTGACGAAAATATGACGTTGCTTGAAGCCGATGGCGTCCCCAAGTGCCTAAACCCGAACCTGATATGCAGGGTGCAAAGCAGTAACCCGATTCCCATCATGTTTATGGTCGGCGGCAGTGAGTCCATACCTGGCGTATCGACGGTGGTAACCATGGACAGGTTTCCGGCCTGCTAGGTCTATCCCTGCCTCGAGCCCAAGTGCTGCTCGAATGACAAAGGCAGTAATCTCTACAGGCTTGCCCCGTACCATAGACCTGATCGGCCCCCCAAGCTCTGCAGCGGGTCGACGCTTGCCGGCCGGTGGCTGTACGTATTCGAAGCCCTCCACAAAGTCGAGTAAGAGCTCGGTGCGGGGTTCAGGCCAGCTGAAGTTGTATAAAACTTCGAGGCTGGTCTGAGAAGCCCAGTCCTCATCCGCCATCCCTGTCCACTGTGGCCAGTACTTGAATGGTTCGAATTTAACCTTCCACCGACGCTGAAGCTTCCGCGGAATTTGGAGGCGCTTAGGTAGACGACCATCCACTGGGGTGAGTTTTCGCTTAACCCCCCGACGCTGGGTCTCCGATGATGGCGTGACGGCTCCGGTAGGTTGGGCAGGCTCAGAGAGAGAGGGCGCGGACTCGGCCGCAAGGGAGAGGTTGATCTCCGGGGCAGGTGGTCGGTTGCTGTCGGTGGCGGCAGCTACTGTCATCTCGGGCGGGGGTTGGCTCGGTCCACCAAGCTCCATCGATTCCTGGCTGGGGTCTGGATGGAGCGCTCCCCGGGAGAAATAACATTCCAAGGTGGCAAAATGCCCGCGACGGCGTCGCCTCCCGCTGCGGATGGGTCGGTGGTGAGCAGGGTCGGCGCGGGTGAATGTAGAGGCAAACCTGTCAACAGTGCTAACAGGACCCTGGGAACAATGTAAGGGAAACTCAAGTGGATCCGAGCTACTACTATCTTCCGATGTATAGTCAGAAAGGTCAGGTTGCTGAAAACGATTGGTGGTGCACAAAGGACGTGAAGAACAGACTGGGGGGGACAAAGGGATAGAGACAGAGGGTGCTGACACTGCCGACGGCGACCGAAATATAGGGTTTGGGAGAGTAGAGGCCGACGCAGAATGGACGAAAGGACAGGAAGGTGGGGGGAAAAGAGCTGGTGGGTCTCGGCAAGGACTTAGAGGACGCTCCAATTTGACTGAAGGTAAGACCTGACTCGACTGACCTTGAAAACCTACTGGAACACTCACTGGGAGGTACTGAAGAGGAGGCTCCCACGGGAAAATGCCACAAGATGAAGAAGGACAAAGACGCACGGACTCGGAAGTCGGTAAAGAACCTGAAAGGAGTGAACAGCGAAGACCACAGTCGGACGCTGAAGGAAATGAGAAGGCAGTCGAAGAGCTTGGTGCTGCAGTCGGAGGAGGAGACTCCGTGTGCGAAACAGGGCGGGCTTGCGGAGCTCTCCCGAGGTCAGCCGACAGCAAGGGACAAGGCGCAGTGGCGGTGGCGCCGCTAGATGGCAGTGAAAGATATTCCGAAACCCTAGAAGGAGAAGGGGATGAGGTAGATAGTGGGCGCAGAACACGGGCAAGGTACACAGGAGGAACGGGGGTAGAAGAAGGAGGTCGGGGGGGAAGTGAACTAGAGAAGTATAAGAGCGAAGGGGGTGCGGATGAGGAAGGAGGGGGTGGCGATGGCGGTAGTGAAAAAGAAGGAGCTGAGACCGGGGGTGCGAGGTGGCCGGCGGACGACTTGCCGTGAGAGGGGTGAGAAGAGAGAGAAGGAGTGAGGTCTGGGGGTTGAGTATAGGGAATGCCCGAGTGATCAAAGAAGGGCTGCACAGAAAAACAGCCTACTGTCGAGGTGAGTGTGGAGGCGGATGCGGGTTCATCAATGCTCAACTCCACTTCTGCCTGGTCTCGAATCGGGCCAGGAGGAGTGCTGGAAGGGGGCGCGAACTCGGCCATGGTTGGAGGTAGCATAGGATGAATACTAGGGTCACGAGCGCCCTCGGACCGGTCACTTGAATGCGTGCCTGCTGAGCTCAGTACTGTGTCCTGCTGGTTAATAGGTTTTATGGCAGAGCCACGTGGCAGCTGCTTAGGATCCACAGTGACTAGCTGATCCTCCGAATAAAAGCGATAGGGTTTGAGCTTGTTGATGTTCACGATAATTGGGTTGGGCTCAAAATGCTCCTCGGTCACCAATAAAGCGGTATTATTGGGAAGTCGGTACTGAACCCGATAAGACCCAAACCACCTGCTCTTAAACTTTCCAGCGTGCTCCTTTTCACCCTTGGGATACCATAAGACATGATCCCCAACTTGAAAATCCTTCTGCCGGTAATGCTGTTGGCTCCACAGGGATCTATCCCACTGCCGACTTCCTGACTCTGCCTGTGCAGCCAATCTGTGGCTGTCGAGCTGCTCAAGGTCGGCTGTGCGGGCTTGTAAGACCCGAGTTTGAGTAAAATCAATCTCGCCGTCGGTTCTGCGGGTAGGGACAGTATACTCCGTAGGCATAAGTGGATGAAGCCCGTAGACCAGCTGAAAAGGGGTATACCCAGTACTAACCTTAAAGGCGGTCCTGTAAGAGAATAAGGCAGTCGGTAGATGCTCATCCCAGTCAGTCCTGTTGTCACTGACAAGTTTGGTGAGTATCCGACCGAGAACCTTGTTGGTCGATTCTGCTTGTCCATTGCCCTGTGGATAGTAAGTTGTGGATGTCCGATGTTGCAGGAGGAAATGCTGTACCAGGTACTCGATGGCTTCGTTGATGAGGTGAGTACCTTGGTCACTGACCAGAGGTAGAGGACAGCCATAACGAGTCAGGATATTCTCATACAGAAACTTGGCAGTGACAGCCGCCGTATTCGTACGGAGTGCCTTAGCCTCCACCCACTTAGTCGCATAGTCGGTTGCGACCAGAATGTACCTGTTACCTGTCCTGGCTGCTGCTGGCTTGATAGGCCCCACAAAATCCAAGCCCCACTTCATGAACGGCTCTGCAGGTAGGCTGGTGACTAACTGGGCGAGTCCTGTGTTGGCCAATCCTCCGACCCGTTGGCACTTATCACAGGCCCTGCAATACTCTGAAACATCCTTATGGAGGGTCGGCCACCAGTACCCAGCATCCAGAATCTTCCTGGAGGTGATGTCCTGGGAGAAGTGGCCACCTGCGCAGCCATCGTGCATCTCCCTCATCACTGTGTCGGCTTGGACAGGGTCTAAAACCTTCCTGAGTACCAAATCCTGCCCCTTCTTATATAACACTCCATCCAGTAAAGTATAAGGGAGGGCCCGTAACAGTAACTTCCGCTTATCATCCTTAGGCATCGTGGCAGGCGGCTCTCCTGTACGCAAGTAATCGCGGATGTCTTGCAACCATTCCGGGGATACGTAGAACAGGCCAGCATCAGGAAGCTGGTCAGGAACTCCTGTAGGTGGCTCGCCGTTAGGAAGTCGGCTGAGTAAGTCGGCTGCGCCATGCGTCCTGCCAGGCTTGTACACCACTGTGAAATCATACTCCTGAAATAACAAAAGCCATCGGGCAATCCGTCCAGACACTTGAGGCTTGTTAACCAAATATACCAGAGCCATGTGATCCACATAAAAAACTACCTTGTTCCCCAAAAAATAATGACGATATTTTGTAAGAGCATAAACCATAGCCAAGGCTTCCTTTTCTGTGGTGGTATAATTCTTTTCAGCAGAATTAAGCAATCTAGAAGCATAGGAGATCGGCTGGTCACACTTCCCTGTCTGGTTCTGAGCCAGCATAGCCCCGACGGCTATGTCAGAGGCATCTGTGTGGACATGAAACTCCAAATCCCAGCGGGGGGCAACCAGGATTGGTGCCTTAGTATATCTGTCCTTGATCTCCAACCATGCAGCTTCACACTTGTCGATCCATACAAACTCTTCGGATTTTCGCATCAGTTTGGTTATTGGCTCCATAATGTGAGCATAGAATTTAATGTAAATTCTGTTGAACTGTGCAAATCCGTTGAAAACCTGTACGTCGGCTCCGTGCTGTGGTCGGGGCATCTCCTGAATGACCTCAATCTTCTTAGGGTCTGGCATCTTGCCTACCTTAGAAACCACATGGCCTAGTATGATGCCAGAGGTGACCAGAAATGCACACTTCTCTGGATTTAAACTGATGCCATACTGCCTGCACTTCTCGAAACACAGGCGCAGCTTCTGTAAATGGTCGGCTAGGTCGCTGTACACTGTGAAATCATCTAGGAACAGCTTCATAAATTGCCCCAAGTATTCCTTGAACGCTTTGTTCACAGCCCTCTGATAAGTCGGCGGTGCATTAGTTAGGCCGAAAGGCATAACCACCCAGACAAAGGCGCCCCATTCCGTGATGAAGGTAGTCTTATGCCTATCCTCAGGAGCAATCGAAATCTGATAGTAACCAGACCGACCATCCAGGAAGGAGTACATCTCATAACCTGCCACAGCATCTAACACCTCTTCAGTAAACGGTAGAGGGTAAGGGTCCTTTTTAGTAGCAGCATTTAATTTTCTGTAGTCAATACAAATCCTTAATTGACCATTCTTTTTAGGAACAACAACAATGGGTGAGAGCCAGGTTGCTTCCTCGACTGGTATGATGAACCCTGCTGCCAACAGTTTGTCAATATCCTGTTTGACAATGCTGGCATAGTTCGGATTCATCCTGTAACGGGCCTGATGGATAGGCGGAATGTCTTTCTCCAGCACAATCCAGTGCTGAGCTACGGATGGAGGTATGCCCTTCAAATCCTTGTATGTCCAGGCAAATACATCTGTATACTCCCTCAACAGGTCCTCAGCTGCCTTGGCCATGGCTGGCTCCAATTGAGCTCCAATCTTCAAGATCTTGGGAGACTCCTCAGTGCCAACATTGATCTTGCGTAACTGCTCCTCTTCAGTCAAGTTCCATGCTGCCACCTTCATATCCCCTAGCTTGTCTCTTACAGGGGTTTCATCCACCGGCATGTCACCCTCCGTGAAGGTATAAAAGTGTTCTGGGTAAGTGACAGAATCCGGAACTGGTGTAGGTACCTTCGCTGAGTCGGCGGTGCCCAAGTCGGCTCTTATGTCGGCTGTGGTACGGTCGGCTTTGCGAAGGTCGGCTGGGGGTCGGTTAAGCCCGTGGTTAAGTGGAAGGCTCAAATCCTCTGGTAGTGTAATAGTCCCCACTGCGAATATATCCTCCTCTGTCCTTAAAAAACGATCCTCCTCCTCGTCCGTCAGCCCTTCAGCTAAATTGTAACATACCAGTACTTCTGGCAGCTTGGGCAGAGGACCTTTTCGTTGGTTGATAGATATCGTCTTGACTGTGCCGTTACCCCGGATAGTAACCAGTTTGTTTCCCCAATCATGAGTAACCTTAGCATCTATGAGCCAAGGGCGGCCCAGTAGCATGCTGTAGGCTTCGTTGACCTCCTTGTTCCTGATGACAGTCAAACTGATGTTGTACGGAATACCATGGATATGAATCCGGACATTCCTTATCAACCCCACTGGCTCCACCACGGCCTGATCAGCCATACGCAACCGATAAGGTGCTGGTGACGGCTCCTTCAACCCCAACCGAATTCGCTCCTCCTCAGTAATTAGGTTAACACCAGACCCTCCATCCAGGAGTACGTTATCCAATGTTAACTGCCCCACCTGCACAGAAATGACCGGAAGACCTCGATCAATATCTACTGCACCAACAACCAGGTTAGGGGGTGCCGATGATCCCTGGGGATTCTGGATATCTACTGGTGTTGTTGTAGGCTGTGTCTTCATTGAAGTCTGCTGATGCTGGACCGGCTCAAATGACAGTCTATGCTGTCTCTGAGTATTGGGAAATACTTTCGCTCTGACATACTCAGTAAGGTTGGGGGCCACTTCGAGCAGTTCCCCCAAAGACACAGTAATAGGTGTCTGTAAAATCTGTCTGCTCACAGTCTTAACGGCTGTTGAAGGCTGGGAAGTAGTCGGCTCTGTCGAAGTCCCAGTCGGCACCAGCTTGGGTGTCTCCTGCAAGCAGTCCGCATCAGGAAACCCTGCCCAGTCACTATCTAGTACTGGTCCATCTGTAACTGTGGATGTAGAGTTGTCCACATTCGCTTTTTGAAGCTCCTCTTCCTTTTGCTGTGCCAACTCATTCTCCCGATTAATCTCCTCAGTTAAAGCAATGAATTCCTTCCGGAGCCGTTCCTCCTTCTCCCAGTCTGCCTGAGTCTTGGGCAGTCGTGGTTCTGGCTCTTTCAGTTCCTTATCTTCCAGTGGAAGTCCGGCTCGCACCCTAGCCGCCCTGGTTAGTATAGTGGCCACTTCAGGGTTATCCAACTCCTGCAACTCCACACTATTGACACCAACAGAGTTAGTTCCTAGCTTTTCAGCAGCCAACATTTGCTGAAACTTTAGACGTAAATGGCAATTACGCATCTGATGGTCAGTGCCCAAACACAAGAAACACCCATCAATCCTGCCAGCTCCGCTGTTTTGATATCCTCCAGGTCTGCTGTTGAACTGTCTTCCTGAGCCACTAGGCGGCTGTGTAGCCGATACTTCGTGAACTCCTACAGTCGGCTTCCCATCTGCCCTGGGTAGCCTGTTGTTTGGGTTATCTGGGTTCACGAAGCAGTATTTGTCTTCATGCCCAAATTTCTTGCATACCGTGCAGAACCTGCGGTTGACTGTCTCCACCTGATCTGCCTGGGCATTTGCAGTACTGGCCCGACTATTAGTCGGCTCTGTCCTCTTGGCCTGAAAGTATAACTTCTTCCCCGAAGCATCAGTACAATTAGTCTCACAACGCCTAGCCAACTCCTTCAGTTCAGTAAGAGTGTTTGCTGTGGACCCACTGGTAGTCACCTTCAAGTAATCAAGCAGACCTGCCCTGAAATATGTAAGCTTGAACCCTTCTCCCACTTCTGTCTGCAGGCACTTGATCAACTTCATAAAACGTTCATAGTAATCTTGTACCTTCTCTCCCTCGCCCTGTTTGAAGGTCCTGAGAGTCATGTAGACCTGCTCATCTGAATCCTGCTCTCGATATCGCGATTTGAAAGCTTCCTTAGCCTCTTCCCATGTGCAGTAAAGATGGTGATCCAGCCAGTCATCAAACCATCTCTGGGCTTTATCCACTAGAGTCGTCCCGAACAGTGTGATAATCACTTGTTCATCAGTTTTCCCATTGAACCAGGCACATTTATCAAAGTAGCGGAGATGGGCATCTGGGTCACTACCTTCCTTGTAGGCTCTGTACGGCAACTGCTTCCGTTGAGTACTGACAGGGGGTCGAGGAGGCGCAGAGGTGAAGTCGGTTGTGCGGGCTGTGGGCACAGCACGAGGTCGCACGACTGATGTCACTGTGGGATACCTCGGAGGTTGTGGAGTAGGTGCAGTACTGTGAGGACCTCCGGGGACAGTAGCTGGGCCGTAGCCTACTGGGGCAGAGGATGAGGTGTGAACTGTAGGCCTCCCCCCATAAATCACTTCAGGGACGGATTCCCCAAAATTGGGCTCTGTTATTCTGACAGGGATTTCTGTATGCTGAGTCGGCTGGGCAGAGTGATAGGTATCACCTGTAAGGTGATCCACATAGGCATGCGGTCGAGGGACTGTCGAGGGAGCTGCAGTTGGAAGGGGCCCAGGTATCTTTCTATCCTCTGGCACCTCCGGAGTTGGGTCGGCTAAGTAGGGAGTCCTGACCGGAATCCCTTCAGTCTGTTCCTGTTCGCGCTCCCGTCTCTGTTCCTCCCATAGATCGTGCAGCTGCGCTAGCTCCTGCCTTTCCCTTTCCACCCTTTGTTGCTCTCGTTGCTGTGCCGCTAACTGCTGGGTGGCTAACCTCTGAGCTGTCTCCTGGACCCGTCGGTTGAACTCCAGCTCCCATGCAGTCTGAGACGGTTCTGGCGGCCACTGTGGCTCAGTATGCCAGTGATGTAACGACGCCTCGCCCGAGGGTGCAGCCTGCTGTAAAGCTTCCAATTGCTGGAGGTATTTACCTGGATCAGGCCTGCTGTGAGTGTGGGTCGTAGAAATCTGTCTGGCCCTCTCTCTTCTAGCTTGTAAGTCGGCTTTGAATGCTTCCACAGCTCGCCTGTCCTCCTCTTCTTGCTCCCACTCAGCCCGGAGTCTGAATTCGTCCAGAAAATGAACATTCCTGCTGGGTCCACCTTCTGTGGGATTTGCAAGTCCCTGTTCCTGGACTGATCGACTCTTAGTCTCTTCCAGCTTCTGCTTCAAACTCTGAAAAGCAGCAGGTAAGGTTTTTGGGGTTTGTGGCAGGTGTCCAGGAGAGACTGGTCGGCTGCGCCCCCGAGTGGGCTCTATGCCCGCGTCGGCTCTGCCAGTGACTGTACTGGGCCACTGGGTTGGTTCTGCGAAGACCTCCTGCGTCTGTCTGCGTTCTTCTCTGAAAGTGTTGTAATCATCTGCAGCAGTGGAAAAATCCCTCCTGAATGATGATGTCCTCTTCATGTCTTGATACTTCCAGGGTGTACTAGTTGGGTCAGGCTGGCGGCTCAGCCTATCCCCTTTTTCGAACTGTGTCTCCCCTCCAAATCTGCTCTCTCTGGTTCTCCCATCTGATGATGACAGGTCGTTTTCCACCTCCATGTCAATGAGTTCTCCTACCTGCTTAGCCGCACTGCCCTGTGAGCTAAGTCGGCCATGTCCTTCCGCTGGAGTTGGCTCTGTCGCCCGTTCATCCCGTTGCATGTAGCGTCTGAATCGTTCCCTGGCCTGCCTTTCTGCTCGCAGGTCATTTTGGTCCCCCTCCTCCATGGATGTTGGTTGTTGACTGTTGAGTTGTTCTGCTGCTTGTATGGTGCTGCTTGCCTCTGCTGTTGACTGATTGCACTTCTCCCTTCACAGTCAGTCGACTGTTCACTGTCCTGAGTCTTCCTGCCAATACAACACTCACAGACCGCAGCCCCCTAGCTGTGTGGCCCGGTTAGTAGTACCATCTTTTTCATTACTGAAAATTTTTACTGAACATGTTCTGGGGTATACTTCCCAGCTGTTTGCTATCCCCTTTTTCGCAGTGTATTAACTCCTACAGATTTTTAATCCTGTGGTTAAATGTCCTTACAGTTTTACCTAAAACACAATTCAATTGCAGACTCAAGTACTCCACACTATCCTACAGTCTGTCCAGGTCCCAACTTTGAGATCCGCAAGGCTGACTGAGGTGCCAATCGATATACCCAAATTCAAAATTCAAATTCCTTAACAGCAATTTTTCTGGATCTGTAACTTTGAATCTAAAATACTAGGGTTACAGTGACTTACCTTCACCTCTTCTCCCGTGATGAGGTTGCAGATCAGCCTGTATCCCCTTTTTCGATCTGTGAACTGCCCTCAGTTCACTGTGGTGGGTGATGAAAATTCTGCCTCAAAAAAAACGTCGCAGCACCTACGCCCTCCAGTCTGCAACAGATCCGCTCTGCTGTCACTGCGCTCTGGACGTGTGCTGGTCTGCCCTGTAACTGCACCAGTGCCTCCACCTTGGAAACACCTGAGTATTTGTTGTCCTCTGTCTACTGCCCCAGTGATGTTGAGTGAAACACCAAAGATTCTGCCAGTGCTGATGGTGCAGCCTGCCCCCAATGCAGACACTTGCAGTGACTCCCAACACCCAATCAAAAACTGTGCAGTCTGTGAACTGAGAATGAACAACAATCAGCACTACTAGGAGGTCGTAACAGCTCCTGCTGCACCCCTGCAGCCCTAATGAGTGTACTTTCTAACCCTTCTAGTGTGTGGACAGCCCCCAAACAGCAGGAGATTCACATGGAACGAACTAGAGCATGGTCGCCAATGGTAAAGGGAGGATTTCCCATAAAACCCTAACCTTCACAACCCATCAAAACCCTGGGTGAGAGCACAATAAAGTGGACCACAAAGTGCAACATGTGATCACTAGGAAGTGAATATGAAGTGTGCTGTTTTTTAAAGCTCAAAGCTGATTTTGAGCATTTTGGTGTAGTTTTTGAACATTTTAGTCACTTTTTAGGGTGTCACAAGGTATCTTATATACATCTTCATAAAAAAAACATCTTCAATTGAAACTTATTTTGACCCCTAGTTCTAAATCATGAAAATGAACTTTTTCAAAGTCTTAATTTCTTCATTTGGGGACCTCTATTGTCTTTAGAGGATGTTTTTTTCAATTTAAAAAACAATGTTCGGTGAAAAAAAACTCCCCAAAAGTTTCACGGAAAACAGCGTCTTCAAAACGTATTTTAGACACTTTTGGCCAATCTAGAATTCCAACCACAGCTGTCTAGATCATTTCTACAAGCGTAGTGTACAAATGGAGGTCCCCGCGAAGTCAAAAGTGATTTTTGTCGTAAATACAATGTAAAACGATCACTTTTCCAAATGACAGCTTTCACTTTGTCTCACTTTATGGTGTTCGTAGAGGTGTCTAAACTCAACATCTTCTTCCGCAAATTTGGGAAGTTGTAGAACATCAAGTCTAAATTCCGTATCCCGAACTTAATTTTCAATCAAGAAGTCCTACATGCCACTTTCTCTACCGTTTACACATAGGGCTGAAATTGTCAAATAGTTAACCACTTTTTTGGTACACTTTATTGTGCTTCCCCCCCCCTACAAAAACCCAACTAACAATGATGCTGAAACACTCATACAATGCTGGAAACACTCAAAAGAAGTGGAAAAGTGAGTCAAAACTGTATAAAGAGGGTCAAATCTGCCCAAAATCATGGTACAGTAGCTCATAAAGTCTCCTCAATCTCTCCTAACTCTGAGTACACTAGTGAGGAATGATCTCAGAAACCCTAAAACCTGCCTTAAGAGTCCAGCAGAAATCATCCAGTTGGCTACGACAGAGTTCATCCAAGTCGGCTGTGACAGAGTTCATCCAGCCGACTGGATGACTGTCAAGGCCAGGGATGAAGAACTATGAAAAACTGCTAGGAACTAAGGGAGGGAGGAGATGAATGAATCTCCGGTTAACAGCACAGATTCGATGAAGAAGACGAAGTCGGAGCCGGATACCGGCATTACAGTAGCTACAGCCGAAGTCAAGAATTCTGAGAAAATTACCCGAGAGTAGAGCGACGTCGCAGGAACTACTACCGCTCGACGTCACCTAAAACTCCACCGCGCAGAGGAATAGAAATCTCCCCAGGTATGGTTCATGGAAGCTCTTTGAAACGTCATGCCGAGAATGATAGAGGAGAATATGTGCCAACAAATAAGGACGGTTGCGAAGTTGCTGCCGTTGCAAGGCATAATTTCTTGCCATCACTGGGCCCGAAACCTGAATCTTCTCTACGGAATGAGCGGAAACAAAGGGAGGTCTTACGAGAAATTGAACAGGGAAGGCGAGAACGGGAGGGTGCCAGAAAGCACTTGATAAATGTAAACGATGAAGGGAGGCCCTAGAGGCTGGGAATTAACATGTGGAACGACGCACTAGGTAAGGTAGTGAGGGGGCTGGATCCCTCTTACATAGATATTAGGCACCAACCGTACCACCTTATGGAGGTTCTGACGGAAAGATTGAGCCAAGATTTTGATTACAGTCAGGAAATAAACAGAGCTTGGTTACGTGGCCGAATCGGGAGCGCCCTCTCATCGTATC
Organism: Ceratodon purpureus; assembly: GCA_014871385.1. Lineage (NCBI taxonomy): Eukaryota > Viridiplantae > Streptophyta > Bryopsida > Pseudoditrichales > Ditrichaceae > Ceratodon > Ceratodon purpureus. Next base: position 21,124,398 of record CM026426.1, on the reverse strand, counting down.
GACACGAACTTATCCTGATGATACGGAGGAAGGAGAGTAGGTCTGCCTGGGTGAAAGAGTCGATATGGGAAAAACTAACCGAGCTCGAGGCCAGTGAAAAATTTAAACGGAAATCAGATCAGATGCGGTTCGCAAACTCTTGCAGGCGTACGAAGGGGCGGACAAGTCCAATTGGAGAGGTAGGGATAACCGAAAGGCTGAGGGTACGGCTAGGAAGATATCCTCACCCGGATGAGATTCAAGAAGAGCTGGTTAGGGACAAAGGATACCCGGGTCGAACCAGGAATGTCTCTGGCGGTAATCAGACAAAATCCGGATCTGGTAATGTAGAGGGATACACCACCGGTGTATCTGGATCTTCAGTGAAACTCGATACAGGGCATCGAGCGCATTCACCAATGTCTAATCACACTCCTACTGTGGCAGATGATTCTACAGGGAACGAGAGAGTGAACGAGAGGGAGTCCATGGCTGCATCTGAAGACGAAGAGGAGGCAGTTATTGAACCGAATCCATTAATATCGTTGCTTTTGCAGCAAATAAACGACCTGAAGAGCAGCGAATATGGCGACTCTGATGATGTAAGAGTTGTGGTGGAATCTCTCATGACGCAAGTGCGAAGTCTACAGTCTAAGAACTCGAAGAGTGGGGCCAACTCAATCTCTGAACTCGAAGGTGCTAGAAATGTACCTGATGACCGAACTATAGCGGAACAGGGTAATTGCAAAGAGCCTCTTCTGGAACAGGTATGTATAAACTGGTAGTCCGGGATGCGAACTAATGATGATTGACATTTGTAAGAAACAGAGTGCTAGCAGTTTTGTGAGAAGTTCTTGGTAATTGATATCTGAGACGGTAAACATATAGAAAAGTGGACGTGTTGAGATGGTAAACACTTTCTGAATGACATTATTAACTTTGAATACATGGTATCTTAATGTAGCAGGAGAGTAAAGCTGGAGAGCCTTCCTTGAATTAATTCGCTTTTCATTCCAGTCATGTGGTGTGTTACATATCTTTAGTGTGCGCAGTATAGTTACATCTCCTTGCAAATTGGAATGCGACACTCTGAACAATAGCACTTCCCAGGGTTTTTGGTACAATTTTGGTACCGATTGGAAGTTTTAATGCTGCGTGAAAATGTGTTATAATTTACAAGTCAATGCTGTCGTAAACGAAGAATTAATAAGCATGGAATGCTCTATTTGGAGTTAACAATACCACATTCTTTATCAGCTCAATAGCATATGGTCAGTGCATAATAAGGGATTTATTTCAGAGTGGGACGTGAATAGTACAGTGTATGGTAGAAAGACAAGGTAGAAGCTAAGTCCGATAACTAAGTAGTAGTGACGTTCGAATTTTAGGTTTGTCAAATGTATTTCGTGCTTGCAGCTTTGACACAAGTGCTGCATCCTCGAATGTGACATGGTGAACAGCTTGAGTAGTGGGCGAGTTCAATAGGTTAACTAATTGTCTGTGACGTTCTTAACTTTCCATACGTCGTGTCATAATGTAGCAGCATATGGAGACACCAGAAGTGGACATGCCTGCAGTCGAGACGGCGAAAAATTCAACTGAACAGACGGTGGGGAGAAGCAAGAGCGGAAGGATATACAGGAAAAACAAAAGAGGTAAGTACAAACACCAGAAAATTCTGTCCGATCTCATGAATCGTAAATGATTTTACGTTGCGGTAAAGAATAGACTTCCCACGATTCGAGCACTCTTTGTAGTTAGAATGTAAAACTTTCAGTGGATGCGAATATGCCGACCAGTCAATGTGTTTGGGGGATTTATTGTGCAGTACATGTTATGATATCTGAACCAGAACAATTTCGACAAGAGAAACTCGTTTCAGAAATAATCTAAAGTGGAAGCCAGCATCCGTATGTGATGCTTGGCGGCAGCTAACCTCAGTTGACGATTTTTGTACATGCAGATTAGGTACAGGATATAGTCTACACCGAAGCAACACCGAAATGTGACACAGGCTTGCGAGGAGAGTAATACGCGTAGACCGGGTCTATCATCTTCGTCCAGAAAAGACACCGAGGGCAGCGACATTGATTGCTTACAAGTATTCTTGCTAAAAATTGCATATATCTAAGCTAAGCAGATGTTAGCATACAATTCACGGTACAAATATACTGACGTTCACATCTGTTGTACGAGGACAGTTCTCCTCTTGATTTCAGCAGATCTGGCAAAATTGTGAACACATCTTAGCTGAAAATTTAGAATAAGATGCAATTGTTAAGTAGAATTCCTTATGACCGGCACATAGAGCCCCGGAACCTATGATCAATGGCACAGGATTCGGAGTGGAGAAAAACAGTGTGATATTTTGCTAGACTTCGGGGTGAAATCTATACCCGATTGATAACGGAATATAGAGGTTATCAATGTATTCAATATTCATACAATTAATGTATTTTGAATTCTCCAAAAATATCCAGTCACCGTGTGTCGAGCAATCAGTATGCAACATCTGCCAACCCTAAACGGCCAAGGAGTGTCGATTCGTGCTCTCGTAATTGGTTGAGGTTTTAAAAGAAAATAAATAAAAAAATAAACAATATAGAATTTTGTGATTAGTGCACGTGCACAGAACTGAACCGAAGAACCAACTCCCAAAAACAGATGATGCGGCCCATCGAAAGTTGAGGGAAATTAATGCCGAACATCCCGCACGTATTTACTGATGACTATGATTGTCGTGCTTAACTCTTCTGGTAATTCGACGCCGGGTAATCACCATCGCCGAAGGTTGCGGATGTTTCACTTATTCACTAACGCGGTACGAGTGAACGAAACTGCGGTAACTCCACATGTGCGCTGACGTGTGAGCATTCGAATGACGCCTGCCACCGTGGAATCGTTCCATAATCCCACCAAGAGTAAACAAGTAATACCTGTCCAGAGCGTCCGAAACAAGAGGTCCGAAGCAAGACCTTCTATCAACTAAAAAGTCTTCGAGCTTAGTTGATGGTTAGCGAAATTTTCTTGTAGTGCAGCCATCGATGCAGTTTTGTGAGCACTGTTTCGTATGATCACGTGGGAATTGTAAGCTGCCGCCGTACGAGATGCATGACGTCGTCCTAGCATTAAGTCGTTCAATGTGAGCCGATTTTGAAGTTTCATTTATAGCAAATGCTGCATCATCAGCGACTCGCATTGTGAGTGTACTGGCAAATGCAAAACGCAAAGTGTCAGGACCCAATGTCACGACCCATGTGTCACAAAATCTGTTATGTTTTCATCTAAGTCTTCAATCCATCAATTATCATCCAATATCTCATCATGTATCATTTTCATCCATTCTTATTCATTTGCATGTTTTGTTGACTATTTTCATCTATTGTACTTAATTTTTTCAATTCCTTTTAATCAACATTCTTTGCAATAGGGTCTATGTTTCTTCATCATGTTTTTTTTTTACTCCCTCTGTCTCACTAAAAGACCATGGTTTGGTAATATAATTTGTCTCAAAATAAGAGAGTGGTTTGGTGTATTTTAATAGTTAATCAATAGTACCAACACATGCCATTTCTAAAAGGCAAATGTCCTTTGGACACATGCCTAACACCTTGTGCCACATACTCTAAGTCAATGCTAGTAAGTCCCTTTTTCATGATGATTAAGAAAAGAAAGCCCCATGCCGCATGCCACATGTGCATACTCCAAGTCAATAGTGTTTGCCCTTAAATCCGCCAAATTAAGCAAAACAAGGTCTTTTAGTGAGACAGAGGGAGTAGTTTTGAGCTGCATTGCAATATGGGTTTTTCCAAGTATTCTTTATTTGGGGCGGGTTTAGGCCTCCAATAACAACGGCACACTAAAGTACCATGGTATCATAGCAAGTTCATTCAAAAATAATTCTAAAAATAAAATATGGAAAATAGAAAATTATGAAGATAAAACGACAAAAATAGAACAAATAAGTTTTTACAATATTTTCTTATTTGTAAGCCATTTGAGGTCATTATTACTAATTTTTTTTGCTAAAAACCAAAATGTAGGAAATTCAGTTTTTTGAAAGGCGATCTCCTATTGTTTTACAGTGATAAGGGCACATTAAAGTATATCCATTGAACCCTTTGCAAAACCCTTTATTAGAATGTAAAACAATGTTCATGTTAGAATCCGAAAGACCTTAAAATCACAATTCAAAGATCAAGGTTTGGTAGTCTTTATTTGGAATTGTTTTGGTAAATATGGATTCTATGCCTAAATTTAGACCAAAAAATCCTTCTTGCAAGAGATAGGACAAATGACATGTGAGATGTGATGATCTACTAGGGCCTATACGGTGATTTGGTGAAGAGTAAATTGATGGGTATACTTGGGTGTGCCCCCTCCTTTCAGAAACTTGAGTATCTTGTTATCAAAATCCGTGACCCCAAATAAGGCCAAGATGTAATTAATTAATTGATTCATGATAGCTTGAAACATTTTATACTACTCCCTTTGCTTCACAAAAAAACCATGGTTTCTGCATAAACTTTGTACCACAAAAAAACCATGATTTCTTTATTACTACGAGTATTAGAATTCTGTTTTTATGGAAACTACAGATGCTTGCAATAATATGAAACTGTAGTCTTGTGTAAATGGGCTCTGGAACTTAATGGGCTCATATGTAGTAGAATTTGTGATTACAGTAGAACCCATTGCTTCTTGCAACCCAATCACGTCCCATATAGGTAAAAAACGCAGGAATGCAATCATGTGAACAGCGAGCAGCGAGCAGGGAGCAGTAATTAGAATTTTTGGAATTTTTTTCTTCGGATATACATATAGTGTATATTACCGCAAAATCTTTAGAGAATCTTCACTATAAAATTAAAGTAGAATGAGGGAGTATTTGGTTGACATTAAGACGTCAATCCCATTGTAATTAATTTCCAAAAAAACTAATACAAATTAGAAAAATAGTAGCAACGACCACCTATATTGATTACATCAGTAATTTACAAAAACATGTCAAAGTAGATGATGTGAACAAATGTACATCTTCTTCTATTGTATATAGATACGGTTTAGGAATAATAGTATAATATGTAGTCTGGTACACATACTCATACAATCTGGTATACAGTATCAAAATATATCTATGTATCTTAGAGAAAACAAAACACCAGATGTGAAACTAAAGCCTAGAAATGAGAACAATGCCTATGCAAATCCTCACTATCAAGGAGTCACTGTCAATGAGAATAACACGGTGATCCTCATCATCGGCCCAACCCTTGCTGGAATCCAAAGAGGCTCCATCATGAAGCCAAGAGATATTATCATCATTCTCTAGTGCTTCATATGGTGAGCTGGGAGGCACAACTCTTGGTGGAGGATACTAAGTGTAGTCGATGTGGCCGCCATAGAATTCCTCAAAACCATCTGAAGGACAATTGAATAGATAGCCATCTAGAGTCCAATCATCATCCAGCCCCCATCGATCCTTGGATAGGAGCTGATAGTAATCTCGTACTGCGTGATGGCCGGAGCAACGCCGAAATCCAGCCCAATGATGCAGCCATGGCCCGGGTGAGGTATCATGGTGACAGAGCGGAGGCGAGCTTTGAGAGAGTCGGAGGAGCCCATGGAGAGACGATGTGCCGGATTTGGGCGACTGCCAGTGCATTCCACCATCTTGCCGTCTCTCTTACTATAGTAGTGGTCAGCTTATGGAAGAATATGTACAGAACTAACATTTGCAGGAGGAGGGGCAGTAGAGAAGAGGTGTCTTGGAGAGGCGGGCATCTTTTGCGGGAGTTGGAACCCTGGTGCTTTGAGTGCACAAATTTATGTGAGATTTAGGTTTGTACCTAGCTTCACCGGGCAAACCTCTAGAATCGGAGGCATCTCTTGGACTATAGAGTATCTGACAATCCACTTGCGCCTCGTACCCTTTACGCACCTCTCAATATCTTCATAGCAGAAGAAGAACTCCATTCTCTCAGATGTGTTCCTACATATGTTACTCTAGACTCCGGTGTAGTAGGAGCTGCAGTTGAATTAGCACCCCTTACAATCCTCTCGGTACAGTTCTTTTCGTAATAGCTCTCTGAGGCCAGCAACACTTGGCAGAAGTTTTGGGAAGTCTCAAAATGTGCCACTCCTTGACATACACCTTGGTTTCTTCAACTGCATTGACATGCCAAACCCCTGCCTCGTTCATTGGTGATGCTGGGGTAACCTTAGATATTTCTGCCGGGGGTTCAACTTTATCTACCTCGTTATCATCTTGAGTGTCATCTTCGACAATTATTGGCATCGACATCAGCATTGTGCGAGCGCTGACTTCACATCCTGAACCTTTAGGACGAGAGAAGTTAACCTTGTCCGAGCGATGTGATTCTTCTTCAACTCCAAAGGGTAGGTCGGCCCTCTGCTTTTCGAACCCAAACACTTCTTCTGTTGCCATGCGTGGCTCACGCGTGCAAAACACATCTGCACATGGCATCTCCAACATCGTATCTTCAAGGAGTATGGGATTTCTAGTTTGCTTCGCCTAGCGTTCAACCATCTTTAGCTTGAGTTCCTTCTTGGATGGTCCCGTGCCGCCTACGTCACCTTACAGGAACTGGTAAAAGTTGACAACTTATACAAATGCACGAACGAAGTCGTCCACCGTAGCAACATAGAAAACGCTGCCGTTGTTTTCTAAAGCTTGGAGCCATTTGTTATGAACCGTTTCGGCTGGGTTACATGAAGGCATTTCTGCAGATTCTTCCTTTGTAAATCTCTGCAAGGGATACCCGCAAAGTATTAAGATCTGATGAATAAACCCAGATGAGAAAGCCGTATGTAGAAAAGTAGAAGAATAGATTAGAGTGGACTTAACGTACCTCAGTCATGAATCCTCCCCACTGTTGATAACAAAAATGCCAGAATGCAAGCCACAGCTCAAGTTTGCCTAGGGCTTTCTCCAACACTATTCCGGTTGATACCCACCAAGCTCGTAAGTTGTTATACATGGTATTTGCTTCTTCCATAGTCGTTGTTTTTCTGTATTGGTGACACATCTTCTTGTGCTGTTTCCAAAGCTTTTCGGGGATGTGCTTCTCCGTGTGACTGACCATAGATTGTGTCCAGTGAAAGAGGCAGGTTCTCTCTTTGTCCTCCTCCTTCTTCCCATTCCCATAAACAATCTGAACCGCATTCCAGTTTGCGTGAGCGCTGTCGGCCATGAAGCCTTTGAAGTTTGGTGCTTCCACGCCATTAGTCTCCATGACAAGGTTGAGATTTTGCCAGAAGAAAATTTGGCCTCACAGTCCAAACTGCAAATCACAGGTGGCTATTGTCATAACACAACAGTAGGTTGCGTCGTACACATGGCACGCCATTGTGGTCCTGTGTTCTACCCGTTTGACATGGTCAAAGATGAGCCATGCATTCTAGAGATCTCCGTCGGGCTGCATTCTTCTCACCAAGTCGACCCCACTGCCTGGCCCAACTTCAGACATCTTAAGGAAGAAAACTTTGTCAAGATCAGCGCCCTAACTAGGAAATTTGTTCTCCTGGACATAGGCCGAGAGACTAAAACCACAGAGTTTGGTGATGGCGTCCATGACACCGTATCTTCTTAGCATCCTAAAGGTCATGATGCAGATGTTTGGGGAAGCCATGTCCTTGCACCGGTCAAGTACGGGAACAAGCTCCTCTATGCTCAGCTTCCTCGGAGGTGCGTCCTCAGGGTAAAGGAGATAGTTGCCAATCAGGACTTTGCTTGCCTCCAAACAACTGCACTCTTCTTAACTTGCGGAGTCTCCTCAACCTGTTCTTCAATTAAGCTACTGATCTCTGTCTTACTGTCTCTGTAGTCGCCAACCTTGACTGGGTGATCGTGAGATCCAAGATGGATACACGCCCTGGTCTGGTTGACTTTTCCCGTTACGTAATAAACTTTAGCTCCACAAGTAGCAATGCATACTGGGGGTTCTTTCCATACCTTGCATACGAGTGTGGAATCTTTTGGTGGTGGCAGGTCGACTCTAAACGCTTGGAGTGTACAACCGTTGAACTCAGTCTCGTTCATGTCATGAATGCGGGGACGCCGTTCGAGAAATGGGCAGTCCTTGTTGTTCCAACGCAGCCACTCGACGCAGCTAGAGTAACGAATAGAAAGACCGAAGTTGTTGGTGATGTTGGTGGTGATGGTCTTGGTCCAGACATGGCTGTCGTATTGCTTGTCCATTCTTTGCATGGACTTCGCTTGCGACCTTGATGCTCCTTCAGCAGCCGGGAGCAACTAAAAAATAACTGCTCCATCAAACACTGCAGGCAAGTACTCGACTTTCTCGTGTCTAATATCAGAGTAATCTATCTTTTTTAGAATGTTTTTCTTTCCAGGTCTCTAGGCAAGTTTGCGAAGAAATGAGACTACACTAACTGTATCTTCTTTTGAAAATTGAGAGAAAGTGGGACACTTCACTCAAGGCTCAACTACTGGCCTAGACTCTACAGCGTCCTTTGCAACAAAAAGAGACGATCTAGCAGGACTAGTTTCCTTGTCTGAAGAGAGAGAGAGAGGATTGGAGTTTCAACAGAACTATCTAAGCCAGGCCCTACTTTAACCTTCATGTCACGAGGAAGCGGAGTTCGAACAGTACATGTAGATGGGGAGTAAGAATCTTTGTAGATGCCTGCATCTAAGAAACTGTAAGTCCATAAACTCTGTATGTACCTAGGTACAAGTGCTAATACAAGTTACCATCTTCTCCTCTCTGCGACACCTGACCTAAAGTATGAGTAACATCTGTTGTTACCTCATCAAAAATCTCTTCCTCAACACTGATTGTGTCCTCTCTGAAACTGAATCTCATACTAAGGTGCTGGGAGGACATGATTGCCATACAAGCATCGGTGGTATGGAAAGAGAGAGGAATCCTAAAGCCATGGGCGTAGAGAACGACAATGCCCTCGACTTGCTGAGGACATGCGTGCGCCATGGAGAAACGTAGAGTGGGAAAGATGACACTAATCGAGTTCAGAAGTCCGGGAATGAGAGACTGAACAGTTCAATTGCAAGGTATATATACAGTTCTAGTTGCATCTTGAAAAATGAATGTAAAGTAAATCTAACTGAAGATAGTTAGAATCTAGACAACAGAGTTAGTTATTCCATGCGCCCTAATGAGAATTAAAGCCATGATAAATTTAATCATGTCAGTAGCACTTTAGATCGTGCATTGGTTTCTAGTTTATAGAAGCGTGGCTAAGAATAACGGTAGCCGTCATTCATTCTTGAATTTTAAACATGCCCTCTTTGAGAGGTGACCCTTTGTGATCATTTCTATTATTGTGTTCATTATATTGATGATGTATCCAATTATCAATACATTTTCTTAAACATTAGCTTTAATTCAAAATAAACTTATATTTAGTTCCAAATGATTAAAGTAATGTAAGGTTTGTGTCAGAGGTCAAAATTATCTGTCCCTTAGGAGTTGTTGAGGTTTGGTTGGATTATTGGAGTATATAAGCTAAAGAAAAGTTCTATAGATTGTTTTATTGTTAGGGGGGATTAGACACATGAAGGAGAGTAGAGGGTCTATTCCCTCCACTTATGTGACACCTAAACGGAAGAGGAAACGAGGGAGCACAGACTTTTCGAATAGGAAATTGAGACAGAGGTGACTAGCACGTAAGAGGGCAAGTGTGTAGAGTGACATATAAAATGCACCCCTTAAGGGACGGGGAGCTGGGCTGCCCATTGCTTTAAAGTTTTGTAGCATTTGTAAACTTATCCTAGAATCTATAGTTGAGGGAGAAGAAGGGACATTAGAAGACACGGTGGCCAAGCGGGAGCAACATGTTATAGTTAGCGTCGAGGAAAAATGAAAGGAGATTTTGGAAGACTTAGGGTTGAATTGTGGTCGTGATGCTGGTGATTTTTGTGGGAATTGTTGCTGCGATGAATTACGTTCGGCCGCCGGCTCGGAGAGCGCTTTCTTCCTGGGGCGATTGTAAGGAGTTGGAAACCCAGCAGGTGATTTTGTGGTTAGGGTTTTGAGACAGCAACCAGTTGCTAAAATCACCATGTTGCTGGAAAAATGAGTGTTTCCTTTATATTTGATGGTGGCTACCAACCCTTACGTCTTTGCAATGCCAACTGGATGCTCGGGGAGCTGGCCAATTGCTTGCCTGAAGTGAGAGAAGCACTTGTTTACGTCTGTGCCGAATTTCTTTTTTTCTCTGCACGAGTTTGTTTTCTGGAGTTTGAAGTTGGCTTTGACGCATTGGATGAAGTTTCTTGTACCAACATTTGTAAAGGGTTGGAAAGGATGACATCTACTATTATCTGTGATTTGCGCATATTATAATTGAGCATTGAATTGAAGATTTTGGAAGTAATTTTCTGGTTTTATAATTTTTATTTCAGGAGCTCTGTGAGAATGTATATACAGCCTTGCTATGATGTAATCTAGATATAATGTAATCTAAATATGATGTAAATTAGACATACGTTAGGAAATAGATTTTAAGACATGATGGCGAAATGTTCATTATACACATATTATGAAATGAGAATGTAAACAACATTTTGAAATCATATTGGTATTCCATTGAGACATTTCATTTGAAACTCATATTTACCACTGTGCAACATTTTACCTAAAATGTCAATAAAAAATAAATATAGCAGTTTACATTTGGTCGAATTACACATCTACAGAATCAACCATGTACTTCTGGTTTCTATATCTATGAAATGTACTCCTAGATTCCACCACATCTACAGAATCAACCATGTACCCCTAGATTCCACTATGAGTCCTAGTCATCGCCACATTTCCAGCTTGAACAAGCCTCTGCATGACCTGAAACACAATCAAGAGAAGTCTGTCCAGAGTGTCCGGCAACAAGATGTCCACTTCAAGAGGACATAGTAAGAGATTTCTCTTAAATTTCTCTTCCTGGGCAGTGAATTTTTCTTGTAGTGGCCGCAGCTTACTTTCTGATGTTGTATTTTGATGTTTCTCATTATTTTGATGTTGCTTTGAGTACCTTCACTCTGGACTCTGTTGGCAATTTCTGGAGGCAGAATGTTGGCCCACACGTTATATAGATACGGTAATGTTTCATTAAGGGGACGCTTGAATTGAGGAACAGGATCTCCTGCATTAGCTTCCGAAATGGTTTGTGTGCTCGTGCCCTCCGTCGTAACACTTATGTCATCACGACGTCCTCTCTTGTACTTCTTCTTTCTTAACTCGATCTCCTCAGGTGTTGCACATACAGAGGTCCTAGCCGACTGTTGCCGAGTTGAAACTCTGGTATTCTATCCTCTAGATGATGAAGGAGGACTAGATACACTCCCTTTGTTAGTAGCCGACTTCTGTGGATCCTTCCACTGAACAAATTTTTCAGGTGCACGTTTATCCGCGACTGGGGGTGCCGTTTCCAGGAATTAATAAAGTAAACAAAAATAAGTGAGGAGCTCTATACATATAGTGAGGGCAAACAATCAGATCCAAATCAGAAATTCGATAAGTGGAAAAAAAGAGAAAGGAATTAAAAGTCGATCCTTTCACATCGTGGAAAAGAACGGCACAATGCTCCTGCTTCTTCATGGAACCTGATCTCCTCAGCCTCAAACTGTACTCCTACTGCAGCATCTATAGTTATTCTGTGACTGTAATTCTGTGACCGTAATCCTGTGACTGTAATTCTGTGACTGTAATCCTGTGACTGTAACCCTGTGATTGTAACCCTCTGCCTTGGCCACTGTGCCTGTCTACATGTTCCAGAACTGTCCTAGAATGTACAGGTTCGCAGCAAGAGCCACCTGGTTCGTACTTAATGCATGGTCGCCAATTTTAAAGGGTGATTTAGCTTTCCCTTTGAAAGCTAGTTTACTGTCCAAGTGAAAAAATGAAAACCCTCAAAAATTTCTAGTACCCACCTAGTTCCTACCTCCGCTTACCAATCTGCTCCTGAACTATACCAGTATTCTGTAATAATTCTCCAATGGCCTGCCACCTCATTACACTAGAGGAAAACAGTGTCTAGAGTGACGTCGTTTAACGCGGTTTTTAACGCAGTTTAACGTAGGTTAACGTGGACAGTTTTTGTGACGCAAAAATGGCAAAAAGGTCACGGACGTCGCATTGGTTTGACGTGCTGCGTCAACCTTATGTTAACCCGTTTAACAGGAGTTGACGATATGTTAAAAGTGACGGAAAACACAGATTATGGAAGTTACCCAAGGTAAGTAACTTCGACGGTGACGTGGATATTTCCCGCGTCTCTGATGGATGAAAAATTGGCTGACGTGGCACAAAAATCAGAAGTCTGGCTGAAGTTTTCAATGGCCGAGATTGTGACACGTGGCGTGATCTTCGATTTCTGGCATTCTCTGTTAACGTAAACGCAGTGTGACGTGTTTTTTTGGTGGAGACTGGATGTTATCTTTGACGTGATGTGACGCAGTTTAACGCAGTCAATGCCTATTTGAACGCGTTTACATAGATGTTTTCAAGCATTGGATTATGTTTGAGAAAACAAGCAGATCATGCACCCAATTCGAATCGTGTGTCACAAGAAATACAGCATTATGTCAAGGTTGACGCAGATAAACATATTGGAAGTAGTTTAACGCGTTTACAGGGACGTCTGTAGACATAGAATTATGAAAGAGAAAACAAGCATTTCATGCACCCAATTAGAATTTTGTGTAAAAAGAAACAGAATATAGTGTCGAAGTTGACGCTGCTAAACACATGGACCGGGAATAACGCGTTTCTTAAGACGACTTTAGACGTACTGTGACACGGGCAATGTCAACCATTTCAGGCATCCATTTTCAAGTTTCTGTTAAATGAAACAGAATGCGATGTTCATGTTGACATCCAATCACGTTTGTTGATGTTCATGTTGACATCCAATCCAATGTTGTTGACGTAAACGATATACAATGTTGACGCACAATCCACATCATATACAATGTTGACGCACAATCCACATCATATACAAAACAGTTAGAGAACATAGCATTAGAGGTCTCCTGAGAAATCGGATCGGCTGAGGATTTTAAAAGAGGGTAGATCTGTTGTACCTTCTTGTAGCACTTCACAGGTCCTGTGGGTTTCTCAACCGTTGACTTCTCCAAACCCCCAGCTTCTCCCTGTATACACAATTGACTCATCATCACGAGGGTAGAGGAAAGCAACAGCCTGCGTCAACGCCTCCAAACGGGATCTATTGACCAGTTCGGATCGTAGGGGAACCCTGCGACACCGTGCTTTACCAGGAGAGACCTGCAACTCAACCGAATACAAAGGGCAGTCTATATGGAAAATGATGGTCAATTCACTTTTCAAACCTCCCTCTAAGGTGTGCGAGAAAAGACAAGGGTGACCACTTACATGTGTTGCCTCAGAGGCAACTCTTTTTTTGGAGTTTGCGGATTCGTCCTTACTCTACGGTCGCTTGGACTGCGCCTTCTTTTCCGGGGGCGGGGACTTCACCTTCTTCGAGGCCGCCTGTATTGAAACTCAAAAATGGTCTGGAATTGCGGGGGAAGGGTCTTCACCAGCAGCCCCCACTGCCGCTACTATCCCTTCGACGGCCCCCATTGTCCCCACTACCGGCGCTACCCCGTCACCAGGTGCTTGCCTTAGGTCGGTCGTGGGCCACCAAATGAAGTACGCGATGGCTTGATTCATGGTCAGGACGTCTTCATCTTCTAGTGGGCACTGGAGGTCGTGGTCGTCCTTAATGCTTGTAGTCACCTGCGCAGAGAACTCGTCATCCTCTATTCTCTGGCAGTGGACCGACTCCCCTGGCATTCCGTGCAGCACTCCACAGCCAACCAAAGTGGTGGAGGCGTCGTCATAGGCGCTGCTTAGCAACTCCACCGCCATTCCTTTCGTGAATGTCCTCTGGAACGCCAACAATGTACATACAAGAACACATGTATGTTAACTTTTACGAATGGTTACGTTTTGGTACCGTCACTTGATACGTGCGTGTATGTCATTAGAAACGCAAATTCAAGTCATTAAAGACGCGATTCTACGTCACAAGAAACGCAAATTCATGTCATGTTTTACGCAAATGTTTGTCAAAGAAGACGGGCTGAGGGGAGTGGTTCAAAAGGATAACGCAGCTTCTAACTTAGTTGTAACAGAGTTAATATGGAAAGTAAAGCGTGATCTAAGTAGTCGTTTACAACGTCAGGTGCCTACATCATCTGGAGCCGGCTTCTCGGTGGAGAGGGTTGCAATCGTGTCGGCGACCTCCTACTCGTCCGTCTCTGGTGAGGAGACCTTCTCCCCCGAAGGTGCAGCTGCTTCGGAAGTACTGTCACATGGATTTTGAGCTGGAGAATGTTCGTCGTCGTCCGTCTCCGACTCCTCCGCCTCCACATGCTGTTCTCAGCCCCTGTCTTCCGTGGTGGCACCTTCCTCGCGCCCATCTTCCACCATATCCTTGGGTGCATCCGTGCTGTGGATCGTCTCCGTTGTCGAGACAGCCCCCTCATCCAACGTTGTCTGAAGACATGCTGATATGACATCCGACTTGGTGGCTGCTTTCTCCTCTAATGTCAGCATAGGTTTGGGGTCGGCAGCGTCCTCCCCTGCTGTGATGTCATCCTGGGTCCGCGGCGGCATCGGGGGAGCCTTCAAAGTGTTTGGAGGCGCCACGACTTCCTCTGTTGCCGACTAGAATTGCTGTTCTTCTAAAGCACAACTTAACTAGAAGCAAAGACAGAGTAGTGAAAGGAACACTTACCAGTGCGGACAGTGGAGTGCGAGGCAGGTTAGAAGTCACAGAAAAAGCCAAAAAAATGCCAAAAAAACACATTATTAACGACGCATTCACATACTCCTACCTAGAACCGGTGACATGGATTCAGAATAAAAATGAGACGAGGACATTACATGGGAATGCTGCAGCGGAATCTGCGGAGTAGAAAAACTTGGAGACATTGAAGGAAAAAAAAAAAAAAAACAGGCAAACATTTCAAGAGGGTTTCGGCACTGAGAAAATGTCAAACTTAACATCACAGTAAACATAAGCTACTGTCACTGGAAACGAGGAGAGACGTCATCTTTAACAAAAACGAAACCAGAAAACACAGTGTAATCGCAAAATGCTGTCACTAGAATCACAACATAGTTACAAACGCAGGACAGAGAGTTAGAAACGAACTTACAAGCGTGGACACTGCCGCTATTGATTGGCTCCGTGCATGGCCATGCTTCGAAGGCCGCCCAAGTGAGATGCTCGACATCATTTGCGACTTCTCTTGGACTGCTGGGTCATCCCGCATGTCCACCAGCTTATTTCAGTGGTCTGTGGCGATGTCTGGTGGCTTCGAATGCCCAAACCTGATCAGCTTGTTCATAGCAAACTTCACCCGAGTCACGCACCTGGACATCCTCATCTTGAACCACTTCTCACTCAGTTCACTGCTGTCACCGTAGAATTCGAACTCTGTCCGCACTCGCTCGATCAGAGACGCTTTAGCCGCCTTCTGTTGTCCCTTCCAACCCGGTGTTGCAGTCGGATCCAGGGCGCGTGCAAACTTCTGTAGGGCCGCGTTAAGGAGTGGTTCGTGGGATCCGACTGGCACGCCATATCGATCCAATTTAATTCGCATCGGCTCCTTCGGTGACCCGTTGTCTTCCTCCTTGTACCCCTCCATGTCTTCCTCCTCTTCCATCATGTCTTCAACCTCGAATTTGTCCTCCATGTCGTCTTCGTATCCAGCCTCCTCGGACTGAATTGCCTGCGAGCTGTGGGAGTCGCTCCTCGTTGTGCGCATGGGCACCCTCCCCGATGCAAGGGGGGTGCGGGAGCCCGAGGAACGCCCCACGGGAGAGGAGATATCCGATGTAGGACGCCATTGCCTTGGAGGAGTTAGGTCTTCCTCGGCGTCTTGCGATGCTCCCCTCTCCACGCCGCGGATTTTCTTCAGAACTACTGCAGGTTAACCTCGTATGCAGGAGTTAACTTGTTCGCTGCCATTTCGAGTATGGATCCTTTATGATGTTTGTTACACCGGCTGCCATAAGTGATCTCCAATTGTTGACCCTAAGGGCGTGCGCATGTCCAACTACCCGGCGGTGATCGAGTAATTATCCCTTACTTCCGTGCTGTGAATGGATTGTGCGTTCATGTTTTCACACGTCTTTCCTAACAGAGTATACTGTCTAGAGAGACGCAAAGTCCTGTTATCTGTAACATGGTATACTGTCCACTGTACCAGGATGTTAACATAATATTTTGTCATCTTTAACCTGTTGAAATGTGATATGATGTCAACTTTGTCATAATTTAATGTCGCCTGTGACGAGATTTAATGTCAGCTGTTACGCGTTTTTATGTAACATTTAACATATCCGGTGCTCTTTGATAATGGCTAGTAATTGTTGTGTGGACAGAGTTTTTTCTTTTCATAGCCTACATGTGAGTAATCAAAATTAATTAATTAGTCAATGTAATCGGTTAGAAAAAAGGTAACTCCGCTATTGTTAGTCAATGTAAATGGTTCCCGACTCTGTCTCAACGGATTGAAGTTGATGCTAAGTGTTACAATGTTTTGGAGATGTTTTATCGTCCAATGCCCTGCGCCTACGCATCCAATAATCCAGGGGCTTTTCATAACGAGGATTAGTAGGGTATTCTAGTAGGCATGTCGAATTTACTACCTCTAATGTTTTCAGGATGTCATGTTTTCCATAGATAAGTTCATGGACATGGTCATGGTAACAGCCTGTATGTAGTTAGTAATGCAGGAGCAGAAGTTCCATGAAAATGCATGTAAAGTTTAAGAGAGAGGTGTACAAGTATTTAAGTATCCTCATGTTCACCTTATCGTATCTATGTACCTTAGTCGCTATGGTGGGAAGAAATTAGAGCGTGCACGAGATGTGGCTATGGTGAGACATTGAAGGAGGTGAGAGTCGGGGTTAAATCCAGGAATGCTCGACGACGTGGAAGTGATCTTCTGTCATTTTTAACGTGATACAATGTAATCTAATGTCATATGTAAAGTGATGAAATGTAACTTAAGACGTGTTGTAATGTTTCTTGTGACGTCATATACTGTCCACTGTGACGCAATGTAATGTCAGTGGTGACGTGATGTAGGTAACTCATCACTTGTTTACGTGTTGAAGGATCCTAATGTTAACGCACGCTGCTCCATGTCCTGGATAAGTTCCTGGGTCGCTATAAAGGGAAGAAATTAGAGCGTGCGCGAGATTTATTTCATCAAGCTTTGATAGAGGTGAGAATCTTCGATTTCCAAGGATTGCTTTTAGTTATTGCAAGCATAAACTCGAAAATGTCTCTCAAGCTACGTTCTTCTAATGGAATTCTGTTAGACATGCTGCTTTTAGACAGACGTTCAATAGTGAGGTGTGTTGAGATTATACCATGGCTTCTAACTTTCAAATTGTTTAGCAGGTTCTGGAAGCGGAAAAAGCCCTCTTTCTCTACAATATGCGAATCAAGAAGAGGAACGTTGCCTAACCAAACATGCCAGGTACGCGCCGGAGAAAAAGGTGTAGCCACTGTTAAAGTAATTCATACTCAGAAGTATGACTATTGTTATCGTAGCAAATTCTAGTGTTCTTACGAAAGCTATGACTGTTCTCGGTTATTGATCACACAGAGCGTCAAGTACTGCCTTTTTTAACGGAATATAACTGTTACTCGCATGTCATTTGTAACGTGACATACAGTCAATCCTAATGGGTGTTACGTCATTATTAACGTGATAGAACGTGGTCGTTTGCCATGGAAGACGTTCCATGAGCATGATTTAAACGCGAGGTAACGTAGGTATACAGCAAAGGGATAAACGAGCAAAGCAGCTTGAGTGAATAAATCAAGACAGTTCCCGCAAAAAATTAGCCTCAGCGGAACTCAAATTAAACAAGAAGTCTCAGAAATAGAAGCGTGACAAAGTGATATATTTGTCTTTGTCTACGTTTCATAGTTGTATAGGGAAACCAGCCAATACGTTAGGTACTGGATAGAACAGAAGTGAAAACACATTACCGACCACAAAAACATGAACGTAATTATAGTTTTTCAGAAAGGCAGTCCTGTAGTCTGAGATGCTGAAGCTAATGCCTCGTAATCTAACATAACCGTATGATTCTCTATGCTATACCAGACCGAGCCCACCTCGCGGCCAACATCTAGTTCGGTGCGGTACATGATCTTTGGCTGGCACTCAAAATAAACATTAGACGGTGTGTTCAAGCGTACAATCGGAGAAGAACAGTCCGAGGTTTTGAATGAGTGAGACCACGGACGAGAGTCTCCGGTGTCCTCAGTGACATCCTCCACAGTGCCATCGTCGAGGAGAATTGGATCAGCGGGGGAGGCTCCACGGATGCTCGGGGAGTGACGGTGGAGACGTAAGAAGTTGGCCAAATGGATGCCGGACGCGTCCCCTAGATCCAGCACCTCCTGGTAACAGAAATCACTCTAATTGAACTCGTTAGTTAATTGAACAAAAAAAGCAAGGGCTGGGACATTTGGAAGCTCCACACCATGTGTTAGTTGTCTCAAGTGGACCTCAGACAACCACCTAAAGAACTGGTGTTTCTCCATTTCCAGTTCACGGCCACAATCCTTAAGTCGGAGCAAGGAGGAAATGCAGCGGAGCAGTGTAGTAGTCAAGCTGAACAACCTCTCTCGGAACTGAAGAAGGGAGGAAGCAGGAATTCTCCGCCAAATAACCGATCAGAGTTAAGACAACTATTCTCTACAACTCTTGGGAGGTACGTGATGTGCCATCGCACCCAATGCTGAAAAAGGAAAGAGGCGCAGGGAGCCCAAGGTCAAATAGGTCCTATGGATTTGCTATATGTCACTCATGATCTTTCATTTGCGTGAAAATATTAGTGCATGCTTCGAAGGTGATTGGGGTGGAGGTACAGGGGACGAAACAGAAATCATCACTGTCTAAGAATGCGTACTGAACTAGCTTGTAGAGTTGTACCAGGCCTCTAAAATTGGCCGAAACCGGAACGTGCATGCAATCTAGTCACTTGATTGCAGGTACCATATGTACATGAAATCTATTCACTTGATTCCAGACGCCGTGTGTATAGTGCTTGGGATTGATCACATAGTCCTCTGCACGTGTGGAATGTGCACTCGTGATATCTCAATCACCATAGAGTAATTTTATAGCTCTGTCTGACTGTCTCGTCTACAGCTAAATAGGTGAGGTTCTGTACAAGCACAGCAGGAAGAGGAAGACGACTCACTGTCCTACGACCCTCCGCGGTGTGAATTCTGCTGACCAACTGTAAACGGGGACTGTGGGATTTTCTCATCCTTTGTTGCATTGTCTTTGACAAAAGCGATATAACGCTTTATACTGTCTTCTGTGACACAAATTTAAGTCTCGTTTAACGCAGTGTACCGTCATTATTGACTTGATGGAATATGATCAACTGTCATGCATAACGCGACATAACGTAATGTTTAACGCGATAAAACAGAAGAACGACATATGTTGACCTATTGAAAGCCATCGAAATGGACTAGCGTGGTCACAATTGTTCATCGATTCTGATTGCGAGCATTTGTCATCTGCCTTGTTTCTCCCAATGTTATTGCTTTGAATTAGGATGTCTGCCCTGTTGAACTGAGTTTGTCATGAAACAGGGATTAGGGACATTGATCCTGGATTTTTGGACACCCAAAGCTAACAGGACTCCCTGCATCCAGGTAGCAGCCCCACTCTCCACTTACTACAAAATTTATCGGATGAACATGTTACCAATGTTATGAATGCTGTAGGCTTGGTTATATGATTTGACCACGTCATGGCCGGGGTCATTATTCTGCGTCATTGGAAAGGCATTCTAACAGAGTGTAAAATCTACTACGGCGTCACATGCGGTCACCTGACGCAGCTTGTAAGCTTCAGGATATGGGCGAGCACAAAACGGTGAGGTGCCTTAAATGTGTGCAAGATACAAGCGGTATGGTGATGGTAGAAGAGGAGAGTGAAGTTTGGATTCCGAGTTCTGAAGAGTACGAAGTCATCCATATCCTCTCAAACCTAGATGACTATCTGATCCCCAGTGAAAGGAAAGAGGCTGTGATCAAGAAAGCAGAAAACATGGACACCGTGAATCCTTTGCGTCGAGGCCCATATTCTGAGCTTCGCAGTTCCAGGAACATCCCTAGGATCTCAAGTCCTTGTTGGCCGCCAAAACTGACAAAACCGATTGCTAAAAGAACAATCCAAAGCTCCCCCAATCCATATGCTGGTGCCGTTGGAGACGAAAAGATGTACGTGTCGCAGTTGCCCAAGTGTACACCGCTGCCTACACCTTCAACCACTTCCGAAGGTGCAGAAAATGCCATCAGTCTTGAAGATCACCAAGGCTGGAGAGACTAGACTTCGATGTTGATGGAGCAATTAGTATAGCTCATGGGCTGTCAGAAGGCTACCAAAATGTTTAAACAGTGAGATGCATTAGTACCAGCAGCCGTAGCATCCTCTACTCAGCCCTGGAAATCTATATATCTCTATGGATAAATGATTTGAGTACGTGATATTTCATGGCGTAGTTTTGCGTCATCGAAAACGTGTCTTGACACAATGTAACATATACTGAGACGTCCTGAGGTGACACCAGAAACGCGATATTCTCTTTCTCTGCTGTGTCCGAGAGTTATTGTTTACGACACTTTAAACGGCACGTTACGACTCCTAAAACGCAATGTACTGTCATTTTAAACGTAGTTTGATAAAATTACACATGCGTATGAACGCCATTAGTTGTACGAAGGCTGCATCCTAACCTATTAGAGGGGCTTATGTGCAGAAATGGCGATTCCCAATAGAAAACGCAAGTGGAGGTCGACTGAGGAGATCATTCACCATCACAAACTCCAATTCGCTGCAAGCAGGGAGGTTCCTATAACGAGATGGTCATGCCCATGCACGTATTGTCATGGAGGCCGACGCTTGCCTGTGCGCGCAATAACAAAGCATGTCCAATCTTATGGCCGTGACAAATTTCTGTACCGCTTTATGATTGGAGGAGATCCCCCAAAGGGGTACCCGGAGGACGGAGCATGGTACCTAAGCAATGAGGAGTGGAGTGTGGACAGTAATGGACTTGATGAAGAGGTTTTTGAGCATCCTCTACCTGAAGACACGATTTCTGATCCGACTGGCCACCAAGATGTCCACAAGCAGTTTGAGGACGCTCTGCGAACCGTTGAAGAGTTATAGGAGATTGCCCAAGATTCCGAGAATAGGACTAATGGGGACACTGATGAGGCAAATTTTGCAGATAACACGGTGGAGGCGTTGGAGTTACTGTACTCGCAGGCATTACATGCAGTGTATCCAGGTAGTACTGTGAGCCTAATTTCAGCAGTGGTTGTCATCATGACATTGTGCATGACGCACGGGGTCAGCAACGCATTTGTAACTGAGCTACTTCATTATCTGTCAGAGGAGCTTCTACTAGAAGGAAATGTATTGCCTGCGAAGCACTATAGCGCAAAGAGAATGCTGCAGGCACTCGGACTAGCGTACAATGTTATACATGCTTGTCGCGCAGGTTGTATTCTATTTCGTGGTGAGCACGAGGCTTGCGAATCATGTCCCCGCTGCGGGAAAAGCAGATACAGAGAAGGTAGCGTGTGTCATTTGTAGCGCACTGTATGTCATATGGAGGTCAACGTGTGTTATCCGTAACGCATCCCATGTCACCTGCTACTCAGTTTTCTACATCTGTAACGCAGTATATGTCATGTCAAACGTAATTTATGTCATCAGTGACTCACTGTATGTCATCTGAAACGCACTTTATGTCACCCTTCCTTGAATGCATTCATGTTAGTTTAGTCGCAGAGTTTGTCATCTGTAACACAATTTGTGCCATCTATAACGTGATGTAGTTTTCTCTGTACCTGTATGCAGGTACTAAGACAGCACCGATGAAGGTGGTAAGGCACTTTCCCCTTATTCCGAGGTTGAGGCGCATGTTTGGCTCTCCTGTATTTTAAAGCTTCTGAAGTGGCATTCACAGCGTGGGGTGAGCACGAACGGGGATGGCAAGATTGCAATGGACAGTGTCGTCGACAGTCCCGCTTGGAAACACATTGGAGTCATAGATCCCACATTCCAAACGGAGAACCGGAACGTCCCCATGGCACTGTCACTTGATGGACTGAACCCTTTTTCGGTTTGGAGTACGTCACATTCAATGTGGCCTGTTCTTTTGATAATTTACAACCTACGGCCGTGGTTACTTACAAAACGCTTTTTCATCATGCTGAGCATTTTAATTTCGGGCAAGGAGTCACCAACAGACAAGAACATAGATGTTTTCATTGCGCCACTTCTGGAAGAATTGCATGCCCTTTGGGGAGGCGTACCAGCCGTGGACGCTTCAGCAGATCCCGGAGAGAGGTCCTTCACACTTCGTGGCCTGTTACTGTGGACAATCTCGGATTTCCCCGCGTATGGCTTGATCTCCGGACAACAAACCAAGGGCTACAAGGCTTGCCCAGTTTGTGGCCCGAACATTGTTTCCACGAGTGCGAGGGGCCCAAACGGCCAGAAGATAGTGTACGTAGGTGCACGCCAACGTCTTCCAGAGGACCACGCATTCCGTACCAATATGCCCTTCAACGGTCTTGAAGAGAACGGTTGTTCCTGTTCAAGGATGATTGGCAATGACGTCTTGCAATTTGCACAAGAAAGGGAGGCGTACATTGCCTCTGGTGGCAAGGTAGACGGTCCAGCCGATCTTGTGAGGAGGCATTGGGTGAAGAGAATTTCCGCGCTTTACTCCCTTCCATATTGGAAGGTCTGGGCCATGTTGCTTACCACTTTTTATTTCTGCTCCAATCCTCAATATGTTTAAGTGCACGAGACAAAGCGTAACGTAAAACTCTGTTAAACCGCGTCACCACGATGTCATGTACAACATGAACCAATGACATAGAGTACCGTCACTTTAAACATAGAACACCGTTAAACTCTGTCAACCTACGTCACTTCAACGCGTCACTTTCTGCATTCCAAAGAAATTTTTAAAATTATAGAATTTTGACCACGGCCCTCAATGTGTGGTGCAGGACTTGCTCATCACGCACACCTTGGACGTCATGCATTGCCAGAAAAACCTATGTGAAAATATAATAAAGACTCTGTTTGGGGAGACTAACTTTCCTTGAGGATGCATGGACTACAAAGACATGGGAGTGAGGTCTAACTTATGGTTGACACGGACCGACGGCACAGACGGCCGGCTATTCATGCCAGTATTTAGGTGCTTAAGCAGTCGCACAGTCAACCCGTCCAAAGAACAAGAGTGGGTTGCAGACGCAAATGAGACACTTTGTATGATTGAGCGCGAGTTCCCTCTAGGCTCAATGGTCATCATGGCGCACCTTCTTGTGCATCTCATGGAGGAGCTATTTCTATTCGGCCCAGTTCAGAGTTGTTGGATGTATCCAATGGAGAGATACATGAAGACCCTCAAGGATTATGTGCGTTCGTATGCTCGGCCCGAGGGTTGCATGGCAGAGGCATACTCTATGGAAGAAACACTTGGATTCTGCTCAAAGCATATGGAACGTTACGGCGCTACATCCCGCAGAGTGTAGGACGCAAATGAAGATTAGTCAATGCACGATGAAATGGTGGAGGGCAAGGGAGTAAGGCGAGTGATGTCCTGCACCCTTCGTGAATGGATTCACAAATTTGTAATCACAAACGCCGCCTTACTTCTGCACTACAGACGGTGACACCCTAAACTGTGGCTGTGACCCTTCTCTGCTTTTTTTCCCCTTCATATATCAACGTCCGTAAACATGAATTAATGTTGCCGAAAACATGAGTTTACGTTCACGTCACCTGAATTTGTGTTAACACCCTTAAAATGGCTGCGAATGCGTTAAAACGTGTCACTGTGTACACTGTTTCCCTTAAATCTAACGCAACAGCTCTGACAATGTCTTCATAATTGCGCACCTCAGAGCGTATGAGGTGGAACAAGAGTCTAGGTCGTCATTAGGCCGCGAGCGCCATCATGGAAGACCTTCTCAAAGGAGACGGAGGCCCTCTGAAATGCCTTCAGAGCTGCGGGCTTTGCCACACTTTCCAGATTGGCTGACTGCTGCGGTTGCCACCGACCATGCCACTGGCTTGAGGCGCGTTGACCAAACCACGTTTAATCTGTCGAGGCCTCCGCTGTTTATTGCAACCGCGTATCGATCAATGAAGGCTTATGGCATGCACTTTCGTTGCCGCTCAGTCAAAGCTTCAAACACCACCATGGACAGTGGAGTGCATGCATCCTTCACAGATGATGGAGGGGCAGAGACAGAAGAGTACGTGGGCCATGTTGAAGAAATACTGGAATTAGACTACAGGCGTACGTGCATCCTGGTTCTTGTATGTTCAAGGGTTAAAGGAAGAACATGAGGTGCTACTCCTACAATGAAGCAAGATGAACACGGGTTCCTTTCTGTCAACTTTGCAGATGAGTACAGAGCACCTCTGGGTCCCCAATCATTTGCTTTTCCCATTCATGTACAGCAAGTGTTTTTTGCGACCGACAACGGGCCGTGGAAGGTGGTCTGCAAGGTTGATGTTCGAGGCAGCCGTGGAGGTCGCGCATTCGCAGAAGAAGATGACAATGCAGATGCACAAATCACCGGCCCTATTTCATCATGTGCCAATAACATAGAGACCAATAGACCCAAAGCATCAGACTCGGAGGACTTCATAGTGAACGAGTCTTTTGTAGAAGGGCACATGGTTAGTTCCGTAGCAGCGGCCACTGACGATGAGGGAGCTGACCACCTCCTTGGCGATTCATCAGATAGTGAGCATTGACCCTCCACAGATTTGATGTCAAATGACTTATCATGATGTTTCAAGTAACGCAGTTCAACATCTATTGAACATCACTTGTCGTTTTTGGTAATGTCCACAATGCAATGCATGATTAAGCAACGTTAACCATGACGCGTGAACATTAAAAAACCTGTAATCGTGATCTCTTTGTTGACTGTGACGCTATCACGTTAAACCTGCGTCCAATCTGTCAAGTCCAATGTCAAACTACGTCAGTAGTGACACGTTCACATCAAAACATACCGAAATGCATCTCACGTTAAAGTTAATGCACGCATCAATTAGACGCGTTTTTGCGTCACTAAAACCGTGCGCGTCACTATTGACACCCCCTAGGACATAGACCTCGTGAAAACCTAGCCGCCACGTCATCCGTAGCTTACATGCATAGGGGACACGTCAACTACGTCCATATGTTTCTTGAAACGCATTGTGACGCGTTTTTATGTCATCCAAAACGTGTGCGTCACTGCTGACACCCCCAAGGATGTAGCCTACAGGTCGCCTAGCCGCCACGTCAGCAGAACCGAAACTCTAGACCCACGTTTTTAGTAACGCAGTTGAACGTTTCTCATGTCACCCTAAACACCCTCTACGTTAAAAGAAACGTGCTGACGTGGGATGTGACTACATTCATCCATTACTAAACTACCGTGAGGTAAAAAACTCTCCTGAAAAGTTACTTTCCACAAAGCAGAGCTCTGTTTAAGTTGACGTGTCCCTATCCCGTGGCGTTATCTTTAACACTAGACCATCTCTTCAAAATTCAAGTTGACACTCTTTGACTGAAGCCGTTAAAGCAACGTCAAAAGTGACGCGTGCACGTTAAAACGTTTAACGTGCAATATGTTTTTTAGGATCACAATTCCACACTAATTTCCATAATTCCAGGTTTACGTTTCAGATGACGCAGTTTAACGCAGGATAGAATGCTATTTTGCTCTAGTGTTATCTGCCCTACTGACTGAAGGGTCCGTCGTGGATACTCCCAGTTCCTTGGCCCCCTCGTGCTCTTCGTCTGACCAGTAGGTGAATGCTGGAAAAGCCTCTGCAAAATGCAAGAGATACCTGTTCTGTCTCTCCTGATTCTTGTTGTATGCCTTGATTTCTTCGCCCACCTGCTTCTTCGTAGTGGTTAGGACATGCTGTTGTAGCTTCGGTTTGCTGGAGTAGAGCTACTGGCCGCTACCTCCAGTTGTCGTCTCAGCTCCTGGTTCTCCACAACCAGTTTGTCAAAATCCTTGAGCCTAGCATTGGTGGCTATCTCTAACTCGATGCGCCGTTTCTTCGTCTCTTCCATCTCTCCCCCTATGGCTGTCCACTTTGCCTGCTCCTTCTGCTGATCTTTAGTGAAGGTCGTTAGCTTTTCCTCGTCTCAGCTTAGGTGGCCTTGAGATCTCCAAATTCTTTGTTCTTCTCCTGCAAGTGCTGCTCCAACCTCTTCACCTTTTTCTCCTGCTCTTGACTTAGGACCAATAACTACTCATATGTTGAGTAAATCCCGTCTTGTTGCTCCTGGATGCGCTGGAGATGGTCATATGCTGCCCACGGATCCGCCCTTGGTTTGGCATGGAGTTTTTGGCTCTCTTCTCTCAATATCTCCTGCCATTTGTAAAGGATCGCTTGCCGGGTAGCTTCTTTCATGTCTTCCTCCTTCTTCTGGTCCTCCAATCTTTGTGCCTCTTGTAATAAACGCAGAGCCTCCTGCCTTAGCAAGTCCTGCTGCATCGCTTCTTCTCTTTCAGCTGCCTGCTTCATTTCCTGCCTCCTTTGAGCCTCCTGCCAGGTTCTAAGAGCCTCCTGTCTCTGCTTCTCCTGGTCCTGCTCTTCGAGTCTCTTTGTTTCGTGCCATAGCTTCATGGCTTCCTTCAGTTTAATCTCCTCCCGATTCTTTTCCTCCCAAGCCTCCATTGTTTCTCTGAACCTGGATGTCTGGCCTAGCTCCTCCATCTGTCTTGTGTACATGTCCTCCGCTGCCTGCTGGAATCTCTCTCTCTGCTTGTCTTCTAGCCTGTTGTCAAGCCTTTAACTCCTCCAGCTGTCTACTGTCCTCCCCATCTTCCTCCAGCTCCATTCCTTGGAACTGCTCTTGTGCAAAATGTACCACTGGTCTCCTGGGATTCACCTGTGCTGGCTTACCCGTCTTGTACATTTCTGACAGTGATGCTGCTCCTGTCTGTACTCTATCGCCAGTGTGAACTTCTTCCAATTTTTTCTTCGGCGTTTACAATGTCTCCACCAAATCACCTGGTGTTTTCTCCGTTGGTTTTGGTGTGTCTGGTCTTCTTCACCTGGCCTTCGGAATCTCCCCTATCTTTTCCTCCTCCTGGTAATGGTCATATGCTGATGCCATTCCGGTCTAGGGGTTCCAGCAATGTTGTGTGTCTCCTTCACCTGGCCTTGGAAATTCCCTCCTGCTGGTCCTAGGTGATAGTGGATGTCCCTCATACTTCCAAATTTCTTCCTCATCCTCCTGCCAATTCTTGAAGCTTGGGCCACGTTCTCCTCTTGCTGACCATGTCCTCCTGCTTACTCTAAGTAATGTACCCTGGCTCGAATTCTCTCCTACCAGGTCCTAGTCAATTAGGTCCTTGGTTCTCCCTTTAGCTATGCTTTCTTCTGAACTCAATTGTCCTCCCATTGGTTTACCTACTTCTGTTGCTGCTCTTTGCTCTGTGAGTTTGTACCTTGCCAACCGTTCTACTGCTTGTCTCCTAACTATCTCCTCCTTGTCCCACCCTGGGTATTTACTATCCATTGTAGTGCAATTTGCTGCTCTTCCCTTGGTACTCTCTGGTCAGGTGCTCTTCTAGTTTGGCTGGTGCTTCCAGTAACTCAGTCTGCTCCTTCAAAACTCCTGGGTAGGTGCTGTCGGCTCCTGTCCTCAGCCCTCCTCTAGTTTGTCAAATCCTAGTCCTCCTGTTTGCTGGTTCCTGTCCAATCCATCCCTTTGCCACCCTTCCACCTTCGTTCCTTTAAGACCTATCAATCTTTACTGTCCTACTATAGATAGTTTTCCGCCCTTAGTTTTGCAAGTTCTAACATAGTCTCAATTTTTCCAAGCTTCTATACGTTACAATTTTGCAAGCTTCTCCCCACAGGTTTTTTCCTGGTTCTTTACTGTCCATTCATTTTTAATTTTAACTTTTTAATTTTCCCATTTCTCATTTTTCTTCTTAAGCCTCTTACTGTTTTCTTAGCTCATTTTTACTGTTTGCATTTTTACCCTTAGTTTCCACTGTTACCTTTTATTGCTCGACTATTTTTATTGACTAATACCATTTCAAATTTTTACTGCTACTTTTTACAACTCGAATGTTTTTTACTAGCTAATAACTTTTTGATTTTTATTGCTACTTTTTATTGGTTGTTTTTCACACAACCTATTGTTCCATTTCTGACTGTCTAAATTCAACAGTGGTTTGAAATATACCTGAATACCTGCGACTATCCTCCCTCTGCTTTGGAGCTGTCCTCAACTCCTGTGCCATTCACTGCTTGGGCATTGGCTCCTCTTCCCCGAGATTTTGGAACTTGGTACCCATAGCTTCGAAATGTGCTCCGACTGCAGCATTTGTGGTCCTCCTGTAACGTTGACTGCTCGGACATTGGCTCCTCCTCACTAGATTCTGGAACCTGATCCCCTCAGCCTCAAACTGTACTCCTACTACAGCATCAATAGTTATCCTGTGACTGTAATTCTGTGACTGTAATCCTGTGACTGTAATCCTGTGACTGTAACCCTGTGATTGTAACCCTCTGCCTTGGCCACTGTGCCTGTCTACATGTTCCAGAACTGTCCTAGAATGTACAGGTTCGCAGCAAGAGCCACCTGGTTCGTACTTAATGCATGGTCGCCAATTTTAAAGGGTGATTTAGCTTTCCCTTTGAAAGCTAGTTTACTGTCCAAGTGAAAAAATGAAAACCCTCAAAAATTTCTAGTACCCACCTAGTTCCTACCTCCTCTTACCAATCTGCTCCTGAACTATACCAGTATTCTGTAACTTCTGCCCCCATAACTCTCATCAATGCAAGTACCCACAACATAAATCTGCCCACAAACCCTAGCATTCAATGTCTACACAAACTCAATCTGCTCAAAAGAGTCTTGGTTTCCTTATTAATGGCTGCCTCATACAATCAGTCCTGCCCTGTACATTCCTGTCCTGCCCTCATAATTCCTAACTTCCTAACCACGCCTCCTAATCTCCATAGCCACAGCAAACTCTGCAAGAGAGTGAGAGAGAGTGAGAGCCGCCAAGGCCTCACTTCTCACTACCCCCCAAATCCTAGCCGTCGTCATCCAATCTGTCTGTTTTTCGTCCAAGTTGATTTTTCATCGGACTGTCAAAACTTCATCCAAAACATAGTAACTAGTAACTGGACAGTAACTAATTGTTTTACTGCTCCTGGCAGTTTACTGTTCCTGCTCCTACATTACTGCTCCTAGGTGAAAGGCAAAAAATCCGTTTAACATAGACCACTTTGTACATTGTGATGGAATTTTAATGTCGCCAGTAACTTGTGCGTTTCTAGCTTCGTCCAATGCATTCTTGTACTGAACCGTGTATCTGCATAGGATATTAGAGCGTTCTAATCAAGTCGATGCATCAATGAACATGTTCGACGGTACTCTCAGTTGTCAAACCTAAGGTACTGAACGGCAATAGACTACCAACTGGGGCTCACAACAAGCCACAGGCAAAACAACGAGGGGATGAGAACATCTACAGAGCGTTAAGAGTCACAACAAGAAAGAACAAATTGATAGGGCTCATGCAAACCCTAGTTGACAAGAAACAAAGACGTGCGGTTGCTGGCATGGAAGTCTGTGCCACAAGGTCTAATGACAAATTATCATCCAACTAAACCTTAATTGATGAAAGGGGTAATTTGAGGTCACGCAATCCATGTACATTTAGAGTTTGAATTTAAATTTAGCAGCCGCCCTCAAATGTATCGTACGTACATCTTAACGTGGGTTTACTATCGCTTGACACACATGTAACACAAAGTCGGCTACAGCGATCGTGCCTTCTAAAAACCAATAAATGGAGGAACTTTATCCGTTAAATGACATGGACAGTAACGAAATTTTATGCGATAACCTCGCTAAGTAGGCAACATGTGAATACATCGGAAAGCACGACAACAACTCGTAAAATTTTGGGAAGAACGGTAAGAAACCCACAACCAGTTTTCCACGCTGGTTCTCTCACGGAGGAGTTAATCGTTTGCTACGATTGTTGCATATCGCTTGAGTTCATACTCTAGGACCTTCGTGCTGAACTTCCGTGTAGTGGTGGTAGGATCGCTAAGGCTTGTTCTTCCGGCGGGAAGGAACGTACCTCCTGAAAGACTAAGAAGAAACTCCCCACCTCTACGTGCCTTCTACTTCAAGAACACCATTCACGGCCGGGATAGTGAGATTGCAGTTCTTTGCGCATCCATTAGAGTAAGCGCATTTCCCCTCAACATCTTCTTCTCAATAACTCTGATGTTCGTATTTAAAGTTAGACTACAGTCAGGGTCTCTTCTCAATAACTCTTATGTTCGTATTTAAAGTTAGACTACAGTCAGGGTCTCTATAAACGGGCATGATATAATTTTTCGCAATTAAGGATATTAGTATCCACAGACGTAGAATGTCACGTCCAGGGTTTGTCTACTCAATTATTGTTTGCAGAATTTTTGTTCAAACAGAAGCGCACTATGGTCAGGGCAGATAGATTTGCGAGCTAATTTGCATAAGTTCTATATAGGTGCCTCTAATGTGCGTGTGCAGCATTTGCTATGCAAGTATTGTAAAGAATTTGTGAACTAAAAAATCTTTAAAAAAAACTCATTTGAATTTCATAAAACAGGATAGCAGTCTGTACTCTCAAATGAACACGTTAGATAGAATTCCGAGTAGGAGTGCGTTGCAAACCAATTGATAACACAAAGATTAGGAAAACAGAGAGCAATCTAGTTCCCACATCTGAGGACGTCGTCACTTTACCTGTGCAGGTAATTTTTGTTCAAATAGAAGCGCACTGTGCTCAGGGCAGATAGGTTCTCGAGCTAATTCGAATAAGTCCTGTATAGGTGCCTCTAATGTGCGTGACAGCATTTGCTATGCGAGTACTGTAAAGAATTAGTAAGCTAAAAAATCTCTAAAAAAAACGCATTTTCATTTCATGGAACAGGACAGCAGTTTGTACTCTCAATTGAACACATTAGATAGAATTCCAAGTAGGAGTGTGTTGAGAAGCAATTGATAACACAAAGATTTGGTAATCAGAGAGCAGTCCAATTCCCACATCTTAAGACGTTGTCATTTTACCTGTGCAGGTAATATTTCAATGAGGCCAGACCGCTTCTCTGAGGCATATCATATTGAGAGAGCCTTAGCGTCTCTGCAAGGCATTCTACGTTATCCATGCGGATGCGAGAAGTGCCATGGATTCATAACACTAACAGTGCAAACGGTGGAGACACATCTTCGAAAATGCGGAAGGGATATTCACTTGAATGAACCGCTCTTGGTGAGATTTCAGATTCCCATTTAATTGTGTTGAAACAAGCTTGTCGATTGTAGGCAGTAGATTTCATGTATTTTAAATTTTTAAAACATTCCATACTGTGTATTGCGAAGGCAAAAGCACAATACTTTGTCCTACATATGTAATGAATTCTGGAAAATAGTGTTCCAGAGAGTCATGTGACATTCTTATGCTTCTCCAAAACGACTACAACATAGAAGGCTCTATATTATTCTCACAGTAAATGAGAGTAATTGTTAGTTAATTGAATTGGCTGTAACTACTCCGTTCACGTTACACTATGTTTTCTAACTTTTGGCATTCATATCAGCGTAATCCTAATGACCGCGAGCAAGTCAGGGTGGAGCCTCCGAGAGAATATACTGCGTCACCAATACAAGATACTGGAAATCCGCAGGAGGTAGAGTTGTTTGTGGACGCAGAGGATTACGAGGCATTTGCACCTGCCCATCCAAACACTGATATCGACTTCGAGGAAATGGCAAGGAACTACTTCGCCAGAGCGGACAAAATACACGGCGAATACGAAATGTAAGACGAGGTGCTTGATTTTGAAGACTTGTCATCGGAAGATGATGAGCCTGATGATACACCTTTATTGGAATCTCTGCTGCGTCAGTCGGTAGAGCCGCTGTTTCTTGGGTCACGCATTACCAGGCTACAATTTAGCATGATTCTTATGTCTCTATACACCTTGTTCTCTATTAGTCATCATTGTTCAGACGAAATATTGACATTCCTTAAATACAATGTCTTACCTCTTGAGAATAATTGCCCAAAAGCCTCTTACGAAATGAAGGCTTTGCTGATGAAGTTAGGGTTGTCTTACGAAACAATCCACTGCTGTGATTGCGGGAAGACTTTATATTGGAGAGAGAAAGCGCACTTGCAAGACTGTCCTCACTGTCACAAATCAAGGTGGATTTCAGGTGCGACTTCTGTCCCTGTTAGAGTGCTAAGATACTTTCCAATTATAAAAATACTGAGGAGAATGTTCCGATGTCCTGAAATAGCAAAACACATGCGTTGGCATGCTGGCAATCATTCGGTAGACAACAAAATGAGGTCTGTAGTAGATAGTGAGCAGTGGTAATTTGTCAATGATAACTTCCCACAATTCAGTCGTCATGATAGAAACATACGGATGGGGCTTGCATTGGACGGAGTAAATCCACACACCATGCAGTCGTCAAAACATTCGATTTGGCCTGTGATGATAGTGTTATATAACCTACCACCGTATCTACTCACTAAATGGTTTTTTATTAGCTTAAGTATGATTATTCCTGGGCCATCGTCTCCAAGTGAAGACACCATCGACATTTACTTGCAGCCACTGGTGCATGACTTGAAGAAGCTGTGGGTGGGGGTCAGAGCGGTGGATATGTCAGTGCCTAGGGATAGCAATCGAAATTTCTTACTATGGGGCATGCTGCTTTGGACAATAAATGATTACCCCGCATATACTCTCATCTCTAGACAATCGGAAAAGGGCTATGCAGGTTGTCCGATTTGCGGAGAGGCAACTTGTGCCAATTATTCTCGAGACGCACAGAAGACGGTTTTCCTGGGGCACAGTCGATGGCTAAGCGCAGACCACCGATGGAGGTATGCACGTGCAGCCTTCAACGGGAATCCTAATCACAACCCCAAACCATGTCGCTAGACGGGACTGACAGTGAAGCAAAGAGGGGCTTGGAGGGATTCCTTTTTAGATTTGGGTGGTCGGAAGAACTTGAAATATGATATCGTTAAAAAGACTAGAGTGAAAAGAGTTAGCATTCTTTTCGATCTACCTTATTGGGAGGTAAATCTGTCTGCCCTGTTTTTTCTCTAAGATGTTTTGGTGTTCATTTGGATTCCACCCTGTATTTACACATTTTTTGGTCTGGGTATTTAATATCTCAATTCTTATTATACATGGACGTTGAAGACTAGAGATGATTTGAATGTCTTACTTGTAGTGAATTCCTTACCCGCTTGCCACACTGCATTGTGGAAAACTGTTTGAACATGCTTTGTTATTTGTTAAACACTTTATCTTCATAGGCTACCAAACACATAGTCCGACGACGGTAACATGGTATACAATATGTGTATAGTACCATGCTCCTCCTTAGCATGTATAGATCGCAGCTGCTTTGTTTATAGTGAACTGCCTCGACAACTTACTCCGTTTAGTAGGAGATATATGGTAATCGTTGTCAGTTATGGCCTGTGGGTTCATAGTGTACTGTAATGTATATGGTCAATTATAGTCCTTCATAAATACAATTTATCAGATAGTCAGCAATTCTTATTAATTAAGATGTTGAATTTGATAAAAAGTAGAGTAACTGAAGTCAGAACTGTATTACATGCTTCTTCTAAATGGCAGTTTTGATGCTTTGCTGACAGGTATATTGTAGTCTATACTGATTTGAAGGGTGCCTTTTCAATAAGGAATTCCATTTGTTTTTGTTCCGAGAAATCATAGTATATATAAATGTTAATGTCACCAGAGTTGGTACAAATTTAGATGTGTTAATTCAAATGTGCGGAGGATATCATCAAATTCGGCCAAACATATCTGTAAGTTTAAACACACTACTTGTCGTAATTTAGACGTCCTGAAGTTTGTTCAATACGTATAAGTCACGAGTCACACATCAAATGAACATCTGTGAAAAGGTGCTCTATTTTCTGTTGTTCTATTGAATGTTCCATTTTGATTTCATATTCTCATATTTTTAACTATATTATAAACGGATTTTGTACATACTGAGGGGTCAATTTGTTTCTTCACAGAAGAAACAAAAAGGCCCATGTTATGCAGTAAAAATGGCTATAGTTGGTAGACGAAAAATTCCACTAACATGTCACTTATTTTTTCTCGCAGAAACTTCATGTGCAACACACTTTAGACGGAATGCAGTGTGAAAAGAATATATGCGAGAATCTGCTCCGTACTTTGTTTGGTGAAACAGATGGTGTGAAATCAAGAGAGGATATGCGAGCTACGGGTATTCAAAATCATCTTCACGTGCAGTGCAATGGAGATGGTAACACGTACTTCAAACCCGACGCCCCATATGTCTTATCTAAGGAGCACCGGGTGGAATTTCTCAGTGTACTTAGTGACTTGAAATTTCCAAGTAACTATGTTGGGCCTCTGAGACAACAATTACAGGATGGGAAACTAAGAGGTCTAAAAACACATGACTTTCATGTTCTGCTACAGCAAGTAATACCAGTATGTTTGCGTAATCTGGGTGATGAAAAGGTTGTTGGAGCTGTCATGCGAGTGAGTCGTTTGTTCAGAATAATCTGCGCGAAGGTTGTCGATGTGGACAAAAAATTGGAGTTTTTGGATGATGTTGCTGAGACAATTTGTTCACTTGAGAAAGAGCTGCCGCCTTCTATTTTTGTGATCATGATGCACCTTCCCATTCATTTGGTTGAAGAACTGTACTTGTGTGGACCCGTGCACTCGCGCAGGATGTACCCTTTCGAAAGGTACATGAAGGGTTTGAAAGGGTTCGTGAAAATTAAGGCAAAACTCGAGGGGAGTATGGCGAATGGTTATTTGAGAGAGGAAGCAATTGGATTCCTGAACGAGTTTTTGTCCGAGTATACTCCCACAACGAAGCGAGCTTGGGATGATAAAGAGGAACCAGCGATGTTTGATGAGATATTAGAAGGTGCCAAGCAAGATCGTCCCATGTCAGCGGCCTTCATGAAGCACATCTAGAGCTTTGTATTGAATAATACAGAACACATGGATCCTTACAGGAGATATGTAATTTACGCATGGGAGTAATCCTGAATTATATTCGTGACTAACTAATCCTGACTTATTTGGGACTTATAATGCAGTAACAGAGCTTGACATTCCTGTACGAGGTCAGCTGTTCATATTACTTTGTCGATGGAAACAGTATGCAATTTAGTCTTGTAACTCCCAGCTCAAATCATTCTGAGATTTCGTTTTGATAGTCGTCAGTGTCGTGATCTATCTCTGATAATTTGCTGTAGACTTCAGGTCATCGTAACCGTTTTAGAGATGTCAAATTGTATTATATCTGTCTCCACGACTATCTGTGATTAAAGCATGGGACTTCAAATTTTGTCGTTCAGTTTTTTTATTGCATGCCTTAGCGAATTGCCATGATTGTGTACACTGCTTACACTTAACACTGATAAGATGTATTAATGAGTCGGTTTCTTTGTAAGAGTGGATTAAGGAGGTAGAAGAATTTGGATTGGGTACTCTGCAGTTTTTGAAATAATTCATACTTCCAGCATTTATTCAAGTGAATAGTAATTCATTGTGGCATGGACATTTTCACTAGATGTAGGAAATACAAAGTGGATAAGACTGAACGAGACCGCGAAAGAGAACTGTATCGACGAGCATAGTGTCAAGGGGGGAGGAGATGTAGGTTTGCATATCCAGCAAATCTGCAACCTTTACCTGAATTTACCGTATGGATTCAAGAGGAGGTGAGAGTTGAACAGCAAAGGGGATTGAGTGTAAACCAGATGGTGGTCAACACAGCTAGGGGCCCTCTGCAGATGGCCACGTCGTATAAGTCAATGTACGCATTTGGCAATGACTACCGAGTTTTAAGTTTAGAATTACCTCTAAGGACCAGTGATAGTGGAGTTGCTGCGACATTCAGGTAGGTGAACAGAAATAGAAGTGGAGACATCAATCAATTTCAAGCTGAAGTGGAATATGTTGGACATATTGAAGAAATTCTCGAACTTAATTATAGGCGTCATTGCTTGGTGGTTTTAGTCTGTGACTTTGTAAAACCACACTACTGAGGGGAAAACGCAACCGTGAAACAGGATAAGTGGGGTTTCAAGCTGGCAAACTATAACAAACGGTATGGGAGAATCTCAAGCGACAGTTTTGCTTTTCCTAGGCACTGTGAGCAAGTTTTTTATTCAAATGCTTGGAAGTCACCTGGGTGGAGTGTTGTGTTACGAAAAGAAGTCCGAGGAAAACGTGTTATTCCAAACAAAGGGAGTGACTAGGAAACACAATTGTTTCAGATGGGGCGTGATGAAGACTTTGAAGGTCTTCGGCCAGACCGGGACGTAGGGGAGAACAGAGAGGAAGCAGCGGATACGGGAGAAGAGGTAATACTTGAACCTGCTATATGAGCAAATATAGGACGAAGGGTGTGTAGGGATAATTGAGCATTTGGGAGAGGAAGGAGGGAAAATGCTCCTGGCAGAGACGGACAAATTCCACAACCAAGGCGGGAACGTTATGGGAGAGCAACATTGGCTGGATCAACTCTGAGCAACATATAACTGTGCCGTTCCTTTGAAAATTTCCATGGTTGTACAAAGAGGTTTAGTGATGAAGGTGGATAAAATCCGCAATACAAGAACTATTAAAAAAAAATGAAACTTAATGAAAATACCTTCTGCCGTGTTTAAATCACTCACAGTCTGTCTTAACATCTGTTTACCAAAGGAGCATGGACAAAGATAAACATGCTACCGTAAAACTGTGGTAAAGAGTTTTGTAGAGGAGTTTAAATATAGATAAAACAAAAATAGCGTTCATGTTTGCATACTTTTAACTTTGCCAAGTCCTGAAGTTGCAACACCGGCATTTATACAGAGAATAAGAAGAAAGTAGAAAACCAACTGCGGACAAAGATGTTTTCTTACATAAACTACGGTAGTGCATGAAGAGTTCATCTTCATGGTCAGGTCCAATATGGGAAGAAAAGAGATCCGAGACTCATTTTGTGTGATTTGCAGAGGAGTGCACCTACGTCATCGGCAACTACGGAATTGCTTGGCTCACTTCGCAGCTGCACGAACCTTCACTACTGGACCTTTGGACGGAAGAATTACTCCCTGAGTCCTCTGCTACATCGTGGTTGCTGACGGTTCGTTCTTCTTCCTTTTCATCTTCGTCAAGGACAACCGGGTGGGCCCACCAGCATCCTGGGCGTACATAAGGAAAACGACGGAAGAACATGTAATCGTACATATGAACTCTTGATGCATCCCCAAGTGCTAACACGACCTGGTATCCTAGGTTGCTCCACCAAAAAACATTTGAACATTCGAGGAATTTTCCAAGAATCGGCACATCCGGAAAAGTCAGCCGAAGACTCTCTCTACGACGATGAATGAAAGCTAGCCACTCCAAGATAGCCGGCTTGTCCATGGTAAATGACTTTGCTGGACAAGACATTGACTCTGTTCTTAACCTGTTGCAGCACTGTTACAAAGTTTGCAGAGAGAGAAGTTACCACACAGCGCTGAGACATAGAAGATGACTGCAATATCGCAGGAGGTTAATGTTGTGACCTTTAAAGACTCGTCGAGTAAAGTGTCGTGGAAAGAGATGGAACTTGTATGTTCTAAACCGGTGACGCTGTACATTTGATTAAGCATGTCAAAGTAGAAGACGAAGACCTTATGAAATAGACACTTTAAGCGCATGTTTGATATATTACTAGTCCAGCAGAAGTACTGGCTACCACATAAGTATACACCTGCTCCATGTAAGTTCACGCAGTCATTGTCATTTCAATTTCTACATAAAGTTCTTTGAGAAACTGTCTTTCGGATTATCAGAAAATCTATACTAATATAGGAACAATAGGAGTAGCCATTGTACTAGTCCCGAGTGGTACATGATTGAAAGTCTGAAATTTGGTTGAACAATGATTTTCCCGTATCGAGTATCATATGTAAAACCAGATAAGACTCACCAAGTGCCAAAAAATCGAATTCAACAAGTGTGCCTTATATCTGTCCTTAAACATATTTCTCCCATTGAGTGCTATCTATATCTGTACAACTTATAATGTTGAGGATTATTATCTTGGGGCCTTGGGCACGACTGAATGAACCCACTGTAACCTTTCAATTCGTCAATGTTGTTAGTGTTGAAGTGATTTTGCTTCTTGATTCAGGTGGCATTTTGGGCAAGCAATTTCTGGACAAAGACCACCTGGAATCGACGAAATTCATTCAAATCGACTGTAATCCTAAATTTGAGTGAAAATGTTCTTACTTCGAAAACTAGTCAAGCCTACTTCAAGTAATGTAGGAATAGAAATTGCTCATGTATCTCTTTATTGTTTAATCCAATTTGTTAAATTATATTCTTCAAATTATGCATTTTTCCTTCATTAGAGAACCATGATTTCAGTAAGTAGTTGTGTACAATGGAAATTACTGAATTTAACGACGCTACCGCTCTTAGTAAGACTTCGGATTCGTGAAGAGTAAATTGACTCTGCTCATACTATATCGAAGACACTCTAATTAGGATAAATGAATTCACATATGCAATGTAGAAGTGCATTGTTTCTTGTATGAAATAAGTTAAAAATACACGTGGAAAGCAAAAATGAGGACATGCAGTAGAGAAATGAGGCAGCAGTTACGGGGACTAACCCAACTCCAGAATTTACCCCGGAGGAATTAACATAGTCTTTGACAATATCACAGCAATTAACTTCCCTTTCATCAGCACGAATGAAAAATCGTAAATGAAATCCATGATTAACGAACAGAATGAGTAACGTAGGTAATTGAAATTGCCATGTAGGATCGCACCTCCCTTTGAATGGCGAACTCCGTGATTGAAGCTTTGTAAAGTGCCACGCAGGATTACAGAATCCTCTAACTGACAGAAATTTGACAGAATAAAATTCGAAACCTCCGAATTGACAAGAACACAGCTCGAAAAACCGGTTTCGTTGATTAGGACATTTCTCTGTCAAGTTTTTGTCATTTTTACACCCGTTTTCTTGTAGTGAGGCGAATCATGATTTTGTGGAAGAGCCCCAAGGAGACCTGGAATTGAAGCAGTTCTTGGGCAAGATGTTTTTTGTCTGGGAAAGTAACCATCGCCTCTCCACATGGCTAAGACATATTAACAAGCACCATGCAGATGATCCAGCCTGGCACATCTTTGTGCATTGCATAGTATTAGACCCCCGCGGTCAGGTGGGAAATTTGCTTCATGCCATGCACAACATCAACTAGTACGTACATCTGTATTTGTATTTATTTATCCTTATTGAAGTCTTGTTTTTTCTTATATTGTTTCTAATAGTCGAATTCTATAATCACGTCGACCAAAAATGACCACGTCAAGAGTAATCTTCCGTCAAAACTATTCCGCATCCGCTCTTTTAGAGTCATGAAATTGGAGGACCTCCTTAGTCTGGAAGAATTCGATGCTTGTTTGAAGAACAAGCCACCTAATCCGTCATGGTTTCCCTTAACAACAACAGTTTTCATTGCGTTTCTTTACCAAGTGTTACATACTTGTTTCTTTTCCTCTGAATATTCATATTTGAGGTATTTAGAAATTCTCTAAATTATGTTTGTTTATCAACAGCGGGAAATCGTAGTGGCCTTGGATGAAGCGGCTAGGGCTTACCTTGAGAAGACATCAGTGGAAGAACAAACTGCAAATGGAGTTTGGGATGCCATGAGTGAGGCATCAGTAAGTATGGTCAACTCTATTAAGAAAAAGGACTTTACCAAGCACTTGGCCATTGCGAATCCCAAGAATGGTGACGACTTCTTTTGAGAGGCGAGACTCTCACCACCGCAATTTATGATACACTATTTCATTTCATCATCCTTCCATTTCTCAATGTTTAACTATATTCTACTCCATGCAGACCAATCAGCATTTCAGTGAATCCCCAAAACCTGAGATGACCCTCGATAAGCTACAAAAGATTGTTCCAACGGCTGTTGATGCCAAATACAAGGCTCGTTGGTTAAGGTGGTCGAACTCTTCTCCGAGTTCAA
Organism: Ceratodon purpureus; assembly: GCA_014871385.1. Taxonomy (NCBI): domain Eukaryota; kingdom Viridiplantae; phylum Streptophyta; class Bryopsida; order Pseudoditrichales; family Ditrichaceae; genus Ceratodon; species Ceratodon purpureus. The sequence continues at coordinate 21,084,183 of CM026426.1, read as the reverse complement.
GACTCTCTTGCAGATTTCTACTGCTCGATTCCAAGGAAGCCGACTTCAACCCTTGGTTGAACAAGGCTTCATTTTGGGCGGGAGTATAGTACTGAAAAAATCCTTTGAGAATAATTGATGTAGTCTTTTTTCCATTGAATTCTTCCTTGTCTCTAATAAATTAAATTGTCCCTTCTAGTTGGAGGAAGCCGTCATCCACGAGTTCGAGGACATATGCAAGGCGGAGAAGCTTGTTATCAATTGGAAGAAATGTCCTGATGTCCAGCAACCAGGCGCATATGTGGAGAGTTTGTGTATTTTGTTATGGGAGAAGGCCATCCCTATGTTCCTTGGTCAAAAGGCTGACAAGGTTTTTGATAAGAAGTCCAATTTCACCAAATTTCCGAGATCGGTAGAGGTTGTCAAGCGGGTTACTTACCGGTACAATTTTGAACTCAAACGTATTTGCATTACAAATCATGCTCCTTATTTCTTCCAAATAGTAACCTTCCATAATTGTCTTTCATTAGGTACTTCAAGAGAGAGCTTCTTCCAAAAGGCGCAATTACTGTCCAGCAGCTCCCTAAGTACTTTGCTGCATGGATTCAGAAAGGCTCTGACCAGTGTATTTATTTGCCTCAATAGTTGAAGAGGTAGAAACCTCCCCATTTGGAAGCAGGATGCTCGTATCTCGATTACTTTCGTGGTTTCACTATTGATATAAAGGCCGATGTAAAATTTTTACATGTTGGAGGAGCGGTGGTGGTCGAAGATTCCGTGGAAGGTACAGAAGATGATGAAGGAAACTAGGATCAATCATCTGCACCTCCACTCAAGGCAAAGAAAGGGTGGCGACTGCGATCTTTTGGTTCTCAGTCACAGGCATCACAACAAACGCATGCCGAGTCATCCGCACTAGGGCAGTGGGCACTCGTTGCTTCTCCATCTAAAGTCGTTCCTAAGCCTTCTCCCTCTCCTAGGACCGCGCAAACCTCGGTTAGTGCATTAGAGATCACAAGAGGTCTAATTGACAAGAAGAAGGCAAAACTATTTTTGACGAGCACCTCTTTGAGTGGAACTTCACACTCCGCCCATGTTTTTGTCTTCGGCGCATCTATGGAGACGTTGATGACTTCACATACAAAGTTGTCTAACAAGGGTGGCGATTCAGTATGGAATAATATTCTACACTCCATTCGCAAGGTAAAATCCGTTGTTTGGACTCTTTTTGAATGCATCAAGTTTTATTTCATATTATATAGTCTAACTTTGCATTCTGGTTTTTCCAAGCTTGGAGAAGGCCGTCAAAAGCAAGTTCCAACACGATGCCAGGTTGAGAAGCAATTGGGAGTTGACTTTATCATTACCAACATCCCTGAAAATCTATACGTGCCTTCGCTATCCAATCCTCTTGCCGTTGTTCCACCTTGGAACTCTCAGGATCCCGAGTATGTGGTGAACATCTTCAAATTTGCAAGTCATTACTTGCAAAATGATTGTGCTCTCCTCCCCATCTACAACAATGATAAACAGCTAGCTGCTGAAATCTTTGATAAGGCTGAGGCATTCGAGTATGTGTTGCACAAGGACTAGTGGGGCATCAATGAGCTCGGCTAAGCTTCTCCTACGGACCCCGACTCCAAGGTATTTACATCGTAATCATTCCTAATCTTTGTTTAGTGATAACCTTTCTGTTTTTTTACACTCACATATTCTGGTTGACTGCAGTCTATTCGGTTCTCGATTCACGTCTTCATTCGTGGTGGCGAAATGCCATCTAATTTCTCATTCCAGACGAAGAAATCCAAGCAGATACATGGCGACCTAAATATAACCAAGAGTGATGCCCTAATCAACCTCACCGATGCGGAGACGCAGCTCATGAATGGAGATGTTCTATGTAGAGGACCAAGAGAGAAGGCCTCTTTATTCATGCGGGCCCTCATTGGAGAGCTGACCAAGCCCGGCGACATAGTCCTCGGCTAGAAGGTAGGAACAGGTAACCATTCATTAATTAGTTCTGCATTTCCATTCCTCCAATTTCCTCAACAGAGCCTCACTTCTTTGCATTGCTTTGAATTTGAGGGGCTTCCATCAAAGCTTGCTAGGAGATTGGTTGTCATGTTTTAGCTTTTGAGGATGACAAACCCATTTTTGAGAGCCTTCTCCGTCCATATATGGCTATAAGACCTGCCATGGGCCCTCCTGAACATCCCAGACCGGCAGCAACTGATGAAGCACGCCCCAAGAAACCAAGACACAATAAGTGGTGTAAGTCTTACTTTACATTTTCTAACTTACAGTCCATTTATCTTAGCTCTGCTTCTGTTTGCATCTCCACTTACTCATTCTAACAACTATCCACATTATATTGCAGAGTAGTACCGGCAACACCGCGACCTATGCCAAGAGCCGTGCCCATTCCATTGTGGCGTGTGAACTCCAGTCCGACACAGCCTTATATTCTTCCAGAGTATGCTGAGGACTTAGCACAAGCGCTTCAATCCGGTGCCGTTCGATATGTTCCTAGTCGACCTACTACTTATGACCCTACGGCCCTTGTATTTATGGATATAGAGAATGTAGAAGGAGATTCAAAGTCCTCAAATTCTGATTGTGGTAGTAGCAATTATAGCATATGATGAGTTTGAAGGACGTTTCAATCTTTTGTTGTTTTCATTTGATTTGATTGGATTTGATTACATATTCCTTGAACTTTTCTTTGGCACATATCTTGCATTGTTGCACGCGACCATCGGGTATTTTTAGTAAAAAATCCATTTTGTATTTGTCTATGTTCAGAACTCCAGCTGCGGGACTTCTTGGCTGTCAATTCTCGTGTGTTTTTTATAGAAGATTATAAACATGTGACATTTTTATTTTTATTTTTTTTAATTGCCTAATTCAATGTTCATGGCCTCATGAAGGAAATACATAACATGTGCCAATGTGATTCCGAAATTCCTGATAAAAAATTTACAGGGTTCTTGACCCAATATAAGGTAAAAGCAAATTACTTAGGAAGTTGGTTATTTCAGATAATAATAGCCATGAAACCAAAAACAATAACGTGAACATATAATTACAATCTATAACTATAAAATGTTCAAAAAATATACAAAACTATAATCACTTTCTCTGATGTGGAAATATTAGCAGTAAATATAGACACTCTGATGAATTTTCGACAATGACATTCATACTTCGAGAGGACGCAAATGAGGTCATACTAACGTTGTTTTCATGTCCGCCACCAATCTACTGGAGCCTGACTCATCCAGACAGGATTCACTCGACGCCTATAATGTCAATGATTATTAGCCAGAAGAAAAAAATAACATATTTCCATATAAGTGGAGCAACTCCGCTTCCCGCATGTCATAGCGAGGCGTATACTTACAGACAACACATGGATAAACATCTAACTGTTACACATGTCCACACACGGGCCCTAAAATCATATCGGCAAAGGAAGCTAATTCCGGACACAGAGATACAGTCCTCAGCGGCGCGCAAACATCCCATCAATTTCCTATTTCTGCTCGACAACCCCCCCCCCCCCCCCCCCCCCAAGCCAACTCTTGTTTACAGTACCTTGGCTCTCTACATTCAAACCAGCCACAGAGCTTGACTGAAGAACAGGATTCACGGTGGCAATGGAGGCCACGGGATACGCAATGAGGGACTCCGCTATGATGTTGATGAGCACAATGGTACATGCCACTGTCCACCGCCATTCTCCATCGGAATCCACGAGATGTGCGATGAGCCTAAATGGCAGAATGTCCATGCCTCGAATCTTGGCACGCTACACCTCCACCAGCCATGGCCGCAGCTCCTCTAAACTTGCCGTGCCTCGGGGGCTAAATTCACAGCTGCTCTTGTCCTCCTCGACGACGGATTACACACCTTCGGAATTGCGCCCAGAATAGGTTATTGTTGCCAAACGTTTCAAGCTAGGCTGCGGATTTTCTTCCCCGACATTGTATTGCAGTGCTGCATACAACACGGAATGGCGGTGCCTGTGTCACTATGCTAAGACGCCACCCAGAAGCAAGCTGAAAAACAAGAAATGGCCTCCACATATGGAACTGACCTGCTGCAACATGATGATAATCTTGTACTTGTATCGCACGAATGAAGTGAATTTGCTACGTGGGAAGACGAAGGAATCTTCAATGAAGACAAGCACTCTGACATGGTATAAATCTTGGTTTCAGCAGTTCCATTATTGTACACAAACTTTAAAATATTCCAGGAAGTTTCAGACCTTTAATTTTACATTTTGGAAAATTTGTTTTTCCTATAATTAATTACATAATCCTATGCAAAAATTACTTATTTGATCTAAAAACATCATGCTAGAACATCATATCTAGATCCAATGTAGGACCAAATCTATCAGAATGTATGCATAACGTCATCATGACATCAGCCCTAATTTGCACCCCGTAAAAGTACGTAGTGAAGTGAAGCGGTTTTAACCCTGAAATCCACGGAATTACACTCCTTTATCAAAAAATAGTAACTGAAAAAATGTCTTATTTTAGTATTTTTCCGCGGTTATAGGATACACTTTTCTATTAAAAATTTTGTTAAAGGTCAATTCTCTGCTCTTCATTTTCTGCTGCTCTCTGCTTGTATGCTAACTTTCCCCTACCTTCATCCTCGGTTGCTTTCCTCAAGCCCATATTTCCCACCTTCTTAGCTTAAGTGATCCAAATGCGCTTCTCTTCCTTCTCTTTCATTTTAGCCTCTGACAATCTTTTTGTCTTTTCAGCACGTTCTCTTGCTTTTGCCTCCTCTACCTGACGCTTCATCGCAGCTTTCTTGCATTCCTTGTCAGTCATATTCATGTCCACCTTTGCATTCTCTATGTCCAAGCCTTTGGACTTCATCTCCTTGGTCTCCCTCTTGCAGATGGCCTTGATCTCCTTTTCATGGTCATGGCAACACTCTCCAGATCTACGCTTAATGTACCATGGACACTTCAGAAGGTGCGGCCTAGTGAAATTGCGACGCTCCACATCAGTAAAAACAGAGGAAGTGCTCGATGTGTCCAGCCATTTTGCAAAACATGTTGGAAAGTGTTCTTCCGTAATTGCCCCTTTCTTCAATAATTCTTGATGAAAGTATCTCACCACAACCCTACACACAACATCCTTGGTCTTCTCTTGGTCCACAAACTCCTTCGTCTTGGTGAACTTTCTAGGTAAGCTCTCTTCTAGATGACCAGGCCCCTGTCCAGAAGAAACTTCTGAATGTCAACAATGGAACCCGCAAAGCCTGGTTGAGGGATCTTAAGACCGTCATCCTCGATGATGTTAGTGTAGAGCCTTCCTGCTTCTTCCTTTAGCTGCAAAGAATCCAACTCTGTTAGTACCCCTTGAACTGCTTAGAGCACCTACCAAAACCTATTCTCGGATTTGAAAGTCCACAGGATGCAATCATTTTTTTAGACAGATTGTCCCATAGGAAAAACAAAAGGAAAAAAAAACAATGACTAGAATAAAAAAAGGTTAGGTCCCCTACGTATTTCGGATCCAAAAGTCCACCATTATGAATGAAAAATGATATAAAATAGAGATTCTAGGGGAGAGAAAAATTCAAGATATTGGATGGACGCAAAGATTAAAATTATAAGAAATCAAAGGGAGGAAGTTAAGCTAAGAGCTAACTCCGAGTACCTTCATATCCGAGATCACAGTCAGAGAATAGAGAAACTTACTCCATAATTAAGTATGATTTATGAGTATACCCTCGGCTAAGTGGTATCTCGGATCCAAAACTCAATTTGGCACACCAATCAAACTACCACATAAGCTCGTCAACTATAGCAGCACATACAAAGTCTTCCAAATTTTACAAAAAAAGAATCCCCATATAAACTTTCGGATCCGAAAGTACCCCCGGCCGTAGCACTTTTTGGATAAACAAATAGAATATAGAATACAAACTTACCTCTGCCTAGAAGGATACCACCTTGTTCCATGGTTGTAGTTGTACAGTGGAGCAAGGGCTGTCTGGGAAATTGTCATCCTTTAGTCCATCCTTGCTCATATTCCACCACTTTAGCCTCTATTGCTTGTACTTGGCATGCACTTTATCCGTCTCTAACAGTTGTAGTTTTTCAGGATGCATCTCTCGTTTTACCTGGAAGATGTTATAGTGGTATATAATCTGTTCAAAAACGCAAAATTCAAGATTTGTAGCCATTTCGTACGTAAAAGCATGTTTAATCATAGAGCAAGTTAAATTTACTGAGATGTTCTTTAAATATCTTGATTTTATACTGCAAATTGAAAGACAGAGGAAAAAAATAGATACTACAGGCGTACTTTCGGATCCGAAAGAACATTGTAGGGTATTTATATTTTTTAAAATAAGTTAGCAAAGTCATACCTTAGTGATGAATCCATCACCATTTGTAGGGTCGGCGATGGCAATTAAGCATTAGTACATCCGTCATTGCCACCATTCTACACAATGGAATGTCCAAATTCCCAATAGGAGCCTTTACTGATTGGTTCAAGATGATGTGTGAGTTGCCAACACGATTCTTCCGTAGTTTCTCCACCGTCACATGAACTCCAGGGTCTTCTGTAGGTTCATCATCTTCTAGAGCTCTCTCAACATCCATGGAGACGTATTCAGACTCATGATGCATGAACAAACCTAACATAAATATGTCATTTTACAAATTTTTTTAATGTTCTCCTTATCCATCCCTCTCAAATTTCCTCTTACTCCTCTCCGCTCACTCTTCCCTTTCCCCTCCCCACCATCTCCATCTCCACTATCGGTTCTATGCAATGCAACTGTGGACGACATAAAAAGTGCGTTCATGCATATCACTCAGTATAGAAGGTATCTAAAGGGAGGAAGGGGTAAAGGACCAGACAAGGCAGAGCTTCGTCTCCGTCAAGCATAGCGGAGCTTGTACCCAGAAATGATAGCTGAAGCAATGAAGGCGTATCTCGGAGCTGCAGACGTGTTAACGAAGGAGAAGGGACTTGACGGAGCAAAAGATATTTGGCTCTATGAAAAGAAAGCTTGATCTTCCTCCTGGTTCTGCCTATGACTCTCACCGCTCTGATAAGGTCAATTATTCCGTTCTTTTTCTGGGAACTAGGTCAAAATGGGCTTGGATCTAGGAGGCTCTTTTGGATCCAACGTGTGGTGTGCAGTACACCACGTCTATTTAGGAATCGGAGTGCAATCCATCTAAGTGGCACATTGCTTGCCTTTCAAACCGATCATGACAAAAATATCAGGCACTTCACTCAAACTCGTACAAAGTACAATGCTAAGATCTCAAAGGGTGCTCGAGGCACAGCGGCTGCTACATATTCCGGGCAGAAGAAGGATTTTCACTCCAGACGCTTGACTGCTGCGGAATTTTGGTTCTGTGCTGATGATATCAACCGAGCGTGAAGGGGGTCCAAAGTCATTTGTTGTGGATTGGCCAGAAATTCTTATGGTGCGGCCAGTCAAAATTGGAACCAATCTCACTCTACAGGAGGTACTCTCCCTAAAAGTAGCAGGCTTCCAGTTGCAACAGCGTAGGGCTCTATTACCAGGCCGCCAATTCCAAGCAGCTTTGAATTGGCCTCTACCGAGATCCCATTTCAAGGCACCAACAGATTCTAATGCACACCCTACGCTCCGGGGTGGATATTCCATTTGCAGAAACTCTGATGCACCAACCGTGGAGCAATATAACAAGTGGGAAAGCACCGCTCTGATGGACCATTGCAATATAACAAGGATAATGACTATTCCGTATCCTGGATATGGTTGCGTCATTACCCTTAACACGGGAAGGGATAATATATTCCGCATCACCATTAGGAGCTTTCCAGAATGCACTTGCCCAGATTTCATCAAGATGCTTTTGGAGACACTAGGAAAGAACAACCAATGGAAATACTACAAACATACATATTATGTTATTTGATACATGTGCAAGATGGATCCTAAAGAGGACTCCTTCATGCATGCTCTGAGTTACAGTTTCAACGAGATTATGGAAATCCTTGAATGAATAGGTGCCTTTTGAAGAACTGATCAGTTTATAACATACAAGAAGCCTCCTAGGGGACGATAGGCTAATGTAACAGCAGTGTTTTATTGTGGATTGGATTTGCTTTGGATTTGAACAGCGAAAAATAAAGATGAACTCTTTCTATGCCATTATATGCAATGAAAATATGTGAGTTTTCTTCTACAATGAAATAGAATTCTCTCTCTGTCCTTGCTGCCTATCACAAACGCTTCCAAATTTCTTGTGGGGGGAGGAGCAAAAAAGCAGCGAAGAAGACGTTTTTTTTTTAAAGAATTTCTAACATGTGGAGGTGTATCTCGGATCCGAAGGTCCACTAGATTCAGTCCCTTGAGGACTCTCTGATCCGAGATACACCTCCACAGGTTAGAATTTTTTTGAATTAAATTAGATATTTTACTCAAAAATTATAGCGTGCTTTAACCAAAAAGAGAAAAAAAAAGTGACTTTCACCTATTTCATAAAAAGTCAAACAAATATGTGGCTTGAATTTATTAATTTTCTAAATTTAGCATTTAAAACTAAAAATCTTTTAAAACCATGGAAATCCACGGAAATAGGTCATTTACTAAATTTAGTAACATTTCTTGATTTACGTCAAAACACCCAAAATTTTCAAGAACTCTCTAAGAAACGAAGCGTTTTTTCAGAAAAAAAGAATTTTTTTTGTCAAAAAAGTCTTCACTGCTCTTTTCTCCTGCTCCTTGCTCACAAGATTGCTAGGCTAGTGAAAAACGGGTCATTGTTCTTAATCCCGCACTCAAAAGGAAACCACCGTTTTTTTGTGAAATAGAAGGAGTATGTATTATCAACAGTAACTAAATAGGGACTAAATGTGCTCTACCAATTTGTTTTGGACGAGGCTTATTGCTTGGGGACTTAGGGTTTCGCAGATTAAGAGCAATTATACAATGTAGTTCCCTTTCCAAACATCATATATGTAAAACTTGTTGTCTAGATCAACTTTAATTATCAACAAAATATCGACACATTCTACAATAGGATTTGGGGTGTTCCTGCTCTAGAATGTTATGATGTACAATTGGACATGGTGTATCAAAATAGGGAACAACTTGCTCAAGCAATTTCACTTGTCTTACAATCTATTAGGCGTCATGAATCCAGTTTTGATGACATGACTCACAAATAATCCAGAGCAAAATTGTAAGGTTGAGATTTAAATAACTTACCACCAATTTCATCTATAACATGTATTTTTAAAATTGTGTTTGTGGGCTAAAAAATAGCCACAGATGTTTAGGGATTAATAGATATATAAGTTTGCATCAATTTCAAATAATTTCTAAATTACTTTGATAGAATTTTGGCTTTCTAGGAGTAAGATTTGTAATTTGACTTCACTAAGTTGTGTAACTTTGCTTGAAAAGTTCCTTAACCCTCAAGTAAAATGGAAAGTCTCAAGCATGCACAACTCAGGGTTGTCATAGTAGACGGACGGGGCATAAAATTGTTGTCTTGTCATGTAACGGACGTAACGAACGTGTTTTTACCGGACTATCGGACGCGTTTTTACCGGACTATTGGACGCGCTTATCGGACGAGCTCCCGCGCGCGAGTAAGATTACTGTCCTCAAAGTTTACTACTGTTTACCATGGGATGGCGCCCGTCGTCACGTCTGCTCGCGCCCGCGCCTACATATTGCACGCGCCTGAATGCTCGCACCCATTTGCACGCGCCCGAGAGCTCGTGGTAGACTTCCACTAAGAAGTTGTTCATTTCAATTTGATGCTAGCTCCTCCTTTGACCATGTGCATGCTTCCGCCGTTGACTGTGATGCTTCCGCCGTTGCAGTAGGTACTGCCTTATGCCAACCTTGTGGAGATGAGGGTAAAGATTACCCCATTGCTTTTGCTAGTAGGCAGCTGAACCCCGTAGAGAGAAATTACACCACGACAGAGCGTGAGTGTTTGGCTATGGTCTTCTCTGTGAAGAAATTCCGCCACTACTTGTAGTTGAACAATGTAGTGTTCTTTGTGGATCACACGGCCATCAAGTATTTAGTGAACAAGGCGGATTTGAGTGGACGGCTTGCACAATGGGTGCTATCGTTGGAGGAATTTGATTACAAGGTTTTGTACAAGCCGGGCAAGAAGCATCTGAAGGCTGTCCATTTGTCTAGACTAGAGAAGGAGCCTAGTACCACGGCTATTGATGATAGCTTAGTAGATGAGAACTTGTTTCTTGTCTCTGTCACTCCCATTTGATACCAGAATATTGCCAAGTTTCTTAAAACTCAGAAATTGCCGGACACCTTGAACAAGCATGATAGAAGGAAGGTGCGGATTAATAGCTGCCACTTTGCCTTGATAGGTGAAGGCTTGTATCGCCGTGGTGTGGATGAGATTTTACGGAGATGTGTAGAGCCTTCAGAGATCCCAGCTATTCTCTCTGCTTGCCATGACAGTGCTTGTGGTGGACATTTTTCTGGCCCTTGACAGGCCAGAAGGTCTTACGAGCTGGGTATTATTGGCCCACATTGTTCCGTGATTGTCATGATTATGCTAAGTGTTGTGATGCATGCCAATGCTATGCCCGTAACGACCTCCACATGCAACTTCCGTTGCATGTCTCTCTCCCATTAGTTCCTTTTGAGAAATGGGGGATTGACTATATTGGAGAGATTCATCCCCACTCTAGTAGGGGGATGAAACATATCATTGTGGCCACTGAGTATCTCACTAAATGGGCCGAGGCTAAGGCTGCGAAGGATAACAACGAGAAGAATGCCGCTATCTTCTTGTTTGAGCAAGTGATTGCTCGCTTTGGTTGCCCCAAAATCCTTGTTAGTCATAGGGGTCAACATTTTCTTGGTAAGGTAGTGGCAGAGATCACCCATCGGTTCTAGATTGATCACCGGAAGACCACACCTTACCACCCTCAAACTAATGGAAATACAGAGAGAGTCAATCAGACTTTGGCTACGATCTTGAGGAAGACCGTTTTAGACTCCAAGCGTGATTGGGATGACAAGCTGCCAGCAGCTTTGTGGGCCTATAGAACTACTTACAAAGTCACTACCCAGGCTACTCCATTTTCTTTGGTTTATGGAGTAGAGGTCGTCCTTCCCATTGAGTTCGAAGTGCCATCACTTCGAATTGCGGTTGATAGTAGACTCACAGACAAGGAGTCTTTCGTCCGTCGTTTGGAGCGGTTGGTAAAGCTTGATGAGGATCGTAGACAGAGTGCTCAGCACATTGAGGTGATTCAGAGGCGTCGCAAAATGGTATTTGATAAGTACCACAAGAAACGGAGGCTACTTCCGGGCATGTTGGTGATGCTTCAAGATGCTAGGAAGTTGGACTTTCTAGGGAAATTCGATGCCTTATGGTTAGGCCCATACCGTGTGACTGAGGTTTTTCCCACCAATGCAATTCAATTGGAGACATTGGATGGGCAATTGTTCCCGACACGTACATCGAGAAGCAGATTCAAGGAGTGTAAGATATGATGGACTAGTTCCATCAAAGTAGCTCACCCTACTTCCTGACATTAGCCAGATAGAGAATTTAGACTATCCTCATGATTGGTGCATTTATCCACTAATTATAGGGAGGATCTTGGTTACCAAAGATGCGAGCTATGGCTATCGCGACGCAGCAATGAAGCAGATTATGCTTCGACTTGGATGTGCGGGCATGCTGATAAACATCAGTTACTGTTTTTCCAAGCAGCTTATTACATGCCAGACATTGCACATTGTCGGCCTCAGGGTTAGAGTATCGAGTGGCTAAGTCACGTTGTGAAGCAAAGTATTTCTTTCCTCCTGTGACTCGCTATCATCACTATGGTCTGCCTCTATGTCATGATCTTCTTCCAATTTCTATAATGCTAATTTATGGTTTCGGAAAGTTTTGTGTGGAATGCGTACCAAGGTATTGGAGGAACTTGGTGTTGCATGGTCAGTCGGTGCAAACCGTTCTGGCGAGATGGGGGCCAGTGTCGGCATACAAGGTGAGGCTGCAGGGGTATCCTCCGGGTCGGTGGGAGCATCAGGGATGTGAACACAATCCGGCTGCTCCGCTGGTTCCAATGAAGGTGGCGGGGCTTCACTCTGAATCTCCTGTGGACGTTCTGTCGGGATGGCCATATTGTCGAGCAAGTGGCCCATATCCTGGCCATGGAGTTTGAGGGGCTCGAGTGCCATGACTTCCATATCCATGTCATGGCTCCTACGGAAAACTGCTCATCTTTGCTCCGCGTCGCCATGGAGGCTAAGAATGCCTAGCAGCGAGCAACATCAACATGATCGTCTAACCTTGTCCAGTACTTAATCAAATTGGTTTTGGTGAGCCAGGCGCCATCGGTCTTCCTCTTCCACTCGCGCACCATGCGAGGGAGGTAGATGAGGCCCATGGCGGTTTTGCTATCCATGGATTCTGGGTGTAAAGAGAGAAGAAAAGCAGCGTGGGTGATGGACAATGGATACAAGGAAGGCAACACAAAACACAAGGACAGACAATATGCAGTGTTGCCTAAAGGAATGAGAGAGCCAGGAATGAAGGAAGGGAAGAGACGAAGAGGAGGCGCTGACGGGTGACATTGTGAGGTGATCCAGGGTTGATGGGATGGTTGGGGGCTGGATGTGCCAAGGATCCTAGACTCTTGCAAGGTGGCCGTAGAAAATGGTGGCGAGGTCCTATCAGAGCGTAGTTGATCATGGTAGACAAGACTCCTAGCTCCTTGACGTGCCCACTGTGTTTGGAGTGCTTGCCTAGCTTGGGAGTAGACTTTACTTGGTGTGATTAGTCTTTGGTGTCCATGGCTTCCACATAGTGAGTGATGCTGGTGTAAAGGGAGGGTGTCATGTCTAGTAGTAAGATTGAGTTCATAGAGGGCTAGGTGTGAAGGAGGGCTGAGCTGATAAGACATACTATGGCAGTTTTGGCAGTTGACAATGGAAGGTATGAGGTCTGTCCCACGACATTTCTTGTCTTCGGGATATATGTCCGCGGATGCTGCCCGAGGACATCTTTCATACCCGGGGTAAGGACCGGTACATGTGCCGCACATATCTACCCTGATGCTCCTAACGTGGGTATGGGGAAGTGTTGTGTGGGTATCATCCACGGTCTCTAAGGAATCCGTGGCGGGTATCGGGTCTGCCAGAGTCTGGGCCTTGGCTGGCAAATTGGTGTAAATTTTGCCTAAATTGAGTTTGGGAGTGATACTAGGTAAGGTAGTGTGATACTGTTTAAGTTTGTTTGTATTGACAATAGTGGCTTCTGCGTCGTAATAGTCGTTGTTCACTAAAAGCACGGTGTTATTTGGTAGAACTAGCTGTCCTCGATAAGGTCCATGCCAAATGGATTCAAATTTTGTATTTCTCATCTTGGGATCACGGGGACACCAGAGTACCTCATCTCCTTTTTGGAAAATTCGAGCCGGTTTCGAAGCTTGGAAATACTTGGCGCTGAGCTGTTGATTATCCGTAATGTTTTTGATGGCCAAGGTACGAATTTCTTCAAGGTGATGAATATCTTGGATTTGGGCTGCTAAAACTTTGTAGGGGGAGTAGTCTCGGGGGAAGCTTGTACGTGAGCGGAGAGCGCAAAGCGGAGATTTGGAGAGCGGAGAGCACAGAATCGGGGACAGAACCTAAAAATAGCAATTTTTTTACTAAAAATATACTATAAAATTAGAAGATTCGAATATTCTCAGTATATTATTAGAAATAATCTTATTTTAGTAATTTTATTGACCCTATAACCGTGGACTAATTACAATATTTTCATTGAATTTGTAGTTCGTTTTCTCTTTTCTTGGTGATTAATTTTTTGACGTGCACCAATTTCTATGCTCCAGCTCCTTCTAACTGGTTCAGGCATTCATTAATTCCCCTTATCCCCTCACATTTATATGCAAATTACTACTTAAAATGTATTGGTATTGAACCTCTTAAGAGGAATCAAGAAACATTTAATTTCGTAACATTTTCTTAACATTGCTATAATTCATCCACCATAGTCTACATGCCTTTCTCCTTCTTTTTTTTTATTTTTATTTTTTTTAATAATTGTCTTGTATTTTTTATTAATTTTCTTTATTCTATTTATCTTGTTAGAGGGGTCAAAAGCCTCCTTTCATTTAATTTTCACCTTTGTTTTATTTTCAAATTCATTTTATTTTCACATTCAATTTCTTAATCTCCTTCATATTATTTTTAACCTTCATATTAAATATTGCTTTTGTTTACTTTAATATTTTTAATTTCATTTTTTATAAATGTTTTTTTTTTTTTTTTTTTTTTTTTTTTTTTTTTTTTTTTTTTCATTTTCTGATTTTTTTTTTAAATTTTAAATGCTAGATGACCTCTGCTAAACCCTCATCTTTTCCCATTCAGTTTAGGAGGATGACAACTTTTAAATGAATGAAAAGCCGATTTTCAAGGGCGCCAAGCATCTTCTTCAGGGATATTTAAGATAAGAGTATGGAATGTCTCTTCCTCTTTTGTGTTGGTGTTATGTGAAGCTCTTTTCCGTAGTGCGGGACAGCAGTTATGGAAGACGTTAGAGATATTGTTGTATCACTTGCTGACGATGTTTGTCCATTTCAACCATATGTTGAGGTGGAGGACGAAGAAGAGGTGATGGCCAACAGCCAAGGGCGTCCTTTGACAACGGATGTTGACGTACAACCGGATGTAAGAGTTGATCCTCCACGTTCAGGAAATTCGGATGATATCATAGTGCTAGAGGAGGACGTAGATGTGCCTTTGCAACCACATGCATACTCGAAGGTTGGAAAGATCCCAAGGGGAACCTATTCCAGGGAATCAGTGAATCGGAGGCGGGGAGGTGGGCCATTGTTGAAACGTTCTTATCAAGGACACTTGCCAAGTGTCGGAACAAAAGTGAATGCAAATGTAGTTTGTCCTGTAGTACAATCAGCGGCTGACAGTCCTGCTGATAGTGTAGTGGGCAACCCTAAACGTGTTAGGTTCGAAGATTAAGACATCTAATAACAAGTATATTTTTGCTGTAATAAAGGGTACATGTCAGAGGATACGAGGTATATAGTGCACTTGTTCAAGATAGAATGTATTGAAATAGAATGCAATCAATGTGAACGACAAAGCCTTTAATATAATGAAAAAGTCAATACAGCTTCTGAATAGCTGACTTAGTACATGGTATATTACTAAAATCATTCACTACGTGACAAATGGCCATTGTGGAAATGGCAGTTCTAAAGTAGGAGGGCTACCTACTTCTTCGCCAAGGGGTGACGCAAGATTCCACTCTCTAGGAGAAGCTTGACCTCGTTGAAGCTAAAGGTAGGCGCATGGATGAAAAGCTCGGCTTCGGGATCACGGTTGCAGACCTTCAAGAGTATGTAGTAAAGGTGCTTACAATACGTGAACTGAGTCTTGCCACGGAACGTAGTCATCGTCTTCTTGAATGTTAGGCAAGTGCAACCAGGGTAAGAACTGATGGTAATCTGGTACCGTGTGATGTGTGGTGCGACGCCCGAATCCAGCCGAATGATGCAACCGTGGCCCGGCTCAGGTATCATGGTGACGGAACGGAGGCGCGATTTGAGTGACTCGGAGGAGCCCATGGAGAGTCGCTGCGCCGGATTGGGACGAGTGGCAGTGCGCTTCACCATCTTGCCGTCTCTCTTGCCTGGGTAGCGGTCAGCGTCTGCAGGGACTGGCACCGAGCTGAGATTTGCAGGGGGGGGGGAGAAGAGAACAGGCGTCTTGGGGAGATCGGCTTCTTCGGCGGAAGTTGAAAGCCCGCTGCTTCGAGGGCAAGAATCTTAGTGAGTTTTAGGTTAGTACCAAGTTTCATTGGCCACACCTCTGGAATGGAGGGGAATTCTTGGTCCTTTGAGTAGTGTGCTACCCACTTCCGCTTAGAGCCTTCCACGCAGCGCTCAATATCATCGGAGCAGAAGAAGAACTCTGTCTTCTCGACTGTGTTCCTACGGTAGTTAGTCCAAAGCCCAGTGTAGGTCGGGGCAGCTGTGCAATGGGGCCCCCTGACGATTCTCTCAGTGCACTTCTTCTTCGTTTCAGCTCTTTGGGCCCAGCAGCACTTTGCAGAAAGTTTGTGAAGTCTCGAGATGTGCCACTCCTTCACGTCGACCTTGATTTCTTCAACCGCGTTGACATGGCGAATGCCGCCCTTGTTCAGAGGTGAAGGTAAAGGGGAATCAACTTCTTGGGCAGGAGATTGGGTACCTTCTACCTTGATGTCGTGTTCGGAGTCGTCTTCCACAATGACGGGCATCCGCATAGGGCGAGCCCTGACGGCACGTCTTGGGCCTCTTGGGCGTGAGAAGTTTGTCTTGTCCGGGCGATGAGACTCCTCGTCAGCGCCGATGGGGACGTCGGCTTTTCGCTTCTGTGAACCGAAGATTTCCGCTCCAGGCATGATAGGCTGACGGGTGCAGAACTCATCCATGACCTGGCATATCGAGCATGGGGTTTTCGAGCAGTGTAGGATTTCCCCATTTCTTCGCGTTGCGTTCCGCCATTCGGAGCCTGAGTTCCTTCTTGGACGGTCCTCTTCCGCCGACGTCACTTTTGAGGAACTGGTAGTAGTTAACAACCTGTAGAAAAGCCCGAACGAAATCGTCCACGGTAGCAACGTAGAGGTCGTTCCCGTTGTTTCCAGAAGCTTGGAGCCACTTGTTGTGAACTGTTTCGGCAAGGTTACAGGTGGGCATCTCTGTGAGTTCTTCTTCCGTGAATTTCTGCAGTTTTGACAGTAGGAGCCATTAGATTCACGGATTAGAGTTTTGTAGGTTAGGGCTAGGAAACCAGTATGAAAAACATGAAAACAGAGTGCAGAGATCATACCTCGGTCATGAATCCCCCCCACTGGCGGAAGCGGTGGTGCCAGAATGACAGCCACTGATCAAATTTGATGAGTCCGCTTTCGCCAACGACCCCGGTGGATGCCCACCAGGCTTGCAACGCGTGGTACAGAGTTTCCGCCTCTGCCATGCTGGTCGTATTCTTGTACTGAGTGCACATCTTCTTGTGCTGTTCCCAGAGTTCTTCGGGGAAGTGCTTCTGCGTATACGCCACCATGTTCTGAATCCAGTGGAACAAGCACGACCTCTCCCGGTCCTCCATTGGGTCCTCTTTGTTGCCATTGCCGTAAAGGATTCGCACTGCATTCCAATTCGCCTGTGCGTTATCCGCCATGAACCCCTTGAAGTTCGGCGCTGCAACGCCATTGATCTCCATGACCAGGTTCAGGTTTTTCCAGAAGACGAGCTGGGCCTCTGTGTCCTCGGACTGCATGTCGCAAGTGGCGATTGTGATCACGCGGCAGAAGGTGGCATCGTACACATCGCACGCCAGCGTCGACCAGTCTTTCACGCGTTTTACATGGTCGAACATGATCCATGCGTTCTCCGAGTCTCCCCCAGCTTGCATACGGCTGACCAAGTCGACACCACTTCCCGGCCCGACCTCCGACATCTTGAAGACGAAGACTTTGTCACGCATAGATCTCTGACCAGGAAACCTATTCTCCTGGACATACGCCCAGAGACTGTTTCCACGGAGCTTGGTGATACCGTCCATGACTCCGTACCTTCTGTATTTTTTGAAGATTGCGACTTTGTTGCGGATGTTGGGCGACGCCATGTCTTTGCATCGATCCAGAACAGGGACCAGCTCCTCCATCGTCAGTTTCCTCGGTGGTGCATCCTCGGGCTATAGTAGGTAGCTCCCAATGAGGAGTTTACTCGCCTCCAAGACAACGGCGCTCTTTGTTGCTTTGTTGTTTATCTCTACCTGCTCTTCTATTAAGCTACTTATCTCTGCTTTAGAGTCTCTGTAGTCTCCAACTTTCACTAGATGATCATGTGTTCCTATGTGATAACAAGCTCTAGTCTGATTCGGTTTGCCCACAACGTAATAAATCTTAGCCTCGCATGTAGCTACACATGATGGAGGTTCTTTACATACCTTGCACAATAGCGTCGAGTCAGATGGAGGAGGCTGATCCATGACAAAAGCTTGCAGGGTACAGCTTTCGAACTCAGTCTCGTGAACGTCGAAGATCTTGGGAACACGTTTCAGAAAGTCACACTCCTCGTTGGTGCAGCGCAGCCATCCGACGCAGTTGGAACTTCGAAAAGACAGTCCGAAGTCGTTCTAGATGTTTGTTGTGATGGTCTTGGTCCACAAGTGTCCGTCGTATCGTTTGTCCATTCCCTGCATTGACTTGGCGGCGAGCTTAGAGGAACCTGCAGCAGCTGGTGGCAACTCAAAAAGAACCGGACCATCAAACTTCGCAGGCAAGTACTCTACTCTCTCGTGTCTAATAGTGGAATAGTCTATCTTCTTCAAAATGTTTTTTGACCCACGCGCCTTTGCAAGCTGTTGAAGGAGCGGAACAATGCTAACTGTGACCTGGGACAATGGAGGAGAGACATTGGAAGGAGGAGCATCAGCGTGGACCTTGGGCACCAACTTGACGGGACTGACTTCGTCATCAAAGGAGAGAGAAATGACTGTCGGAGGGGGAGGTTTCTCTACGTCTGAAGTCTCGGTTCCAGGCTCGACTTTGACCTTGACATCACGAGGTAAGGGAGTCTGAATTGTGCAAGTAGAAGAACGACGGGGGGTGAGGATCTCAGTGGATGCAGCCATCAGAGAATCAGTAAGACCATAGACTCTATAGGATCCAGGGAGGAGTCTCCACTGCAACATATTGTTTTCATCTCTCACAGAAGGTTGCCCGAGGGTGTGGGTAACCTCCGCAGTAACGTCATGAAAGATCTCCTCCTCTATACTGATGGAATCCTCACGGAAATGGAATCTGAGACTCAGGCGAAGAGAGGAGACTGTAGCTAGACCATCGTCATCTACGCAAAACCTAAGGGGGATGCCCATGCCTTGGGCGTACAGACAGACCATCCCCATGTTCGCAGGCAACTCAGTGATTATAGGGGAAGAAGAGAGAAGAGTGGGTGTACTATCGAAGCGGTATGGCGAGAGCAAAGTGGGAGGAATGATGCATCGCTGTTGATCATTTTATTGAAGTAGGAATGTCCATGTGGACGACTAGGTAATGATTCATTCTGTTACGTAACGAATGTATGATTAAAGAGAGACGGCGCTAACTAATTAGAATGTTGCTTTCTGCAGGCGGCAGGCCCGAGTTAACAGGGTAGGGATTTTTAGAAGTACGCATTTAATATTTGAATCGTGGAACCGATTCTATTCGATGTGGAGGTTGGTGAGATTAGACTGAGCCGTCAGTTGTCTCCATATTTAATACAAGTATTCCAGTGCTTAATTCAAATCTTCTTATATTTTTTGAGCTTGGTTTATTCTCTTCCAATATAGATTGATCTCATCAGCTTTAATTCAAAATGCAATTATTTATAGTTTTCATTAATATAAGTAGGTTTAGATTAAGGTAAGTATTTAGGGTTGAGTCAGAGGAGTTGAAGGTTTAAGATATATAAGAGGAAGAGAAGTTAGAAGGAGAGCTATATTGTGAGGAGAGATATCTCGTTAG
Organism: Ceratodon purpureus; assembly: GCA_014871385.1. Taxonomy (NCBI): domain Eukaryota; kingdom Viridiplantae; phylum Streptophyta; class Bryopsida; order Pseudoditrichales; family Ditrichaceae; genus Ceratodon; species Ceratodon purpureus. Next base: position 21,064,634 of record CM026426.1, on the reverse strand, counting down.
TTAGACACATGAAGGAGAGTGGAGGGTCAGCTCCCTCCACTTATGTCACTCCTAAACCTAGAAGGAAAGCAGATGGTACAGATTTTACGAACAGGAGATCGAGGAAGAGGAGAGAATTACGTAGGAAGTCAAAGTCGAAAGGCAACCTTTTGAGTGCACCTCTGAAGGTTCGAGGAGCTGGGCTGCCTGTGGCAATTAAATTTTGTAGCATCCGTAAACTCATTCTAGAGCCCATAGTAGAGGTGAAAGATGAGGATTTAGAGGATACCGCAGTTGAGCATGAGGAGCATGAGGAAATAAGTAGCGGAGAGAAACACCTGGAGATGACGGAAGAGCTAGGGTTCAATTGCAGTCCGACTTTGGAGACACCACAACCTTCTTTCGGATTCAAGGAGTGTTCAACTAGAGGGACGGATTCTCAGTCGGGCGACCATTCTAACACGGATGTGGTAAGTTTCATAATCCATAAATTAAAAAATGCTAAATGTACATTCTGTATTTTTTTAGAGTTTTATTAGGTTGGAAGTATTGTCTTTGCTGCGGGTTCATTTTCTAACTGTTTAGAATAGTGATGCCGCATTAAACTGAATGGTCGATCAAAATAAGAGTCGAGTAGTAATTCTCGTGTTCGTCTTGAACATTTGCGCAGATTGTCGACTGGATTAGGATTGAGAAAGAGGTTATAGAGGAGAAGACGCCAGAAGTGGATACGGGCGAGGAGTCAGATCATGAGACGTTGAGAAAAGTCGCTAGGAGAGCGAGACGCCAAATTATGGAGGCGAGCGAAGGTGGGGAAGCACTTGCTGCTACACGAGCGGGGCGAGCGCACCCTGGAAGTCCTACTGAAACTAGTAGGGAGGATAGTGATTCGCTCGACATTGCGGTAGGCCCAGGAGAAGAGGACATGGATGAGGGGTCGGCCCGAGGGAGAGGTCGAAGGGCTGAAGTGAGGGGTCGAGGGAGGGGTAAGGGTCGAGGTGGAAGAGGAAAAGGCTCTTCGCAAGCCCCAGTGCAGCATACACCCGCGGCCCAAGGGGAGATCGAGAAGGAGATGGAGGGGCGAGGAGAGGAGCGTGAAGAGGAGGAGATGGCGAGTGAGGGTGGTGGCTCGGACCGCGGCCCTCCTACTGATCAGGTGAGCACACTTGTTATGGTGTTGGAGTTAATCAAATTGTGGGTAGATAGATCTGTTGGGGTTGTGGGCGTCGGTGTACAGGTAGAAAGGAGTGAATCCGCAGAAGGTTATCAAGTAAAGGCCGAGGAGAATATTGTATCGGAGGTGGGGGAGGGAGTGGGGGGGGAGAGTTTTGGTATGCAGCGCCTGCTTGTTACAGCCATGGCCGCGGCCCTTCCGGCCTCCTGTGCAGCAGTGGAGGTTGATGGGAGGGATTTGGCCCCAGGGGAGGAGCCCCTCGCATGGGCGCATTCGGATCCAAAACCCTCCCACGAGGTGGGAGAGGATTTGGGCGGGGAGAGTTTAGGTATGCACCGCCTTCATGTTACAGCCATGGCCGCGGCCCTTGCGGCCCCTACTGCAGCAGTTGAGGTTGATGGAAGAGATTTGGCCCCGGGGGAGGAGCCCCTCGCATGGGCGCATTGGAATCCGAAACCCCCCCACGAGGAGGGGGAGGATGTGGGGGGGGGGGGAGAGTTTTGGTATGCAGCGCCTTCATGTTACAGCCAAGGCCGCGGCCCTTGCGGCCCCTACTGCAGCAGTGGAGGTTGATGGAAGGGATTTGGCCCCGGGGGAGGAGCCCCTCGCATGGGCGCATTTGGATCCGAAACCCCCCCACGAGGTGGGGGAGGATTTGGGCAAGGAGAGTTTTGGTATGCACCGCCTTCATGTTACAGCCAAGGCCGCGGCCCTTGCGGCCCCTACTGCAGCAGTGGAGGTTGATGGAAGGGATTTGGCCCCGGGGGAGGAGCCCCTCGCATGGGCGCATTCGGATCCAAAATCCCCCCACGAGGTGGGGGAGGATTTGGGCAAGGAGAGTTTAGGTATGCACCGCCTTCATGTTACAGCCATGGCCGCGGCCCTTGCGGCCCCTATTGTAGCAGCTGAGGTTGATGGAAGGGATGCGGCCCCGGGGGAGGAGCCCCTCGCATGGGCGCATTTGGATCCGAAACCCCCCCACGAGGTGGGGGAGGATTTGGGGGGGGAGAGTTTTGGTATGCAGCGCCTGCTTGTTACAGCCATGGCCGCGGCCCTTGCGGCCTCCACTGCAGCAGTGTAGGTTGATGGAAGGGATTTGGCCCTAGGGGAGGAGCCCCTCGCATGGGCGCATTCGGATCCGAAATCCCCCCACCAGGAGGGCTCGAGGATGTGGGGGGGGAGAGTTTTGGTATGCAGCGCCTTCATGTTACAGCCAAGGCCGCGGCCCTTGCGGCCCTAACTACAGCAGTGGAGGTTGATGGGAGGGATTTGGCCCCGGGGGAGGAGCCCCTGGCATGGGCGGATTCGGATCCGAAACCCCCCCACTAGGAGGGCTCGAGGATGTAGGGGGGGAGAGTTTTGGTATGTAGCGCCTGCTAGTTACAGCCATGGCCGCGGCCCTTGCGGCCCTTACTGCAGCAGTGGAGGTTGATGGGAGGGATTTGGCCCCGGGGGAGGAGCCCCTGGCATGGGCGGATTCGGATCCAAAACCCCCCCACCAGGAGGGCTCGAGGATGTGGGGGGGGAGAGTTTTGGTATGCAGCGCCTGCTTGTTACAGCCATGGCCGCGGCCCTTGCGGCCCTTACTGCAGCAGTGGAGGTTGATGGGAGGGATTTGGCCCCGGGGGAGGAGCCCCTGGCATGGGCGGATTCGGATCCGAAACCCCCCCACCAGGAGGGCCCGAGAATGTGGGGGGGGGAGTGTGATGTTTTTTAAAATAAAAATTAATCTTAATATTGGGAAAATGATTTGTTTAATCTGCAATTCTTTGTTTTATTCTGTTTATTTTATGCTTTGTATTGAAATCTCATGAGATGCATACACTTTGTGTTGTAGGAGCTCACAGAGCAATTCACCGCAAGTGACTTTGATGGCCCAACTCCAGCAGAAACTGAGGTAAGTTGTTTGAATTTGTTTTCTGATTTGAACATAGCCTATTTTATTGAACTTCCATAATCAATTGTAATTCTCTTCTGAAAGCTTAGTTGGGAATCTGACAATGTTTTTGTTCCTTTTCTCTAGGTATTCTCGGATGCACCCTTGTCCATCAATTCCTCGACCTCAGTGATCAATGTTTCCGACCTCTCGGATTCATTTGATCAGCCCTATTTCTGTAGGTGTGATTTAGGAAACCCTGTAGGTGTAGGTAGTGGACCTCTCGAGGTCCACTCTCCTCAGTACATGCCTACGTCTCATGTCTATGAGCCTACATCCCCGGGCTACATGCCTACCTCTCCAAGACTTGGGACCCCGCCTATGTCTCCACCTTCTCCATCCTCGCCTATTAGAGTGAGGAGGCCAGCCCATGTTGTCTTCGCCCTCCCGGCGGTATTTCCATGCCTTGTCCAACAAACCAGGCGATTTTGGAAGAGGCGCCGTCACTGGAACTGTAGACAGGCTAGGGAGTATTATAGTCGTGCACGACGCACATAGTGGCCTAAGCTCTACTTATTTCTGCAGCAGCTGATTGTGTTCTCAAAAGAGATGTACCAGTCTGAGAAGTAATTCTTTTATTCTACTTTATTGTTTTTGATTTGCTTACGTTCATTGTCTTCGAATCAACTCTAAATACGTATGACCTTTGACAGGTAACTCAAACACAGGATCAATTGCCAGCGCCATCTTGTCCTACTGATTTGACGAATGCAGTGGACAGTGAATTGGAACACAGGAAACATTTCAAATTGGACTCTACAACCGTCATCAACGATCTCCGAATACTCCCAAAGACGAAGTCCCGTATCCTTGTACCCCTCTGCAGGATGCAGTCAATGGCAAGAGTGCGACCTGTAGGCGAAATGGGAGTTCAACATTTGGAGCGCGAGTTTGTCAATGGATTTAGAGATGGGGACCGGGTCATGTACATTTCCATGTACAACCACGAAGAGAAGACAGCCGAAGTCACTACGGAGATCAAGGCTGACTGGAGCCCTTGTTGGCAAAAAGTCAATGATGCTTTCGAAGATGAGCTCTTGGCCGACCCGGACTTGAAGGAGTTCTCCGGGAAAATGTTCTATGTCTGGGAAGGTAATTATCGCCTTGCCGCATGGTTCAGACATATCAACAACCATCACAGTGAAGATCCAGCTTGGCACATCTCCGTGCATTGCATTGTTCTTGACCCCCGCGGTCATGTGGGAAACCTTCTTCATGCCATGCACGACATCAACTGGTAAGAATTTTTTCCCTACTTCTTGTCCCCACTTCTTGAAAGCTGCTTGTACTTCCACTTCAGGGCTTTTACTAACTACCATATCTTCGAGCAGGTCTGCAGAAAATGATCATGTGAAGAGTAATCTTCCTGCAAAACTCTTTCGTATTCGCTCTTTTGGTGTGATGAAATTGGAGGAATTCAAGGATCTGCTCTCACCAGCGGAGTATCAATTATGTTTGAATCACAAACCATCGATTCCTGGATGGTTTACTTTGCCAACCAAAATCTTCATCGCATTTCTTTATCGTGTAAGCACTTCTTCCCCCCCCCCCCCCCTCACGATTCTAAATGTCATCAATTGCCGTGCTCTGTATACTCAGAAGTTGATATTACTTTTTTTCCAGAGAGAAATCGTGGCTGCTTGAGACGAAGCTGCCAGGACCTACAAGGAGAAAACACCCATTACAGAGCAAAGTGCGGCAGGTGTTTGGGATGCTATGTCTGCTGCTTCGTCCGACATGATCAACTACATTAAGAAGAAGGACTTCACCAAGTACCTGACCATTGCCAATCCCAAAAACGGTGATGACTTCCTTGCGGAGGTGAGTTTCTTGACATTTCTACTTTACTTTCCAATAACTATTTCCAAATCTAATCTTCCCTATCATGTATTGTTCTCTTCCCAGATCAATCGGCATTATAGTGATTTTTCCAAGCCCGAGATGACAGTGGATAAGCTTCAGAGGATTGTTCCCGCAAATGTTGATGCCAGATTTAAAGCCCGTTGGCTGAAGTGGTGGAACTCTTCACCAAGTGCACGACAATCTTACAGATTTCTGCCCCAAGAATTTAAGGAGGCCGAGTTGGACCCCTGGTTGAACAAGGCCACATTCTGGGCTGCGGTAGAGCTCTTCAAACTTCGTAACAATCACTGAAACCTCTTCTTCTTTGTTTAATGTCCATGTTTACCTCAACGACATTACCTTTCTGTGGTAGTTGGAGGATGCTGTTACCCGGGAGTTTGATGACATCTGTAAGACCGAGAACCTTGTCATCAAGTGGAAGTCCTTCCCGGGACTGTTGCGGCCAGACGCATATGTGGAGAGTTGGCGTATTCTCCTTTGGGAAAAGGCTTTCCTCGCATTTATTAATACCCGCGCAGAAAAGCCTTTTGATAAGAAGTCTGATTTTTCCACCTTTCCGAGAGCAGCAGATGTTGTCAAGCGTGTGACATACCGGTAGGACATTTATGAACTACGACTTCGTATCTTTTTTCCTTTTCGCTTTTATTCATTGTCAATAATATGTTTTTGATACATGGCAGTTGAATTTCATTAGGTACTTCAAGAGAGAGCTGCTTCCAAAAGGTGCAATTGACCCTGAGAAGTTCTCTTCATACTTCGCGTCGTGGATTCAGAGAGGCTCTGATTAGTGTATCTATACTCCTCTACAGCTGAAGAGGTACAGCTCGCCCCACCTAGCCGCAAGTTGTTGGTACCTCGATTGCATTCGAGGTTTCATTATTGAGTCTGAAACGGAGCTCAAAGCTGAGCTTGACGTGGGATCAATAGCAGTCGATGATTTTGGAGACGGTTTTGATGAGGCCGAAGGCCTTCAGGATCAGTCATCTGCACCTCCACCGAAGAAAGGGCGGGCACGGCGACTGCGAAAGCTGGGATCGAAGTCCTTGGGCTCACAGGATACTGATGCGGAGTCTTCCGCACCAGGAAAGGAGACACCCAACGCTTCTCTAACCGCAGACGTCTTAGTGCCAACTTCGACCACTGCGAATGCTCCATCATCCATAAGTGCTTCTGAGATCTCCAGAAGTCTCATTGAGCAGAGGAAGGCCAAACTCTTTCCCCATATTACTTCTTCCGCTGGAGCTTCGAATTCCACATATGTTTCCGTCTTCAACTTATCTGTGGATTCAATGTTGCGGCGAAATAAGAGACAAGAGAGAAAAGGTGGCGGCGACCCAGATTGGATCAAGACTCAAGACTTCATTCGGAAGGTATTTTTTGTTCTTCAGACATTTCTCTCATACATCTACTTCTATTCATTTTTTAGTTTCTAACTCTGCTTCCTTGTTTCTTCAAGTTCGGAGCAGGCCGCGAAAACAGAGTTCCGGACCAGTGCAAACAAGAGAACCATCAGGGAGTCGACTTGATGATTGCCAACATCCCTGAGGATCTTCCCGTCCCTTCCGTTTCTCACCCCCTCACAAGTATTCCGCCTTGGAACTCTCGCTACAAGGATTATGTGTACGATATCTTCCATTTTGCAGATCAATACCTGAAGACAGATGGTGCCCTCTGCCTCATCTACAATAGTGATCAGAAATTGGCTAAGGATATCGAGGAAGAAGCTGAGGGACATGACTTCATGCTTTACAAGGACTGGTGGGGCGTCAATGTTCTCGGCCTAACTTCTCCTACGAACCCCGAGAACTTGGTAATTACATCTAAACATTTCCTTCTCTTTACTTAGTGATAACCGTTCTCCTTATTTGTACTCACTAGTTTTGCTTGAGTGCAGACTATGCGGTTCTGGATTCGCGTCTACGTTCGTCGTGGCAGTAATTTCTCTTTCGAGACGAAGAAATCACAGTTGATACATGGGGTCCTCAACATTACCGAGAGTCATGCCATTTTTAACTGGACCGATGCGGAGTCGCAACAGATGAATGGGGACATTATGTGGAGAGGGCCAAGGGAGAAAGCCCCTGAGATGATGCAGAGCATAATTGGAGAGCTTTCGAAGCCCGGAGACGTAGTCCTTGACTGGAATGCCGGAACAGGTAACTATCCATACATATGTCTGTTTCATTTTTCCTCTCGTTTCTTCAACCGTTTCTAAATTCTTTGTTACTCACCGAGTTTCCAGGGGCCTCCATCAAGGCTTGCCAGGGTATTGGTCGACACATTGTAGCTTTTGAAGATGACGAAGCCATCTTCAACGCCCTTCTCAAACAATACATGGCTAGACCATTCGACATGGGCCCCCTGAAACATCCTAGGCCAGCAGCAGCAAACGAAACGCCTTCAAAGAGAGCAAGGCCTGAGAAGTGGTGTAAGTCTTCTACTCTTTGTTCAAAATATCCTAGCACTGCTTCTTTTTGCACCTCTACGTACTAAATCTAACCACAATCGGTTTTCTATTGCAGAGTAGTTTCGGCAACACCGCCACGTGGGCCAACATCAGTGTCCACTCCATCGTGGCGTCTTCATTCCTGCTCGATTCAGCCTTTCATACTTCCGGACTACGCAGAGGACTTAGCACAGGCGTTTCAATCTGGAGCCCTCACATATGTTCCTAGTCGGCCAACTACTTTTGATCCCAGGGCCCTTCTATTCGTGGATGAAGAGGCTGTAGAAGGAGATTCAGAGTCATCTAGTTCTAAGAGTGGAAGTAGCGACTGTAGCATGTTCTGAGTTAGAAGGAGGCTTCGGTCTTTCATTGTTTTCATTTGATTTGATTTGATTTAATTGGAGTTCATTGCGTAATCCTTCGTCTACTCTACTACCCTAAACCTAATCTTGTTATGATTCTCATTTCCAATTTGTCTCCTTGTATGTAAAGGATGAAATGTCACAACTGTAATGCTCAAAATATAATATGAAGAATGAAATGTTACAAAAGAAATGCTCAAAATTTAAATTGCGATGTAATTTATATTTCGATCATTCAAAATCCCACATTTCCATAGCCATGTTACCTATTCTTGACTTGGTGTACATCTTGGTTTCTGCTACTCCATTTTTGTACACGAACTCTGAAATATTCCACGAACTTTTAAGACCATTTCTTGTAGTTGGTCTCGAGTTGTCTTATTCCTAGAATCCTCTATATTATCTAAAACCATCATGCTGGAATACTCGTATCTAGATCCAATAAGGGACCAAATCTAAAGGAATGTATTCGGACACCCCACTAGACTTCACGGTACTAATCCTTCGGAGGATATACAGTCCAACTCTTGTCGATATCAAACCAGCAAGTTTCGCCATCCGATATGATCACTTCGGGCAGCTGAACAATTGGATTCTCATCGACGTTCGATAGCAAGGGATACGAGATTAGGGACAACTCCATAATACGGAGAAGCTCATTGGTACAAAGCATTTTCCAACGCCATTCACCTTCACCAACATGGAGGCTTCCGATGTGCCTAAACGGTGGCAGGTCCATGCCTCGTTCCCTGGCGCGCTCCACCTCCAGCAGCCAGGGCCGTAGCTCCTGATAACTCGCCGGTGCCTTTGAGGGCAAACCTACAGCGGCTCTCGTCCTCCTCGATCTCGCATTACACACCTTCGGCATCGCGCAACACACTAAATTGTTGTAGTCTTAAAACGTTCCACGCAAGCTTGCAGATTGATCCCCCCGAACTCCTACGCTACCTTCGCATACAGACTGTGTCACTATCCTAATACGCCACCTAGAAACAAGCTCAAGAAACCAAGAGTGACCTCCTTCTCTGGAACCCAGCTCACCAAGTGCTGTTTCATGATGAAAATCTCCTACTTGTATCACTCAAATGAAGATGCTTCACTGCCTAGGAAGAGAGAGTAATCTTCGATGAAGACAAGGACTCTAACAAGGTATATCTTGGTTCCAGCAGTGCAGATATTATACACGAATTTTGAAATATTCCAGGAAGTTTTCAAACCTTGCCTCCTTTATGTTCTGTGAAATTTGTTTCTTTCCTTGTGCATTTACATAAACCTATGAAAGAATTAATTGTTTGATCTAAAACTTAACGCCTGATCATTGTATCTTGCCTAAACCCATGACAAATCTTACTAAATATATGCATGACGTCATCATGACATCAGCCCTAATTTGTATCTAAGAGAACAAACGTAATAAATTCTTACCAGAGATAACCCTGATTTCCACGGTAATATACTCTTTTCCAAAAAAAAGTGTCAAAATCAAGCCTTAATTTAGTAATTTTCCACGGTTATAGGGTCTACTTTGCTTTTGAAAATTTTGCTAATTATCAAATCTGTGCTCTCCATTCTGTGCTCTCCGCTCTGCGCTCTACGCTCTCCGCTCACATACGAACTTTCCACGAGTAGTCTCGTGGATTTGTGGACTGGAACTTCCGGGCAATATATTCTATGGGCAGCAAGGGTTGTGCTCCATATACCATTTTGAATGGGCTGAGGTGTGTGGCATTTTTTGTGGCAACACGGTACATCCATAGTGCGGCTGGGAGGCAGTCATCCCAGTCGGCTTGGTTGGCGTGGACAAACCTCCTAAGCATATTGATGATGGTTTTATTTGTGGATTTCGCCTGTCTTTTTCCTTGAAGGTAGTATACGGCGCTAGTGCGGTGTTTGATGACGTGCTAATTGTTGGTTAGACACGATCTCCAATGGGTCCCCATAGCATGTGATGATACTGTCATAGAGGAACGTAGCTGTGACCATCGTGGTGTTGTTTCTGAGGGATTTGGCTTCGACCCACTTGGTGGTGTAATCCGTGGCGACCAAAATGTATTTATACCCTTTTCTTGTTGCTAGCCGAATAGGTCTAATAAAGTCCAAGCCCTAGCGTTGGAATGGTCTCAAGGGAGGCGTGGATTTAAGAGGAACTTTTTGTTTGTATTGGAAATTCGTGGTTGAAATCTGACAAGCCTTGCAATTGAGGTTGAAGGTGGTCCAAGCTACACAAAGAAGGGAAACTCCTTGGAGTGGTGTAGGAGTTCCTAGAAAGAGTTGGTTGAAGAACTTCAAACATGGGCATCCTGAACTAGCATCTAGGAGAAGCCAGCCACTAGAAGTTGCAAGAATTAGGGAATTATGCCAAAAGAAAGTAGCTACTCTTTATGAGAATTTGGAAAGCTTATACAATACCTACAAGTATCCACCCTCACACATATGGAATTGTAATGAGAGTGGGGTGCAAGCTGGAAGGAGTGGGGAGCTACAGTCCTAGCCAAAGTTTGATCAAAACCTGTACACACAATAGAATCAGACCAAAGAGAGCACTTATCAGTTTTGTCATGCATAAATGCATGAGGAGGCAAGATACTAAACTTCTACATCCTAAAAGGCACATATTTTTTGGAAGCTTATGTGGAGAAATGTAAGGAGGATGCTCTTATGGCCATGCAGCCCAATGCATGGATGACTAAGTGGTTGTTTCAGTCATGGCTATCACATTTCATCAAAGCTTTGAAGAAAATAGGACACATAGATAAGGAAAACATGCACTTACTAATTTTGGACGGCCACAATTTTCATGTGACACTTGAGGTGGTGAAATGTGCTATGAATTCAGGGTTGGACATAATCACTCTACTTACACACACATCCCATGTCCTTCAGCCCTTGGATGTTTCTTGTTTTAAACCATTCAAATTTTCTTTTAGAGAAATCACAAATTTATGAACTCTAGAGAAGAAAGGAAAGAAGGTGGAGAAGACTGATTTGTGTGAGTGGAGAGCCAAAGCTTTGGACAGAGCTTTGTCTCCTAAGAACATCAAGAGAGGTTTAAGAAAAACCAAAATCTGGCCCTTAGATGCACATGCTATATCAAAATCACTACTTCCTATTGAGGGATTTCAGGAAGGGGGTGAGGAAGCTAACATGGAGGACAATGAAACTAGTAGCGAAGCAAGCAAGGGAGAGGACGGGGGCGACAGAGACTGCCGCGGCTACAGACCGGGTTCAGCTTCCTTGACAGTCGCATGTAAGACATCAACAGTCGGCTTGCAGCAGTGAAATGAGCTAAAATCAAAACGCAGCAAAGTCCATAGAATATAGTAGAAAAAAAAAGAAAACATAGACAATTTGACTCAGATTTCCGTAAAGGCAGCGAGAGGAGACTAACATGCACCAATTTTGCTTGCCGCAAGTGACCAAGCTGGAAGGAGTGAGTGCGGTAGAGCCGCAGGTAAGTCTGCCTTCTTTAAACGCAGCACAGTCCGCTTAGACTCATCGCGGCATTCAAATGTGAGGAGAACCGTTTGCACTTACCAATTTAATGGTGAGCTTGGTCTAAGACTTCAGCTTTACTAATTCATTGCGGAGAAATTAAAAACACAAATTCATAGGTTCTAGAACAGTGCCTTGAGGTCGGAGTGACTGCTTTCAAGAAGCAGAAAAAATAAAAAATGAACATGGATCTCGGTTGGGAGACTAACCTCGATATTTGGTGACTGCAGATGAGTGAGGGGGAGCCCGGCAGGAGTCCGAAGGTGCAGGTAAGTTGCAACTCCCTAAAGGTTGTATTCCACGCTTGAGGTCGGTCTACACCAGATTGGAGAAGCTCAGAACCATACAGCAATTAGATCAAAACAAGGTAAGCATGGTTGTCATAATAGACCGACCGTCCGTTAGTCCGTTACTCCGTCATGGTGACAAGACACACCCAAATGTCCGTCCGATAAGGGTGTTCACCGGTTGACTCATGGTAAGGATAAAACGAATTTACCTAGCGCTGACTTTCATGCGCGTCCATTCAGGCGGGAGGAAATAGGCGAGTGCAAAAAAAAAAAAAAAAAAAAAAAAAAAAAAAAAAAAAAAAAAAAAAAAAATTATTTTATTTTATTTTTTATGCATTCGCCCGTACGCTCCCGCCTGAGTGCTCGCGCTCGTCCGCACTCCCTGAGAGCTCGCATCGAACTTCATTATTATTCCGTTCTATCTTCTTATTTTCTTTTTCTTCAATTTCTAGCCGATGATGTATTTATTTATTTATTTATTCTTCCATTACTATTCCATTACTATTCCATTCACTTTTCTCGTTTTCTTTTTCTTCCATTCTTAGTCTATCATGTAATTATTTTATCATTCCCATTCTATGATGTATTTTTTTTTCCCTATATTTGTTATGTAAACTTATTGTATGTGCCAATTGAATGAAACATGGTAAATAAATTTAAGAAAAACATGAAATATTAGTTATTTATATATTTAATTAATGAATGCAATCATGAACGAAATATAAAACTATGTTTAACAAGAATAACTTTAATAGTACAAAAATCAAAATTCAAATCATATAAGAATAAATCTACATGAATTTTGGAAGTTCGGTTTCATTTTATTTTTGTGCTAGTTTTTTCTACGCTCACCGACATGCACGCACCCAACCTCCACCAAGAAGTTGTTCATTTCATTTTGGTGCTTGATTTTTTCCTATATGCATGCCTACATGCACATGCCCAAAGGAGGAACTATCACCAAACTGAAATGAACAATTTATTTGTGAAAGTCTCGCGCAAGCTCTCGAACGCGTGCAAACGGGCGCAAGCATTCAGGCGCGAGCATGTGGGCGCGCACGCCAAAAAATAAAAATAAAAAAATAAAAAAATAAAAAATAAAAAATATATATATATATATATATTTATTTTTTATTTTTTATTTTTTTTGCCCGCGCGCGTGCTTACGGGCGCGAGCAGACGCGACGATGGGCGCCATCCCATGGTAAACAGTAGTAAACTTTGAGGATAGTAATTTTACTCGCGCGCGAAAGCTCGTCGGATAAGGGCATCAAATAGTCAGATAAAAAATCGTCCATCACGTCCGTTACGTGACAAGACGACAATTTTATGCCCCGTCCGTCTATTATGATAACCGTGAAGGTATTCTGCAAGCTGACGAATTCTAATCAAACACTAACCTCGATGGTTGTTGCGTGGCATGTGGGCGTGGCCGAGTGCGGGCGGAGTCTTCAACCGCAGGTGAGTTCACCTACCTGCACTTCCAAAAAAGTATGGTAACCACTTTTAGCCTTCTTCAAACCGAACTCATCGACCTAGGAACGGAGCAGATTTTTCTAAGCACTTACTTTGATTTTTTTTTGAAAATAACTTAATAAGCCCCAGCCAAACTGAGGAAGAATGAGACTAACCTTGGTGGTTTATGATTTGCAGGTGAGCGAGGAGGAGCGGGTCCGGAGTCTGCAATTGCAAGTAAATATACCTCCCTGTACAATCAAAAAAACATGGATCAAGTTCAAAATTCAGAACTAAAACTGATATCACAACTTCTGAAGAGAGGGAGCTGAGCAGATTTCAGTTTGGAAAGAGGCCAACAAAAAAATATTCGGAAGTAGACAAAGGCGTCAGGAGACTCATCTTGGTAGTTTGCAATCCAAAGATGAGCGAGGCAGAGCAATTGGAGCTCTGCAGCTGTAGGTAAGTCCGTTGCCTCACCTGCAGGCCTTCCATTAGATCTTAGTCGTTTTTTTTAAAAAGAGAAACAAAAATTATTCACAAGTCTACATCTTGCCCACACCTACATGCAACTAGAAGGCACTATTATGTAGATGTGCTAGACACACATGAGAGCAACTATGAAGCATGTGAACAACATGTGAGCATAGATCCTACTTTTAGGGAGGAACTTGAGAGGAAAAATGATAGAGACATAACACAATTTTTGTGTTTACCTGAACTTATTCCGGCAAAAGAGAGAAAAAAGACACCAACCACTTCTAGACTACACCCATAGTAGGATCTTAACATCACAGCAATACATGCAAGGACTAGTAGATCTTCTCACTAAAAAGGAGGAGATTGCAGCTGCTAAAAAAAATTAAAAAATTAAAAAAAAGGAGACTACCAAGGAGCAAAGGAAGATGGCAAAAGAACAACAGCAAAAAGAAAAGGAAGAACGTGCAGCTCAAAGAGCACAAAAAAAGGAGGAGAGAGAACGTCAGCAATGAGCAAGAAGGGCACATACCTGCAGAAGTCACAGAGGAGGGGCGCTGGTCAGAAATGCGGCAATAGGAGGGGAGGCGTCGAAGGGTGATTGGAATGTTGAGGGAGGAGGGCAAGCAGCAGCATCCATCGGGGGCAGAGTGGTCGGAGAAGTGCAGCAGGGTCGGTTCACTGCTGATCCTCACGGCCATAGCAGATTTCGGCCACAGCCTCACCTTCAAGCCTTTGGTGGGGCTGCAGCCTCACTTCTGGGAGCTCTGTTGCCCGCCTTCGCAGCTCTCCACAAACTCCTTGCCCGCACAATAACGTCACAGGCTGGTGTAGAAGTGGCGGAGAGCTTTGGCGACTCCTTCACTCGCCCTGTTGCGCCCATTGTCCAGAGCGTGGCCCGGCATTGGGCTCGTGTAGGCGCACCTCCCCCCTCACCGCATCCTCCACCACACACACATCAAGACTCTCCTCCTGCAAACTTGAACTACTTGCATGTCATCCAAGGACTACAAACAGGGTTCTACAACCCTCACCCGACTTCTCCGTTCCACCATCACCAATACGTGTCCACGTCTTTTGGGCATTGGGAGGACCACAACCACACCATGTACATCGCAAGAGGATTGCAGGTGAGAGGGAGATCAGCGGAGGTGGGGAGCGCTTAGGCGCAACGGATCTCAGGTGAAGGCGCAGTGTGGAGAGAAGCGGAAAGAGACGAGGCATGCGAGAGACAGGTGAGAGCGAGAGTGGGCGGGAGAGGGCAGGTGGCCATTGGAGTGGGAGAGTCGCAGAGGATAGGAACCACCATCAGTCGTGGTCAGCATGACACGGCCCAAGGGTCGGCTCTAGGCCCTTTGTTTTTGGATTTGTGATCCGTAGTTGCACATGTCACGAGCAGCCAATGGCCATTTTTTGGCATGCAATCAGCTGATTCAGGCCTCATTGGTATTCGGTTTCATGACCACATCAATGTGGGGGGGGGGGGGGGGAGGGGGGGGGGGGGCACATGGGATGCCATAGGGTGCCAGCGTGAGTGATTTTCGATCGTCCGTAGTTTGTTTGTCCAAATTCATTGTGTGCAGCGTTGCCCTCTACATTGAGCAGTGCAAAGGCCTTTTTTGGTCAAGAAGTGGTCTCTTTTTTATTGATTTTGTAGCATCCATCCCACAGTTAGCAGAATCCAAACTCCCAACTTTGGCAAGACTCTAAGTTCGGGCAGTGGCCTCCCTAGAACTTCACATTCAAAAATTTATAGGAAATTATAGAGGTAATCCAAAAAATGTTTTTAAAAATAATACCGTAGGTGGAGGGCCGGTTCGACACTTATTTGTCGAATAATTAATTAAAGTGGAAAAAACATGTTTGACATCTAAAAATTTTTTTTTTGATCATTTTGGCAATTTTCTCCTTAAAATTATAAATTCTACCATGTTGTCAAGACCAAGTCTTTTCAACAAGTTAGCATATAAGATTTGAGTGTGGAGTTCTAAGAATGCTCTGTACTTTATACAAGTGGAGTGGAGTTGTATCCAACAATCAATGTGGGATATATGAACTTTGAGGTGAAGCACCTAGTTAGTCTTTATTTATAACATGCATAGCTTTTGCATGAAGTCTTCAAATGACATTAAACTTGTTGGAGGTGAAAGAGTACTTGATTCCTAAGATTTTCTTAGACCCAAACAATTCCAAAAAAGTTGATCCTCTACGCACAAATGAGCTTTGAAAAACTGTTAGAAACGCAGTTTGACACATAGACCTTTACAATGTTTTTTCGTCTATATCTTTTGCATAAAAACTTATTTTAACACAAAATTTGTTGGAAGTGGAAGAAGGCTTGATTCCTCAACTTTTTCCAGTTTGACACAATTCCGTTAACCTTCATCTCCTATGCTTAATTGGACTCCAAAAATTTGTATACAACACATTTCAAAAACCTCACCTACAGTCTTGCTACGTCTTAACCCATACTGTTTGTGGACTAATGTAAGTGGGTTTGATTACAAAGAGAACACCTTCTCCCCACTAAATTTCACACACCTTCCATTTAGGGATGAACCTAATGAATTTAATTTATTTCGTCGAATGCTTACTGTATTTTAGATTGATTCTGGCAATACTAAGTAATAATTTCAAATAAAATTCAACTTATAATTTTTGAATTATTTAGTATCGAACCAGCCCTCCACCTACGGTACAAGTTTTCCACCACTGTCCCAAGTAAGCTAACCTGAAATTTTTACGATTTTCAACACCCTTACCTTAAACACAGCTTACTCGTAAAAGCTACATCCGACCTAACCATGGGTTACCAATGCTGATGATAGGTCGAAGGCTCTTAAAACGTACCGGCATTCACAAGGCATGGGGATCTACAGCAGTTTATCTGCAGGATTAATATCAATACGACAACAAGGTTGCACTATCTCGCTCAAATGACTAACAGTGTCTCATCAAAATGCTAAGGATCAGTAATACCGGTCTTGAGCATTGCAGGGGAATCCTGAGAACAAATCTGTGACAATCTGAGACAATCTGCTCTCTTAAGACCTACATTCGACCTAACCATGGCAAAATGTTTTTAAAAGCATTGATGATATAGGTCGAAAATTAACGTATTGTATTTACAATGCCTAAAGGCTAATCTCTGCAAGAATTAATCTGCAGCATCAAAAACAATCCGCCAGAGGCAATTCTCTGCGAAGAAATGGCATCGATTGCACCCCAAAAAAAGAATAGGAATTAATTCTAAGTATGTTGATCTGATCTACCTGCTCATTAACCTACAACCGGAAGGTTGAAGCAAGACCAGATGCTCTGCTTCCCGAGAGCAAGAAGCAAGCAAATCGCGTAACAAATGCCGTGGAAGACGATGATGGAGAAGTACCAAGCAGGAGCGTAAGGCGTGTCCACGTTCATAAACGGATACGGCCAAAACCGAGTGATCCCGGAGCTGAAAAGACTCCACTGAAGAAAGCAATACGCGGAGCTCCAGAGAATGAAGTAGCTGATACGGAACCACGGAAAGCGGAGGCTGTTCAAGCAAAACTCAAGAGTAAGAAGCACAAGGTTCACAGCGTGCATGTTGATGTCAATAAAACTGTGGTGGACGTTCGCCGGAAGAAAAATCGGCACCAGAAGCCCCCAGTAGACGAGATCTGTGAGGATTGCAGCGGGCAACACCGTTTGGAACACGCACTGCGTCACGTAGCCGGCCACCCCCGCGCCTTCCTGTACCTCCCGCCCTCTCGCGAACGGCAACGATGGTGCAGAGTCGCAATCATCGCTCACACCTTAGCCAACCCCTCCTCCGTCCGACACAGCTTCCAAATCCTCATTAAGCAGCCCCACGCCGCTCTCGGGATGCGCAGCCGCGGACCGCGTCTCCAAATAATGCAACAAGCTCTGCCGGAACGCGAGTGCGAAGTAGACGATGAGGAGCGTGAACGTCCACTCGGTATAGAAAAAAAACATCATCACATTCTTAAGAAGCACATTGAAGACAAGCACCGGAAGCAGATACGCGAAACAGAGCGCACGAAACAGCAGCAGCCAGTTAGGGCTCATAGTGCCACCGCAAGCGCTCCAAAGCTCCGCCCGTGACAACCTCCCCGCCGGCAAAATTCCAACCACGCTCGGATCATCCACAACGACATCGTTTCTCCGCGAACCAGCACCTCTCGCGCCCTCATACCTCCACAGCAAAAACAGAGCGCCAACTGCGAAACACGAAACGAAGGCGATACATACCGCGAACAGATAGTGATACTCCATCGCCACCAAACCTCGCAATCACAACCTCTCGAGTTTCGAAAACACCGAAACGCCCCGCAATTTCAAGCAATTGCACTCCATCCCCAAAACTCCACACGCTCTCATGAGATCACGCTCGTTCCAAGAGCGGTCATCTTCAAGAGAAGATACTATGGCTCCCACGCTCACATGGTGTCGAAGCTCAACTGCACCGCAAAATTAAATGCAAAGAGATCATCTCGAAGGCTACCACGCCGCATAAAAACATGCAAAAAGCTGGACTAGCTCAGTTTCTAGATTGTTTTTTGCATCATTTTCTGCAAATCGTTTTGCAGCATTTTTTGCAGGCATGGTGTCAATGATCTTGTAGCTTCGTGGCTGAATCTCGACCCTGGGAGCTTGCCTTCTTCGGCACGGATCACTTCGGAGCTTTTCTTCTCACAACCCACATTTGTAGATAGAAGTTTTGGTGGTGTTTGTGGAGGCAGTGGTTTAAGAGTGCGTCGTCGTTGGGGGTGCGCGTAGGCCTGCCGCGTGACAGGCTGTCAGCCAGGACTAGTACCTCGTAAGGAGCGTAAACGACACATTCATTGTCCTCTGACGATATCATCCGCCTGAAAATACTGACCCGAGGACCAAAAATGGCAGAAATACAGACCGTATAGATATACATCGTCCAAAATGTAACTCTTCGAATATCATCCAATACTCATCCATTAAGATACAATACCATACGATACGAATACAGCGTACGATACGTACGACATACAGTATAATTTTTGACAAAGAAGGGAGATGGCGCCGGCGCCAAGTGGGAGGTATCGACCTCTGCAAGTGACCAAGTTGCAACTTTTGTGTACTACTGTCGTTTTCTTTTTTTTGCGGATTATGATAAAGGAATGGTAAGGAAGCCGCGGTGATTGATGACCATTTCAATCCTTTTGTGGGATTTCATTTTCTCTATCAAGGATTTTTGCAGCTTTTACTCTCTGCATCTATGTGTGAACTTGAAGACACATTGATTAAAATCGTCCAAGCATTATTAGTTCATGTGTGTGTGGGTTCTTTCATGTGTGTCCGTGGGTATTCAATTTATTCCTTTTTTTAGCGACTAGAGAAGCCGGTGAGTTAGGAGTGTAACATAGAAAAATGTGGAATTGCTCCGGGATTTTAAAATAGAAGAAATCATATTTGGTGCTAGTGATCTTTGTCAGTGAGCTTGCGAATATGTAAGCCAGATTCGTACACTTGCCTCAGTATGATTGAAACATGATCATTTTGTCAATTTCATTTGATAACGGAATAATTATGATTATTGTTTACGTTAAAATTCTAATCTTCTTATGATATCATTATATTAAGATGTATTCATATCTCATTATCAAAAATTAATAAAACTGAAGTTGATAATATTGATTAAGAGAACTCTAAACATCACGATACATTATATCGTAATTGGGAGTAAGCATGGTAAAGTGCACTAAAATCTCTCCTTCACAGTGTAGAGGAGCAATGATAATCTGCATTACAAAGATTCCCAGCCATCAAAAATCCCTCTCACAAGCATAACCAGTGGGCCACAAATAAAAAAACATTGCACATGTTGCAGTTTCACCACTAAACTAAATACTTCATATGCAAATACACCAGACCAATCAATCCGAGCAAACCAATAAGGAGCCTCGGCTGCAAAACTCGGTTAGCAAAATCCAAATGATAATGTCTTTTGATGGAAGTTTGCAAAACATTCGAGGGCCATGGCGCCGGCGCCAGTTGGGAAGATTATACACAAATTTATCTAAGTCAAGATGCAGGAAGACTTCTGCCTCTGTGACACTGACTTTACCCGTTCAACCAAAACATACATTTCCATGAAACTGAAATTTCAGAAGTACAGTATCCATATTATGCTGCCTTTGGAAACCAAAGAGACTGCATTGTTACATACTAATACTGCAATATATCAAACTCAATTACCCAAATGCCCGAGCAGAGTCTACAGCAATAATGCTAGCACCAACTTGCATGAAATTTGGCGAAACTTTGCATCGGCTGAGCTGACTTGGAAGTCAAGACCCCAAAGCCCCGAGGGTGGCGCCAGCTCCATTTGAAGGTGGATTGAGCTGGTTCACTCGAATTAGCCAATCTACTACATATGTATATTCTATAAGGTCTCATGGCCTTGTCAGAATCATGTTAAGTCACAAAAAGCGTGCTCAACTCTATAAAGCGATCATTTACAGAAACCAGATCAAAACACCTCGAAGTTTAACTTGGAGTCACAAACCACAGCTATCCAACTAAGTTGGTGGGGGTGAACCACAATCCCAAGCGGAAACGCTGCAATATCAGTTTCCGAGCATGAAGAAGATGGCCGAATTTCTAGAGTTCACAGTGCGTAGGCTGGACCTCTACTTCCTCCCACTCCTGACCCTCAGCGACTAGGTAACGACCAGTACCACGATGAATCCAAGTCGGAGCGCTCTCGTCTAGCTGCCAGAAATGCAAGACCTGCAAGTTCAACCGTCCTGTCACATGCCTCGTAATCAGTACTTATCTCGACACAAGGCTATCCACTTCGCGGTTCAGGTACAATACAACCCGGTCAGAAATTGGTCCAATGCTAGATCGCAAAATCAGGATGAAGTGGGGTTCGTACGGAAAGGAGTTTACATTGACCCCGTCTCTGATAAAAGATTACGAGAAGCATTGCTCGGAAGAAGGATCCAATTGTGGCAAAATCAACTCTAGCAATCTGAACAGTCGACTTGAAGATAAGGCTCGAAACCAACCAAGTGTGAGGACCGGTTTGGAAATTATGGACTCTACGTTGGGTTCAAAGTCGGAGTCGCTATTGTCGCTCTCATCACTAACAATTTGAGCGGTCCTCCTAATATCAGTCCACACCAAAGCATTACCAGCGATCATCGCATTCACTTCCTGGCATCTTGGAGGTGGACTGCACCTATTACCAACGACAAGGACCAAATGAGAATGCTTTCTCTTAACCATAGCGGCACACAATATCGAAAGAGAGGCCTGCTATCAGCAGATACAATGAGGCGAGCGAAGCAGTCACTCAGATTTAAAATGCTGCCCAGGGCTGCAATTAGTGTTTGAAGGATAGCGTACAGAGGCCATGTCACTGAGTCTATGTTTGAGAGAAGAAGAGATCGTGGGAATAGTCCATTGATATTCAATTCATTCAAACTAGTCGCCAGCTAGGTCGGAGTAAAATAAATGAGACAAAACGAAGGGAACTATGTGAAAACGTAACAAGCGCTGGCACTTCAAATCTTCCAACTTTGATGCCAAAACGCTTTTATTGCTCATAGTCCTCTCACACAAACTGCCATTACTGCCATATCATAGGGGATCACAACGGAAACACATTAACTCGAAATTTGGCGCATCTTTAGTATCTTTTTGCATTAAGTTCAAAACATCATTTTTGGCGCTTCTGACCTCGGTAGTTGTACAACTCCAATTACTGGTCACATCTCTCCCAACAATGCGGGCCGTGCCTTCTGCACTTCAACAGTTCATGTAGTGCTCTTTGATCAGAATTTAGAATTACCACATACCATTCTCGCAATCAACAGGTCGGAATGGCGGGCACGCGGAGGAGAGCAAACAGGGCACCTCCGAAGAGGGCGAGAAGGAGATGGCGGGTGGGAGCTGCTCACTTCAGGAGGACTGCAGGCGACAACAAGAAGGGTTGTGCTGGTACATGATTTTTATCATCGTCAATATTTTGGTAGCAATTGTCATGTTTTGAGGCGCAAATAGAACTGCCCCTCCCATTTTTGTGCTTGTTGTACGTTGATCTCCGCTCTCGTCTTCGGATGCAGAATTAAAATCATACTCTCGTATTACTTTGCGGTGCAGAGTGTTTCTGCTTTTGCCATGCGAAGAGTCACTGTCTATTTGACTATGCCCCTCGAAGAACTAGCCAAGACAGCGCACGAGATATTACCTTACAGCAGGTCCTGTCGGTAGTCATTTTGGATGTTCCGGCATTCGTTGTCTCCGAAGATGGAATTCAGCGAGAGGATATCAGTTCTGATCAAGTAGTGGACGTCTTAAGTAAAGTCTCAAAATTCTAGGCAAATATCGTGAGTGAGGATGAGATGGGTGAGTGATCATTGACACGAGTCTAGTGAGTCTTGTTTCAAGCTTTTCACACTATGTAGAACCGAAGCATAATGCAAAGGTGATGTAAAGCCGATCAGCGCTTTAGTTTGAACATGCATGTTGGGACAATTGGCACTCTAGGGAAAAGCCTTGTGTGAACACCGAGTTGTGAGGCAGTGAACAAATGAGTTGATGCTGGGCGCAGTCGTCTTATTGCTATCAGGTCAAGGATACAGATAGTTTCATTACTTATACAGCTGCTAGGCAGAAATTGGCTCTTCTCTCTACGATTCTCAATCACCTCCATAAATAACATGAGAATAGAACCTGTCATCAGATCAGAGATAGTCCACGACACTAACTAGCTTATGGTCGCGATTCCATAAGAGGTCCCACTTATGGACTGTTTTGACTGCGAGGCTATACTGTCGACCAGGCCTAGGTGATGTTTCAGACTCATCTTCCGGTTGTCCTCTTCTGCTATATCTACGTCTGGTTCAACAGAAATTTCTTTCAAGAACACGTGAAAAGGTGTTGCATCCTCCTCCATCGCAAGTATGTGTCTTCCACTCAGTTCACAGGCGGACACAGAGTAGCCTGCAGTCGCAACCAATGGGTAAGATTCATGCAAACTGCTTTGCAGATTATTTTGAATTCAATAAGTTTAAGTGTTTAAGAGCGAGAGTCTGAAAAAACGAACCGACACCGGCGGTCAACTCGAGGACCGCGCTTCCACTTTCGGTGCAGATTTCAATCATAGATTCCATTGACGCCGGTGACTTCTATTTTGATCCACGAAATGAGTTAACCCCGTCCACTCGCAGAAGGATGTCGTCGGTCACAACGTTTTGAAGGACATCAGACTGGTCCGGGTTCCAGTCCATGACTTTACTCGCAATTTTGTTGAAATGAAACGCTTCGTTTTTCATGCTCTTCTTCCGTAGAACCTTAGCCTTGAACAACCGTTTCTGAACAATGTCACAGCACGTAATCAGTCACGTCATTCTTATAATTTAGCATAACTCCACATGGATACAATGTTGAACAACATTCTTACCCACGCTGGAGTGAATGGCCTGTGGTTCACAACATAGAATGTTCGCACACAGTCCCAATCATGGAGCGAACTTATGTCATCGAGCTCCTCTGCCGGCACAAAGAGAAGCAAAAATCCAGAGTCTGAGAGGACCGCCTCAGCAATGTGAAATATGGCTGCAAAAGTGGACTTCTTCACCATGTTCCACGTTGGAACTCCTCCCAATACACCAGGCACCCTGTTATTGTCCGGTGTATCGCAAATGATCAAATCGACGCAGTTCGGGCTAGCTACACCATCATGCTGCCGGAGCTTGCCACCGTTGATCTGACAAGTTCACAAAGGCCATGTTAGAAAGAAACATTCAGATTATCTTGAGAAACAAGTATCGCGCAATCACGAAAAGGATGGTCCAATGGCGCCAGCTCCATGCCAATTTCACGGATGAGGTCAACAAAGAAATGAATATATTCTCTCGGAAGTTGCAACAGAGCGTCCTCCAATCAAACCCCAAGAGAACTCCTCGCAAATTTGACCTCGAGAAGAATACAGAAAATGAATTGCATCAAAAATGAATGAAAGACGACCAGTGAAAAAGCATGTCAGAAAATGTATGATTGCTGTTGGCGCCGGCGCCATCTGGACCAAAAACGATTTCCAGTAATGCCACTAAACACATTCTATTTCAGTGAAACTCGGTCGTCTTTCATTCATTGTCCTACACCCAGTGTCCTACAATCAAGAAGTTCCGATCAGCAACTAAGGTCAAAGCAATTTCAGACATTCTCGACAATTCTCAAGCAGACCAATCCGAATAAACCTAATCAAAACAGTGAACTGGAACTGAGAAAAGGATGGACATGGCGCCGGCGCCAACACTATCGAACTATAATATAAATAATCCTTATCATAAGGAGAAGGTTCTATGGCTTATGCAAGCAAATACCTCAAACAATGCAAGCAAATACCAGTGACGACAATGCAAGCAAGTACCCCAAACTCTCCGGTGCAGGACAGCAGGAGAGCAGATAGCAGGATCCTATTCTAGTGCATGTGACAAAAAATTACAATCAGGAAGTTCCGACTAGCAACTAAGGTCAAAGCATTTTCAGACATTCTCGACCATTCTCAAGCAGACGAATTTGAATAAAGCTAATCGAAACAGTGAACTGGAACTGACAAAGAGATGGACTTGGCGCCGGCGCCATCACTATCGAACTATGATATAAAAAATTCTTATCATTAGAAGCAGAATTCACGGCTTATGCAAGCAAATACCAAAATCAATGCATGTAAATACCACAAACTCTATGCATTTGTTAACCCTGTTTGATGACGCAAAGCAATTTACAGATCATACGCCCATTGACTTGTGAAATGCTGCTGCGGCCCACATGAGGAAATTACATAATGATTTTGCACATGTGAGGAGCACTTCAAACATGCAGAGATGGGAATTCTAGAGTGCAGTGCATACAGGAAAATGACAATCCATGGCACACCGAGAAGCTTGAAATTATAAAGAGAGCCGCAAGCATGCAACCACGAGACCGCAATACAGAAACTGCTAACTAACCTTAAGCAAATAAAGATTAGAAATAACTCACCTGCTTGATGCAATTCAGGAAAGTGATGAACATGGATCGGTCAATGCCCTCAAGGAGCGACTCGAAGGCAATATTTAAGGACAACTTAATTGTCTCTGCCACGCCATCGACTGGGAGGGCCATGTATCTAACGAGGGGTATTGCATCCTCGCCACCTTTTTGAATTTTCTTCCCGGACTTCGCAGGCAGTCGTTTCAGGGGTGCCACCTGACTGTTCAAACCAGCCTCCTCCTCACGTGTCTCCTTGACATTACGAGGCCGCAACGTAGGACCCCGACGAACCCCCTCACCCTCAATCTCCTTGGCAATGGGCTCTCCCTGAGTCTGGCGTAGAAACTGTAAATCATCGTCTTCATTGGGAGTTCCCAATTTTGACATGTCCCCGAGAACCCCTCTAATGACATCATTCACGTCTTCGTTTTGCGAAATATCTCCCCGTTTTGATGATTCAATGAGGTCCTGCAGCTCAGTAAATAGAATGGGTCCATAATGCATCAGCAACCCATTGTTAGTAACCGGGACGTAAACATAACTGACTCTACCCTCAAGCACACCAAGTAGGTCAGACGATGGGGTGAGAGATACCATGTCACGGGCGCCATTTCCATCGCGAACGGAGCTCTCAACCTGCCGCTTGACCATCTGCAGTGTCTCCGAAAGAACCGCGGCCTTCTCTTCTAGGGACGCATCCATAGTACCCTGAATGTCTAGTAGCACCTGATCATGGAGGTTCTTGTCCACGGAGTCGATGTAGTCGGTAAATCCTTCACTGTCCTTGATATACCATCCTAGGCTCATCAAATGCGGAGGGTCGTAATGATCAATTTGGTACTGGGTGAAGCAACCGTCGGCGGTTAGACGTCGCCAGTCCTGAAAGATAGGGTAGTTCTTTAAATCCCCGGTTTCATTCTTTAACAATAGTTGCTCACCGAGCCACCGCACAAACCGCATGACACACCTCTGTACGGCCTTTTCTCCCAAGTCGTACCTAGGCTGTTCCTCCCATGTCTTGTGGCGCAGTGGTCCTTTCTCTGTTGTAAAGATCTCTGGGAAGAATCTCTCGAAGCCAAATATCATTACATCGTCAAAGAAGTCCTCCAGCCACTTCGTGGTGTCGGTCTTCAGTCGCAGGAAACCGATTCCTTTGTCCACCTTGCTTTTACCAAGGAGTTGCTCCAAGACCACACCAACCCTCGAATGCAACTACGATACAAAACAAATCATGGTCAGCTCAGAGTCACCAGATTCGAAGGCGTGCAAGCAAACATCGAGGTGACTGCATGCCTGCTGGATGTAATTTCAGAGTCACCAGATTCGAAGCCATGCAAAACAAAGGAAGTCGACATCGAGGTGACTGCATGACTGCTGGATGTATTGCAAATAATTCCAACTAAATTTTTAAATGTTATGTACCAAGCCTTAGTATCCAAGCCCTAGGGTCGTAATCACTGTGGAAGTGTTTTTAGCCTATAAGAGGGTGAAGAAGTTACCTGCTCCCACCACGCTCTCCAATTGAGCCACTTCTGGAATGCGGCTCTCGTGAAGTCTAGATCCGGGAAACTGTACTTCGTTTTCTCCTTACAGCTAGAATTCCATAACCGCAACACTCTTTTGATGTTTACACCTTGGGCACCAACGAGAATATTAAGGTTGTCAACGGTCATCAAGCCAACCTTCTTGTCCTTGGCCCTTGCGCCACTGCGACTGTTAATGACTAGCTCGTCGATGAGGTGCGGGTGATACTTGGGGTTGCATAGTCGAAATATTTTTTTCATATAATCCATTTTTTCCTTCCGCAGCTTCTGAGCCCCTGCGTGCTTGGCTTCTTCGATGGCCAGAGAGGTTGGATTGCTCACTTTGTTGCGTAGCCGCTTTACTGAGTCTCGCTCCGCCATGCTGATTTCACGCTGCATTGATATGAAACCACCATACAAATTGAACTCAAGGTCAGTACATTGAACATCGCTCTTAAAGCTCGAAAGGAGATTCAGGGACAACTCGAATTTTGAGTAAGAATCAGTAGTCAAGAGGAGCGGAGAACAGCGACACTTCAAGAATCAGGACAGTGATGAAGGATTGCGAAATCGTTCTCGGGTCATGGCGCCAGCGCCATTTGGCCGGATATAAGTTGAAGTCGAAGAGAAGAAAATGGCTAAATGGAGAGCTATAAGACTTTTATGTGCTTAATCATCATTCCTAGAGTCGTGCCGAATAATAAAATGCGTGGTGCTAATTGCTACCTGCTTTGCCCCAATTATACTGATATTCTTGATCATTTCCTAAAACAGTTTATGGAATGATAAAACAACCCATACAATAAGTAAATCATATGTTTAACGAGTTCGAGGATGTCTAAATGAGGACTATCGAGTCTTGACATCGCCCTTACCCTCTCAGCCCATCTACTGATGCATGATCTAGTCGAAATGTCTGACTTTATAATTAAGGATGTGTCCAGGAATCTAGCATTGCAAGAATTTCAATGGCATGATCATCAGACGATTTCCCAAAACAATGACTTGCTAACGAATTATCCTCTCCACAAAAAGGCCTTATAAGTTTACAATTAGTTGCCTCATTGAAGGTCCTCTACGTACAACTGAATCAATTCAGTCAAAGCTAAGCCATCCTATTATCATAACTCAGAATTACGATGGCTGCGAAAGACGTTGCCGCTGTACTCACTCACAGGTATTTGAGACGTAACATGAGAGTCAAACAGAAACTCCCGCCATCATAACGAACACTGCATGGTTTTCTCATCGCAAGCGTTCCAACATTACAGCGATCCATGGACAGATTCAGCAAGGAATTGAAAACCACATCTCTTACCTTGAAGTATACTTTGCTTACAGCATCACACGTCATCTTATACCACCGCCCCTTGCAAACATCCTTGATGCGCTCAATCTCATTGTCTGTAAAATAGACCTTGTACTCAGTGGGATCTCGGCTGGCTATTTGCATCACTTCGAAAATAGTGTGGGCCAACTGTTTCTTCACCGTTGAGTTCACTGTGCCACTGATTTCATACAACTGAATGTTAATTTCCTGAAGCCAGATTCTCTGCTACTTATCATCATACCATGTCTGACTCATCCCAGCTACATTCCGCATGTACGCATGCCGATGCGGCCAGCAACATGATCATGGCAAGTCATCCCAATACCCCAAAGTGTAAGTACTTCTGATTAAGAGGACTTGGCCAGATGAGGTGCCATGCATATCCAGGCCGCCATTGGCATGCATATCGTGCCATCGAAGCCTAACTCGAACTGATGTTTAACAGTGCCAGTACTTCCAATCGGAATATCTGACAATTTCAAAATTAAATTACGAGTAACAAGGAAAGCTAATCAATACGACTTTGGTGGACCATAGGTTAGGGACATACTCGTTGATGTCACGCATGAAGTTCGAGATCCAGCCACGGTCCTCTTCGGAGTCATTGAGAACGAAACAGTTCACCAAGATCGGTTCTCCATTGCATTCTCTGATATGGCGCATCCACGCCAAGGCCCTATGATTCCCATCCCATACATTGACATACTGTCCAATAATTTTCTCATAAATCGGCCTGTTTTCAGGGTCAGACTCGCATTTGTCTCGGAGGTCCTGGTCGAACTTTGCAGACACAGCTGCCCACCTCTCATGGTCCTCAAGCTCCTTAAGAACAAAGGAACCGGGACCACCGCAGCTTGTAACCCAGAAATTGGCACCCCAGTCGCCGATATGAAAGCCTTCGTAAACAATTTGTACATCTGCCTCCAAAGCTTGTCGAACCCAGGTCGTCGGCTTCAGTCTACAGAGAGGAATTTGTAGACGAAGCGGCTTTACCTTTTTCACCGCAAGACGCTTGTGAATGTTAAGTTGGCTGCATAATGCCTCTTGAAACTGCTCAAAAGTTGACACGGTGGGCTTGTCATCGGGTTTTCTCAAGATGGTTTCCCCAAGTCCGTCGTCATCGTTCTCTGGTTCTGATTCTCCATAATCAGCTTCCCCAATAACGGAAGTGTCAATCTGCGGCTGATAAAAGGATCAAGAATGAGCTAAATGACTTCTGAGCCAAAATTACATTAAAAAATCACGAAAGTGACTAACAGATGGAAACCCACAAGGCTGTACGCAAGACTGCTGGCTTAAGAAATCCTCAATCTATCAATTCACTCCCGGATACAACCGCATTAATTTCAGTTTGATTAGTAGTAGGATCCACGGAATAAAGTACAACGGACATCGTCTGATCAGTGCGGTAGCAAAGGTGTCCCGTACTATCAACAAGGCACGAATTGCACGAGCATGGGAAAAGCATCAATTCGTAAGTAGGCATGGTATAATACAATTGCCCCAATCGGAAATGACGAAAGCTAATGATCTGATAAGAAAGCAACGAAATTCCGAGCCAACAGTGTGGGAGTGAGGGTCTTCATGTCAAGTAGGAGAAGATATAATTACAAATATAATCAAGCCACAGTAAAAATAAACCCGCAAGTGATGAACAAGCTAAGATCCAGTATTCACAGAGAGTGTGGGCAGGGAATGTGGATCGTCAACCCAGAAGCGAAACCGTGGAGAAAACCACGAGTGTAGCTGCAATCCAACACACCAAGAGCAGATGACAGAGGCTGAGCGTCGCCCTCCTCCGCGGCGTTCCTCACAATCAGAGGGTTTTGACCATCAAATACAGCCATAGCATTTTCAGACATTCTCGACAATTCTCAAGCAGACCAATCCGTACAGAGCTAATCGAAATAGTAAACTAGAACTGACATACAAATGGACTTGGCGCCGGCGCCAACACTATCGAACTATAATATAAATAATCGTTATCATAAGAGGAAGGTTCTATGGCTTATGAAAGCAAATACCTCAAACAATGCAAGCAAATACCGGTGACGACATTGCATGCAAGTACCACAAACTCTTGGCTGCAAGACAGCAGGAGAGCAGATAGCAGGATCCTACTCAAGTGCATGTGACGAGAAATTACAATCAGGAAGTCTGACCACCAACTAAGGTCATAGCATTATCAAGCAAACCAACCCGTTTTAAGATTAGGGAAGCATTAAGTGGAACTCCGAGTTGTCGTAATAGAAAATGACGGGGACAGGTAAGTGAGCTAATGGACTGAACAGAAAGCTACGAAATTCCGAGCCAACAGTTTGAGAGACAGTGTCTTTCTGTTCAGAAGAAGATAATAGAATTGAAAATATATGAAGAAGGACTAAAAAAAACCCGCAAGTGATCTCCAAGCTAAGATCCGGTATTCAAAGAAATACTGATGGGCAGGGAATGTGGATAGTCAACCTAGAAGCGAAACCGAAGAGAAAACCACGAGCTTAGCTGCAACGCAAACCATCGAGAGCCCCATCACAATCAGAGGGTTCCAACCATCAACTACAGCCAAAGCATTCTTAAACATTCTCGGGCATCCTGAAGGAGACCAATATGAATTACGCTAATCGAAATAGAGATCTAGAACTGAGAAAAGGATGGACGTGGCGCCGGCGCCAACACTACCGAACTATAATATAAATATTTCTTATCATTAGAAGTGCGGCTTGACCTCATGCATGAGTTCAGCCATAGAACTGAAATTGTCAGAGTCTTTTTTGGTCGATAATACATGTGGTCAAAGTGATTACTCAATTTTTGTAAATAAAAGTGGTCAAAGTGTTTACTCAGTATCCTTGGATTAAGGTAAGTTTTGTTAGTTTATATTGTACTTGGCTTTAATTAACAACTGAATAATGTATTTGCAACCCTCCTCAGATGATACAATAATCAATTTATATGTGGTTATAGCCAAGCATCACATAATTATGCTTTCACATCTCTGCATATTAAAGCTATCCCAAGCTAGGAACGACTGATAGATTTCTTCCAGTGTCAAAGCGAGGCGTTCTTCATTTGGCGCCGGAGCCAAGAGGATTGGAGCACCAAATTTTAAGGTGACATCAATTTAAGAGAAATAAAAAAACTCGAAAAATAGAGATGAATACTTGGCAATACTTTCCGAAAATATTGAGAAAATAGAAATGAATGAGAAGACTAGTACTTGTGAGCAAGGGCTGACAGTACTGTTTAGTATTTTACAGAGGCTGGAAAAAACTGTATTTTCAGAGTTCGCGCTTCACGGTTCAAACCCCCACAGCCTGAGCGTCGCAATATTTATCCCATGGTATATGGAATTACTGGATCAAGCTGATATTTTTACCAACACTATCCGTATTACCCTCGTCACTTGGCACCTTGCCTCGATGTGGCTTAGTAAACGAGAAAAAACGGAAGGAGCGACAGTCGCCGGGGCCAGGAATGCCCTAGGTGGTAGTGCTCAATTGATTCTAATTATATATCCTGGAATGCCCTAATTCTGACGCCATAAATTGGCTTTTTTTGTCATGTACAGTTTGAAAGATTTGGGATTGTTGAGCGGTTGTTAATTTCTGATGAAGAGGTTTTTTTGAGAATTCGACTATTACTCTCCTAGTCTCGTGTGTTGTTTTTCCAGCAACGTAGTACAGGATGATGCATACATGGACATGGCAGTGGTGAAGACATACATGAACTCAAGTCTGAGCTTTCCGGTTACAGATATGGAGGGAGGCGTTATGCAAAAATGTACTATAGGAAGCTGTGAAAACGATTCGGTTACAATCAATAGAGAAACCATAAAGGGACACATAATTAATCTTAAATGCGATATTTATATCAACGTCTAGAATAAAATTCAGTCGAAATGGAAAGGTCAAACGGAATGATACTGAACAAGCGCTGGCCAGTGTGAAATAATCTGCAAGCCTAGTTCGCATGAGCGGTACTTGCTGTTTGTTGTTCTAGCGGGTACCTAAGTCGCCGTTGCGAATTGAACTACAATGACAAGAGTGACTTCAGTCCAACCTATCCTGAGGAGTAACCCAGGTTTGTCCGGCCGACGACTTTAAATCCTTTGCTCTTACGGCCTTCTGTAGTGTGTTTCGCAGTCGCTGCAGCTCAATCAACGATAGCGCCTTCAAGGGAGATAACAACTCCCTCCTGCTGAGTTTTTGGGGTTTCTTGCAATGAACCCAAATCGCCTTCGATCGGGAGAAGTGATTTACATTCATTTTGAAATTCTGAACCGGATCTGACTTTCCAAACAGTGGATGCATTGGATCTATATCCACCAAGGAGTACCCTGCAGAAGATGAATACATCATTAAAAAGCATAAGATATGAGAGAAAAGTCGTGTACTATCAAACACATGTGGACACTATTTCAATGACACTCGCACCGTGCTTGCATTTCGCACCAGGGCCGGAGGATTCTGCTGCATAGAGGTCGGCCTCCCATCGTCCCAATCTCCACGCGGCCCATTCCACTGTCTCCTCAATTCTTGATTTCCATAGAATAGATGTTGCCCACAGCCTTCGAAGTCTGTGCAGGAGGATAATGATGGCATCATGGTCACAGATAATTTACCTTCGGCGATTCAGTGGAACTAGGAGCTTATGGAAGATGACATCTACTATGACCTCGTTCGGGAGTCCCTCGATGAAAGACATGTTTCCTTGAAAGTGTAGACGTTGTCAAGGATTGTTTCTTCCACACCATATATACGGTGAAATAAAACACTTTGGTAACGGCGATTTCAAATGTCAGCCTGTCCAAAGGCGATGGCGCCGGCGCCGAACGGATACAAGCGAACGTTACTCCAAAATATTTATTACTAGATTACCGTGTTATTGATCCCGTACCAAGTTAATATTGAAATATGTCGTCTATTGAATGTCTCAACCATCCATAATTTAATGACATAGTTTGCTGTGCAGTATGTTGCTGTTTGCGGCTACTGTAATCGTTAGAGTTAATATAGATGACACTGCTGCTGACGAAAAACGGATACAGAAGTAAATGCACATGACCGTCTACGATGAACCACACAGTCAAAAAGTACTGTCCCCTTTGCAAACTTCACAATGGCGGTTGAAGTAAGTGCCGCTAGAAATATAGACCATTTTTAGGATTCTCATGATACGGCTTTTCTAAAGCAACATTCAAATTTGTAACTTGACATGTGTAGAATTTAATGTGGAAATTCGGGGTCAAGTATAAACCTCGGTGGGACTAGGCATCGTTCTGCCTCACTCTCTACTTTGCGTACAATGACGTCCTTCTATCTTGTCACAGGCTCAATCCAGTATGCTTTATACAACAGGTCACTCGATCAGCCCCAGGTCGGCGATATCCTGCTTCGCAAGCTAGACGCTTCGTCGGCAGTGGACTACTCACTTTACGAGGGGCCGGAGGACTTTTCTATGAACTTAAAGACGTGGCTGATTAAAGTTTTATCATGCCCAGTTCGATTCAGGATCCGGCGGGTGAAGTCCCGGAGGGCGCTGTGAGAAGGATGAATTGTATGATTCTGTATGTTTGGGAGCATGGCCATGGATTTAAGGAAGCCCTTGGTGGTGGATTAATGGCTCCTGAAGTGCCGCCTGTGGCGAGTAGTCCTGATCCTCCAAGGGGTCAGGGTAGCAATTGGCCCAGCGGAAACTGCATCGCAATGTGCTTTACTCAACCGCTTGCCCCTTTGGGTCCAATATTTCTAAGAGTTGACTTCTGAAAAGATGAATACTTTGACGAGGCGTATGCGAAGCTAGGCGTTCTTGCCATTGATGATAGTTTGTTTACCAATGACGGCGAGCTGCGGACAATCACATCCTGGAGGCGTGTGGAAGAGAGCTGGATTTGCGTAGGTTCTGTAAGTGGTCGGAGGATTCAGAACATGAATGCGAGTGTGAGTGCTGTCCACGTGTAACGGTCTTCGTTCACTTTGCTCGGGGAGTTGCATTGAGACCGATTTGCTATATGCTAGGAATTATGCGCGTGATAACTGATAATCACGGTAGAGGGCTTACTCTGAGTGGAGGCGACAAATTTGGCGCTTAAAACTATCTCCAGCCCTACCGAGATTTGCGTTGTTGGTTCTTGGTCACCTGTATACACTGCTGTACTTTTGGCAGAGGATTTTGTTTCATATGTGTAATGATTTTGGTTGGCAAGAGTCCATTGCTCCCTATTATAATGGACTTTCAGAGTCAAATTTGCCGTAAGTGGTCTTTGAAGTGTAGGTGAACGTTTCATTTGTTTGCCAAGTTTTATCGAAAGAACTGCGGAAACAAGAATTAGTTTTGGTTTCAATTGAGAGGTTTTGTGATGTGAATCTGTTTATATGATTTGTAATGTAATGCAAGTTGTTTTCTTTAGAGTTGCAGTTTAACCAGAGGACATGGTAGGAGTACAAATTAATTCACTATAATAATGTTATTGACTCGTATATACGAAATCATCTCCAGACCAAATGTTTACTGGTCAGTCTACCATGTCACGGCTGATTGGACGTGTTCCAAGAAAGTGATTGCGCACAAGCGAGCAGGAATGAATCAATGATAAGATGGGAGATATTACTGATTATGGAATAATTCCTCAAACATTATTACTCATTTGGCGCCGGCGCCATGAGGAGTGAACCAGCGACTGTCACCCTTACATGAATCAGGTAATTTGAAAAGCCAGTCGCGGTAATTAAAGCATACAAATGAATACCCTCCGCTGCAGGACCGAGTTAGCAGTAGGCAGAATCCATGTGAATTTCAAGTGGCAAAAATCAACTCAAAGATCAGAATGATCCGACGCCCAACTTCAGTCGAACACTTCTCACAAATTTACGAGGATTCACATGCAGACCGATCCTCATTCAGCTTTTTGAAATTTTGAAATGGAACTGAGAAAAGGATGGACATGGCGCCGGCGCCAACACTGTCGAATTATGACATTAACTGTTCTTTTTATTAGCAGCAGGAAGCAAATAGCAGTCATGAGAACGTAAGCAAATACAACAAACTTTCGGGTGCAAGGCCGAGTGAGTAGTTAGCTGGATACATGAAGTGCATGTGACGAACCTTAGTTCAGCAAGGAAAACAATCAGAATGTTCCGACGAGCAAGTAGAGAACATTCTTAGCATTCTCAAGCAGACCGATCCTAATTCTGATTATCAAAACATTGAGATGGAACTGAGAAAAGAATGGCCATGGCGCCGGCGCCAACACTATCAAATTATTTCATAAACTTTTCTTTTCACGGCCTATTCGAAATGTACCACAAACAATCTAAGCAGATATAAGTCACAGCAATGCAAGGAACGAGCACATACTCTCGGCTGCAAGTCGCACTCTGAACATGTGGTTAAAGGCAAGGGAAAACAAATAGTCATAATTCCTATAATATTATCGTCCATTAGTAAGAAATGTAATGCGCTAAGGCTCCCGCTGTGCTACTTGACTCAGTGGTATCCACTTGGCCTCATTAAAAATGTTCATACAGATAAGAATCGTAGAGCTCATACATGGCAGAGATGTATATGGAAAGGGACCATTAAAATTACCAATACCAGCGTCATCGGAGATACAGAACATTATTACGGCTTCTAATTCGTTAAAAGTCACTGTGACTGCTTCCAAGTCGGTAAAAATCTATATGTGCTGAAGTATGCCTAAGAAAACGCTTGCAACATACAGAAAGCGATTGTAACTAGATCCGAGTTTACATTAATTCAAGCCTACAAAACTCTTGGCCGCTTAAAGAGCGGCGTGGGCGGGGATCGACAAGTGCTGGGGTTGGGGACTACTTGATCAGCTTGAACACTGGGCACCTCGTTTATGTCTTCCAAGTCTGTAAGAATATCACGGGCAAGACCCTTCATAGTTAGTGATTCATCATTATGGATAATGATCAAAATGCACTAAAAGGAGGATGAGGTAGACGGTGCAACCACACCGTTAATACTGTCGTTGTCGGTAGACGAGCTGCCCCTGTCTGATTCAACGACTGTCTGTGAAGGAAATCCGTAATTCTGAAGCCAGCATGGAGGAAATGGCACAGTGCACCCACGACCGCAACATTCTGGATACATCGCGACTCGAATTGCCAAGCAGAAAATGTGATAAAAGTGACCACACGGTGAAATCTCCACTTCCCCTGCCGGGAATCCTGTGTTGCACATCTCGCATCGTCTTCCGTCATCTGGTAACGGAATTCTCGGAAGATGGATTTGCTTGGACAAGCTGAGCTGAGTGTGTTCACCGTAGTTGCTTAGAGTGTCGCCAGCCATGCGACGGTCGGCCTGAAGTTCGTGGTACTCTTCCTTAAGTTTCTCCAACTCCCTTTGAGCATCCAGAAGCTTTGCTAAGACACTCGATGAGTCCTGGAATCCAGGAAGAGCGCGTAAATCGCGCTCTGCACGCAGACGGTCGTGATGAAGTTCTAACTGCTTTTCTCTTAGCTCCATCAGATTCGCTCTAGAATCCATTCTCACAATTGCGTCGCTTGTCATCGCATCTATCCTCTGCGCCTGAGTTAAGGCATCCTTCACTGATGCTACACAAAGCAAATATCGAGAATGAACATCGCGCAAAACCCCATCCGCTTCAAGGACGGCATTGCGCTCTACCCCTTCCTCCGGTAGCTCCGGCAAGTCTATCTCGAATTGCTCACTTACATTGCGCTCTCGGATTCGGGCAATCTCAACACGTCGTCCTGCATCGCTAACTAAGTCTGCCTTATGCGCTAGAGTTGACGCTATTTGAGATGGCGGCATCCTTCAAAAGCCGTGGATACAGAAGGGACTATTTCTCAAATAACCAATGCTACAATCTGGGTTGACAAAGGTTCAACGCAGAGGTAGAGCCTGCGTCTTCCGAATTTCAAAAGCTTGGCACTCTCTCAGTTGTTCTAATTTGGAATGAAGGAGATGCGCGGAGAGAGTCTCATATACATATCAGGCGATAACCTTCGTGAACGAATTTGAATGGATGGATTGATGTAAATGGTCGCAACCTAGGGATCCTCCCCGAGTTCAATTGGCGCCGGCGCCATTCGACCACTAGGTTGTAATCTAACAACCCACCAAGCCCTTTGCAAATTCGAACTGCAATTTGCTGTCATTATAATTCTTCCATAGTACTCATGATTATTTTTTCCTAGAATTCAGATTTTATAACAGATCAACCGGAGATTGTATAATCATTGGTGTTCATATATAGTACAACGGATTTGGATTGCATGTGCTGGGCATGAACAAGACCTGGTTTAAATGGCCATCGCATTTCTCTATCTTAATGCCTCCAACGGGATGTGTCAGGGCAACCTTCTCGAGGAGGAGATGGCGCCGGCGCCAAATCAAGGAGAAGTTTTAATCAATTATGGGGTTGTTGATTTTCCTGAGCAAGATGTTCCAGAAATACTGGGGATGGAGATATGTACCATCAGTATGGTGAATCAGCATTATGAGATCCTTGTTGGTGAAGTCATTTATTATCTGGAACACCGCGATCTTGTAAAATTATGGCGTCAGCTTGATAGTATTCCTATATAAACGAGCCCAGTCTGAAAGTTAATTAGCACCAATATTGTGTAGTAATTTTTTCTTCATTCCATAACGGTGGCTTGTCACTCGTTCAACTTTGATGGAAGTAAATTTTCCTAACAGCCGGATGTGATTGAGTTATATGTTTTGATGTTTTTTAGAAAAAATTGCTTCTTATGAAGAAGAATTAAAGAAGAAATGGAAAGCAAATTCTTGTGTTGAAATGGCGCCAGCGCCATCATCTACTCACAATGCAGCCCATGCTGTATTCTTGTTGACTGAATTGTCCCAGTGAAGAAATTTGATTCATATTTATGAAATACACTGCCGAGAAAGGCCTCAATGTATCATAGTTCTTGGTGTTCACGTCTCGGTCTTTTGCTTGGTTTACTGTACTTTTCTAGTGAGTCGCACTCATGAAACAGCCAATCATGCATTTTTTGCCAGCTTGGTCCAACTAGACCACAGCCACTAGAATCTAGCCAGATACCATCGGAGTCGGCTTTCCAAGAACAATCATTGCATCGAATAGGCGAGAGACTGTCGTATGGAGGTGGAATCCAGAGAACCATCCCATTGCGGTAGGCACCGGTTTTGGCAACTCGGAAATGACAGATCCAGGTGTATAGAAATTCATCGTCTGTTCCACGAACTAACGAAAATTTAGCAGTTTTCCGATGGGCCAGGGTGAGCAATCCTTTTGTGCCCTCTGCGGTTCGCTCTGATAATATCAGCTCATGCTCAAGATTATTCCAAATCGATATGTTGTACTCATTGACTAGCTCCTCGGAAAGGAATTCCTCATCCCAATCAGCTTTTTTTACAAATCGATGGCGTCCTCGATGTATGTCATACTGAGAGACATAGACTCCATCTTTTTCAACTCTCCATCGGCACTGTTGGTGGCCTAGCTTCGCTTTCTCGTCACATATGGGACAATTTGGGGGGTGTGGCTCCGAATATCGGTTTCGGCTCAGCACAACCTCAGGATTTTCCCAAACACAGAACTTGTCAGTACTCCATAAGATTGCACAATTGTATCCTCTATACAACATCTCAAACACACAGTACTGACTTTCTCCAAAGTCTGCCAAGTCATAGTCATCTCGATTTGCAATGCCAACCTGCACAACAGAATTCTTTAAAATTTTACTGTTTATGATGTTTTGTTGCCGGATCTCCCCATCTATAGAATCCTTCTCAATACAGTAAATTGTAACGTTATTCGGTGTCACATTTGCTATTTCTATCGGACTAGGGGGATCCGGTCGGTAGGCCATTACGAAATTATGTATCACCATACTCATGATTAAAGTAGAGAATATATGAATTGATGGAATGATCGTCCACATTGTCTCTCGAGCTATAGATTTATTGAAGTTTCAATTTTCTTCGTAAAAGGTCGTGTAATTCGCAAATTGGAAATAAAAATGTCGGATGCTTAGGGTGATGCAGTACGGCAACTGTACCGTTTTAAGTGCACCGTTTCGTCTATGGCCTTTCTTTTAGACTTCAATGCAACAACAGTTACCTTAATATTTGAGTAGTCTCACTTGACGCCGGCGCCAATCGTTTAGATGGAAATAATTTGATCAAATTCAGTATCAGTTGGCGCCGGCGCCATCCCACGGCAGTGAGCAAGATGATGTGATTTCTTCCTCACAATTAGGGATTGTCTAAGAGCTCCGACATAATGTGAACTTCATCTAGGTCCCCAATTCATTGAAAGAGCTATACTTATGTTGACAAAATGAAGTGTTATATTACTTGATCAGTTACAATGTGATATCTGAAAGCCGTATATTTCCACAATAGTTCTGCATTCTGTATCGCGTTTTCACAAAACTACCGCTACCTATCTGATGTTGCAGATACTTACTGAAGAACATTCTAGGTAGTGTTCCATAGTAGTGCTGCATTCTATAACCATTTTCGACAAAACTACGGCTTCTTATCTGATGTTTCAGAGTGACATTCTATCTAAACAGAGAGTTTAATGGACCCTAGGACGTTTTTGGAGCGGTGTTGGTGAGGGATTTCCTTCTGCAGGACCTTCTACCTCTTGGGTCCCCAGCTCATTTGCACCAATATCTCCACTGTCGCCGGCTTCATAAAAGGATCAAAATACACACATTATCAGCATCAATGTCTTTAGAATTCCCAACATAGAATCAAATAGAATTCAAATTGCGTCGACCTCAAGTAAAGACCTTACCGGCAGCAATTTCTTCCTCTGAGGAGGAAGAACTCAATATTGCCTCCGTACTGTTTTCCGATAGGATAATGGATGGGAACCCAAAGGTTTGCATCCACGGGATCGGGAAAGGGAGGCTGCATGCAGCCTTACTGCACTCCGGATCCACTGCAACCCGCATTGCAAGACAAAACAAATGGTAGTAGTGGCCGCACGGTGTAGTAATCACTTCGTCTGCCGGAAATCCAGTTCCGCACATCTCGCATCTTCCAGTGTCCCCTTCAGCAATGCTACTCGGGTGGAGAACTCCGGACGAAAGTGTCAACTGCGTGTGTTTACTATAGCGACGTAGAATTTCAATGGTCAGGAACTGATCAGCTTCCATCTCCTGCCACTCCTCGCGGTCGATATCAGTTTTACGCTGTGCCTCAAGTAGTAAGACAATAACGGAACGGTAAGAACCATACCCATCCATGTTGCGGAGTGTCGACTCTGCCCGAGCTCGGTCCTCCCTCAACTGTCTCATCTTCTCTCGCAGACTACTCACGTTCGCCCTTGTCTCAAAGCGGACTCTTGGGTCTGCTGTAGCACTATCAATCATGGCAGCCTGCACAACTGCATCCTTTACAGACTCGTAGCACAGTAAGAAACGTGAGTGGGTGTCACGGAGAATAGCCTCCGCCTCAGCAAGTGCGTTGAAACAACTACCTACCTCAGAGATCACGGGCTCCTCCACTGCCAATTCCTCTTTCAATATCCTCAATTTCTCCTCTGAGATATCTAGCTTTCTCTTTGACTCTGTTGCAATCAAATGTTTGTGGTAACAGATGGACGTAATCCTAGAGTAGTGCGTACCAAATGGGGACAAAGCAATCGACGACATGATGAGGCGGGGAGCAATGCTGCTAATCTCGCTAAGAAGAAAAGATCTAAATTCTACTTGCTTGAAGCGTTGATAACTTGTAAGAGAAGAGTTGCTAAACAATTTATAGGGTGCATTGAGAACAGATTTGAACATTCATCCCACCGAGCATAGTTTTTCA
Source organism: Ceratodon purpureus (assembly GCA_014871385.1). Lineage (NCBI taxonomy): Eukaryota > Viridiplantae > Streptophyta > Bryopsida > Pseudoditrichales > Ditrichaceae > Ceratodon > Ceratodon purpureus. The sequence continues at coordinate 21,024,484 of CM026426.1, read as the reverse complement.
TTTAACAGTGGCCTCGCCTACAGAGCCTCGTTCGAATGGCGCCAGCGCCATTTGAGCGGATTTTCGCCGTTATTTTAACAATTTGAAACTGATTATGAAATCCAGGTTACTTTAATGAGGCTCAGGATTCAGGAAAAAAGAGAGTAAGTTTCAGCCGCCATAAGCAAGAAATATAATGACAACTTTATGTTCAATCCAATTGTATATATGGTAATACCAAAAACAGTCTAAAATTTGTAGTTCAAACGCTCAGTGGTGGGGCCTGAAATCGAAGACTTTGCAACATAACTTCGCTGTTTGTTCTATCTGACTTCTAGACTTTCCAGCTCTGACCATGCCTACGACAAGAACTACACTCGACAGCCAGCGCTTTCATATGGGGTGAATGCGGGCGTTTTTAGGCGGCAATTCACGTTGGAGTAGGTATCCAGGTCTTCATTATATCTTCCACTTCAGCTCGACTCAATGTTGCCTGATGTGGCCGCTCATCAGTAAGCGGTAATCCGAGCACCCGGTTGTAAATGTGATACATATGCTTACAAGTCATGTAAAAATGTCCAGGCTTGTGGTCAGACACGCTGTTGACGAAGAATGGACAAGTACATGACGGCATTTCACAGATGGTGATTACGTAATTTACAGATTTGTTCGTAGTCGTCGACACAGTGTGCAAATTGAACGTGTAAACAGAATCCTCCTTGCATTGACTCAGTACCCGAACCTGTGCGACCATCCGTAATCCATTATCCCTTCTGGACTCCCCACTGTTAGTCAATGATCTTCTATTGACTTTCTTCCCGGCCCTGCGCGGAGGTCTTCTCAGCGGATTCATTGGTGAGACGTTACTTGCAAACTCAATTTGTTGGAGTTTGAGCTGCTCCTCTACAGAAGCATCATCAACCAAGAGGAATCCGGCTCTACCCAGCTCATTAGCCTCTGACGTAGTCAACTTCGTACCCATATCAACTAGCCAGACCCTTGGAAGTTTTGGCGATTTCCCTCCTCTCATGTGGAGAACATGGTCGCTTCCCACACACCCTGCTGCTGATCTTGGATAGAACCAATAGATTTGGAAGCTCTTTGTGAAACGAATTTCACATATGCCATAGAAAGATGGAGCTGCGACACTGAGATTCGAGTTACTTTTGAGAGGACGACAACAGGACTCCCATCTTCCGTTTCGATCAACATAAGCGGAACATTTGGGATCCTCCCCCGGTAAGGATCTACGGATAGCCCATTCATTGTGGTCTACTTCTCTTTCTAGGACCGGGTGCCCGAACTGTAATACAGGCTGTGCGACTGGAGTTTCCTGGTGTTGATATTGTGGTATGTTTGAAAGACCGGGACGAACAATTTCCTGATGCGTTACGTTATAAGGTGCATAAAAGGAATGATTTCCATGTCCATAACTCTGCCCCGAGATGTTTGCTCTAGGAACAGGGATTCGGATTCCATTCTACCCCATGTATGATTCATGGGTGGGATTCAAGGATGATGACAATATTTGATTTGTCAGATATTGCTGAGTAGAAGGCGGAAGGCAGGAAGCCCTCCACATAGTGCTTTGCTGATTATATTGTGGGGCACGGTAGGGATCATATTCCTGGTGGGGCTCAAAGCTCTGTGACTCAGCTTGCGATTGCAGCCTCTGATTGCCCGGGTTTGATACCGCAGTGGCCAGATTTTGACGTTGAGTTTGCCTGAAATCGCTCATTGTTGATGTAACGCCGACCGTGGGACCCCCTTGGAATGCACTCTCGTGCTGCCATGCCCCCCCCGCTGTTGTTGGTGCAGTGCCAAATGGCGCCGGCGCCATCCCAGAAGAGTTTGGAAAACGTGGTGGAAAACGTGGTGGATGTCCTATCGAGCTCTTCTTCCGACGCCTCTGGAATGGAACTCAGTTCCCTTCACTGCAGCCTTCACCGCCATTGCGACTTTTTCAGGGCGGTGTGACCTTGCTGCACTTCTCAGCAACAAGTCAGCCTTCGACGGACCAGAATCTTTGAGTTGGCCTTTTAAGGCCGCTAGACAGAATTGTTGCTGGAGTAATGACCGAGTCATGTCCTCTGCACACACGGTGTACAAATCCATTTTTACCTTGTATCCACATGCAGATGTTGCCCACATGGAGCTGTGGACGGGTTCGCATAAATTCGTACTTGGAATTAGTGCTTCGCTTCCTAAATCTAGATCAAGTTCGTTCACGTGGTGATAAGCAAATAACGTCCTCCTTGCCATCCACCACGTTTTCCATGCAAGCATGAATTTGATGTTGCATTTTTGTACTGCTCCAGACGATTGCCACCAATCTTCTAATTCTTCAGCAATCTGTCGGAATTCCAGGTTTGTTGGTGCTAATGCCCATCGTTTGCACATCTCGACATGATGAACTCGGAACTTCTCCATAACCCACTTATTGGTGTGATCACGGATGCTTTGCACAAAGTGGAAATAGCACGTCCTAAGTATAGGATGTTCAGTGTTGGCGACATTATTGTCAACGTCGTCGGGATTTCCGTCCAACCCCTCCACCAATCCATAAACTGCCCTTACAGCGTTGTAGTTTGCCGGAGCAGTGTCTGCCATAAAGCCCTTGAATTTTGGTTTAGGCATCCCTCGTTTTTGTATTGCACTTTTGAGGAGCCTCCAAAATTTTATCTGGTTTTCTGTGTTTTCCAACTTCATCTCACAAACCGCTATGGTGAGCAACCGCTGGAGATTATGATCGTACACATGGGCTGCCATCGTTGTCCATTGATGAATTCGTCTAACGTGGTCAAACATTACGAATGAATCCTTTAAATCTCCTGATGTCATTCGCCTTACCAAGTCCACCCCGCTTCCAACACCAACAGTCGACATTTTAAATACAAATTTGATGCCTTCATCTGACTGACCAGGGAAATGACTATCTTGAATGTAACAGTACCGGGAGTAACGCTTCAACGCCAAAATGCAGCGCTCTTGGTCAGACCTGAACTTAGTAACGACATATTTTACTCGAGTCTTGTCGTGGAAAGGTGGTGCATCCTCTAGAATGCGGACTATGTCTTCTTCGTTCAGCATCTCCCTCTCTTCTACTGTTGTGCTTTGCATTATTAAATCAAAGAAGTTTCTGTGCGCACATCAAAATCCTACCCATCCTGGTGCAGCCAGCAGCCACGGCTGGTCATCCACAAACTTGTGGATTGTATCCGTCATGTTGACATATGCCCCCCCACTTCGCCCTGCAGGTGAGAGATGAGAGTGTGTTCCGGCGTGCACAACCGCTCGTGTTAGAAACTCTGATTCATGGCTGATTATCCAAAGAACAGCGCTGCACTGTTGGACACTATAAGGGGTATAATGCCAAAAGGAACATCTCCAGTCGCTGTCTATTGGCGTTTTACCAGGTGTTGGCCTTGTATGACATCGGCCATCCCAGTACAGTGTGTTTGGTCCACCATGGAGGTCGACATGGGGGCAATCCTTGTTTCTACACTCAAATGCTCCAGCGCAAAAACTCTTTCGAACACGGAGAACTGCTTCCTTGAGCCGTGCTGAATTATAGCTGTTGGATTTTATCCAAGGATGCCCATCGAAAGACAAATCTATTGTGATGTAATCGTCATCTGTCACTCGAGGAACTTCGTAAATCTGATTTCCTTTATACTCCCCCGGCAGATACCTGCACTTTGTGTGTGGGAAATCTACTAGGAGGAGACTCGCGAGCTCACCAGTGCAACCCTTGCCAGGCAGATCCATTAAGTTCGGATATATGGAGAAAGCACCGGGAAATGGCGAGTCTTTGTCCTCAGCTACCATTGCCCTTGGCCTTAAAGGAGAGCTTGGTGACATATAAGAATGAGCGTGGAGTTCACCCTCCGACTTCGCTTGCAGGGATTCCACTGGACTCTGACCACACGGGGGAGCATGTAATCGGTTGCTTGACGTGGGACTTTGCTGTGGAGTTGTTACATCAGGGGAACTGGGTGCATGGTGCACCACCGTGCTCCGAAGATCCATGGTACCAATTGGCTCGACTGGATAATCCTCAAGGCAGAGGTTTCGTTTGCCTGGAGCATCTGCCCTGCGCAATCCAGAGCCCCCTTCAAACTCAGGACTTCCACACGAAAATCCACCTTCGCTGTAAGGGCTGTCACACGACGTATCCTCCAAAAGATGGCAATCCAAAGGCTCTTCATTATCATTTCTTTCTGGTTGTATTTCCGCTTCCCGGGGAGGTACTCCCATCTGAAGATCCTCATGTACAATGTAAACCCCGTCTACTGTATAGGGCAACGTGAAGATCTTTTGGCCATTCTTTTCTTCGGGACAGAATCGACCGCAGAGGGCTCCATCAATATCCAATTTTTTAATATGCAATGTTCCAATTCTTAGGCCAAATGACTCCACTAGATCGGACTTTGGGATTTCAACTGAATCACCGTAACCAGCGAAATCAAATCTTGCAGTTCCTCCAGCTAACGCTAATTTCAAAACACGCGGTATAGCTGCTACTGCCTCCATCGTAAATTGCATACTACTATGATTGGTTCAGTGGGACGTAGCTTGTACGTGAGCGGAGAGCGCAGAGCGGAGAGCGCAGAGCGGAGAGCGGTGAGCGCAGAGCGGAGAGCGGTGAGCGCAGATTTGGAGAGCGGAGAGCACAGAATAGGGGATAGAACCTTAAAATAGCAATTTTTTTACTAAAAATAAATTATAAAATTAGAAGATTCGAATATTCTTAGTATATTTTTGGAAAGTTACTAATTTTAGTAATTTTATTGACCCTATAACCGTGGATTAATTACAGTATTTTCATTGAATTTGTAGTTCGTTTTCTCTTTTCTTGGTGATTAATTATTTAGCGTGCACCAATTACTATGCTCTAGCTCCTTCTAACTAGTTCAGGCATACATTAATTCCCCTTATCTCCTCAAATTTATATGCAAATTACTACTTAAAATGTATTGGTATTGAACCTCTTAAGAGGAATCAAGTAACATTTAATTTCCTAACATTTTCTTAACATTGCTAGAATTCATCCGCCATAGTCTACATGCCTTACAACTTTTTTATTTCTTTTATTTTTTATATTAACTTCCATTATTCTATCTATCTTGTTAGAGGGGTCAAAAGAGTCCTTTCCTTTAATTCTCTTTCATTTTATTTTCTCTTTTATTTTTTCAATCGCCTTCATATTTTTTTCAACCTTACTATTTATTTTCCTTTGTTTACTTTTATTTTTCTAATTTCATTTTATATAAATGTTTTTTTTTTTTTTTTTTTTTTTTTGCTTTTATAATTTCATTTTTTTTTATTTTTTTTTAAAATTTTAAATGCTAGATGACCTCTGTTAAACCCTCATCTTTTCCCATTCAGTTTAGGAGGATGACAACTTTTAAATGAATGAAAAGCCGATTTTCAAGGGCGCCAAGCATCTTCTTCAGGGATATTTAAGATAAGAGTATGGAATGTCTCTTCCTCTTTTCTGTTGGTGTTTTGAGAAGCTCTTTTCCGTAGTGCGGGACAGCAGTTATGGAAGACGTTAGAGATATTGTTGTATCACTTGCTGACGATGTTTGTCCATTTCAACCATATGTTGAGGTGGAGGACGAAGAAGAGGTGATGGCCAACAGCCAAGGGCGTCCTTTGACAACGGATGTTGACGTACAACCGGATGTAAGAGTTGATCCTCCACGTTCAGGAAATTCGGATGATATCATAGTGCTAGAGGAGGACGCAGATGTGCCTTTGCAACCACATGCATACTCGAAGGTTGGAAAGATCCCAAGGGGAACCTATTCCAGGGAATCAGTGAATCGGAGGCGGGGAGGTGGGCCATTGTTGAAACGTTCTTATCAAGGACACTTGCCAAGTGTCGGAACAAAAGTGAATGCGAATGTAGTTTGTCCTGTAGTACAATCAGCGGCTGATAGTCCTGCTAATAGTGTAGTGGGCAACCCTAAACGTGTTAGGTTCGAAGATTAAGACATCTAATAACAAGTATATTTTTGCTGTAATAAAGGGTACATGTCAGAGGATACGAGGTATATAGTGCACTTGTTCAAGATAGAATGTATTGAAATAGAATGCAATCAATGTGAACGACAAAGCCTTTAATATAATGAAAAAGTCAATACAGCTTCTGAATAGCTGACTTAGTACATGGTATATTACTAAAATCATTCACTACGTGACAAATGGCCATTGTGGAAATGGCAGTTCTAAAGTAGGAGGGCTACCTACTTCTTCGCCAAGGGGTGACGCAAGATTCCACTCTCTAGGAGAAGCTTGACCTCGTTGAAGCTAAAGGTAGGCGCATGGATGAAAAGCTCGGCTTCGGGATCACGGTTGCAGACCTTCAAGAGTATGTAGTAAAGGTGCTTACAATACGTGAACTGAGTCTTGCCACGGAACGTAGTCATCGTCTTCTTGAATGTTAGGCAAGTGCAACCAGGGTAAGAACTGATGGTAATCTGGTACCGTGTGATGTGTGGTGCGACGCCCGAATCCAGCCGAATGATGCAACCGTGGCCCGGCTCAGGTATCATGGTGACGGAACGGAGGCGCGATTTGAGTGACTCGGAGGAGCCCATGGAGAGTCGCTGCGCCGGATTGGGACGAGTGGCAGTGCGCTTCACCATCTTGCCGTCTCTCTTGCCTGGGTAGCGGTCAGCGTCTGCAGGGACTGGCACCGAGCTGAGATTTGCAGGGGGGGGGGAGAAGAGAACAGGCGTCTTGGGGAGATCGGCTTCTTCGGCGGAAGTTGAAAGCCCGCTGCTTCGAGGGCAAGAATCTTAGTGAGTTTTAGGTTAGTACCAAGTTTCATTGGCCACACCTCTGGAATGGAGGGGAATTCTTGGTCCTTTGAGTAGTGTGCTACCCACTTCCGCTTAGAGCCTTCCACGCAGCGCTCAATATCATCGGAGCAGAAGAAGAACTCTGTCTTCTCGACTGTGTTCCTACGGTAGTTAGTCCAAAGCCCAGTGTAGGTCGGGGCAGCTGTGCAATGGGGCCCCCTGACGATTCTCTCAGTGCACTTCTTCTTCGTTTCAGCTCTTTGGGCCCAGCAGCACTTTGCAGAAAGTTTGTGAAGTCTCGAGATGTGCCACTCCTTCACGTCGACCTTGATTTCTTCAACCGCGTTGACATGGCGAATGCCGCCCTTGTTCAGAGGTGAAGGTAAAGGGGAATCAACTTCTTGGGCAGGAGATTGGGTACCTTCTACCTTGATGTCGTGTTCGGAGTCGTCTTCCACAATGACGGGCATCCGCATAGGGCGAGCCCTGACGGCACGTCTTGGGCCTCTTGGGCGTGAGAAGTTTGTCTTGTCCGGGCGATGAGACTCCTCGTCAGCGCCGATGGGGACGTCGGCTTTTCGCTTCTGTGAACCGAAGATTTCCGCTCCAGGCATGATAGGCTGACGGGTGCAGAACTCATCCATGACCTGGCATATCGAGCATGGGGTTTTCGAGCAGTGTAGGATTTCCCCATTTCTTCGCGTTGCGTTCCGCCATTCGGAGCCTGAGTTCCTTCTTGGACGGTCCTCTTCCGCCGACGTCACTTTTGAGGAACTGGTAGTAGTTAACAACCTGTAGAAAAGCCCGAACGAAATCGTCCACGGTAGCAACGTAGAGGTCGTTCCCGTTGTTTCCAGAAGCTTGGAGCCACTTGTTGTGAACTGTTTCGGCAAGGTTACAGGTGGGCATCTCTGTGAGTTCTTCTTCCGTGAATTTCTGCAGTTTTGACAGTAGGAGCCATTAGATTCACGGATTAGAGTTTTGTAGGTTAGGGCTAGGAAACCAGTATGAAAAACATGAAAACAGAGTGCAGAGATCATACCTCGGTCATGAATCCCCCCCACTGGCGGAAGCGGTGGTGCCAGAATGACAGCCACTGATCAAATTTGATGAGTCCGCTTTCGCCAACGACCCCGGTGGATGCCCACCAGGCTCGCAACGCGTGGTACAGAGTTTCCGCCTCTGCCATGCTGGTCGTATTCTTGTACTGAGTGCACATCTTCTTGTGCTGTTCCCAGAGTTCTTCGGGGAAGTGCTTCTGCGTATACGCCACCATGTTCTGAATCCAGTGGAACAAGCACGACCTCTCCCGGTCCTCCATTGGGTCCTCTTTGTTGCCATTGCCGTAAAGGATTCGCACTGCATTCCAATTCGCCTGTGCGTTATCCGCCATGAACCCCTTGAAGTTCGGCGCTGCAACGCCATTGATCTCCATGACCAGGTTCAGGTTTTTCCAGAAGACGAGCTGGGCCTCTGTGTCCTCGGACTGCATGTCGCAAGTGGCGATTGTGATCACGCGGCAGTAGGTGGCATCGTACACATCGCACGCCAGCGTCGACCAGTCTTTCACGCGTTTTACATGGTCGAACATGATCCATGCGTTCTCCGAGTCTCCCCCAGCTTGCATACGGCTGACCAAGTCGACACCACTTCCCGGCCCGACCTCCGACATCTTGAAGACGAAGACTTTGTCACGCATAGATCTCTGACCAGGAAACCTATTCTCCTGGACATACGCCCAGAGACTGTTTCCACGGAGCTTGGTGATACCGTCCATGACTCCGTACCTTCTGTATTTTTTGAAGATTGCGACTTTGTTGCGGATGTTGGGCGACGCCATGTCTTTGCATCGATCCAGAACAGGGACCAGCTCCTCCATCGTCAGTTTCCTCGGTGGTGCATCCTCGGGCTATAGTAGGTAGCTCCCAATGAGGAGTTTACTCGCCTCCAAGACAACGGCGCTCTTTGTTGCTTTGTTGTTCATCTCTACCTGCTCTTCTATTAAGCTACTTATCTCTGCTTTAGAGTCTCTGTAGTCTCCAACTTTCACTAGATGATCATGTGTTCCTATGTGATAACAAGCTCTAGTCTGATTCGGTTTGCCCACAACGTAATAAATCTTAGCCTCGCATGTAGCTACACATGATGGAGGTTCTTTACATACCTTGCACAATAGCGTCGAGTCAGATGGAGGAGGCTGATCCATGACAAAAGCTTGCAGGGTACAGCTTTCGAACTCAGTCTCGTGAACGTCGAAGATCTTGGGAACACGTTTCAGAAAGTCACACTCCTCGTTGGTGCAGCGCAGCCATCCGACGCAGTTGGAACTTCGAAAAGACAGTCCGAAGTCGTTCTAGATGTTTGTTGTGATGGTCTTGGTCCACAAGTGTCCGTCGTATCGTTTGTCCATTCCCTGCATTGACTTGGCGGCGAGCTTAGAGGATCCTGCAGCAGCTGGTGGCAACTCAAAAAGAACCGGACCATCAAACTTCGCAGGCAAGTACTCTACTCTCTCGTGTCTAATAGTGGAATAGTCTATCTTCTTCAAAATGTTTTTTGACCCACGCGCCTTTGCAAGCTGTTGAAGGAGCGGAACAATGCTAACTGTGACCTAGGACAATGGAGGAGAGACATTGGAAGGAGGAGCATCAGCGTGGACCTTGGGCACCAACTTGACGGGACTAACTTCGTCATCAGAGGAGAGAGAAATGACTGTCGGAGGGGGAGGTTTCTCTACGTCTGAAGTCTCGGTTCCAGGCTCGACTTTGACCTTGACATCACGAGGTAAGGGAGTCTGAATTGTGCAAGTAGAAGAACGACGGGGGGTGAGGATCTCAGTGGATGCAGCCATCAGAGAATCAGTAAGACCATAGACTCTATAGGATCCAGGGAGGAGTCTCCACTGCAACATATTGTTTTCATCTCTCACAGAAGGTTGCCCGAGGGTGTGGGTAACCTCCGCAGTAACGTCATGAAAGATCTCCTCCTCTATACTGATGGAATCCTCACGGAAATGGAATCTGAGACTCAGGCGAAGAGAGGAGACTGTAGCTAGACCATCGTCATCTACGCAAAACCTAAGGGGGATGCCCATGCCTTGGGCGTACAGACAGACCATCCCCATGATCGCAGGCAACTCGGTAGTACTAGCGCAAAGAGGGTAAGAGTAAGAGTACTATTCAAGAGGTATCGCAAGACCAAAGTGAGAGGAATGAAGGATCGCTGGTGATCATTTTATTCAGGTTTGATTGTCCATGTGGACGACGAGAGAATGATTCATTCTGTCACGTAACAAATGTATGATTTATGAGAGACGGCGCTAACTAATCTGAACGCCAGTTTGTGCCTGTCTTAGTATAGCAGGTAAGATTTTCATAACTATACTTTAATAATTTGAATCGTTGAGCAGATTCTATTTGTCATGATATATTATAAGATTAGAATGAGCCGTCTTTTAAATTCCACATTTAAAACAATGAATATTAAAAAAGGCATACATTAAAGTGCTTGATTCAAATCTTTTAATATATAGTGTGCTTGGATTTTTTCTTTATATTTAAAGGTTAATAATTTTAACTTTACTTCAAAGTAGATTGATATTGGTACTCTTTAAATAAAGATGGTAGAAAAGGTGTCAGTTGTGAAGATGCTATATCAACTTAGGGTTGTATCGAAATAGTTGTACGTCACAGGTATTTAAGCTGGGAGGAAGTTCTGCAGAGAGCCTTTATGTGAGAGAGTCCTCCCTTTGGTTAGACACATGAAGCAGAGTGGAGGGCCATCTCCCTCTACTTATGTTACTCCGAAACGTAGAAGAAAACCAGGTCGTACAGATTTTACGGATAGAAGAGCCAGGAAGAGGAGAGAGTCACGAAAGAAGGTAGTATTTAAAAGTGACCATTTGAGTGCTCCTATGAAAAGGAGAGGATCAGGTCTGCCTGTTGCTTTGAAGTTCTGTAGCATTCGTAAACTCATACTAGACTCTATAGTGGAGGAGCATGAAGTTTTTTTAAAGAACACCGAAGTCGCTAATCACGAGCAGGAAGAGGAGGTAATTTTAAGAGGAGTTGCACGGGAGGCCATGACGAAAGAATTAGTCTTCAATTGTAGTCAAAGAGTAGAGTCACCGCAACCTTCTATTAGTTTCAATGAATTTTCGACGGGGGAGCCGGGCTCTCAATCAGATCTATACTTTGACTCCAAAAAGGTAAGCAATTCTACACCGTCTTATCTGAATCGAGTTGTTTAAATTAATTCAGTAGAAGCATTAGTAATAGAAAAATCTTAATTATATTGGGAAAATTACCGAGGGATCTGCTTTAAACCACGTAAGTGCCTAACAACTCACGACTGTGTCTTTTTTTAAAATTTGCGTAGAGTAACCTGAAGATAAGGGAAGTAGGAGAATCGAGTAGGGGTTCACTTGCAGAAGTGGGAGGCGAAATCGACCATCTGCTTGCCATAGCGAGGAGGGCGAGGAGTGAGATCTTGGGCGCAGGAGAAGGGGGCGAGGCTATGGCTGCGAGGCAGGAGCAGGAGAGAGGAGCGCTAGTGATGCAGGACGGAGGAGAGGCCGCAGAGCAGGGTCCGGAGATGGGCGCGGTTGACCTGGGAGAAGAGGACGAGCAGCTGATGTTGCCCGGGGACGCGAGCGAGGCGCTCGAGAGGGTGGACAATAGTGAGCAAGACCCCGAAGGTCGAGAGGAGGTACGCAGGAAGAGAGGCATTCAAATGTTGGAAATACTCATTAGTATGGATCTGGGGTTTCGAGTTGAGAATGTACGGATCAGACGGGTGGATTGCGTTTGACTTTGAGGCAGTCAATGTTGATGTGATGCGGAATCCGTACATTTGAAATAATGGATTGTTGAGGAGTCGGATCCCGCTTGTGGGTTGTGAGTATACGAATTTGGCTTGTAAGTTGTACCTTGGATTTGTGGCAATGTATTTCTTGTTGGGTTCCGGAAGATGGGTATGCTATGATTCCCTGCTCCCTTGCTCCGCAACGTCCCTGCCTACCGGCTCTATCGCTGCCGGGCCGTAGCTCACGATATGTGGATTGAGGCGGAGGCCATGCCGATCGGGCATGGTCGATGAAGCCGTGAGAATGGTCATTTTTTTTTTAAATTCGCTAAGCTCAAGCCCACTGTCGTTGCCGACAGTGGGCCGCGGCTCATCATATATGAAGTGAGGCGGAGGCCATGCCCATCAGCATGGTCGATGATGCCGTGATATTGGTCATTTTTTTTTAAATTCGCAAAGCTCAAGCCCACTGTCGGCAACGACAGTGGGCCGCGGCTCATGATATGTGAAGTGAGGCGGAGGCCATGCCGATCGGGCATGGTCGATGATGCCGTGATATTGGTCATTTTTTTTTTAAATTCGCAAAGCTGAAGCCCACTGTCGATGCCGACAGTGGGTCGCGGCTCATCATATGTGAAGTGAGGCGGAGGCCATGCCCATCAAACATGGTTGATGAAGCCGTGAGAATAATTATTTCTTTTTAAAATTCGCAAAGCTCAAGCCCACTGTCGTTGCCGACAGTGGGCCGCGGCTCATGATATGTGAAGTGAGGCAGGGGCCATGCCCATCAGGCTTGGTCGATGATGCCGTGATATTGGTCATTTTTTTTTTAAATTCGCAAAGCTGAAGCCCACTGTCGATGCCGACAGTGGGTCGCGGCTCATCATATGTGAAGTGAGGCGGAGGCCATGCCCATCAAACATGGTTGATGAAGCCGTGAGAATAATTATTTCTTTTTAAAATTTGCAAAGCTCAAGCCCACTGTCGTTGCCGACAGTGGGCCGCGGCTCATGATATGTGAAGTGAGGCGGAGGCCATGCCCATCAAACATGGTTGATGAAGCCGTGAGAATAATTATTTCTTTTTAAAATTCGCAAAGCTCAAGCCCACTGTCGTTGCCGACAGTGGGCCGCGGCTCATGATATGTGAAGTGAGGCAGGGGCCATGCCCATCAGGCTTGGTCGATGATGCCGTGATATTGGTCATTTTTTTTTTAAATTCGCAAAGCTGAAGCCCACTGTCGATGCCGACAGTGGGTCGCGGCTCATCATATGTGAAGTGAGGCGGAGGCCATGCCCATCAAACATGGTTGATGAAGCCGTGAGAATAATTATTTCTTTTTAAAATTTGCAAAGCTCAAGCCCACTGTCGTTGCCGACAGTGGGCCGCGGCTCATGATATGTGAAGTGAGGCGGAGGCCATGCCCATCGCGCATGGTCGATGATGCCGTGATATTGGTCATTTTTATTTTAAATTCGCAAAGCTGAAGCCCACTGTCGATGCCGACAGTGGGCCGCGGCTCATGATATGTGAATTGAGGCGGAGGCCATGCCCATCGGACATGGTTGATGAAGCCGTGAGAATGGTTATTATTTTTTCAAATTCGCAAAGCTCAAGCCCACTGTCGTTGCCGACAGTGGGCCGCGGCTCATGATATGTGAAGTGAGGCGGAGGCCATGCCCATCGGACATGGTCGATGAAGCCGTGAGAATGGTCATTTCTTTTTTAAATTCGCAAAGCTCAAACCTACTGTCGTTGCCGACACTGGGCCGCGGCTCATGATATGTGAAGTGAGGCGGAGGCCATGCCCATCGGGCATGGTCGATGATGCCGTAATATTGGTCATTTTTATTTTTAATTTGCTAAGCTCAAGCCCACTGTCGTTGCGCACAGTGGGCCGCGGCTCATGATATGTGAAGTGAGGCGGAGGCCATGCCCATCACGCATGGTCGATGATGCCGTGAGAATGGTCATTTTTTTTTCAAATTCGCAAAGCTCAAGCCCACTGTCGTTGCCGACAGTGGGCCGCGGCTCATGATATGTGAAGTGAGGCGCAGGCCATGCCCATCGGCATGGTCGATGATGCTGTGATATTGGTCATTTTTATTTTAAATTCGCAAAGCTCAAGCCCACTCTCGTTGCCGACAGTGGGCCGCGGCTCATGATATGTGAAGTGAGGCGGAGGCCATGCCGATCGGGCATGGTCGATGAAGCCGTGAGAATGGTCATTTTTTTTTAAAATTCGCAAAGCTCAAGCCCACTGTCGTTGCCGACAGTGGGCTGCAGCTCATAATATGTGAAGTGAGGCGGAGGCCATGCCCATCGGGCATGGTCGATGATGCCGTGATATTGGTCATTTTTTTTTTTAAGTTCCCAAAGCTCAAGCCCACTGTCGGCAAGGACAGTGGGCCGCGGCTCATGATATGTTAAGTGAGGCGCAAGCCATTTCCATCGGCATGGTCGATGATGCTGTGATATTGGTCATTTTTTTTTTAAATTCGCAAAGCTCAAGCCCACTATCGGCAAGGACTGTGGGCCGCGGCTCATGATATGTGAAGTGAGGCGGAGGCCATGCCCATCGCGCATGGTCGATGATGCCGTGATATTGGTCATTTTTATTTTAAATTCGCAAAGCTGAAGCCCACTGTCGATGCCGACAGTGGGCCGCGGCTCATGATATGTGAAGTGAGGCGGAGGCCATGCCCATCGGACATGGTCGATGAAGCCGTGAGAATGGTCATTTTTTTTTTAAATTCGCAAAGGTCAAGCCCACTGTCGTTGCCGATAGTGGGCCGCGGCGCATGATATGTGAAGTGAGGCGGAGGCCATGCCCATCACGCATGGTCGATGATGCCGTGATATTGGTCATTTTTTTTTTAAATTCGCAAAGCTCAAGCCCACTGTCGTTGCCGACAGTGGGCCGCGGCTCATTATATGTGAAGTGAGGCGGCGGCCATGCCCATTGGACGTTGTCGACGAAGCCGTGAGAATGGTCATTTTTTTTTAAAATTCGCAAAGCTCAAGCCCACTGTCGTTGCCGACAGTGGGCCGCGGCTCATCATATGTGAAGTGAGGCGGAGGCCATGCCCATCGGGCGTGGTCGATGATGCCATGAGATTGGTCCATTTTTTAATCGCAAAGCTCGAGGAAGCCACGGTTTTTATTGTTAACATTTGAGTGTTGGGGGCTGCAACCCATCTGTCGACAACGACAGAAGGGCTGCAGCCATCTGGTTGCAATCTCTTATTTTGATATTCAATAACCATTACTTTGTTTTGTAATTAGGATTCCTCTGAGGATAATATGGAGAGCCAACGTGAAGACCCGACTCCAGCAGAGACCGAGGTACTTCAATAGTTGCTCAACCAACCTAGCCCTGTAGGATTTTTAAGTGGAGATTTTTGCCTCCATTCTTTTCAAACTGGAATATAACCCTTTGTTTTTTTCTTTTACTTTAGGTATATTCAGATGCTCCTGAGATGTCTGCCACCTCCCCCATATCAGTTATCAATGTTTCCGATCTCTCGGATTCATTTGATCAGCCTTATTGTACCTGTGATGTAGCCAACCCTATTGTTGGAGATAGTGGACCTTTCGAGGTCCACTCTCCACAGTACATGCCTACTTCGCCCGTGTACCAGCCAACCTCCCCAGTGTATGAGCCCACTTCTCCGGCCTACATGCCCACTTCCCCTCAAGAGGGCTCACCGCCTATGTCTCCACCGTCTCCTTCCTCGCCTATCAGAGTGAGGAGGCCAGCCCATGTGGTGTTTGCTCTACCGGCAATTTTGCCGTGCCCGGTTTAGCAAACCAGGCGGTTTTGGAGGAGGCGCCGTCATTGGAACTGTAGACAGTCTAAGGAGTACTATAGTCGAGCATCACGTAGATAGTTCCCCCAAGCGCAGATGACGTTTGACTTGTTACACTTGTCACAAAAGAGATGACAGTATGAAGATATATTGTTACTTTCTTCTACATACTTGTCTTCTTTGCATGACATTAATTGATTGTTATTCCTTTCTTAATTCGCACTCCTCTTGGCAGGTTACTCAAACACAAGATGTGTGGGCCAAACCATCTTGTCCAACTGACTTGAAGACTGCTATGGAAGGGGAACTGCAGCATCGTATACACTTCAAGCTGGACTCCAACGCCGTCATCAACAACCTCAGGATCAAACCCACGCATAAGTCGCGAATGCTTGTGCCCCTATGCAGGATGATACCAATGGCCAAGGTTAGACCAGTGGGTGAAATGGGGGTACAACACTTGGAGCGGGAGTTCGTTAAGGGATACAGAGATGGCGTCCGCGTCATGTACATCTCCATGTACAACACTGAAGAGCAAACGAAGAATGTGACGGCGGAGATTATGGCCACTTGGAGCCCTTTATGGAGGGCAGCGAGTGATCGTTTTGATGATGAGGTCTCTGGGGACGAGGAGTTGATGCAGTTCTCGCACAAGATGTTTTATGTCTGGGAGGGTAACCATCGCCTCTCCGCTTGGCTCCGGCATATCAACAAGCATCATGCGGACGACCCATCTTGGCACATCTCTGTGCATTGCATTGTACTTGACCCCCGTGGCCATGTGGGCAATCTCTTGCACGCCATGCACGACATCAACTGGTAAGTTCAAAAATCGTGTGTATTTATTGTCCATTTGAAGACTTTTTCTATTATATTTCATTACACTTACTTACTTATTTGATATTCAGGTCAACTGAGAATGACCACGTGAAGAGTAATCTCCCAGCAAAATTGTTTCGAATCCGCTCATTCGGAATGATGAAGCTGGAGGAGTTCAAGGACCTCCTCAACCCAGAAGAATACGATGCTTGTTTGAAGAACAAGCCACCGAACCCATCATGGTTTCCCTTGACTACTCGAGTTTTCATCGCATTTCTTTACCGAGTAAGCTCTACCTCCTCTCTGTCTTTGCTCGTTTTATCTCCTCTCATTCTTTGAAAGTTTTACTTCGTTCGTTTATGATTTCTCTAAGAATTGGTTATTTTTCTACAGCGGGAACTTGCTGTGGCCTCGGATGAAGCAGCTAAGGCCTACAAGGAGAAGACACCGGCGAATGAACAGACTGCATCTGCGGTTTGGGAAATCATGAATGACGCGTCTGAGAAAATGGTGGACTCCATTAAGAATAAAGACTTCACCAAGTACTTGGCAATTGCAAATCCCAAAAACGGAGACGACTTCCTGAATGAGGTAACACCTTCATGCAATTTCAGTTAAGTATTTGGAATTGTTACAATGTTTTGGGAGTATATTTTCTAATACTTCTCTACTCCTGGCAGATCAATCGGCATTACAGTCAGAACTCAAAACCTGAGATGTCGCTCGATAAGCTCCAGAAGATCTGTCCGGCAGCCGTTGAGCCCAAATACAAGGTTCGGTGGCTGAGGTGGTGGAACTCATCTCTGAGTTCCCAACTCTCTTACAGATTTCCACCGCCCGGATTCAAGGATACTGATTTCGACCCTTGGTTGAACAGGGCTTCATTCTGGGCTGGGGTATGGTTTCGAAATATGCCTTACCTATTACAACATGCTTTCTGAATTCTTCTGTCATTGGTACTTATTTGAATTCTGTATTACAGTTGGAGGAAGCCGTCATCAACGAGGTCGAGGACATTTTCAAGGCGGAGAACATCGATATCGATTGGAGGGCATTTCCTGATGTCCAACAGCCGGGCGACTATGTCGAGAGTTCACGTATTATGCTATGGGACAAGGCCTTCCCTACGTTCATTGGAAAGAAGGCTGAGAAGCCCTTCAACAAGAAGTCCAACTTCGCTAAATTCCCTGGAAACGCTGAAGTTGTCAGGAGGGTTATTTTCCGGTATGTTACGTAACTTTCTTGCATTTGCATAATATAATTCGCTATAGCTTTCTATGCTACTGACCTTCTAGATTTCTTCCCTTAGGTACTTCAAGCGAGAGCTTCTATTGAAGGGGGCCATCACGGTCCAGCAACTCCCCAACTACTTCCGTGCTTGGACGCAAACAACCTCAGACCAGTGTATCTATTCTCCCCAGCAGTTGAAAAGGTACAAAGCTCCTCACTTGCTTGAGGGATGCTGGTACCTTGATTGTTTTCGCGGTTTCACTATTGACTCTGAGGTGGACATCAAGACTCTACATGATGCCGGTGAGGTCGTGGCCGAAGAAACGTTGGATGCTACTGAAGATGACGGAGGCCCTAAAGACCAATCATCCGCTCCTCCACCGAAGAAAGGGAGAGCTCGGCGACTGAAATCTTTGCGATCACATTCACAAGCTTCACAGCAAACTGGTGCGGCGTCTTCCGCTCCAGAGCAGACGGCACCAGAGCCCTCTCCAGGTAATGTGGTTACGAAGCCTTCTTCAACTTCTTCACCGGGTCTGTCCTCGATCAATGCTTCGGAGATCAACAGAGGTCTCCTTGAGCAGAGGAAGGCCAAACTATATCCTCAAACAACTTCTTCCGTTGGAGCTTCGATTTCCACACATGTTTCCGTCTTCAACTCATCTGTGGATTCCATGTTACGGCGAAATAAGAGACAGGAGAGAAAAGGTGGCGACCCGGATTGGATCAAGACTCAAGACTTCATTCGCAAGGTACGTTTTGATATTTTGACATTTAATGGATTCTGCCACCTCTACTCGCTATGTAGTTACTAACTCTGCTTTCTTGTTTCCTCAAGTTTGGAGCAGGCCGCGAAAACGGAGTTCCGGACCGGTGCAAACAAGAGGACCATCTGGGAGTCGACTTGATCATTGCCGACATCCCTGAGAATCTTCCCGTCCCATCCGTTTCCGTTCCCCCCACGAGTATTCCGCCTTGGAACTCTCGCGAGAAGGATTATGTGTTCGACATCTTCCGTTTTGCAGATAATTACCTGCAGAAAGATGGTGCCATCTGCCTCATCTACAACACTGATCAGAAGCTGGCTAAGGATATCGACGAAGAAGCTGCCGGTGGTGACTACGTGCTTTTCAAGGACTGGTGGGGCGTCAATGTCCTCGGCCTGACTTCTCCTACAAACCCCGAGAACTTGGTAATTTCCCTAAACATACCCTTCTCTTTACTTTCTGATAACCTTTGCGCTTAATTTTACTCACTAGTTTTGCTTGACTGCAGACTATGCGGTTCTGAATTCGCGTCTACGTTCGTCGTGGGAGTATTTTCTCCTTCCAGACGAAGAAATCCGAGCTCATGCATGGGCTCCTCAACATTATCGAGAGTGATGCCATTTTCAACTTTACGGATGTGGAATCGCAGCTCATGAATGGGGAGGTGCCATGGAGGGGTCCAAGGGAGAAATCCCCTGAGATGATGCAGGGCATAATTGAGGAGCTGTCGAAGCCCGGCGACATAGTCCTTGATTGGAATGCTGGGACAGGTAACTATTCATACATATCTCTGCTTAATTATTCCTCCCATTTTTTCCACAATTTCTCATTTCTTTGTTTCTCTCCGGGTTTCAGGGGCCTCCATCAAGGCTTGCGAGGCTATTGGTCGTCACATTCTCGCTTTTGAGGAGGACGAAGCCATATTCAACGCCCTTCTCAAACCGTGCATGGCTAGACCATCCGCCATGGGCCCTCCTAAACATCCTAGGCCGGCAGCAGCAGACGAAGCCCCTCCAAAGAGACCAAGACCTGATAAGTGGTGTAAGTCTTCTATTCTTTGTTCAAATTATCCAAGCATTACTTCTCTTTCCAACTCTACGTACTCGATCTAACCACAATCGGTTCTCTATTGCAGAGTAGTTTCAGCAACTCCGCCACGTGGGCCAAGAGCAGTGTCCACTCCATCGTGGCGTCTTCATTCCAGCCCGATTCAGCCTTTCATACTTCCGGACTACGCAGAGAGCTTAGCACAGGCGTTTCAAACTGGAGCCCTTACATATGTTCCTAGTCGGCCAACTACTTTTGATCCTAGGGCCCTTATATTTGTCGATGACGAGGCGGTAGAAGGAGATTCGGAGTCATCTAGTTCTGAGAGTGAAAGTAGCGACTGTAGCATGTTGTGAGTTTGAAGGAGGCTTCGGTTTATTGTTTTTTTCATTTGATTTGATTTGATTTAATTGGAGTTCATTGCGTAATCCTTTGTCTACTCTACTATCCTAAACCTAAACTTGTTATGATTCTCATTTCCAATTTGTCTCCTTGTATGTAAAGGATGAAAAGTCACAACTGTGCTGCTCAAAATATAATATGAAGAATGAAATGTTACAAAAGAAATTCTCAAAATTTAAATTGCGCTGCAATTTATATTTTAATCATTCAGAATCCCACATTTCCATAGCCATGTTACATATTCTTGACTTGGTGTACATCTTGGTTTCTGCTTCTCCATTATTGTACACGAACTCTGAAATATTCCACGAACTTTTAAGAGCATTTCTTTTAGTTGGTTTCGAGTTGTCTTATTTCTAGAATTGTCTATCTGGTCTACAGCCATCATGCTGGAATACTCGTATCTAGATCCAATACGGGACCACATCTAAAGAAATGTATTCGAATACCCCACTAGACTTCACAGTACTAATCCTTCGGAGGATATACAGTCCAACTCTTGTCGATATCAAACCAGCAAGTTTCGCCATCCGATATGATTACTTCGGGCAGCTGAACAACTGGATTCTCATCGACGTTCGATAGCAAGGGATACGAGATTAGGGACAACTCCATAATACGGAGAAGCTCATTGGTACAAAGCACTGTCCAACGCCATTCACCTTCACCAACATGGAGGCTTCCGATGTGCCTAAACGGTGGCAGGTCCATGCCTCATTCCCTGGCGCGCTCCACCTCCAGCAGCCAGGGCCGTAGCTCCTGATAACTCGCCGGTGCCTTTGAGGGCAAACCTACAGCGGCTCTCGTCCTCCTCGATCTCGCATTACACACCTTCGGCATCGCGCAACACACTAAATTGTTGTAGTCTTAAAACGTTCCACGCAAGCTTGCAGATTGATCCCCTCGAACCCCTACGCTACCTTCGCATACAGACTGTGTCACTATCCTAATACGCCACCTAGAAACAAGCTCAAGAAACCAAGAGTGACCTCCTTCTCTGGAACCCAGCTCACCAAGTGTTGTTTCATGATGAAAATCTCCTACTTGTATCACTCAAATGAAGATGCTTCACTGCCTAGGAAGAGAGAGTAATCTTCGATGAAGACAAGGACTCTAACAAGGTATATCTTGGTTTCCGCAATGCAGATATTATACACGAATTTTGAAATATTCCAGGAAGTATTCAAACCTTGCCTCCTTTATATTCTGTGAAATTTGTTTTTTTCCTTGTGCATTTACATAATCCTATGAAAGAATTAATTGTTTGATCTAAAACTTAACCCCTGATCATTGTATCTTGCCTAAACCCATGACAAATCTTACTAAATATATGCATGACGTCATCATGACATCAGCCCTAATTTGTATCTAAGAGAACAAACGTAATAAATTCTTACCAGAGATAACCCTGATTTCCACGGTAATATACTCTTTTCCTAAAAAACGTGTCAAAATCAACCCTTAATTTAGTAATTTTCCACGGTTATAGGGTCTACATTGCTTTTAAAAATTCTGCTAATTGTCAATTCTGTGCTCTCCATTCTGTGCTCTCCGCTCTCCGCTCTACGCTCTCCGCTCACATACGAACTTTCCCCTGGTTCAGTGGAATGAGATTTGCAGACACCATGTCGCCGCTCTTATATACGAGTTAATACATTCGTTAGGAATTTGCAACGGACTCATGTATCAAATTCTACTCGTTGTGTTAAAAGTGTGCGATTGAAACGGTCGAGAAGAAAAGTGCCGCCAGTTTTTAACCAATTCAATTAAAATTGCCGATTTCGTGCTCAGAATCGATTAAGTACATGTTGTGCCTCTGAATAGTCTCTAACGTTGTGATCTACGCCTAGTTGCTTCCGTTGCCTATTACGTTTTGCAATTACTGTGGTGCCAACGGCCCTTACTGGTGTCCTATATATAGGACAAAGGTCAATCATGGTTATCCACGACTTGTCAGCTGCGAGGCACTCCATCTCTCGGAATAGCGACAGTGGTACTCCATCCCCAGATCCGGTTTACAAGGTGGGGGTTCACAATGCCGAGCAGTACCAGTTTGTCGAGGTTGAGGTCAAGGGTTGGAGGACTTATGGATAGCTTCCTTGCTGGAGAGGCGACTCAAGCCATCAACATGACTGATGCAATGGAGAGGCGACGGCGTCGGAGGTTGCAGGATGACAAGGATGGTGGAGGTCGAGGACGCAAGAAGCAAAAGACTGATGGCCAGGTACTTCGAGTCAGATTTTCTTGGATGCGCTTATTGGGTTGTTTCGGATTTAGGTCAGATTGCTTTGTTGTTTCTTGGGTTCGCACTTCATTTCTCCGCAATTAGATTCTCAGGTTTGATTAGAAGATCTACCGCCGGCTCCATGCGCCGCGGAATTTTGAGTCAGTTTTTCTTTGTCAAGGCCATGCGATTCTCCTCATTGTCTATGCCTTATCCTGAGAATTCGATGCTCAATCAAGCAACCGCTCGGGTTGTAATGGAGATGGTGCATCTGACCATGACTTGTTGACCGGATGGGGATAGGCTGAGCCGCAACTGTTTGTATACTGTCGAGATAGCCCTCTCCATGTGAGGTGACGCCGGCGCCATCACACTCTCTAATTTTGATCCATGTCTCTGAACCCTAACACGTTTGTGTAATACATGTTTAGAGTTTAGATTGTTTTTTGTACTCTTCGGACTTCTGTAGGCCTGTATTACACCAACCTGGCGCCGGCGCCATCTCCCTTTTCAATCATTAACTGCTTTCGAGGGAGATAGCATTTGCTTTGATATGAGCGTTGTGCTCTTGACTTAATACTAGAAGTGTTCTCTGCTTAAATAATTTCTCGGCACATGCACTTTACTAGGTTTCTGCTAATTGCTCGATCGGTCCTCCAGCCAAGGGTCTGTGGTATTAGCTTGCATTGTCGTCACTGCTATTTGCTTGCATTATTTGCGGTAATTGCTTGGATAAGCCGTGAATCCTGCTTCTAATGATAAGAATTCTTTATATTATATTTCGGTAGTGTTGGCGCCGGCGCCACTCTGTTTCAATTAGCGTAATTCGGATTGGTCTCCTTCAGGATGCTCGAGAATGTTTAAGAATGCTTTGTTTGTAGTTGATGGTTGGAACCCTCTGATTGTGATGGGGCTCTCGGTGTTTTGCGTTGCAGCTAAGCTCGTGGTTTTCTCTTCGGTTTCGCTTCTAGGTTGACTATCCACATTCCCTGCCCATCTGTCTTTCTTTAGCATGGTGATCACTTGCGGGTTTTTTTTAGTCCTTCTTCATATATTTTCAATTCTATTATCTTCTTCTTAACAGAAAGACGCTGTCTCTCAACCGTTGGCTAGGAATTTCGTAACTTTCTGTTCAGTTCATTAGCTCACTTACCTGTCCCCATCATTTTCTATTACAACAATGCTTCCATAATCTTAATTCGGATCGGTCTGCTCGAGAATGGTCGAGAATGTTTGAAAATGCTCTGACCTTAGTTGCTGGTCGGAACTTCCTGATTGTAAATTTTCCTCACATGCACTTCAGAAGGATCATGTTATCTCCTCACTCGGTCCTTTAGCGGAGAGTTTCAGGTATTTGTTTGCATTGTCGTCACTGGTATTTGCTTTCATTGTTTGTGGTATTTGCTTGCATAAGCCGTGAATCCTGGTCCTAATGATAAGGATTATTTATATCATAAATCGATAGTGTTGGCGCCGGCACCAAGTCCATCTCTTTGTCAGTTCCAGTTCACTGTTTCGATTAGCTTTATTTGAATTCGTCTCCTTGAGAATGGTCGAGAATGTCTGAAAATGCTTTGACCTTAGTTGCTGGTCGGAACTTCCAGATTGTAAATTTTTGTCACATGCACATCCTGTTATCTGCTCTCCTGCTGTCCTGCACCGGAGAGTTTGTGGTACTTGCTTGCATTGTCGTTTCTGGTATTTACTTGCATTTTTTGAGGTATTTGCTTGCATAAGCCATAGAACCTTCTCCTTATGATATGGGTTATTTATATTATAGTTCGATAGTGTTGGCGCCGGCGCTAAGTCCATCTGTATGTCAGTTCCAGTTCACTGTTTCGATTAGCTCTATACGGATTGGTCTGCTTGAGAATTGTCGAGAATGTCTGAAAATGCTTTGACCTTAGTTGGTGGTCGGAACTTCCTAATTGTAATTTTTCGTCACATGCACTTGAGTAGGATCCTGCTATCTGCTCTCCTGCTGTCTTGCAGCCAAGAGTTTGTGGTACTTGCATGCAATGTCGTCACCGGTATTTGCTTGCATTGTTTGAGGTATTTGCTTTCATAAGCCATAGAACCTTCCTCTTATGATAACGATTATTTATATTATAGTTCGATAGTGTTGGCGCCGGCGCCAAGTCCATTTGTATGTCAGTTCCAGTTTACTATTTCGATTAGCTCTGTACGGATTGGTCTGCTTGAGAATTGTCGAGAATGTCTGAAAATGCTATGGCTGTATTTGATGGTCAAAACCCTCTGATTGTGAGGAACGCCGCGGAGGAGGGCGACGCTCAGCCTCTGTCATCTGCTCTTGGTGTGTTGGATTGCAGCTACACTCGTGGTTTTCTCCACGGTTTCGCTTCTGGGTTGACGATCCACATTCCCTGCCCACACTCTCTGTGAATACTGGATCTTAGCTTGTTCATCACTTGCGGGTTTATTTTTACTGTGGCTTGATTATATTTGTAATTATATCTTCTCCTACTTGACATGAAGACCCTCACTCCCACACTGTTGGCTCGGAATTTCGTTGCTTTCTTATCAGATCATTAGCTTTCGTCATTTCCGATTGGGGCAATTGTATTATACCATGCCTACTTACGAATTGATGCTTTTCCCATGCTCGTGCAACTCGTGCCTTGTTGATAGTACGGGACACCTTTGCTACCGCACTGATCAGACGATGTCCGTTGTACTTTATTCCGTGGATCCTACTACTAACCAAACTGAAATTAATGCGGTTGTATCCGGGAGTGAATTGATAGATTGAGGATTTCTTAAGCCAGCAGTCTTGCGTACAGCCTTGTGGGTTTCCATCTGTTAGTCACTTTCGTGATTTTTTAATGTAATTTTGGCTCAGAAGTCATTTAGCTCATTCTTGATCCTTTTATCAGCCGCAGATTGACACTTCCGTTATTGGGGAAGCTGATTATGGAGAATCAGAACCAGAGAACGATGACGACGGACTTGGGGAAACCATCTTGAGAAAACCCGATGACAAGCCCACCGTGTCAACTTTTGAGCAGTTTCAAGAGGCATTATGCAGCCAACTTAACATTCACAAGCGTCTTGCGGTGAAAAAGGTAAAGCCGCTTCGTCTACAAATTCCTCTCTGTAGACTGAAGCCGACGACCTGGGTTCGACAAGCTTTGGAGGCAGATGTACAAATTGTTTACGAAGGCTTTCATATCGGCGACTGGGGTGCCAATTTCTGGGTTACAAGCTGCGGTGGTCCCGGTTCCTTTGTTCTTAAGGAGCTTGAGGACCATGAGAGGTGGGCAGCTGTGTCTGCAAAGTTCGACCAGGACCTCCGAGACAAATGCGAGTCTGACCCTGAAAACAGGCCGATTTATGAGAAAATTATTGGACAGTATGTCAATGTATGGGATGGGAATCATAGGGCCTTGGCGTGGATGCGCCATATCAGAGAATGCAATGGAGAACCGATCTTGGTGAACTGTTTCGTTCTCAATGACTCCGAAGAGGACCGTGGCTGGATCTCGAACTTCATGCGTGACATCAACGAGTATGTCCCTAACCTATGGTCCACCAAAGTCGTATTGATTAGCTTTCCTTGTTACTCGTAATTTAATTTTGAAATTGTCAGATATTCCGATTGGAAGTACTGGCACTGTTAAACATCAGTTCGAGTTAGGCTTCGATGGCACGATATGCATGCCAATGGCGGCCTGGATATGCATGGCACCTCATCTGGCCAAGTCCTCTTAATCAGAAGTACTTACACTTTGGGGTATTGGGATGACTTGCCATGATCATGTTGCTGGCCGCATCGGCATGCGTACATGCGGAATGTAGCTGGGATGAGTCAGACATGGTATGATGATAAGTAGCAGAGAATCTGGCTTCAGGAAATTAACATTCAGTTGTATGAAATCAGTGGCACAGTGAACTCAACGGTGAAGAAACAGTTGGCCCACACTATTTTCGAAGTGATGCAAATAGCCAGCCGAGATCCCACTGAGTACAAGGTCTATTTTACAGACAATGAGATTGAGCGCATCAAGGATGTTTGCAAGGGGCGGTGGTATAAGATGACGTGTGATGCTGTAAGCAAAGTATACTTCAAGGTAAGAGATGTGGTTTTCAATTCCTTGCTGAATCTGTCCATGGATCGCTGTAATGTTGGAACGCTTGCGATGAGAAAACCATGCAGTGTTCGTTATGATGGCGGGAGTTTCTGTTTGACTCTCATGTTACGTCTCAAATACCTGTGAGTGAGTACAGCGGCAACGTCTTTCGCAGCCATCGTAATTCTGAGTTATGATAATAGGATGGCTTAGCTTTGACTGAATTGATTCAGTTGTACGTAGAGGACCTTCAATGAGGCAACTAATTGTAAACTTATAAGGCCTTTTTGTGGAGAGGATAATTCGTTAGCAAGTCATTGTTTTGGGAAATCGTCTGATGATCATGCCATTGAAATTCTTGCAATGCTAGATTCCTGGACACATCCTTAATTATAAAGTCAGACATTTCGACTAGATCATGCATCAGTAGATGGGCTGAGAGGGTAAGGGCGATGTCAAGACTCGATAGTCCTCATTTAGACATCCTCAAACTCGTTAAACATATGATTTACTTATTGTATGGGTTGTTTTATCATTCCATAAACTGTTTTAGGAAATGATCAAGAATATCAGTATAATTGGGGCAAAGCAGGTAGCAATTAGCACCACGCATTTTATTATTCGGCACGACTCTAGGAATGATGATTAAGCACATAAAAGTCTTATAGCTCTCCATTTAGCCATTTTCTTCTCTTCGACTTCAACTTATATCCGGCCAAATGGCGCTGGCGCCATGACCCGAGAACGATTTCGCAATCCTTCATCACTGTCCTGATTCTTGAAGTGTCGCTGTTCTCCGCTCCTCTTGACTACTGATTCTTACTCAAAATTCGAGTTGTCCCTGAATCTCCTTTCGAGCTTTAAGAGCGATGTTCAATGTACTGACCTTGAGTTCAATTTGTATGGTGGTTTCATATCAATGCAGCGTGAAATCAGCATGGCGGAGCGAGACTCAGTAAAGCGGCTACGCAACAAAGTGAGCAATCCAACCTCTCTGGCCATCGAAGAAGCCAAGCACGCAGGGGCTCAGAAGCTGCGGAAGGAAAAAATGGATTATATGAAAAAAATATTTCGACTATGCAACCCCAAGTATCACCCGCACCTCATCGACGAGCTAGTCATTAACAGTCGCAGTGGCGCAAGGGCCAAGGACAAGAAGGTTGGCTTGATGACCGTTGACAACCTTAATATTCTCGTTGGTGCCCAAGGTGTAAACATCAAAAGAGTGTTGCGGTTATGGAATTCTAGCTGTAAGGAGAAAACGAAGTACAGTTTCCCGGATCTAGACTTCACGAGAGCCGCATTCCAGAAGTGGCTCAATTGGAGAGCGTGGTGGGAGCAGGTAACTTCTTCACCCTCTTATAGGCTAAAAACACTTCCACAGTGATTACGACCCTAGGGCTTGGATACTAAGGCTTGGTACATAACATTTAAAAATTTAGTTGGAATTATTTGCAATACATCCAGCAGTCATGCAGTCACCTCGATGTCGACTTCCTTTGTTTTGCATGGCTTCGAATCTGGTGACTCTGAAATTACATCCAGCAGGCATGCAGTCACCTCGATGTTTGCTTGCACGCCTTCGAATCTGGTGACTCTGAGCTGACCATGATTTGTTTTGTATCGTAGTTGCATTCGAGGGTTGGTGTGGTCTTGGAGCAACTCCTTGGTAAAAGCAAGGTGGACAAAGGAATCGGTTTCCTGCGACTGAAGACCGACACCACGAAGTGGCTGGAGGACTTCTTTGACGATGTAATGATATTTGGCTTCGAGAGATTCTTCCCAGAGATCTTTACAACAGAGAAAGGACCACTGCGCCACAAGACATGGGAGGAACAGCCTAGGTACGACTTGGGAGAAAAGGCCGTACAGAGGTGTGTCATGCGGTTTGTGCGGTGGCTCGGTGAGCAACTATTGTTAAAGAATGAAACCGGGGATTTAAAGAACTACCCTATCTTTCAGGACTGGCGACGTCTAACCGCCGACGGTTGCTTCACCCAGTACCAAATTGATCATTACGACCCTCCGCATTTGATGAGCCTAGGATGGTATATCAAGGACAGTGAAGGATTTACCGACTACATCGACTCCGTGGACAAGAACCTCCATGATCAGGTGCTACTAGACATTCAGGGTACTATGGATGCGTCCCTAGAAGAGAAGGCCGCGGTTCTTTCGGAGACACTGCAGATGGTCAAGCGGCAGGTTGAGAGCTCCGTTCGCGATGGAAATGGCGCCCGTGACATGGTATCTCTCACCCCATCGTCTGACCTACTTGGTGCGCTTGAGGGTAGAGTCAGTTATGTTTACGTCCCGGTCACTAACAATGGGTTGCTGATGCATTATGGACCCATTCTATTTACTGAGCTGCAGGACCTCATTGAATCATCAAAACGGGGAGATATTTCGCAAAACGAAGACGCGAATGATGTCATTAGAGGGGTTCTCGGGGACATGTCAAAATTGGGAACTCCCAATGAAGACGATGATTTACAGTTTCTACGCCAGACTCAGGGAGAGCCCATTGCCAAGGAGATTGAGGGTGAGGGGGTTCGTCGGGGTCCTACGTTGCGGCCTCGTAATGTCAAGGAGACACGTGAGGAGGAGGCTGGTTTGAACAGTCAGGTGGCACCCCTGAAACGACTGCCTGCGAAGTCCGGGAAGAAAATTCAAAAAGGTGGCGAGGATGCAATACCCCTCGTTAGATACATGGCCCTCCCAGTCGATGGCGTGGCAGAGACAATTAAGTTGTCCTTAAATATTGCCTTCGAGTCGCTCCTTGAGGGCATTGACCGATCCATGTTCATCACTTTCCTGAATTGCATCAAGCAGGTGAGTTATTTCTAATCTTTATTTGCTTAAGGTTAGTTAGCAGTTTCTGTATTGCGGTCTCGTGGTTGCATGCTTGCGGCTCTCTTTATAATTTCAAGCTTCTCGGTGTGCCATGGATTGTCATTTTCCTGTATGCACTGCACTCTAGAATTCCCATCTCTGCATGTTTGAAGTGCTCCTCACATGTGCAAAATCATTATGTAATTTCCTCATGTGGGCCGCAGCAGCATTTCACAAGTCAATGGGCGTGTGATCTGTAAATTGCTTTGCGTCATCAAACAGGGTTAACAAATGCATAGAGTTTGTGGTATTTACATGCATTGATTTTGGTATTTGCTTGCATAAGCCGTGAATTCTGCTTCTAATGATAAGAATTTTTTATATCATAGTTCGATAGTGATGGCGCCGGCGCCAAGTTCATCTCTTTGTCAGTTCCAGTTCACTGTTTCGATTAGCTTTATTCAAATTCGTCTGCTTGAGAATGGTCGAGAATGTCTGAAAATGCTTTGACCTTAGTTGCTAGTCGGAACTTCCTGATTGTAATTTTTTGTCACATGCACTAGAATAGGATCCTGCTATCTGCTCTCCTGCTGTCCTGCACCGGAGAGTTTGGGGTACTTGCTTGCATTGTCGTCACTGGTATTTGCTTGCATTGTTTGAGGTATTTGCTTGCATAAGCCATAGAACCTTCTCCTTATGATAAGGATTATTTATATTATAGTTCGATAGTGTTGGCGCCGGCGCCATGTCCATCCTTTTCTCAGTTCCAGTTCACTGTTTTGATTAGGTTTATTCGGATTGGTCTGCTTGAGAATTGTCGAGAATGTCTGAAATTGCTTTGACCTTAGTTGCTGATCGGAACTTCTTGATTGTAGGACACTGGGTGTAGGACAATGAATGAAAGACGACCGAGTTTCACTGAAATAGAATGTGTTTAGTGGCATTACTGGAAATCGTTTTTGGTCCAGATGGCGCCGGCGCCAACAGCAATCATACATTTTCTGACATGCTTTTTCACTAGTCGTCTTTCATTCATTTTTGATGCAATTCATTTTCTGTATTCTTCTCGAGGTCAAATTTGCGAGGAGTTCTCTTGGGGTTTGATTGGAGGACGCTCTGTTGCAACTTCCGAGAGAATATATTCATTTCTTTGTTGACCTCATCCGTGAAATTGGCATGGAGCTGGCGCCATTGGACCATCCTTTTCGTGATTGCGCGATACTTGTTTCTCAAGATAATCTGAATGTTTCTTTCTAACATGGCCTTTGTGAACTTGTCAGATCAACGGTGGCAAGCTCCGGCAGCATGATGGTGTAGCTAGCCCGAACTGCGTCGATTTGATCATTTGCGATACACCGGACAATAACAGGGTGCCTGGTGTATTGGGAGGAGTTCCAACGTGGAACATGGTGAAGAAGTCCACTTTTGCAGCCATATTTCACATTGCTGAGGCGGTCCTCTCAGACTCTGGATTTTTGCTTCTCTTTGAGCCGGCAGAGGAGCTCGATGACATAAGTTCGCTCCATGATTGGGACTGTGTGCGAACATTCTACGTTGTGAACCACAGGCCATTCACTCTAGCGTGGGTAAGAATGTTGTTCAACATTGTATCCATGTGGAGTTATGCTAAATTGTAAGAATGACGTGACTGATTACGTGCTGTGACATTGTTCAGAAACGGTTGTTCAAGGCTAAGGTTCTACGGAAGAAGAGCATGAAAAACGAAGCGTTTCATTTCAACAAAATTGCGAGTAAAGTCATGGACTGGAAACCGGACCAGTCATAATTATTGCGAAGCTCATGTGGCATCAGATTTGGCTAGCTTTGGAAGTACGACTTTGAATTCGCCAACGCGGGTGACACTGCTTGCTTTGCAATGGTGTATCTTTCTTTATTGCAATGGAATTAGACCATTTGACTGACCATTTGACTGATAATATAAATATATATAAATATGTATAAATATATATATAAATATATGTATAAATATATATATAAATATATGTATAAATATATATAAATATATATTTATATATATATATATATATATATATATTTATTTATTTTTATATATATATATATATATATATATATATTTGGATATATATTATATATTTTTATATACTTTTATATTTTTATATATATATTTATATATTTATATTTATATTTATATATTTATATTTATATTTATATATTTATATTTATATATTTATATATATACATTTATATATACATATATATATACATATATATATACATATATATATATATATATATATATATATATATTTCAACCGTTACGGAAATATTATTTCTTCGATGGAATGGTTCGTGAGGTTGATTTGAAGAAATAGTTAGCGGAATCAACGCTTAGTGGAGGTTTAGCACATTCGTGCACGAGTAGCCAGACGTAGTATTTCTACATGATTGTGTTAATTAACTCAAGTACCACTAGTCCAAGGATTTGCGTTCATTATAGTATTTTACTCAATTACCACTAGTCCAAGGAATTTTGTTCATTATTTTCAGGTTATAGAACATATTCTTTACCCTTGGTTTGTATTGCGAAATTATCAAACTTGAGAATAGAGAATTTTCTGGCAATGTACTAGATTCATATATAAACCATATACGAACCTCAAAGTCAGCACCCATCGCTCAATATCGTGCAGTGGTGCGCTTGGTCGTTTTATTGTGTGGTGGCATTTTTATATGGGCATAGAGGTGATGTTTGCTCACGGGATCAATTAGCTGCGACAGTAGTGGATTTCTCGTCAACTCAAGCATGTTTCTAGTTGTCAAAGGTAGTTCTTACACTTGCTGGTTTTCAAATTGTTGGTGATTCTATCTAAAGATTTGTAGAGCACACTAGCAAATGGAAGTAACATTTGCGAAAAGACATTCAGAAGCTCAATCATAGTTATGGCCGTGGCATCTCTGTGCCTATCAAAGTGGTAGAATTTGAAGCCTGCAAAGGGTATCTTGAATCAACTTTGAAATTCCACCAAAAATTGAGATTTTGATATTTTTCAAAACTAAAAATTTTTATGTATAGAGAAGGCAGTAGAGCATGTTCCTACCGTTTGGATTTTCAATCCAATTTTTTTTCATATGCTATTTTTATTGTCCAAAAACGGCCTTTGTTTGTGAATTTCAGTATACCCCCTAGCGGAAAATGATTTTTTTGGCAACTTTACACAACTCTTTTGAATATAATTTTCTTAGAAAAATTAGCTAACTCAGTCTTCTTTGACTTGCATCAATACCACCAAAATCCATAATGCAAAAAAAATGGTTTTTTGGGCCTTCAAAACTCTGCTGTCTCTTTTTTGGCATGGAATAAAAACTTGTTTTTCTACCTTGAACGTTATGATCTTGCAATTGGTGAAGAATGAGTGTGTGTGATTTGGTGGACATGTAGACATAGAAGTTAGCTAAATTTTGACCGGATCCTAAGATATATTTAAACAAAGTTTCAAGTTTTAAAAAAACAGTCAAGACAGATCAAGAGTGATTGGGTCACCAATTTTCCTTCATTATGCAATTTTCAATTAATTACTGTTTTACTCTCCGAAGTGTGGTTGTTCCTGCCGAGCAAGACGAAAAAAACTTTTCACTCAAGTTCAAACCTTATGATTATGCATACAATTAGGAGTTACAGTGTAAAATTTTGTGCACACATACATGTACAAATTAGGTCTTACATCCTACAACTAGATTCCCCTAAATACGTTGATTCTAGAGTTAAAGCACGGCAAATTCATAACTGGATTTTTGATTTTATGGCAAAATGATTTACGCGTTAATCTCGTTAATTCAATTCTATGGCAGAACTGTTGCATGAGGTCAAGGCTCACGATATTTGGTGGAATAGACCTCCCTTCTTCTTGTTCATGTTCGTCTTCTATTGTTTTTTAATTTCATTCAATCATCTTTTGACTACTTCATCATGTCCTTCTTTTACGTTTCTAAATGTTTTCTTTCCACCTTTCTTTTTTCATTTTGATTTTCTGCCTTTCCTGAGTGCTTGTTAAAAGTAGTATGTTGCTGATTACGAGCTTATCGTAGGTGATCTTTGTGTATTTATGATCGAATTACATATATTTCAACGTAACTTAGATATCAGATTGTGATTGTGGAGAGTCTACAGCACATGCAAGACTATAGAGACGAAAGAATGGATCGTCGAAAAAACAAGTATACCATATTGGATCCAAAACGCAATTAAATACTTTGACTATATGAAATTTGAAATGGGGATTAAAGGATACATAGTTTAGTAAAATTACATAAGGATACATAATTTTGTAGAATTACATAAGGATACATAGTTTTGTAGAATGTGATACTAAAATTTGAAGATCATTTATCAAATATATCTCCGAAGAAGATATATTGTCCAAGGATATTAAAGACATAAACATTCGTAGAGTAAACTAAATAAGCATTATAATTTTTCAATTTAAATAAGTTTCCCTCATGATTTTTATAAAGTAAATAAGTCAAGTCGTTACTTATTCTACAATTATTGATTTAAGTCTTTTATTCTTCCATGCTTAATATATTAAGACCTTTATTATTCTATAGTAAATGGCTTAAGGTGTTTATTTGTTTTTCTCCATTCGTTTTTCATCTTGTTATTCTTTCTCTATTATTTTTGAACTTGCTCTTTAACGCATCTACATTCTTCGCCGCGTCTTCTATTATTCTAATATTCACGAAAGCTTTAATTGCCCATGTAAGTTCTCTCTCAAATCAATTGAAACATATCTCACACCGACACACTTTTCAAATGCGCCACACCTCGAACCTCTAAACCTCCTACAGTACTTTGCGTCTCTTGTGCTGATGCTATTAAGTGAGAATAGCTCTTGGGTGTCGTGTGAGGACATAGATAAACACAATTCATGGTCAAAAGCATAATGTAATTACGTTTACCATTTGGCCTCTAGCTTCAGGAACGTCCAAATTACCACCGAAGGCTCTAACTCCCTCTCCTACTCCATTTCTCGTTTACCGTTTTCCTGTAAGCGCGGCTTCCCTTCCCAATATTGCTGTAGAACATAGAAGACATTAAAATTTGTGCAATTTATGAACACTGAGTACCTCCAGGCCGAAACATACACATCACAAGCTTCGATCAAAGAGACAAGACGTAACACGGCCAGGGCCGACATTTGTTCTGCTTCTGCTTGAACTAGAATCTCTAGGCGTCGAGGCACACTGCTCCACCGAACAGTACATGTCTAGCTTTACAGTATAATACAATGGATGGAGTAAAACTGAAGAAAAACTCTGCTACTATAAAGGTCTGTTCCGCATGTAAGGTGAGGCCAACCAACCAAGCAACCACAACGAGCATCACATTCGTACGAAAATCTCCATCATCGCACACAAAGCTCACCATAGTACCACACGAGCTGACAACTGAGAGCGAGATCGAGCATCCAAAGACAGCATCATGGCAATTGCAACCGAAATGTGCGGTTTCTCCATTGAGGGTACTGATAATGGTTGAAGCAATTCCCGCACAGTGGAAGTAAATATAACAAGATTCTTGTACACAATAGCGTGGTTTATCACATGTAAATAAGTGGTTATATTCACTTCTAGCATGTAGACCAAAGCATTTAAAAAGTAGTTTATTAATTTTAGATTTATATAAATGACTTAAATTAATAATTGTCTCTAATTTCTCTAGAGTAAAAATTCAAGTCCCTACTTATTGAACGGTTATTGATTAAAGTCCTTTATTCTTCCATTGTAAATATGTCAAGTTTTTTTTTCCTTTAGTAAATGTTAAGAATCCTTTACATTTGTACGGTAAAATTTATTAATCCATTTATTTTCTTAAACGACATATGTAAGGCCATTGATATGACATATTTAATAATCAAATTTCCTTATATATTTATAATACATGTGTTGAGTCGTTTATTTCTTTATAGTAAATAGGTAAAGTATTTTATTTTGCTATAATAAACACTAATTAGATGAAGCTTTGAATTTGATTTGTGGCAATGAATTGTACTTGAATGATAGTAAAAATGAAGGATGTTATTTTCTTTAAGAAAATGAGTAAAGACCATTAATTTTGTATAATTATTAGTTAAGGTTTTTTAAATTTTTATAAAAAAATGTGCTGAGTCGTTTAATTTTCTATATTGAAGAAGTGAAGTATTTTATTTTTTTTAATAAACTCTAATCAGATGAAGCTTAATTTGTAGCGGTGAGTTGTAGTTAATTGATAGAGAACGTCAAGAACGAACACGTGTATGGCAGAACGAGAATCTCGCTCTAAAATGATTCGGAACAACAAACACTCGTTTAACATCAATAGAATTGACAAACACTTTTGTAAATGCACAATGATACACAACATTGGAATGTTGTATCTAAGCAACGCATATGTAATCATTCGTTCCACCGTCTTATATGCCTTAATAAAAACGTTTGAATACCTTTGTGGAAGTCTCTATTACCAAAGGAAAACTTCATATATATAATCTATCAACATTTTTCATATTTAAAAAGAATTGTTTGCGAAATATGTTTCAAAATGTTTTCAAGATTTGGTTACGTTTCTTTAAAATGGCTGCAAATTGAGGCTATTTCAATGTTCAGTCAAGTAGAAGTTAAAGTCCAGGGAATTTTCCACGAGTCCTCGGTTCAAATAGCAAGACTGTCCTGGATTGACAAGGCTCCTAGCAAGACTTTCACAAGGCTCTATTTCCGGACTAGATGGAGCAATTTCATGAAGGAGAATAACCTACACGTCTAGTCAATGAATACATGCGAGAGGTGGGCCAATAGTGTTTCAAATCGAGTGCTCCTTCGTTCTTTGTTGTTCGCGAAGTTTGGCAAACTGTGCTCTATTAGACGATTGGAACTACAACAAAATTTTTGAACTTCACCGTATTCTATATTTATGTAATTACGCTAAGAAATGAGTAAATTTTACATAGTTAGTAGATAAAGTCATTATAGTCTTATAATATATGTGTTGAGTATATCATTTCGCTTTATTGGATAAGTAAAGTTCTTAATTTCATATAATAATTAAGCGAATATAACATATAATTTCATATAACAATTAATAACCTCTTTAATATAATTAACCTCTTTAACATAATTAATAACCTCTTTAATAACCTCTTTAATATAATTAATTTCATATAACAATTAATAACTTCTTTATAACGACATTTGCAAATATGAAAA
Source organism: Ceratodon purpureus (assembly GCA_014871385.1). NCBI lineage: Eukaryota > Viridiplantae > Streptophyta > Bryopsida > Pseudoditrichales > Ditrichaceae > Ceratodon > Ceratodon purpureus. Next base: position 20,988,454 of record CM026426.1, on the reverse strand, counting down.
CCTGGGTTGCAAAAACACTGACTTCCATGGATCATAAAAAAATCATGAAGAGGACAGACACTTCAAGCCAATGGACTGCCCAATGCAATATTGCGGTCACGTTGATTTAAACGATCAATCTCTTACAGTTAATCCTGTACTTTAGTGGTGTTCGTCTTACCGTGACAACAACACACAAAAATCGTTAAACACTATAGGAAACACTTATATAGTTATTAAAAATCGAACACCTGCGAAAAGAATTGTCCAAAACATGTTGAAGATTCTAGTGTGTCAAAATTATTTCAATCTCATGAACCGAAGGAAATCACATAATTGACTCAAGAACCAACATGACTTCTAACCATTTCCCCCAAATATGATTCAACTTAAAGATGAAGAAGATGAAAAGAGGGGTGCCAATCAACTTCAAATCAAAAAGAATTGAATAAAAAAGTTGTACTTTATTTAAAATATATATTCTAAAAAATGTAAATTCAACTCACAAATGTAATAAAAGACTCATGTGGTATAAAAAACTAAAATTTATTTCTGTAAAAGACCTAAAAATCATAGTATGTCATCTTATTTTGTAAAGCCAATGAATTTAATGCCATTTGCGTATTGAAAAAAAAAACCTAAAACTTGATAATTGAAGGCCTAATTCATTAAAACATTAAACATCTTAAAGATTCAATCTTAATAAACAATTCAAATTTAAAAGACATACCCAATCAATTAAATGTTTGTTAAAAATTCTAAATTATTGTTATATTAAATCTTTAGATACTTCAAATCAATATTAAAGCAAGAATTAATATAATTGACATGTGATATTAAAGAATGTTTTATAAAATACTCATCCTGGAAATTTTCATTTTTTTTGAGAATGTGCGTCGGAGAGGCGATCCAATTCCTTTACTGGTATGGTGCTTCATTGCAGCTACACTTCAAGCTTGAAACCTTCGAATAACGTAGTAAACCGCAATATACGCATAATTATTATATAATTTTTCATATGCGCAATTTTTTAATCTGAGAACCGTAAATCTAAAAGACATAAGAATAAAGACTAAATCTAATTGTTTGGTCTTGCATGTCATAGGGAAATACCTATCATGTAGATTTTTTCTTGAGGCAGTATGTGCGCCAGTGAGTCAGTTCAATACTTCAATATGGATGTCAGCTTCATTGCAGCTATGGTTCAAGCTTGTAGCCTTCAGAAAACGTTGTTAAACGCAATATTTGAATAATTACTTTGCAAAATACAATGTTATCTTGCACATTTTTTGAAACCCTCTCTTTGATAAATTTGGAGTTTTTATGATACCAAGGTTATATATGAATGTCGTGCGCTTTGCAACCGCGTTTCCACTCGCCAAGGCCCTCGCTGCCCTTAAAATGAAATTATGATAACTATAAAAAAACATCTATATTAAATGAAATTTCATTGAAAGTTTGATACTTTAAGACTCACTAAGTTTTGTCATCTTCATACAGTAGAAGTCGAATTTAAATAGATTCAAAGGTTTTTATTATGCAAGTGCATAATCAGCTGGCTTTTTGGAACATGTTCTCAAATAGTTAAAGAGTCTTAAGGAGATAATGTCAAGTTTTTAATGTTTACATTCCAAAAATAAAGTCTTTTTAAGCTAGTCTTTATAAGCTACTACTTTTTAATGTTACACTCTTAAAATAAAGTCTTTTTAAGCTATGATGATATGCCTGAAAGCCGTTCCAATCCGTCAAGGCTTTCCCAACTCTCTTTATACTAGTATTTTTTATGTTGTTTAATATTATTATAAATCTTAATATGGTACTGTTTTTAATGTCTGAATATACAATGATAAAATTTAAAGAATTTCAAAAGTTCATAAAAATATTCACGAATTTGGTTTAATTAAACAATTTTTTGAATATTAGTTGGAAACTTAATTTTTAAATATTAACAAGAGATTCTTTTACCTAAGAAGCTCAAAGAGCTGCATTTCAAGGACTACACTCGCACATTGAGAGAGACGGTTACTACCTCGCAATATCCTATGGTTCTGGATCAGGAGGTAATGTTTGAGGATAGATGAGAAGTGAGTGTTCTCCTTTCCATGTAACAATTGTAATAAAATTATTTAATCAGTTCAAAAGTTTAGATACTCTTTTAAACATCTGATTATTTTGAACGCATTAATACTTACGATTAAATGCATTAATACAATTGCTAAAGGTATCATTCATAAATAATAATAATTATTTCAAACACTTACAACATATAATTTACAACCGCACATGAGTAGGACACCATTTTCAAGTAATACTCTAAAGTATTTGTTTTGCCCATTCTGGTCACAAAGCTCTTGAAAGCTCGGTGTGCCAAGGAGGACATTCCATCTTTTGCACATAGATTTATGAAGGAGGACCTCAAATTCATACGTGCAAAAGATCCAATTTTATTTACAGTATCAGTTCACAATTCCTGCTTGAAATCACCGATTTTAAATATATTTGGTTTTATTTACAAGTCGATTCTTTGCAACTGTGACTTCAAATTTATATGCAGTGCATATTTATTTGTCCTCAAATTTATCCATTTCGTCTAATGGATGCCGGTGTGACATATAATTAAATATCACTTAGCTTGATATACTAGATTGTCTAATGAGTTCGTGCAATTTTTTTTTGCTTATCTTAATTCTTCGCAAAACAATGATGAAGTACATCGAGAGTAAAGTGGAGGACTATTTTGGCGATGCTGCGCATGACTACATGTCATGACTTAACATGATGTTTCTAATCATTACACTTATTTAGTAAGAAAAAAGTTCCAAAAAAAAGAGACATATATAAAGGTTGTGCTACTATGCATTACCATTATATATATTTGAATGGAATATTGCTTTTTGTAAACAAAGTTACAAATGCTATGCTTATTTATTTTTTCACAAATTTATTTTTTGATTTTAAAAAAGTTATTAAGAAATTAAACAATTTAAATTTTCAAATGTATATTTTTAACTTTTGTTTACCACGATTTAATACTTTTGTGTTTTTGAATTTTGAATCTGTTTATAAATGGCCTCCCACCGAACATCACAGATGTTTTTTGACATAAGCACAAAGAGATGATTCTTGGAAGATCTCTATGGGTCTTATTGTAAACGGCTTGCGGACGAGATTCCTTTGGATTCAAAATTTGTGCCTCTCCTCCAACTCCCTAAGTTGTGTATTCGGATCTCCGATTAATGAAGCTGGGAAAAGGAAAACACGTAGTTTCATGCGTTAAATAAATGCATTGAATTAGCTCAAAGTGCTTGTTTTCCAAATGCATGAGCTATGTATTTGGATTTTTAATTAATGCAATTGTGAAATAAAAGGTTTTGTAATCGAATGACATGCATTTAACCAAGAGCAGCTTGAAATTTGTGATAATGAGCATACGAGCAGCTTGATTTCATAGATCTTTGACGATTCACTCAACTTAATAAATAGATAATGAATTTATCAATTACGATATTGTGAATTTGACAAAAACCCTTCAGTGATTTCCGCATGACAAGCAAAACATACATTGTGAGCATATTGTAAAGAATATTTCTACATAAAATCATATTTTGCGCAAATTGAATTTTTGGCATAGAATTAATTAGTACCCAACAAATAGTTTGTAATGTAAATAAAGTTTTAAGATCACAATTTAAAAAAAAAAAAAAAAAAAAAAAAATTCTGCATAAAGAAACTAGTTTTAATTTGTTTTGTTGTAATTCTAGGATTGTGCAATTGTTGCTTAGAAGTCTATTATATTTTAGAAAAGCTCAATAATAAAACACTTTAATATATATTTTTTTTTAAAAGTAAATGTATAATGGCAGAGTTTAGGCCATTAGACTATGACTTAAGGTTTCACAAGATTTTGTATAAAAAGAATATAGTGCCATTTAGAATAAGTAAAATGATTAATTTTATTTTTTATTTTTCAAGTGAAATCAAAAAACTAGTCTATTTGAAAAGTTCAATGTCTTTATTAGTTTGGCATTAAATTTGCATGGATTTTTTGATATTTTAAGCTTAGAAACAATACACGCTTCTAAAACCGTGACCATGTCTAATATAAAATTTGACTTCTACAGTATGAAGATGGCAAACATGTGTGAAAACATAAGAATGTCATTCATGACTAATATCAAAAGACATAAAAAGGTATTGATTCAATTAAGCACGACACATACCCAAAGTGATTAACACGGAGCATGGATGTGGTGCATGTAGTTTGCAAAGTGATGTAACAATGTGTTTTAGGCGAACTATTTATGCCATCAATGAAACTAAAGCTTCGACCTGATGCTAAAGTGAAGATCAATGAAGTAATTCTAAAGAACTGGATGTTATAAAAAGTATGATGAAGGCGGTACTGGAGGTGGTTTAATTGGTCAGTCCACTGGTAGTTTGGCATAAGATGGTCACTCTCAATCGAGTTAGCATATAGTGCACGTGAGGGTTATAACGATAGTTGGGAAATGGTAAATATGGCTCACCACAATATAAAAGATATTATATAACTGCTTAACATTTGTTACAATAAGGAATTATTGCATCACCGAAAAACAACCATTTTTAAAACTTTGCCAATGTGTGTTATAAAGTTTGTGTGTAATATTTAAATAACGCAAAGTATTTCACATTTGAAAGGATGATAGAATATGCATAGCCAGCGAGGTTGAATCGTTGTGATTTCTTATTGTTTGACAAAAATATATTGCTCGGCTTCATACTTGCACAAATCTCAGCAGCTTAAGTTCTTCCAAGACCAAGCCCCCGCTCACTTCCTGCGTCCTTGTGACTTGTGAGCTCTCCTTGTTGGTGATCCAGCTCTTTGTGAATTTTCATCAGTGAGACATCATTTGTATCATTATTACGACGAGACGTGTAAGGCTCAACCTACATCATGAACTGATGTTCAGGCAGCAAAGTGTAATGAACATGTTAAAATATGATGTAATTTTGGTTGTTCAAATTCTCTGAATTGCAATGAAGTTCGTTCATTTGCTCCAAAATTTTAGAAAGAAAAAAATAAAATATGATATAATTTGGGGTTTAGATGTTGATGCATGACGATCTACCCACAATGTTACCTACGATGTCACAATCTGCAAAGATTTCTCAACGTCCTGAACATCAGTGATCTTGAACTACAAGTATTTGCCATAAGATGTGTATTGATTTGGATCTGAAAGGCTTACATGGTTGTGACGTTGTGACATTTGTGATAAAAACATCTTTACAAAATCTACAGGTTTCAGAAGCGACACCATACATGTATTTTGATTAAAGACTAAGAAACTCAACAATGTTAGTTTTGACCCTACTTTTGGCATAAAAAGTGCACAATAAAGAGCAATGAGAGCTTTAAATAAGACAACATTAATACGTAAATATAGGCATTTTGAAGTAAGTATAAATTCTTTGCTAAAGACAAATAACCATTTTTTTCATAAATCCTAGTCGATGTATTTTAAGTGTCGTCCTAATTCCATAAATTTAGTTGCTGTTCATTTACTTTGCAATAAGTCAAAAAATTACATTTATTTCAAATTGCACAAAATTAATACGTAACATAAGACTAAAACTTGGCATTACAATTATTAGTCAAAGCTCTACGTATGAAACAATTTGATAAAATTAAAACAACAATTTCATAAAATTCAAACAATAAATTAGGTACATGGATATGCGACTACATGCGTATGCTAGAACAATGAGATTTGTGTGTGTATCAATAAAAAGGCAAATTATAAAAACATGGAAGCAAAAATATGTCATATTTTTAATTTTGTCTTTTGAGATTCTTGGAAACCGTCAATTTTTACTTAAAAACCAAAATTATGCAGCAAAGATACTAGTTTTTTGAATGTTTTTAACAAGTGTACGAAGTAGATTTTTAAAACTTATTATAAAATTAAAAGGAAAAATAGTGGAAAAATTTAAGGGATATAAAATTAGAGTTCAAATTTAAATGAAATGATTAACTTAGAAATAAATAATTAAAAGCATGAAAATCCAAAAAAAAATTAAAAAGGAAATCTCTTAAATTATAATATTAATACGATACTTATATTTACTTGGGTGATGTGAAATGTGACATGTTCAGAATTCTTTCAAAACTACAGTATCGTTTGAGAGGCCAATATTTCCCTTCATTCATAATAGTATAATATGCTTGATTTGGCAATTATATTGGCAATTTTGATTCAACCTGTGATTTCTTGGTCATCCTAGCTAAATTTAAAAGTATTGCAAATTTGATTTCTTCATTTTAATGAATTTTAAGATTATTGAAAACCGTCAATTTTTACTAGAAAACCAACATTATGCGGCGAAGATACTAGTTTTCTGAATGTTTTTAACGAGTGTACAGACTAAATTTTAAAAACTTATCATAAAAATAAAAGGAAATACAGTGCAAAAATTGAAACAATATAAAATAAAAGGTAAAAATTGAATGAAACGATTAATATAGAAATAAGGAATAAGAAAATTAAAATCCAAGAAAACATTAAAAGCAACCTTCTTAAAGAATATTCATAATACGATAATTATCTTTACTTGGGTCATGTGAAATGTGACATGTTCACAATTCTTCTAGAACTACAGTAACGTTTGAGGCGCCAATATTTGCCTTCATTCATTAAAATATAATATGCTTGTAAATATTGCCAACTTTGAGTGAATTTCTAATTTGTTCGTCATCCTTGCTAAGAGTACTATTTTATAAATTTGATTTCTCTAATTTAATAAATTTAGGCCAACTCTTCGGAGTAAATGAGAAGACACCGTAGATATCGAAGATCTGGACAGATTTTAAATGCTGTTTTGTGCAGATATCTCCCAAACCACTAAGAATTTTGAAGCGTCGGATGATTTTTAGAAAGTCCTAAAAAAACTCTACAAACTGCTAAGATCAGAAAGTTCATATGATCTTAATGTAGTCACTGCGAGCCTAAGTGAACCACAGTCGACCCTAATTGGGTTGATTTGGAAATTCTGGATTATTAACATGTTGGGTCATAGACACGTGAGTCTCCCTAAACCCTAGATTTTCTGGACTCTTCAATTTGCAGTCCTCCCACGGCATACATTCTGAATGTCGCAAACCCTTCATAAGAATGGAGAGTTAGTTGGTTCTAGCTCACGAGCTATTTCAGTGAAGATCAGTTGCCTCTAGTTTAGCTGCTTCTTGTTTAGTCCCTACTTCGCAGCTTCTAGTTCTCCTCGCTTCCAGCATAGTTATCGTGATGAGGACGACAGGTGTCGGTGCAAGGAGGAGGAGTAGCTCCGCGGCCCCTTTGCCAATTCAAACCCCAGAGAGACTCGACGAGCTTTCTCCATGGTTTATGGCAGTGGAGCGTGCCCGTGGTCCCACCTCATCCATTCCCCCGTTCCATTACCTCGCACGCCTAATGGAGCCAGTGCGGAGTGGCGGTGGACTGTTGCGTGTTCCATTGAGCTGGTGGAGATTAAGCAGGCTTCCGGCATCGACTTTCCTCTCTCCAATGGGGAGGACATCTGTGGGGCTGATTCAAATCTGGAGGAGAGCCAGGGTTCTTGGAGTCTGGAGGAGAGCCAGGGTTCTTGGAGCCGACCAAGGCAGTCACGAGGTGAAATATTAACTCGCATTAACCCTAAGTCGCAATCTTATTTCGATGTAGTCAACTCGTAGATAACGTGGCAGTAAGTCCTTTTTATTAAGTGTGTTGTTGGTAGTTTTGTTCATGTGCTTTTCCTTGCTGCTTGTATTTCACAAGTGTTCGTCGTGTATCGGCCTGAAGCAATATCAATCTACCTGCTCGTGAACTGCTACCAATAGCAAGTAATTCAGATTTTGTTGGGTTTGTTCCTATCTTCATCGGCTTGCATACTTCCGGCACGAGGCTGTGAAAATAACTGACATAGTAACAGAGTTGGTATTAGATGACTTGCCATTGCGATATTAATCTTTGTGTTCTATGAATGCAGGTGGATGGCGAACTCAGCGCTGATGCAAATTCGTAGTCGTTATCCCCCAGCTGCCGCCACCGAAATGACCCTTGCACAATTTCTACTCTTCCATTATTCTTGAACTCTTGCTTGCAGCCGAGGCTTGTCAATGGTTTGGTCGGATTGATTGGTCTAGTGAATCTGCATTTGGAGAACTTATTTCAGTGACGGATTTGCAACATTTGCATTGCTTTGTTATTTATTACCCACTATTTTTATTTGTCTTCTACGTGCACGTCGACTGTTATGAATGGTAATGCTTTCAATCTAGATATATAATGCTCCTCTCTTCTTTCCGGATACAAATCCCGTCATAGAAGAATTGATATCTATTATCCCTACATAGTAGCAAATGCCAGTTGACCGTATAATGAATGAAATGCTTGTGGCCAACGGAACTTCGGCCATAACCAGCAGTTCTCATTTGGGAACCTTTGAAAGGCTTGGGGCGGGTATAGTGGGGGGTTGGCGCCGGCGCCATCCGCCTTTCCATCGCCACGAGGTGGCTGCGGTGCTCTCCGATGCTTTCATTTGATGGTTGATTCGATGAGTAATTTCTAATCCATATTTGCTTATGGTAATTTAGCAATTTAGGTACCTCGCTGTTGTCGTGACCGTATAACCGCATGTCTTTATAATCTCAAGTTAATGAGAGTGCATCAGAATATCGTTTTCCTGAATACACTGCAGTTTAGAATTCCCGTCTCAGCTTGTTCGAAGTGAAACTCACCTGTGGGGGCCTAATCTGAAAATTGAGTTGACTCATCATACAGCGTTTAAAAATGACGAGTTTCACTCGTATAGATTTAGTTTAGTGGCATTACTGGAGATCGCGATCTGTCCAGATCGCGCCGGCGCCAAAAGCAAGTCCCTTACTCAATAACTAGAATTTTCAGCCTTTCCTGTCCTTCTGTTCAATTGAATACTTAACAGTATTATCAGCCCTTGGCCGTAGGGGACTATTGCTCACAAGTATTGGTCTTGTCCCTCATTTCTATTTTTCTGAATATTTTCGGAAAGGCTTACCAAGAATTCATTTCGAATTTCTCGAGTTTCTTATTTTTCTGAAATTTCCGTCACCATAAAGTTTGGTGCTCCCATCCTCTTGGCGCCGACGCCAAATGAGTCTTAATTTTTATGGAGAAAATAAAGAACGCCTCTAATTGAAGCAGCCTTTTTGAGGGCATCGCTTTGACACTGGAAGAAATGTATCAGTCGTTCCTTGGTTGGGATGGCTTCCATATGCAGAGATGTGAATGCATAAGTACGTGATGCTTGGCTTGAGCTAGCTTCAGTATGCAGAGTTGTGAAAGCAAGAGTATGTGATGCTTGGCTATCACCACATATATATTGATTGTAGTATCATCTGAAGAGGGTCGCGGATACATAATTCTGTTGTTAATTAAAGGCAAATAGAATGTAAACTTACAGGACTTGGCTTAATCCAAGGAAATTAAGTAGACACTTTGACCACTGGCATTTCTCACAATCGTCTTCTTTGGAGTTCTTCATCGTCTTTTTGAATTTTTTTAAATTTCTCATTCTCACCTTTTTTTTTTTTTGCTTAGATTTTGTGACCTTCTTTAAATTTTAGAATTTGCAACTATAATCTTCTTGGCGCCGGCGCTAGGTGAGTCATACTCTTTAGAGAAATATCATATTGAACGTTGTTGTCACTCTTTCCTTTTTTCTTAATTTCTTCCAATTTTGTTCTTTCTAGTTCTTTATGTTCCTCTGTATTTTCAGGCACTTACTTACTTATTTTTGATGCAGTGATTAGAGATTCTTTAATGCCAAAGCACGCATTCTGTATATGCTTCCTGAACCTCTAATTCGTTTCGAGGTCAATTTTGCGAGGAGTTATGTCGGGGTTTGATTGGTTTTATTTGGAGAGAAGACCGCGGTCAGAAAACGGAGCTCGCACCTACTCATCATACTCAGTCGCTGTATTTGTACATATGACATACGTTGGCATACGTTCTCTATAGGTATAGAGTACGTATTAGAAGTTCGTACTTTTTCGCTCACTATTCTGGGTCTCGTTATCTAAAATTCATCGTATGGATGATGTATTTGGATACAGATACGTACGATTTTTGTATCGTATTCCACTTTGATTTTCGTCAACTAGCAGTGGATGAATGAGCGGCATCTGAGAGTTTTCTCATTACTGGTGACTTTCTCGTCACTGACAGATTTTGAGAAGGAGGCCTATCTTTGTACAGATTCTGCCTATATATGTACCTGTACACCCTCAACGATGCACTGTCATTAGCTGACCTCGTGTTTGTGGGAGGTAGATTTGGAGAATTTGCAGGGAGTAAGTTTCCCTTCCATTTGAGATGAGTTGTACATCTGACACCTTCGGACAGCAAAAGTTTTGGTTTCATCCTGTGGTTTACAGTGCAGGTGAAGTTAGTAAAATGTTTCATTCGGCAAGGATTGAGGAAGCTTCGAAAGTGGGGCTATAATAACAATTAAAATTTTGATTAGCTTCCAGGAAGAAATGATAGAAATCTCTGGGAATTTCAATGAGTTTGTGCAGGATAGGTTACTCGAGGGGCTGACCTCTCGGTTGCTTGTCGAAGTTGGACGCAGGATTTGATTCACTCCTGAATGGCAGTTTTGGTTTTTGAGCTTGTACCTGTAGCAGTGTGATATTTCATCTGAATTTGTCACACTACTGGCATGTGTGTCGCCCGTCACTTCGGATTCATGGGTAATTGTCGCATTTGACTCGTCGAAGGTGTAAGGGAGCTTGGTTTCCTGTGATCTGCTGGTTTTGGAGGCTGAGGTCGGCCCTTTTCAGGCTGCAGCGAACCCCGTCGCAGGACAGTTTTGGAGTAACCCGAGTGGAAAGGGTTCCTCGTGAAATCATGCCACGCGGGAATTTTACCAAGTCATTTCAATCTCCCAGGTTGTGGCGTTCAAGTGGTGGGGCTGTGTCGATGATGGCACGTCGTTCCAGGAGTCCTCGCGTGCATCTTTGGTAACATGGCGGTGAACAGGACCTCATTTCGGGAATTGGCCCTGGACTTCGACTGGAAGTGTGTAGTATCCAATTACTCCGATTTTCTCAAACATTAACATGTATTGACAATTTTCAGATACGTGGTATCTGAGTTTGCATGCATATATCCGATAGTATGACCTTAGCGAGTCTAAACTGCTCCCCTGGAAATGCTTCTCCAATTCCCTCGCTTGGACCACTTGCTTCCGCAAAACGTATGTCTATCTCATTAGTTCACATTGATGCAAAATGCTCAATCTGGCTATTTCTTCAAAGGCACAATGAAGACCTTTGAATCGAAGTCCACTAATCCTATCTTAATTGCTCACACACATAGTAATAAACAAAATTGCGTATCCTTGAGGATAAGTAGGGGTGGGTGGTTGAATCGCAACGGCAAAAATTTTATAGCGATAGTATAGACCCGGATTGCTCCCTCTTTACTGGTATCAAAGTCCTGTCCCATGGCATTTGCCGACACCCAAACGAGCTCAGCTAAACTGGATGCGGAGTCTAGGATCGACTGAAATTCATAATTTCCAGACCCGTTCATTCCTTCACAAATGGGACATTTTGGATTAGATTAATTTCATACAGCCCTTCCTTGGTATTACATGTAACTATACGGAAACTAGGGAATTACCTCGAGGCAACAACATGCCCTTGTCGTCAGTGTGTCCATCCATTTCCGGTGCAGTCGCTGGTGTAATGCCGCTATCACCTACGGTCGGCAGCAGATACTGAGTCCTCAATCTTTTATTTGCAATCCAGTGTGCACGGGCATCGTCTTCGGCTCTTCGTTTCTTAGTGTCTTCAGAGAACTGGACCTCACGTTCGGTGAGATAGGCCAGTTTCCTCTCTCTGCTGATTTCGAAGAATCCGTCCACAGCAGCCCGACCTTCCAGTGAGCATGACACCGATGGAGAAGTGAGTTTTGAGATCGTAGCATGATATGTAAACGACAACATTACACCGAAAAGAAGAAGCTGTAGGGAGAACAATTAGAGCAATTAGAGGTTTCGGAAAGTAATTGCCAAATGTCATTTGTTCCTTTAACAACTGGAAAACAATATAGCCTTCGTGTCACTCACAGTCGTCTTGGATTTTCTAGAAGGCCTCGAGGTTCACGGGCGGGTGGTTGGCGATGATATCCCTTTGACTTCCGTAGAAACATCTGTAGTAAGTGCGTTTTGACTTCCACCACCGTTGGAAGTTCTACTGTCCTCAACACCGTCACACATCCCGTTTGCGGTGTTATATGGCTCACACTCCTCGTCCTCGATGTCGTACTCAAGTCGTCGAGCCCCGTCCGGAAATCCTGCGACGAGACAGAGTGTCACTAAAGCTTGTGCAATCCAGTACGTTTAAACGACAGTATTACAGATTCTGAATTTTGCTCCTGTAGGAAATGTTTCGAGGATAAGGCACATAAGATGCATACGTAGAGTTCATTGTCAGATCAAAACATTACTTGGTCCAGGCGACATGGGGCACCCGTCCCATTTGTTTCCGGAGTCTGCTGAGCGGTGACGACCGTCTCCACTGACATCCTGTGCTGCGTCAATCGCCGCAAACGTCTCTGCAGCTTCAGCTCCACCTGCGCATGTGGGCAACAACATTCAAGCTCAACTGCGTTGAAAAAGACTATTGATTGCTATACTACAATTCTGATCATGTATACATCAATAACCCCAGTGTAGTCGCTCACCTCCTTTACCGCCTTCATCGTCCAATGCTTCTTCCTCCAATGTCGCACTTTGGATTCCCGTGTTCATCGCAGCTGCAGAGAGAAACAACAGTTAGATGGTGCTCTTGACTTCTACTCTGTAATGGAGATACTGAATAGGTCGATTGAAGGAGAAACAACGACTCTTTGGAGGATAACATACTGCTTCCGTGTGATTTTTATCCGTACAACGGAGGGGAGACATTACTGTCGGGCTTTGTAGGTAGCGTATTCCTCAAATCAAAGCCCTTCAGCAGTTGCATATCGAATTGCTTAGCCTGTTTGTTGATCTCCCAGTCGTCAGGAGATCCTTCCAGCGTCATTTTGTCTATCTCGCTAACCTCGCCTGGCGAGCACTTGCTCTCTGCCCGGGTCCTCTCCTTGCGCTCTTCCATAGTTTCAAATTGTTTGCTGCCCCTCCCGCATTGCTTTGCGGCGAATGAAGCCCAATCAACTGCAAACCCCAACTTCTCAGCGATCAGCCTACGAGCAAATCCAAGACCAATGGCCCTTTGATTCCCAATGGGCTGCTGATGAGTGGCCTCGTACAGTCTCTCCACACGGTAGCACATCCTTGGGCTTTCAGCAAATTCCCCCTTTGCGTACCAGAACTTCCCCCCTTCTTTGGTCCCTATCTCTGCGAGCACATCGTCTCGTTGGCGATTTTGTCCGGGAGTGAGTCCTTGTTGCCTCGTGGTGCGCCGGGGAAATATCCATAGTTGTTTAGTTTCTTCTCGATAAAAAACCATTTGGAATTACCCCGACGATGATCGTTCCTAGAATGCAGCCGGAGGCAAGCCATGTCCTCGAAAACAGTCTTGATAGGTGAGTCGACGTCCACGCAAGTTCTAGTCCCTACACACAACAAGTGCCTTACAATCCGTCACAGCTTTGTGGTTAGGAATGTCGGGTACTGTCTTCAAGAGACTATTAAAGTACTGTATACATAGGAAAAATGCGTCAGTTGAGCTAGACACCGAAGCGAATGAAGTACTACCGGCAGTCCTATGATGATAACATGCTCTGTGTATGGCCAAGTGTGGGAAGTGATTTCGACGGTTGACACACCGGAATACTAATTCCGGTAGGAAAATGATAAAAATTTAAAAATTTTATGTTAGAAATACGGAAGTACTAAGCCGATAAGTGAAACAACCGGTTAAGACGGTTGGCCGAATAAATAAGAGACCGGAAGGTCAGCCGGGTGAGATCCGGTCGTCTGCGGTGGAGGAGAGGGGTACAGTCCGTATGACAGAACCCTGACACGGTAGACTTAAGGATAACCACCAAAAGGTACAACGCACACGGGGAGAATGGCTGCAACCATTAAAACGCCGCCGGTCGCGACCGTCCAATGATGAAGGGCTACGACCGTCCGTCATGATGAGCTACGAACGGGTGGGCGTGAGGGCAGGTATAAAAGGAGGAAGAACAGCCGTGCTCCTCCTTTCTCTTTGTCATTTTGTGGCACGCCGGGTCCTTGCGTTCTAAGGCGGAGGGCGCAGTTAGGGTTGGACGGTAGGAGAGAGAAGGTGAGACGGAAGTGTTTTCGTTAGGCGAGAGATTGTGGTGAGGATCGTGCGTGCAGGTGTTACCGGAGTGACGGAGAGGAGGACTTAGCAGAATGGGTAGAAAGGGGAAGGAACCGGCGGCGGAAGGACAGTTGTTCAGGGTACAACGGGTAATGCCGTTGATGCCGGCAGACGAGAGGGAGAGGGAGCTCCTCCGGACCGCCTTAGAATCTATGGGTTGTGAGGTCCTACTGGACAAGGCATGGGGTTGGAAGCATGCCCTTCCGGCCCATGAGATCCTCGTCAAGAATCCCGAGAATCGAGGAACCATCCGGGGAGAGCCGGATAAGTGGACTGCACAAGTCTGGAGGGATACGTATGGTTTCAAGAACTCTGGAGAGGTCTCGACACCGGAGACCCGGGAGTTCGTACACCGGTATCTCAAGGGGTCCGGAGATCCGAGAGAAGGATGGGAGCTGGAGGACATCGCGAGTCCGGAGGCCCGGAGAGTAGTAGGGTTTATGAACCCTATTTTCCATCCGGAAAAGCCCAAACGGATAACCATCAAGTGGGCGTCCGTTTTCATTGGGGCCATGATCGGTGAATTCACGGTAGACTGGGGTGTCATGATGAAGACGATAATCGACCGGCAGGTAGCCAATCTCCGGAAGACCAAGAAGCAGGCCACCTGCCTTCCGTCTTTCCTCATTCACCTCTACCGTCACAAGGGGCTGTTGAGTCCTGAGGAGATCCGGGAGTACAATGAGATCATAAGCTATCAGCAGTTCGCTGAACCGGAAGAAGTGTCCGATCAGGACGATGATGATGATGTTATCGAGGTCTCCCCCACGCCGGCTAAGAGACCCCGCCCCAGCCTGGAGAAGGGACAGCCATCCGGATCACCACGGACTCCCACACCGGCCAAGCGAACCTTGAACACGGAGGTCCAACAGCCCACCGGACCACCGGCGCACACCGGGGATCCGTACCAGGACTTAGTTAACCTATCTGAGCAGGCTTCGACGTATGCCCGGTTCCTACAGTCGACTAGGCAGGCGGAGGGCCGGTTGGCTAGGGAGGTAATGTCCATTACGGAGACGGACCGGTTGGAGGATTGCCTGAGTATTCTTCGCAAGCACCGGGACTTGGCCGGTCTCCAGGACAAGCACATGGACCGGCTAGCGAAGTACCGGGAGAGGAATCAGAAGCTCGAGCAGGAGGTGCTTGATGCCCGGAAGGATTTCAGTGACGCCCGTGACCGGGCAGTCGAGGCCATCCGGTCGGTCGCTGAGATCAAGGCCACTTTAGCTCTTCCGGTAGATGTGGGAAATCAGTGCGCCGTTTACCAAGCCTTCTTGACCCGTCAGCCGGATCCGACTATGAAGAAGATTATAAAGTTCATGCACGACCGGACGCAGGTGATGAAGGACACTTGGACGCAGATGAAGAACCTGGTGGAGATCCTCGGTTCCGCAGAGGCCGGTCCGTCATCAGGGCCACCGGCAGATCGAGAGGAGCCCAGACCACCGTCCCCACCCAGGGAACCGGTGCCGCCTCCAGCCTCTCCGATACGGTCGGCCATCCGGTCAGCCCAACAGGAGGTAGGACACCCGCTGGAGGATCCTATCCCGGATACCTTGAGCAGTCTGCACACCCTACCCAATTTGGCTGGAGTCGAGACTGTTAACCCCGGAAACATCCCTTTGGGACCGGACCAGAGACCACCACCGGAAGGTTTTATGCCGGTACAGGGATCTCCGGAAACGCTCCAGGTGGATCTCAGCGCAGTTCCGGTGGCGGCACGATCTCCATCCCCGGCGGTTCAAGCAGAACGATCCCGGAAGTCCAGTGAACCGTCGGCATCTGAGACTCCGGAAGAAGGCCCCTCGTTGAAGAAACTGAAGCGGGTACAGAAGAAGGAACGGTTGGACGGAACCCGGCACAGTCCCCGGCTCGATAAGCACAAGGAGTAGGGTTTAGGATAGGGACCGGATAAAATGGCAGCGACTAACGATGGGGCTCCTGTGCACCCGGCTGCCAATCCGGATAGATAACGGCAGCAACTAGGAATAGAAGGCGGCCACCGGTCCGGGATTCCCGGATCCGAGATCCGGAATTTCTGGATCTCGGTGGGCCACTTGGTCGCTTTAGGAACCGATAGGTTTTAGTATTTAAGTTAGACGTTTTTCCAAGGCCGGGGCCTTGTTTTTGTACGCCGTTTTGTTGTTTCAATTGAGAATATACTTTTGGATTTGTTGTGTCAACCGGCTGCTGACGGGTCCGTTGCCGTATGGTTTGTGGTACTATTGTCTTCAGTAGTGTTCCGGAGGAGTGTTGAACAGTAGGATGGTCTGGAGAGCGCCCGGAGAGACTGGGGAGGTGTCAAGCGTCGAGTGTTGACGGTTTCCAGTCCCGGAAGGAGTCCGTAGGGAAGGAGAGATGTATTGCAGCAGGGCTGGTAGTCTCAAGGACACGGAGAGCCGTGTGTACACCGGGATCCGGAAACGGACCGGTCGCTTCCTGTAGATGGGATAAAAGCCGGATATCCTACTGCGAACCAATCCGGAAGGGAGATAGTATAGTAGAATACCGTGTAACCGTAAGGTGATGTCATTGTAGTATGATTTCCGTATCCATAACCGGCACTGAGTAGTTATCCGGACCGGTCCCTAGTCATACGGAAGGATTATTACTCCACTTCTCGGGTGGTAGATAGGAACAGTGGGGTGTCCAGCCACTTTAAGTCACGGGACGGTGGAAAATCCAGCCACTTGAAAGGATAGACGGATCAGTGGGAACCGGCCACTAGTCTAAAAAGCCGGAAAATAGGAACGAGGCAAAAACTACCGGATTCGGCCAACCGGTTGTAAGACGGAATACGGTCGGACACCGGTGGTGATTTCCGTTAAAATCTAAAAGGAAGAAAACTATAGGTCTTCGTGGGAACGAACACGGAGTGGTTTACTTTGGAGGGTGTTTAGTGTCAAATAAGTGCCTTCCGGAGGAATACGGATACCACGTCGTGCTACATGTGATTTTTTGGCGCCGCTGCCGGGGATCTATATGATTTTCTCTCTCCGGATTTCTACGGTTGTCACTAACCCAAGTCAGGTTGTAGAAAACGCATGAATCCGAATTCTGAGCCGGAAGGAGTACGGAGGTCTAGTAGAAAGAAGAAGGGTGATCAGGAGACGGAAGCCAGACCATTCGTCACTACTAGAGCAGAACTTGTTGAAGACACAGATCAAGAGATAGCCGGGACTTCCGGATCCGGAGGTCAGGGTGGGACAGTACCACCCGGGCCGGTGGCCGGAGGGCCAGTAGCGGGTCTTCCTATGGCCCGGACGTTCTCTAGACTGAAGTATCGGAAGTTCAGGGGCGATGGCCGGGAGGACGTGGACGAATGGCTAAGCGAGTTCAACGCCACGGCTGCCGCCAACCAAGAGGACGAAGCAATCAAATTACGGTTGTTCCAGGGACTACTCAAGAAGGAGGCACTCCAGTGGTACCAAGAGGAACCGGACAACGTGCGAAGAAGTTGGGGTTTGCTATCTGATGCCTTCCGGAGGGCCTTCCGGGAGGTAGGAGGAGAAGCCCGCACATTGGAAAAACTTAGTAAAATCCGGATGGAGCCGGAAGAGTCAGTCCGCCGGTACGGATAGAGGGTTAGGAGTTTAATTCATAAACTAAGTCCCGGAATCGCAAATAGTATCCAGGTAGAATGGTACGTCGCTGGGTTACCCGACCGGATGGGGTTCCAAGTAAGGCAGGCCCGGCCCCAGACTTTGCCGGAGGCTATGGAGGCCGCCCAGAACTATGAGAACTCCAAGCAGTCCATACGGCAGTACCGTAAGGCAGGGAAGACCTCTAGACGTCTTCGAAAGGTCCGGAGGAACCGGGATTCTAGTTCAGAATCCAGTGGATCCAGCTCCGAAGATAGCTCGGAAACCGGAAGTAGCAGCAGTGAAGAGGATCGCTCACACCGGAAGGCGTCAGGTAGCAAAGGCTACCGGAAGGAGAAAGAACGGACGATAGTCCGAGTAAAGGAGGAATACCCATCAGAGAAACGGATGATCAAAGATCTGGTGAACAGTTTTGAAACTTAAAGTCCAGATGGCGGAAGAGAAGAAGGCACGGAAGGCACTACCCACCGTCCGGAACAACGTGTGGTGCACCAACTGCGGAAAGCCGGGACATTACAACCGGGAATGCCCACACGGAGCGCCCAAGAGAGTGCAGTTTGTGGATGAAGAGGGGTCAGTATTCTTTGCGGAACCTGCTTATGAAGAGGAGGAAGTGGAGATGCTACCGGTTTACCAGGTAAACCCTGCCTATGGCCGTGGACGGATGATGCAGCCGGTTATCAGACCTCGACCCGGAATGGGCTATCCATCCGGTGGACATCCGGCCCCGCCGGCACGACCACCTGTCTCCGTGGAACGTCAGTTTGGATGCTGTTATATTTGTGGAGAAGCCGGTCATTATGCTAACAATTGTCCACACCGAGGAGGTCAAGGCGCACCGTTGGAACTTCCGTGTCAAAACTGTGGTCAGTACGGCCATAAGTCACCTCAATGCCAACAACCGGTTAGACCTAGGGCTATCTATAAACAGGTGGAAGAACCTCCCCGTGAGCGTACCGGACTCAACTACGGACACAAGGACGGGGTAGAGAATCCGACAAGTTGACGGTTACCGGTGGAACCACGAGGAGAGACCGGCGTGGGTATCCATCAGGTCGGTTCGCGTAGTTCCACCCGGAGACAGGATTCAGAAAAGAAGAAGAGGAAGTCCGGTGTTCGGACCAGGTCACAGAGGAAAGAGAGTAGCCGACCGGAATCTTCAGAGACATCCGGGGAATCAGAAAAGGAGGTGCCCCCGGAGACGGTCCCGGTTGAAAAAGGGGTCAAGACCCTACCAACTATGCCGGACATTGGACCGGAAGTAATTGCTGGGTTACCTCAAGTACAGGAGAGCCGGAAGGTGACATTCAGCGAGATTCCGGAAATTATCCAACCGGAGGTCCGGGCGAAAGCCGACAGGTACGACATCCTCCAAGATATTCAACGCCAGCCGGCCAATGTCACCATCGGACAACTGTTACATGATAATCCTAATTATCAAAAGCAGGTTAAGTCAGGCTTAATCCGGACCCGGAAACGGAAGATTAAGCTGCCTTCCGTCGCAGTTAATTTTGCCGAGATGGAGGATTTCGGGGCTCCGGAAATAGCTGTGGAGATCAACGGATGTATTATCCAGAAGGTACCGGTAGATGGAGGATCCGGAGTAAATCTACTACTGGAGAGTACGGCCAACGATTTAGGGTACACTGTCTTTGAGCCTACCAATCAGACCTTACGGATGGCAGACCAGTCTCGAGTAGTACCAGTGGGAAAACTATCGGCAGTACCTACAAAGATTTCCGGACTCACTTATCCGCTCAATTATTTGGTTATCCGGGTGGAGGAAGGAAATCCGTTTCCCCTGTTACTAGGGCGACCATGGCTATATCTAGCCGGAGTCAAGGTAAATTGGGCAAAGAAGGCTTTTACTTTCGGAGATCCGGCTGTTCTGCTATCATGGAAGCCGGAGCTCCACCTGGGGGAAACAAGTGAGACGGATGGTTACACTTCCGATTGGACAGGATCAGAAAACTCGGATTCCCTGCAGTCATATCATGTTCAAGAGTTTCGGGAGGTATCAGAAGAAGACCTGGGATTCCGTAACCCGGTACCGGAACGGAAGCCGGATGGGACCGAAGTACCGAACCGACCACCGGAAGTCAGGAAGGACGATGACAGGGCCTTAGGAGAAGCAAGCGTTCGATTGACCTCCGAATGGATTAGAGAACAGTTCGCAGCCGGGGTAATCAAAACAGGGATATCCGGGTCCAGGACCAGTGACCTACCATGGTCAGCCCTTCTGGGGTCCGTAGGAACGGATGCTACCGAACCGGTCAAGAATGTGGTAGCACCGGAGGATTACGAAGCAGTGAAGACGGAAGCCGGTAGGACTTTCTATTTGGGAAAGGGACTGACGGACCGAGAGCGGGCTCAGTATTTGGAACTGCTTACGGAATACGATGACGTCTTCGCCTGGCTCCCATCGGATCTGGTGGGTATACCGCCGGAACTGGGCGAACACCACATCGACCTAATGGAGGGAGCGGTTCCGGTTCGCCAAAGGCAGTACCGGCTCAACCCAAAGTACTCCATGATGGTGAAAGAGGAACTAGATAAACTGCTGGAAGCCGGTTTTATTTATCCAGTGAATAACTCCGAGTGGGTGTCACCGATTGTGGTAGTACCAAAGAAATCAGGTCCGGATGGTAAAGTCAAAATCCGGGTATGTCAGGACTTCCGGAAGCTGAATGCGGCCACAAAAAAGGATCATTTCCCTTTACCCTTCATCGACATGGTGCTCGATCACGTGGCCGGTCAGGAATGCTTCAGTTTTCTAGATGGGTTTTCCGGATACAATCAGGTGTCCATCCGGAAGGAGGACCAACTGAAAACTACTTTTACCACCGATTGGGGTACCTACGCTTTCAACCGGATGCCTTTCGGATTGTGCAATGCTCCCGGAACTTTTCAACGGTTGATGATGGACATCTTTCAGGATTTCTTAAAACATTTCTTGGAAGTTTTCATTGACGACTTTGCGGTGTTTAGCCGATGGGTGGAACATCTGGACTATCTCCGGAAGACGTTCCAGCGATGCCGGGAGACTAAACTCAAGCTCCATCCGGGCAAGTGTTTTTTTGGTATGTTAGCCGGACTATTGCTCGGACACATAGTCAGCCGGAAGGGAATAGCAGTGGATGTAGCAAAAGTGATAGTCATGTTGGCCCTTCTTGCTCCCACCAACCTCCGAGAACTCAGAGGATTTCTGGGGTGTGTGGGATACTACCGGAGGTTCATTGAGAACTATGCCCGGTTGGCAATGCCACTGACGGAGCTGCTCAAGAAGGAAGAAGAGTACCTCTGGACGGAAATCCGTCAACAGGCCTTTGAAGAATTGAAGAGACGGTTGGTCACAGCCCCTATACTAGCACCACCGGACTGGTCGAAATCTTTCCATGTCACTTTGGATGCCTCCGGTTGGTGTGTGGGAGCTATTCTATGGCAATTGGATGACGAGGGCCGGGAAAGACCCATCTATTATGCCAGCCGGCAGATGAATCCGGCGGAGAAAAATTATACGACAACCGAACGGGAGGCTCTAGCCGTCATTTATGCGTGCAAGAAGTTTCGCCATTACCTATTGGGGTACAAAGTCATCTTCCATACGGATCATGACTCGCTGAAGTATCTAGTCAACAAACCGGATCTGTCCGGAAGGTTGGCCAGGTGGATATTACTTCTTCAGGAGTTCAACTACGAAGTTATTGTCAAATCCGGGAAGTCTAACCTCAATGCAGATTACTTGTCGCGACAACGGGGAAAAGAGAGCAAGGAGGAGATATCTTCAGAGTTTCCGGATGAATTTCCGGAAGAATACCCGGTTGGTACCAGTATACAGGATATACCGGACCCCCGCGACCTTCCGGTCGCAGGAGAGACGTCTTCCGTCTACCGAATTCAGGAGGATGAAGGGGAGGACCAGGACCTTCAGCGGATTAAGAACTATCTCCAGACTCAGAGGTATCCGGAAGGACTGAGTAGGGAGGAGAAAAGTGTGTTCCAGCACCGGGTGGCACCGTACTTTCTAGTCGGAGAATTACTTTTCAAACTAGGGGCGGATGAAAAACTCAGACGCTGCCTAGAACCCATCTATCGCCGGAAGGTCATCCGGGCTCTGCACGATGGACCGGCCGGAGGACACTATGCATCCGTCATCACCGTACAGAAGATCCGTGAGGCCGGATACTGGTGGCCACACCTTCACCGGGATGTTCATCAATTTATAAAAGAATGCGACCCCTGCCAACGGATAGGAGCTCCGGCCGTCCGGCATCACTGGCCGCTAACTCCCATTGTTCCCCTAGCACCGTTTGAAAAATGGGGAGTGGATTTTATTGGGCCAATTCAACCGTTAGGCACTCAGAGGCACCGGTACATCATTTTGGCGACGGACTACGCCACAAAGTGGGTAGAAGCCAGGGCCACCCGGAAAAATGACGCCGAGACATCCGCCCGGTTCATATTCGAAAGGATAATGATGCGTTTTGGCCATCCGTTGGAGATAGTGAGCGACCGGGGAGCACATTTCCTGAACGAAGTGGTGGCCGGTGTGACCAACCAGTACGAGGTCAAACACCGGAAGACCACACCGTACAATCCTAAGGCAAACGGATTGACGGAACGTGCCAACGGAATAATTTGTAAGATTCTGACCAAAGTAGTGACCTCACATAAGACAGACTGGGACCGGAAACTGACCTTAGCCGTCTATGCGTACAACACGGCGCACAAGAGTACGACCGGACGGACTCCGTATTATCTGGTATACGGACAGGAGGTACTTCAGTCAATCGAAACGGAAGTAGAGACGTTGAGGGTGCTCGCGGCCAACCACGGAGATAAAACGGATGCACTCGACCACCGCCTACAGGTCATCGACCGGATGGAGGAAGACCGGATGGAGGCATTGGAGCGGACAAAGGAGGTCCAAGCAAAAAGGAAGGAAGTGTATGACAAGCGAATCACAATGGATAAAGGAATCGAAGAAGGAGGATTGGTTCTAGTCTATGACAGCCGGTACAAGAATTTTCCGGGTAAGTTACATACTCGCTGGATGGGACCGTTCCGGGTTGATGAGATTTATTCCAATGGGTCATTACAACTTTCAGATCTAGAAGGCTATCCAATGGACACTAGGGTGAATGGATCCCGGGTCAAACTGTACAGACCGGATGACGTTCGCGAGGACGCTTACGGGTGAAAAAGGGGTAATGTGGAAAGTGATTTCGACGGTTGACACACCGGAATACTAATTCCGGTAGGAAAATGATAAAAATTTAAAAATTTTATGTTAGAAATACGGAAGTACTAAGCCGATAAGTGAAACAACCGGTTAAGACGGTTGGCCGAATAAATAAGAGACCGGAAGGTCAGCCGGGTGAGATCCGGTCGTCTGCGGTGGAGGAGAGGGGTACAGTCCGTATGACAGAACCCTGACACGGTAGACTTAAGGATAACCACCAAAAGGTACAACGCACACGGGGAGAATGGCTGCAACCATTAAAACGCCGCCGGTCGCGACCGTCCAATGATGAAGGGCTACGACCGTCCGTCATGATGAGCTACGAACGGGTGGGCGTGAGGGCAGGTATAAAAGGAGGAAGAACAGCCGTGCTCCTCCTTTCTCTTTGTCATTTTGTGGCACGCCGGGTCCTTGCGTTCTAAGGCGGAGGGCGCAGTTAGGGTTGGACGGTAGGAGAGAGAAGGTGAGACGGAAGTGTTTTCGTTAGGCGAGAGATTGTGGTGAGGATCGTGCGTGCAGGTGTTACCGGAGTGACGGAGAGGAGGACTTAGCAGAATGGGTAGAAAGGGGAAGGAACCGGCGGCGGAAGGACAGTTGTTCAGGGTACAACGGGTAATGCCGTTGATGCCGGCAGACGAGAGGGAGAGGGAGCTCCTCCGGACCGCCTTAGAATCTATGGGTTGTGAGGTCCTACTGGACAAGGCATGGGGTTGGAAGCATGCCCTTCCGGCCCATGAGATCCTCGTCAAGAATCCCGATAATCGAGGAACCATCCGGGGAGAGCCGGATAAGTGGACTGCACAAGTCTGGAGGGATACGTATGGTTTCAAGAACTCTGGAGAGGTCTCGACACCGGAGACCCGGGAGTTCGTACACCGGTATCTCAAGGGGTCCGGAGATCCGAGAGAAGGATGGGAGCTGGAGGACATCGCGAGTCCGGAGGCCCGGAGAGTAGTAGGGTTTATGAACCCTATTTTCCATCCGGAAAAGCCCAAACGGATAACCATCAAGTGGGCGTCCGTTTTCATTGGGGCCATGATCGGTGAATTCACGGTAGACTGGGGTGTCATGATGAAGACGATAATCGACCGGCAGGTAGCCAATCTCCGGAAGACCAAGAAGCAGGCCACCTGCCTTCCGTCTTTCCTCATTCACCTCTACCGTCACAAGGGGCTGTTGAGTCCTGAGGAGATCCGGGAGTACAATGAGATCATAAGCTATCAGCAGTTCGCTGAACCGGAAGAAGTGTCCGATCAGGACGATGATGATGATGTTATCGAGGTCTCCCCCACGCCGGCTAAGAGACCCCGCCCCAGCCTGGAGAAGGGACAGCCATCCGGATCACCACGGACTCCCACACCGGCCAAGCGAACCTTGAACACGGAGGTCCAACAGCCCACCGGACCACCGGCGCACACCGGGGATCCGTACCAGGACTTAGTTAACCTATCTGAGCAGGCTTCGACGTATGCCCGGTTCCTACAGTCGACTAGGCAGGCGGAGGGCCGGTTGGCTAGGGAGGTAATGTCCATTACGGAGACGGACCGGTTGGAGGATTGCCTGAGTATTCTTCGCAAGCACCGGGACTTGGCCGGTCTCCAGGACAAGCACATGGACCGGCTAGCGAAGTACCGGGAGAGGAATCAGAAGCTCGAGCAGGAGGTGCTTGATGCCCGGAAGGATTTCAGTGACGCCCGTGACCGGGCAGTCGAGGCCATCCGGTCGGTCGCTGAGATCAAGGCCACTTTAGCTCTTCCGGTAGATGTGGGAAATCAGTGCGCCGTTTACCAAGCCTTCTTGACCCGTCAGCCGGATCCGACTATGAAGAAGATTATAAAGTTCATGCACGACCGGACGCAGGTGATGAAGGACACTTGGACGCAGATGAAGAACCTGGTGGAGATCCTCGGTTCCGCAGAGGCCGGTCCGTCATCAGGGCCACCGGCAGATCGAGAGGAGCCCAGACCACCGTCCCCACCCAGGGAACCGGTGCCGCCTCCAGCCTCTCCGATACGGTCGGCCATCCGGTCAGCCCAACAGGAGGTAGGACACCCGCTGGAGGATCCTATCCCGGATACCTTGAGCAGTCTGCACACCCTACCCAATTTGGCTGGAGTCGAGACTGTTAACCCCGGAAACATCCCTTTGGGACCGGACCAGAGACCACCACCGGAAGGTTTTATGCCGGTACAGGGATCTCCGGAAACGCTCCAGGTGGATCTCAGCGCAGTTCCGGTGGCGGCACGATCTCCATCCCCGGCGGTTCAAGCAGAACGATCCCGGAAGTCCAGTGAACCGTCGGCATCTGAGACTCCGGAAGAAGGCCCCTCGTTGAAGAAACTGAAGCGGGTACAGAAGAAGGAACGGTTGGACGGAACCCGGCACAGTCCCCGGCTCGATAAGCACAAGGAGTAGGGTTTAGGATAGGGACCGGATAAAATGGCAGCGACTAACGATGGGGCTCCTGTGCACCCGGCTGCCAATCCGGATAGATAACGGCAGCAACTAGGAATAGAAGGCGGCCACCGGTCCGGGATTCCCGGATCCGAGATCCGGAATTTCTGGATCTCGGTGGGCCACTTGGTCGCTTTAGGAACCGATAGGTTTTAGTATTTAAGTTAGACGTTTTTCCAAGGCCGGGGCCTTGTTTTTGTACGCCGTTTTGTTGTTTCAATTGAGAATATACTTTTGGATTTGTTGTGTCAACCGGCTGCTGACGGGTCCGTTGCCGTATGGTTTGTGGTACTATTGTCTTCAGTAGTGTTCCGGAGGAGTGTTGAACAGTAGGATGGTCTGGAGAGCGCCCGGAGAGACTGGGGAGGTGTCAAGCGTCGAGTGTTGACGGTTTCCAGTCCCGGAAGGAGTCCGTAGGGAAGGAGAGATGTATTGCAGCAGGGCTGGTAGTCTCAAGGACACGGAGAGCCGTGTGTACACCGGGATCCGGAAACGGACCGGTCGCTTCCTGTAGATGGGATAAAAGCCGGATATCCTACTGCGAACCAATCCGGAAGGGAGATAGTATAGTAGAATACCGTGTAACCGTAAGGTGATGTCATTGTAGTATGATTTCCGTATCCATAACCGGCACTGAGTAGTTATCCGGACCGGTCCCTAGTCATACGGAAGGATTATTACTCCACTTCTCGGGTGGTAGATAGGAACAGTGGGGTGTCCAGCCACTTTAAGTCACGGGACGGTGGAAAATCCAGCCACTTGAAAGGATAGACGGATCAGTGGGAACCGGCCACTAGTCTAAAAAGCCGGAAAATAGGAACGAGGCAAAAACTACCGGATTCGGCCAACCGGTTGTAAGACGGAATACGGTCGGACACCGGTGGTGATTTCCGTTAAAATCTAAAAGGAAGAAAACTATAGGTCTTCGTGGGAACGAACACGGAGTGGTTTACTTTGGAGGGTGTTTAGTGTCAAATAAGTGCCTTCCGGAGGAATACGGATACCACGTCGTGCTACACCAAGTTCAGGTACAACAATAGAGCGAGAGTAAAGGAATTAGTCGTTCACCGAAAGCAATGGAGCGGTAAAAATCAGGGAATGTTATAAAGTAGATAGATGAACACACAAGCAAAGGTTATGTTTTCGAGGACATGGCCGATGTGCATGGTCAACAAAAGCTATGCATAATATGTCAAGAATGCCATCTACCGTTATGATATTTTAACAATTTGATAATATATGCCACTATGTGCCACTCCTTGTCAGAACGCAGAAAGCTTAAGTGAATGGATCAGCATAATCTTATAACTCTCGCATTAGAGGAGGGTGGAGCCGAAACTATCGAGAGCAATGACATGCATCCTACATAATACTTTGTGAAAGAGAGGATTAGGGGTTCTTGACTTATTGTCAACTGAAATTGCCTGCACTGAACATATGAAAGGAAATTACAGGGTATAGAATTCAGATATCTAAATGAGTTAATTGCCGTTTGACTGGGAAGCGTATACGGGGACATGTTCACGTAAAATTCGGATACTTAAGTGAACGAAGTCGTTAACCGAAAAATTTGAATATTGTTGGTAGCTAATGTGCGGTTACTAGTGAATTATATATGACCAAGCAGAATTAAAAAAAGCATGTCACGTACATCAATCCCTAATTGACTAATCATATCCATTTAGAACTTGTCGACGACCGTCTCGGCCCAATATCCGTTGGACGCTATGTGAAGATGAGTGGAATTTAGAGGAACTGAGAAATCACACATTGCGGATATTCCATCACCTGGTTTAGTCACTGCCCAAGTCCTCTATTATCTCATCCTCATACGTCGTCTATTGCGTCTCGGACGTCGTCAGGAGGCGCCGCGGCTTCAACCACAGGGGCTAGTTCAGAATCCGAGTCCGATTCCTCGTGGTCCTCTGCCTGATATGCAGCCTCGTCGTCGACTTCTTCATGAGCCATAACGTGTATGATATCCGCTTCGAGAACAGGCTCTTGTGCACGGTCAGGGTTCCTACCAACTTCCTGTTCACGTTGTCCACTGCGTGTTGCGTCTGGGCGACTAGGGGCGCTAAAGGAGGCTTCTGCCAAACCTCCCATGACACGCCGAGATCTGGGTTCTTTAGAAATGACGACCTTCCATTCCGGATCCAGTGGATCGTCCACGAAATACACCTGGCATTGTCAGAGCTCACGTTAATGGATATGGTTCCTATATTATTCCTTTATGAAAGAAATCTGACGATGGCGGAAAGAAGCTAGGAATCTAATAAGCACCTAACGAGCATGTGCGGGCATGAGGTACGGCTCAACTTCTGGGATTTGTCGGGCAGCATGTTTCACTAGCCAGAAACCATCACAGTCTTGTTTTATTGTCACTTCTCCTGCTATATTTGGTTTGATCTAGGAGCATTTAATGACGTTAATCTTCTGCTGCCCATAGTCTACTTTGAGAATCTCTTTGATGATGCCTACAAATTGTAGTTCTGCCTCCACTGGGTGCATGTCCACCATTGAAGATTTGCAGGTTTGAGTGATAATCGATGCCACACCCGCATCAAAAGACACATTTTGTCTCCCCTCCTCGTCAGCTGTCCGGAAGTGGTAACCGTAAGCCCACATTGAGTTGTGGTGCCTTATGTAGGGAGAAGGTAGTCGTGACAATTCAATGAGGTCAGCTGAGAGAGCCTCGCCGTCAATGCCCATTTGCCGAACCTTATCCTCTATCCAGTCTGCAAAGGATGCTAGTTGCCGGGGAGAATGCCGCCTTAACGCTGTGCGTTCTTCTAAGAACACACTGAAAAGGAAACAAAACACGTTAGGAGGGTTCAAGTACGCTAGACGCAGTGCAGTTTTGGCAAAACAATTATGTACTATTGGGACCAAAGAGTACATATAAGTACTTGTACACTATCACTGGCGATCCTAGCCGTTCGTCAAATTTCTCTAGGAATGGGTATTGGAATTATGATCAGCCAATGAAGACGCCCGAAACTGACAGAAAGGATCCGTCGTGATTTGAAGCCTTATGGTCTGGCTCGACTTGAGTTGGCGCCGTCGAAATTTAAAGCGGGACTGGAGTTCAAGCCTCGGTGGTAGGATCTGGATTTGAACAGGGTTGTGAGCATCCTACATTCTCCACACCACGTGTCACTGTATTATCAACCTACAGAGTTGTCCAACGCATAGTGTATTCTCATTTTTCTTCTGAAAACTATGGATTTAATAAAGATCCAAGAGCTACGGATAAGTGACACCTTCACCCTTTTCTTAGGATGAATTTGGGATGAAAAATGTTTTGGTAAGATGATTGGATTTACATAGTATTCTAGTGATAGAGGAAAAGGCGTTCTAAAGAGTTATATGAAGCAATTTTATTTTTTTACTTTGACCCATGTTCTCAATGTTAGTTGCTTTTGAGCACATTGTGCTCAATAATAAAAACATCAACTAGCACATCCATTTTTTAATTAGTAATTAAGATTGATTTTTATGAATTATTATATACTTGGAATTAACATACTTGGAATTATTCTCATGAAGTTAAGTCTTTGTATTAATAGTGTATATTTGTATAACTGATTATTTTCTATACGTGAAGTATATATGACAAAGAGAGTTTTTTTTCAAATCCAAAATTAGGTGCATGATTATTCAAAGCATTCTATTGTTTACGCTTTGTGCTACAAAAATGCCTTAAAAAAAAGGTGTGTTTGTCATTACCAAAACTAACATCAAACTTTAAAGAATAATATATGAATTAATAATGTCTTGGGTGTTCTTAATAAACTGAGCTTATTATACTAGATAGAAGTTCTCTACAAATTGGAATAAAAGACATGTTCATTTCTTTGAGATTTCCCATGAAAAGGAATCAATTTCTATTTTAGTTGTAATTTTATAAGACCTATTGAACCCTTGACTTTCTTAAATAAACATACAATGCATATAAGTAAATAGTCATATAAATATATTTATATAAATATATATATATATATATATATATATATATATATATATATATATATATATATATATTTACAAGGATGTAAAGCTACTATTGAAAAATAAAATAAAATAGATGTGTTCTCTTCGAGTATAGTTATGCCACAATCTTAATTTGTTAGCAAAGAAACAATAAGGTAGGAAAACCAAACACATAAAGGGTTTAATTTTGAAAAAATAAATAAATAAAGAAACAAAAAACTATCAAAATTAAATACATAAGGGGTTGAATTTGTTATTTTTAAAAATTGAGGCCTATCATAATCAAACACAATAGAGCTGATTTTTATAATAATAATTTAAAAAAAAAAAAAAAAAAAAAAAAAAAAAAAAAAAAAACAATAAGCTATCAAGCAATCAAATATATAAGGGGTAATTTTTTTTTATTTTTTATTTTTAAAACAAAATAAAAGCCATCAAATTAAACACATAATAGGTTGAATTGTTAAAAAAAGTAAAAAAATAAGAAGAACATGCAACCAAGTAGTAGAAGGGTTGAATTTAACATAAGGAATTTAGAAAAAAATAAAGGTAAAGAAAAGAACACAATAAGCGATCAAAATCAAATACATAAAGGATTGAATAAAAATAGGAAAAAACACCTTGAGCACTAGGAAGGCCAAATTCATATGGATTTGAATTCAAAAAATAGAAACAAGGCGCGACCTAGATTCTATCAAAATCAGAAGACAGGAAGGGTTGAAAATTGAATAAAAATAGGAAAGACTAATCAGATTTCAAAATTAAATACATAAGGACCTCGATTTGGGAACTATATGTAAATACAACTTTAAAACATTTTATATGGTACACGTTTGGATAAAAAAAATTATTGTTATTTGTGGTTTTATAAGAAAAGTCTTCTTTATTTTCCTTGCATTTCTATCGTGTTTCCTTTTCATCTTTTTTTTTTTTTTTTTTTTTTTTTAATTCTCTTTTTGATTTTTTTTTTTTTAAATTTTTGTTTCCCCTTTCTCTTCTATCATAATTTTTTTTTCTCATTTGCTCCTTCTGTTTCCTCTTTTTCTTCTCTCATAATTTGTTTCTTTTTTAACCTTTTGTTTCCCTTTTTTTTTTTGGGCCTGGAACAGCGGATGCTATGAATCATAGTAGAGCTCTGAGTGGACATTCTACAAGGCGCATGTTGGCGACTGAAGGAATTAATTCGTTGTAATTGAAATGATTGCTTAGATCGCTGCTGGGGTTTAAGAACCGGTGGTCACCTGTTACCATCCGTCGATCGCCGGTGATCGAGGAAACCGGTGATCGCCGGTAATTGCAAGGGAGGGGAGCGTTGGTGACAGGTGACTGGAGGTTACCATTGTCTCGCAGCTTGCCTCGAGGGAAGGCTGCGCAGAGTCCAGCGGAGGCGCTCTTTGTTGATGTTTTTTTGGGTGAAGTCCTTGCGCGCTGGGAAGCTCGGTGTGTGGGCGGATTGTATTTAGCAGTACACGATGCAAGTTGGGGTTTAGGGGGAGGGGAGAGATGCGTGGGGTGAGGGGACGAAGAGGTGGCTCTAACGCCATTGCTAGGAGGGTAGAGGGATTTGTTGTGGGCCGGGAGTGTGCGCTTTTGGGTTGAAGTCGATGATGGACAGATCGATGAGCGGGAGATTAGGTAGCGCAGCCTCAGCTCGTGCCGGGAGAAGCGGTTCAGCGAGGGCGAGGGGTAGGTAGCAAGATTGGAGCGATGAAGATGGTGGAGAGTGGTCTACACGCAAGAAGGCGAAGGCGGGGGTGAGAGGAGGCGGCGCAGGTGAAGACAGCGAGGACAATGCGGCCCCAAGGAAGGAGGCAATCACTATTTCGGAGGTCCGTGAAAGAGAAGGGAGACCTAGTGCGAGGGGCGACGGAGGGGGAGCTGTAGACGAAGCTGGGGGAGCTCCGAAGGCAGCTGCGAGGAAGAGAGCAAAGTCAGCCGGGAGGTATGAGAGAGTCTTCAACAGCGTCGAGGACGTGGACGAGGAGATCGCGAGGTTAAAGAAACCACCGAGAGAGTTGAAGAAAGGCAATTTCCAGGAGGAGTTCGGACTGCCAAACGAAGGAGACAATCTGCACCATTTTCGATGGAGTAGAGTTCAAGCAGAGTCCTTGCGGAAGTTGTTTGGGAAACCCTATGGAGACGGTGGGAGGAGTGGTTTTAACTGGCAGAATTGCGAGGTACAGGAGGTGGTCGACCGAGTGAAGTATCTGCACCCAATCCTCTACCAGCACGGAGAAGATGAGACCCCAAACCTCATTATGGTGCGGTTTGCGGAAGGAGTCACCCTTGAGTATGAGGAGGGTGGAGGTCGGGTCAACTGGTGTGCTTTCAGAGAGGAGACCAATAAGCGACAACGAAGCCGGTACCAGCTGGATCGCTCAAACCTGGATGAGCTTCGGAAGAAGGTCGCGGAGTCCAGGACTGTAGAAGGAAAAGGGAAGATTGATGTGCAAGGATTGGAGTGGCGGGGAATCAAGGTGGAGCATGGGTCGAGGGTGAAGATGGAGCAGGGAGCGGATGGAGGGGAGCTAGGTCGAGGGAAGCCAGATGCCCGCAGCAACTCTGAGCAAACAGTTCGTAGTGGAGGAAGGATTAGAAGGGGTGAGGGGGATGGTGGGCTTGAATCCGCAAGGGAGTCTGGAATTTGCTTGCAGGAGGATGTGCATGCTGGAGGGAGGGGCGCCGTGTTGTCGAAGGGAGTAGTAGCGGAGCGATTGCAGGTTCTGGAGGGTTTGATGGCGGCCTTACACCTAGAGTTGAAGCACAAACGTGAGTTGAAGAAGAAGGCCGGGGGGAGGCTTGATAGCGCTGTGTGGAGGAGCAAGCAATCGGAGTGGGCTGTGGAGACATTGAAGAAACAAGAGGAGCAGAAGGCAGCGCTGATCAACACGCTAGAGGAGCAAGGAGCCGACGTCTACAAGGAGAAGATTAAAATGGAGGGAATCCAAGAACAGTTAGCGGAGGAGGATGTGAATGTTGCAGCTGCAAAGGAGGAGCTGAAACTCACGGAAGAGGAGATCCAAGCACTGACACGAGGGTTGGAAACCGGACAGGTGCAGTTCAATGCCCTTGCAGCGGAGAAGTTTTTGCTCAAGCAGGGGAAGAGTGCTTCTAATTTCTGCCCCCAGCCAATGGTGTATGGACGAGGAGATCCGACTACACTAGAGATGGGTGATACCGTTGAGAGCCAGTTCATAAAGATTACTGCTTGTTGCTTGTGCGATTTTCCATTTCCTTAGAATGATATAGTAGTATCTTCTTGTAAGCATCTGTACCATCCCTATTGTGCTTCGGTGTTGTATGTGCGAAGTTGCAAGTGTGTGGCAGTCGGGTGTGGAGAGTTATCTCACCCAGATTGGCATCGGAGCTTTGGTTGGGGAGAGCCATCTCCAGAGCTATTGGAGAGGGCGATGATGTTGGGGTCAGCCGGGGAAAGGAGGAGATTACTGCAGGAGAGAACAAACGAAGCTAAGGCCAAGGCGCCCTCGGATGGTAAGTTTACATGAATTTCGCATTCTTTGTTGCGCTGCAATTTCAGTGCGGAATTCTTTGCGTTCTAGATTCCAAGTTCTTTTGCGGTATTGAGAGTATTTGCTGTCCCCAAAGTTCCATGGCTATGGTCTCGGATAATTTCAGTATGTTGTCTAGGCTTGACGTGAGGTACACAGTGTACCTTAGAGATTGAAACAGGTAGCAAAGCAAGGTGTCTACTTTGTAGGAAATATGGGGAGCGTAGGTATTGTACCTTCTCCCTACTGCTTCTGTATCCTGTCATGTGCATTTCACACTGCGGGTAATTTAGTATAGTCTGAGTTGTGAAAGTTCGTGGGCAGATGTATGTTTAGTACATTGTTGGCTTCAAAGAGTTTTGTTGTTGTAGTGAGCACCCAATAGGAAATGTAGAATGTGTACTTAAATTGCAATGGAAGAGTAAAGGGGTGAATAGAATGTGTACAGTATGTGACCATGAGATGTCTTAGTGTACTATGCTAAGAGAAAGTGTATTCGATGCATGTACTTCAAAGTGATGCACAAAGTAGTGTACATTGCAAAACACGTTTTGGTTTAGGGTAGGTACTACAGTTTTGTCTTTGTACAAAGTATGCAACATTTAGGTACATGCAACCAAGTAGTGAAAGTACTTTATGTAGTCTAGATTCAAGGTTTGGGTTGAAAATGTACTAACTTCCATTGTACGCAGTGAGCACTATACTAGACGGAGCTACAACAGGTATAGTACAGTATTCTATCCCATTTGTACTCTAAGTCCTACAGGTTTCTCACTAATCCAGTGGTGTTTAGGGAGTACACTAAGTACTCTTAATTAGTACAGCCGCTCAATTAGTGTAGTTCTTATAGGTAGTCATAATACTAGTTCATAAGTACATCCTATGTAGAATTGTATTTTTAGTACATTGTTTACAAAATCACCAATGTCTAATGTTTTGTGTTATGGCAGCCTCAAGCTTAAGGTTCGCACAACCTGTTTTAGCAGTCAACACCTCAGTTCGCTTTGTGGAGGGAGAGACAAGTCACGGAGATTGCTTCATACGGGATGATGAGGGTTATGTCGAGGCACCGACTCTTACGACAAAGGCCGAGACCTGGGGACTATGGGGAGAGATAAGTGTAGGGAAGCCGGTTCAACCTCTGGTGATGGCTTGCTTGACGGGTGGAAATCCCTTGAAGGGCAACAAACCTGATCTAGATTCTGGGGATGAATCTTCGGAGGATGAAGAAGAAATCAAGATGTCTCCTCTGCATTCCAGCTCGGGCACAAGTATTGAAGGGGAATCCGACTCAGACGGCACTTCATCCGACAAGGGTAAGGAAGATGGTGAGGAAGGGGAGCCCGAAGATGGTGATCAATGTGTCGAGACTCAGGAGATTTCACTCTCAGCTCTGCCTAAGGACACTCCAGCAACACCATCTACGGGAGATGGCATAGAGTGGAGAGGACGGCCGAAGGATATCAGTGCAATAGGAGGGGGCAGCAATCTAGGGGTTCAAGGCCGCGGTCCAGCAGGAGAAGGCAGTCCAACAGTAGGAGGCGGCAGTCCAACAGTAGGAGGCGGCAGTCCAACAGTGGGAGGCGGCAGTCGAGTGGAAGAAAGAGCACTCGCAGGAGGAGGCGGAAGGCCAGTGGTAGGAGGCGGCGTTCCAGCGGGAGAAGAACGTCCAGCGGGAGGGGGCGGCAGTCCAGCGGGAGGAGTTAGTGGTCCAGCGGGAGGAGTTAGTGGTCCAGCGGGAGGAGTTAGTGGTCCAGCGGGAGGGGGCGTACGTGAGGGTGTGGCATCGAAGGAAGGGTCCCTTGGGCGGGAAGAATTGATACGGCAGCCAAGAGATGGTGAGAAGGACAAGGACAAGGCCAAGGAGCCTTCGCCGCAGGCTCTCAAGATCGTCCCAGCAAGACCAGGATTGCAGTGCTTGCCAAGACCGAAAGCAAAAGAAGCAAAGGAAGGGGAGCCTGTAGCGAAGGGCGAGGAGCCCGCGGCAAAGGGGAGGGACCCCACAACGAAGGAAGGGGAGCTCGCAGCAAAGGAAGGAGAGCCCGCAGCGAAGGGAGGGGAGCCCACGGCAAAGGGGAGGGAGCCCACAGCAAAGGAAGGAGGGCCCGCATCGAAGGGAGGGGAGCCTGCGGCAAAGGAGAGGGAGCCCAAATCGAAGGAAGCGGAGCTGGCTGTGAAGGAAGGAGGGCCCGCAGCAGAGGAAGGAGGGCCCGCAGCAAAGGAAGGGGGGCCCGCGGCTAAAGAAGGGTTGCCCAAAGCAAAGGGAGAAAAGTCGATAGTGGAGAGTCCGAGATCGCCCTTCAAGCT
The DNA here is from genome assembly GCA_014871385.1 of Ceratodon purpureus. NCBI lineage: Eukaryota > Viridiplantae > Streptophyta > Bryopsida > Pseudoditrichales > Ditrichaceae > Ceratodon > Ceratodon purpureus. The sequence goes on along the minus strand of CM026426.1, from coordinate 20,953,015 downwards.
GAGGGCAAAGAGGCAGCGAGGTCCCAGCGAGGTCCAAGCGTGTCCGACGACACAACACCTTTGAATCACACTGCACCAGAGAACATCTACTCGGCTGAGAAGACCACCTTTAAAGAACTGAGTGAGATTGCTCAGGTTAGTGGTAGCCCGGCAGTTGTAGAGGGGCAGGTGCGAACCAGAGCACGCACTGCAAAGGAGGCGGAGCACGCATCAAAAGAATCCCCTTCTTTGACGAAGGGTAACTGTAAACGGGGAGAGAAGGGGAAGGGTGGTAAGGTAGGTGGCGCTGTCTCAGTGAAAAGACAGCGAGGCCACACATAGAATGAGTGTTGAAGTGTGGACTGTCTTCACATTTCATTATTTTTGTTTTTTTTTTGTTGTTGCTATATCATCTATTGACCTGCACTAGCATGCTTGGATAGAATGGTTCTGCAGGTACTACCATGTATCATACCTCATCTATGAGGCCCTCTAACAAGGATTGTTCACGGCTGAGATGCAATTTTTTTCCCTTGGCGTTATTGTTTTTCCTTTGCGTTTTCTCCTTGTTGAATTATTTGATCATTCCTTGTTGTTATTCTCCTTAATGAATAACTGTATAATAGGTTCTTGGTTGCTCCGTCTGAGGTGTTTTCTTGGTATTCATTTTTTTCGCATCATGACTTGTAGAAGGTGGTCTGGTGGGATGTGATTCAACCAGGCCGACAGTTGGTATAATCCTGAAGATTTGTCTAATGGGCTCGAGAGGGTGCCTATCCTTGTTGGTCAGTCTAATCTTGCTATGCGTTATTTTCAGTATGTGAACTCTAGTGTACCCTATGATCAGGACCGGGTACCTACTACTCTAGGGAGTTTCCGCCCTGGGGACTACTGCTTGTGTTCCTTGGAATGTCTCCGTGCGAGTGGTACATGTGCATGCCAAGCGCAGTCCCAGGGTGGAGTCGGCTACAGCGATGGAGGAATTTTGGAGGATATGGCTCTTGATCAATTCAACAACACCGATGCTAACTACTGTAAGTCAGGTTCACGGTGTTTAAGTAGAAATGAAGTTTGTGACGGTCATGTGCCTCGTCCATTTGTTAAGGAGTGCAATGTTAAGTGTAGGTGTCGTGGTGATTGTGGCAATCGTGTTGTTCAGCAGGGGATGAAGTATCGTGTAGAGGTTTTTCGTACAGCCCTTACGAGGTGGGGGATTCGGACATGTGAGCTTAGACCTAGAGGTGCGTTTGTTTTTGAGTTGATGGGAGAGATTTTAACTAATGTTGAGCAAATGTTTAGAAACTTGGGGGTAGAAGGGGGTTAGTCCTATAGCTTGCAAGTTGATGCTGATTGGGCCACAAAGCGGAATTTGGACGACAACAGTGCTTTGTGCTTGGACTCTACTGGATTTGGGAATGTTGCTAGATTTTTGAACCACAGGTTAAAGTCTAATTCCATTATCTAAATATAGGCCATCCCTTCCTTGTATCTAGTCTGTTGTGCCCTAACAATGGACCTTTTGTACTACGGGTGTGAAGATTCTAACCTAGTGGACATTCCAATGTCAATAGAGAGTGTTGATTGCCGATATTACCATGTGGCATTCTTCTCTAATCGTATCATATATCGTGGAGAAGAACTAACTTGGGATTATGGCACTGATTTTTGTAAAGACGATCCAGATTTGCCGAATTTTACTTGTAAATGTAAGAGTACTAAGTGTAGAGACAATACAGTACCAGTTGTAGTTCGAAGGCCACCCCGTACACCGCGTAGGAGAAGATGACTTCAGCAATTTGGCATATGTTTACTTTGTTAAGCATGCACACATTTACACTTTCTTCTCTATTTTTTCATGCGACTACCCTTAGTGCATGTATAACCGGAATTATTTTCAGGTCACAATTATCCTATGTACTATCTGTAGGGCTGAATATAAACTTGACTGAAACTTCATACATTTTTTTGATATATCGTACTTAATACCAGCTTACTGCAAAATCTTTCAGCACTTGAGGAACTAGCATTCATCTACAACAAACATAACACACTCGAGTTAAATAAGGAAGAATTTAAGTTGAGTTCATAAACTCTAGCAATAATTTGAGGTAGGGAAACAATATTCTAGGTCCTAAAAGTACTTTTGATGGTACTGTTTGAGTAGTGTTAGTACTTGTCTAAACACCAACCAACACCAACCAACACCAACCATGTCACTGCTGTCCTCAGATGTGTACTTTTGAAGTACCGCTATCCAGTGCTCCCTGTAAAGGGCCCAAAACAAAAAGAAAAAAAACTACAGTCCCTAGTATCCAGCAAAATGTAGAACTATGATCGTCCAGCCTGATTCGAAAAGAAAAAAGAAATATGGAATGGGTGATACTACATAAATTATAAGAAGAAGATTATAAAGAATTAAGAAAAGAAAGGGATTGCAGGTTCTCTTAATCACAGACTACTATGCGAGACAGTAGATGACTGAAGCAAAAAAAAGAGGGAGCACTTGGATAGCGGGACATCTCTAGAGCTCACTTTCAGTCAGTCAAATACCAAAGCATTTGTTTGACTTGTATCATCACAGGACCACTACTTCTAAAACCAACGTCAAAAGAGAAACAATCCTGAACCAACTTGTACAAAGTGTACAAAGTGTATCAAATTGTACTTAATCAACATTGAACGCCCACCACTCTCGCAAGGCATCTTCACATATCCTTTGCGTTTCACTTGACATCTTGTATACAGGAGTACCCTTTACCCTGTGTGTAGCAAGAACCATCGGAAATTTGCAAGCTCTAACCAGATGGGCATCGATATGTGCATCAACTGCTTTGTCACACAATACATATGTCTTCTCTCCACGACCATACTTCTTGTAGTATTTTGCCCTGATCACAAAGTCTCCAGCCCTGAATACGCTCCCCCATGGGCAAGTCATGGCTTCTATTAAGACAAACTTCTTGAATTGACACTATAGAATGTAGAATTCTACACCGTCTTCGTTCTCTTCCTCCGCTGGAATCATGAAGTTGTCACCAATGTCCACCAAGTCTCCCACCTCTTCTGAAATGCCGTCATACACCTAGTTTGTTTCCTCGTCAATTTCTTCAATTTGATGAGCCACGGCACTTGCACTCAATGGAGAGAGCGTCTGGACCTTCCACTCCTGCACATGTGACAAGTTCTCACACTCAGTCCAATCACCATCTATGCACAGATTACAGAAGCAAGACAACTCACAAGTTCTAAGCATGGTAGGATCAGTCATAGAAAAGCCCAGGATTGAGTAGAGACTCTTTGAGCCAAGTAGAGTGTTACACTTCACACTCTTGTCACTATGATCAAATTTTGTATTATCAATCAACCAGAATACTCGGGATAGAGGAGCAATTCTGGTATTATCATATGAGCTGGGAACAGGCTCTGTATACTTCTCCTCTAAGAACTCCACAACTTGAGATGCATTCTGTAAGGGCCTCAAGGGATTTTGAATTTGTTTAGCAGCAAGCGCCCTCTTCACCATAGCCCCTGCCCCATCCCATTCTCCCTTCCCGTGAGCCGATTCAAAATAGTTCCATCGCATCTTACAACCACCGGTGAGCGCAGGGTACCGAGCAACAAAATACATAGCTGTTGCACACTTAAACTGGGCACTACATCTGTCACTGTACACCCACTGCTCCTTCGGAGTCAACCCCGAATCTCTCAGCCAATCCCGATGCAACAGCAAACAGTGTTGCACAAAAGCTGAATCGTGCGCCTTGTCGTCGGATATGTAGAAATGAGTCTGTTTCATGGTCTGCTCGCCTTCCTTCCACATCGTGATGTGCACCAAGATAGTCACACTCGTACTGAAATAGTACAAGCTCTGGACCTCGTTCTGGATAGCAAATGTATAGTTCTTCGCATAGTCAATATGCGATATGACAACTCCCTCAGGCACGTTCTTCATCATCAGTTGGCACTGCTCATTCTGCCATCGTGCTTTGAAGTTGTGGGTGATGAAAGTCGTTATGGTTTTCTCCATATAGGAAAGGAATTCGTGGGCAGCTGTCTCTCTGAAAGCCTCCCGCAGCCATTTCTTCACCTTTCCAGTCTGTGCATCCACTCCCACCTGGTAGTACTCAAAACACTTCATTTCACAAGAGCCGTATTAGGAGCAGACAACTCTAGAGGACAGATAGGAAGGAGATGGAAACCACACTCAGAACAGTCGCCCATAAGGCACTCAAGTCTATGCCACACATCATATTCTCCTTTTGGACACACACATGACTCCCACATCAATGTCATTCGCTTGAAAACATGGTCGTGTGCACAACAAACCCCCTCCGCATTGCCTGCACACACTTGACAGTCACAAACACATGTCATCTGTGCATGCAGTCCTCTGGTCTTCTCTCTGAGGTTGCTTAATCCAACCTTCATCATGTCCATCTCGACATGATATATACAACAACATGTATTCCGTTCCTTTAGTTTTCGCACCCACCACGGCTTCAACCTCTCAAAGGCTCTCTGCCGCACACTGCATTCTGGGTGGACTTCTTCAAATCGTAGGAAGAATGTGGTTTGCAAAACACATACGTGAATACATCAGGTACAAAAGGTCTCCTAGGCTTAAGTACATATGGATAGATGGTACATTATTGTACTGAATGTAACATACTACTACCACAAAGTACAAAAACACATTGACAAATACATTCAGAGCCATTGAGTACAATTCACGCTGCTACGAGTACTTGGCGGAGATCCAACTTGTACAATATGGCAGAGTTTTTAGAGTACCGTCGGTGTCTAAAATACTCGAAGTACTGAACGTGGTTAAAACTGTACATGGAAACTGATTAGTCCCAATTGTGAATGCTAAATTAAGGTAACAATGTACATGCTTTAGTATATTCTTTATACAATAAGTACATTGAAGGAATATCTAATGTACATTTATAACTTTAAATCCCTACTGATACAACACTAAGTAGTCTCATGTACAAAGAGACAACCGACTTGATATCACACAGTACTTAGGAATACGTTTAGAACCACTTCTGTACTCCTCATTCATAGTGGTTGGTATTACAAACCGTTTAGAAGAATCAATGAATATGATAAGTACAAGTGATATTTTGCTCTAGAGAGACCACATAACAAGCTTAATTTACAAAGAGTACACGTCCCGGCTGCTCTATGGACCAGAGTAATCTAAGGACTTTTTTTTCCAACATTATGTATCTAAGACTACAGACTAGATAGAACACGCAGTACAGCACTTACAGGGCAACTCATGTCGAGTACCTTCTAATTTTTTACTACCTTCTTCGCACTATGATATATCAAAAGTACAAGGACTAAGCATTCAGTTCTGCCAAAATAAACATCAAATCTTATTGGTATCTGACAACTTACCTGAGTCTCACAGAGATAATGTGTTGGATGCAGCTCGGCCCACTCTCTTCGGCCTACTCTGTGTTGCACCATGTCCTTCTTGTTGGGCGATACCTTGGTCTGACCATTCCACCAGGCCTCTATACACTGCTTCACATAGTCATATAGACCCCCTCTCTTCTTCCGATGGAGACGAAGATTACACACCATGTCTGCTTGGTTGGGGGCATAAACCCTTCTACTCAAGGCGATACTGATGCATGCTTGTGTTGTATCCAGAACACGTGACAAAGGCCTCACCCCGTCAATACCTAAACTAACAGCGGCATCCAACAAGGCACTCTTCCTTGCTAAGTGCTCGCTTGAGTTTGCGACCTTCACCAACTACAACTCGTTCTTGAAGTTTTCAATAAAAGAATGAATGACCTTTGCTTCCTGTGGCTGAGCATAGTAAACAGGAAGCAAAGGCGAAATAGTGTTATGACGCATGACCCTCTCAATAACACCTCTCCTACTTGATGGACCGGGACAACTTCTCAACTCCTTGACTACATAGTGTGCTATGCGAAGGGACATCCGATTTAACTCCCGCACTGACATACTATCTTCAACATCTTCATCCGACAACATCGAAGCTAAAACCAGGGTCTCCTTGTGTCTTTGTCTATCTCTAGCTCTTTAACGAGCCTTCCTTTCCCTGGCCGCATCAGTAACCGCTGCCTGCTGCTCTTCCCGCAAGCGAGCCTCAGTCTGCCTAGCTGCAGGACCCGGACGACTGATACCATGTCGTAACCGCTGTCTCTTTGCAGTGTTACCCATTTTTCTTATTCTAGTAGAAAACCACACGTCAAAAACCATGCATGAGATATGGACACTGAAGCGGAGTACATAGTTGAGGAGTTGAGAAGCTAACACGATTCAATAGTACTACATGAGAAAAAAGCAGAATCACAGTGTCATGAGTCTAAGACGTAAACTCACCCTTCAGCCTTTTCCTCCCTACTTCCTAATCGCAATTGATTCGCAAGAAGCAGTAGGAGACCCAACAGCAACCCTTCCGACCGAAACAGACGGTGATTGCTCGAAGCTGTTGGTGGAATAAGAATACGAAACTGGACTCATGAATAGAGAACGCCTTGGGGACTCATCTACATTGTTGCACTTGCCAAGGTAGAAGTCACGATTCCCTTGTTTAGACACTGGGGTTTCTTCAACATATCCAGACTCAGATATCTCACTAAGTGAATGGTTACAACAAGATTCGAACTCACTAATCACCTCCTTTGTAAAGTAAGAAGTAATCAGTCTCTGAACTAAAACAGTTTGGTGTGCCGTGGACCTTGACATTATTCAAAAGGGAAGAGGAAGCAGCTAAAAACTCATGAAATCGATTTGTCTCGCAACACACAGTGTAAACTACAGCATTCAACCGAAAACCTTGCACGCAACATACACAAGGAACAGCAAAGTGAATCAAACAAGCAACAGTGTGCTGCAGGCGGGATGAGGGGACATGAACGAGAGAGACGATGACGTGGACAAAATCACAAGGTGGCGGCGTCTTCATGACACGGCGGCCGACGTCAGAATAGGATCTGGCATAAAAAACAAGGCAGTAGTTATTACACATTACGAGTACAATATATACTTCTAAGTACATCATGTACAATTAGCACACAGGAAGGCGTCGAGGGCCAAGTGACGGAAAAATGATTTTTACCATAATTTGAGAGAAGGCCATTCTAGAAATATGCCCAGCCGTCTGGAATCCCAGACCCGATGACAAAAAATTAACATTTTCTACTTCGTAAGCCATTGCAACCGAAACCAGCATTTACTTCTAAGATTTGTGCAAATAAAGTGACGTACTTGTAAAATTGACGACGAATCTCAAAAGACTGGCTCTTCTTATCTCCTCTACAAAGAAAGAAAACAAAATTTGAACCTTTAATGTTTACAAAATTTGTACTTTTCTTATATCTGAATACAGTGTGACTTTTCTATAGTACCCTACAATAGTACTCTTTTTTTGCAGTTAACTTTGTTTCTTAAGTAAATAACGCACAAGAGACTTCACATATGTAGAACTAAGCAAAGCAAACCAAAAACCAAAAAAGAAACTTCTACGCTCAGGTAATACCAAGTACAAAGTAATATACTCTTGACTATTGTACTGTGACTCAAAAAGTACATTGGTCTAGCCTACTTGAACCCAGGAGCTGCGTGTTGTCTTGTTAGCTCACGGAAACTCATTGTACAAGAAAACGAGCATTGTGGATACGTAGGGAATAATTAAAAGTTGGGATGATCACCGGTAAAGGTCGTCAGTGACATCGCTATTGCGAAGAACATGCTCGTGGAGTTCCTTCAACTCATTGTCATGCCAGAATTGCTCTCGACCTTGCCCCTCCATAACCTCTCCAGCATTCTATACATCTTCATCCATGTCCCAGGGTACTCGTGTAGCACCAGGGTAAAGCTGGTAGTGTTCGTACATGTAGCCCTGGGCAACAGATCCTTCGGGTCTGGCTTTATTTCGCACCAGACTCTTGAGATGACCCAAGTACCTTTCTACGCTATACATCCAGCGAGCGTATACTGGTCCACACCAGTACAGCTCGCGGGTAAGGTGAAGAGAGAGATGTGACATAATGTTCGAGAATGTGGGGGGAAATGAATTTCCAGCAAAGATAGCGTCTCAGCAACATATGTTTGTAGTTTACGGAGGTCACTCACAATGATTTTTTTCTCACAGAAACGTTTGAAGCAATGTGCTAGTCATATTACAGCCACTCGCGGACCATCAGCCATAGACCCCCTCAAAGCCGCTGGTAAGATTTCCTCCAGCAGCACGTGCCAGTCGTGTGACTTCATAAATTGCAATTTCCCTTTTTCCAGATTCACTAACTTCGAGAAGTTGGCGCAATGTCTGTACCTTGCAGATGGTTTCCAGAACCCTCCTCTTTTCACCTGGACGCAGGACGTACGGGGCGTGGGGCTTCATATAACTCTCGCCATCTTCTTCTCGTACCAAATGGAGGTCGGGCATTATACCCTGCTCTTGGAGGTCCTTCCTCACTGCGATGGAGTCCTCTTCTCCTAACAGGAAGCCGGTCAACGTGGCTGCTACGTTTTTCTCAACGTGCATTACGTCAAGGGTGTGTCTCACCGGAAGTTCCTGCCCACGAAAACAACCAACAAGCACTGTCAATTTTAAAGCACGTGAAACTCAGACTCCTTGCCCTAAGAAAAAACACTCACCATAGCTTGATATTCAAAAACTTACTCGTTCCACGTTACTCTGCACATTCCATGTTAGGCGCAGGGGCTTCGATGTAGGTAAACATCGACCCACACATGACACAGACAGAACAACATATGATGTCAACGTAGTACCTTCTTTGTCTTTGCTCATCCTTGCTGGATAACTTTCGGCAAGTGCCAACAAGGTATAGGTGTTATTCACTTCAAGAGTCAACAGAGTTATGAACTGCCGTAAAGTACGTGTTTTCAACCATGTTAAATGTGTTCAGACATCTACCACTCAAATACATGTTACTCTCCGATGTCATACTCTGTTTTGGAATAAACAACCCGGGAAGCATCTCCAAAAAACCGAGCAGCGTCTATCCAAGTCCGAACTTTGAATTGTGACAGGACCATAATTGCATTCTCTCGGTTCCACGCAGGGGGTGTACGTAGGCACAGTACCATCGACGAAAGTGAGATAAACTATAAACAGCCAAACTGCATACAAGCAAACAATTCAATGAAATATGGGATCGCAGTAGTCATAACCTTCCAGTACGGTAATCTGAAGAGCGAAGACACTTGTTTAATTCCATATCGCCGCACTTGGTCATTCTGCCTAGGAGCCCCATGCTCCCTCATCCAACGAACACGCTCATGTCCTCTTGCCAGAACTTCTTTACCCGTAATCGGCAGTGGGGCAACCCTGAATTCAACTTCCTGGAAAGATGTTGTGTCACTCCGTAGGTGGTGATCCTCCTCGATGAGAAACCGGCGCGCACATCCGCAGAATACATTCTTGTGGAGGATCTTCGATCTTCTCGATCGGAAACCCTCGCCGCACACAGGACAACCAACAAATCCGTTGGCTGTGCAGCTAGCCAAGACTCCGTAGGCCGGAAAATCCCCAATCATCCAGAGTATCATTGCTTTTAACACAAAGTGCGATGATTCCTTGTATCGGGCCACGTCTCGATAGTAAACTCCATACGTCCAAAGCTCTAGCATTTCATCGATCAGAGGTGCCATGAATACATCAAAATGTTGGGACGTAACTGACCTAGGACCTGGTATCAGAATTGACAGCATAATAAAATAGTTCTTTGTGGTCAACCATGGTGCTATGTTATAGTTCATAAGTAGGATTGGCCAAATGGAATAAGTACTCCTCTTGTCAGAGTTTGGGTTGAATCCATCCGTGTTGAGAGCCATTCTTACCTTTTGATCTTCGTAACCAAACTCCTCCATAAACCTCTCAATTACCCACTTCCACTCTGCTGAGTCTGATACATGTGTCATCACTCCTTCCGGACTGTTCAAAAAAACCCACCACGTCATAGCTACTGCCTGTAGCGGGCTACGAAACGTGCGTTTTAGTCGTGGTATTGTCGGGAAAAACCTACAGACTTTATGAGGAACTTACGACCTCCCTGCACGCTTCTTCCGGGGTGCCCTACAGACTGGACACACTCTAGCATCCTTCAGCTCCTCGCTGAATAGGCAACAATTGTTGGGACAGGCATCGAAAGACTTGTAAAAGTGCCCTAGATGTCGAAGGTACTCCGATGCCTCACGGAAACTTCTTGGCAGTGAATTACGCTAGGGGAGGATAGTGGTGCTGAGCGTACGAATTAATTCATCGAGGTATATATCGGTACGCCCGTGCAGTTTACCTCCGTTGAGTAACACGTATGTAGTGCCCATGCTTGAATAGTCAGATCCATCAAAAAGAGGCGTCGTTGCGGCTTCTTCTAATGCTGCCACTGCTATGTCGGTGTTGTCATCGGAGTCCCCCTAGTCGTCCCCTGCTTCGTCTTTGGAGGAGTCATTCCAATCGGTACTCGACAAGGACGCAATCGGTTCTTCAAAACCACCGTTCTCTGCTTAAGCGTCAACACCTTGCATACCCGGCACTACACCTTCTTCAACGGGGCTACCAGGAGCACTGTCCAAGTCTTCGGCATCTAATTGTGAATGCCCCCCATTATCAGGGATTGATTCGCCCCGCGCTGCACGGTTGTCGTCGGCTGCAACATGTGGAAGCGGCTGCTGCTTCGCAGCAACTTTGCCCCGAATTCTATCCGCTAGGTCAAACGCATCGATTATCATATGAGTCATGTCAACACCCGGGTCGAGGTCTCGCTGATGAAGTGCATTAAGTCGAGCCTTCGACTGTGCGCCATAGTACCAAGTGATATGGCCCTCCCACTCAGAATCCGATTCATCGGTCTCAAATCCCTGCATTCATACGTAGGTTTAGTGTACACGTCATGCAGCAGGAAACCGAGAATAGGGTATAAGAAGATACAAGGAGCGATATTAACTTGACGAGACCACAAAATAAAGAGTACTCTATGATTCATCTTTGTCTAAGTCATCAGATACACATAGACGACACCCGCAAGATATTTGGATCAAAACATCAACTCAAAATTGTGAGTAGCAAAAATCCGTACAAACAGTACTCAAGCCCTGTGACGAAGTCGTGACTTGGTCAGAAGATGACAAGTCAGGGTCTACCATTCGACGTCCACAACAAGCACAGCGTCTGATGATCGTGCATAGTACATTGCATATTAGCTTCTCGATAGGATTCACTCAGTTACCAGCATACTGGTCAACACTAATGAAGTCTCACCTCTGTCGCGCCATAAAACCAGGGGTGCCTACTGTTTCGCCGGACACACCGCTTGTATGACGCGAGAGTCAATTCCGCTTCCCGCATGTGAATTCGGCAGGGGCACGGCAACTTCCTCCACCCCATACGTGTGGCCATCTCAATTTTGCGGTTCAGTAATTTCGCCTCACGTGAACGAATCCGTCGCTCGCTGGGTGCCTCCCGGCGGATATCCTCCGCGTCCATGAAGTATAATCAACTTGATTTGCAAGAAAACAGCCTGCACCGTCAGTACATTGAAGGAATCACAGCATTTCGACAGTGTCGTTATACTGCAGACAACAGGGCTTACCTACTCACTTCTTTCCACACATTTCCAAACATTAGAACCTGAACCATATAGTTATATAAGAAGACAGAATTTGTCTACAGTAGCAATGGCCTCCGCATCTACCTCTGGTAAAATCCTCGGTTCACGCAGATCCACCTTACAGAACGACCACTCGCATTCACCCCTTCTCTGTCATGTCAACTATGTTTCACTTGAGTCGATTTTAGTACAGTGGACCTAAATCGCTCCATATACACTAACCCCCTATCTCTGGGAATCATACGTTGATGAGACACACGTCCTCCTCTGTCCCTTGGTCTTCCTCATCGAGAGATTCCCATCCAGAATTTACCGTAACCTCATCTGCAATGGGTTGATCGGAATTCCTTAGAGGTGTTCCTGCAGGGGGGGGGAGTGAATTCCTGTGTAGGCATGAGCATAATACATCAGCATAAATCTTCATTCCGAGGGGGCACCTGCCGAGGCTCGCAATGGCATCTTAGCCATTTCCTCCTCATCGCTGCATCGAGAGATAATCAGTGGTTCCAAAATTTCCCTACCCTGCAATAACAAATCGGTGACCAAAACCAATCGAGCTTACGGCAACTATCGCAGTGACAAGGCTCAGCGCAAACGTGTTGTGCTCCGAAAAGACCAACCTCGTATTCCCTAATTGCACTCTCTAACCATCTAGGTTTTCCACCAAAACAATCTAATCGAGGAGCTATACAACCGTAGTATTCACTGTATTCATTTCCACCCCCCGTCATCCTATTGCGTAGACACACTCGAATCAATTAAACCCGAGGCAGTGAACCTGGTTTCAACGCGGAAAATACCTTGGCTAGGAAACCCTAATACTCAGCGTCGGCATAAACATTTCGGGGACGCGTCACATGTAAAGACGCGATGAGCGCCATTAATACTACTAAACATCAAAATTGTAAATAGATGGGGGATAGAACGTGCTAACCTTATTTTATGCCGGTCGATGAAGTCCAGGAGAAATGCACGTAGGTTTCCTTCGAAGCGTTCGCATTGATAAAAGCATCCATGAGGTATGCTAGAATCACCGATACCTGGGGTCGGCTGTTGCACAGGCGAATCCAAAAGTCCCAGTCCACCGCATACACATCAGGACAGCGCGAATCTTCCAAGTCTGGCCACACACATAGATAAAGGAGGAAAAGGGGTGCACGTCGCGACGAAAAACCGGCTATAACTGGGTTTCGGTGCTACGTAGTGGGCGGCTACTGCCATATGGATTGGTGGGAAGTGGAGCAACAACTAGATGAAGGAGCACGAAGGGACCTGCGAGCCTTGAGCTACGGGGAGCGGCTGGGAGGTGGGGGGAAGGGGGGGGGGGGGGAGAGGGGAGGTGGGGGGGGAGGGGGTCTGCGTTGGCCTCGGGGGCGGGTTGGTGGGGCCTCGGGGGAGTGGCTGCGGGATTGTCTACTGTAAGCTTTGAGGGCGGTGCTGGACCGGGCTGGCCTCGGGGGTAGGCCGGGTTGGCCTCCGAGTTGAGATGTAGAAAACCCAGGAGAGACTGAGTGGGGCTTGGGGAGATAAGTAGGCAGGACTATGGCATGGGCGGAACAAGCGAATCCACGATGGTATATTCAATATAGTCACCACCTGTCCATCCCCTTCATATTAGGGTTGAGTTTGATGAATATGTTTTCAATCTAATTCCCCAAGGAAGCAAAATGACTGTTAAGTTCAGTGAAATGTAACGTTATTTGAAGGGATGTAAATATTGTTTAACTAAGCATCATTCATACACTTATAATATCTGATTCCTTTAATAATAACTTTAGAAGAACGTAATATTCACCATCAAGTTCTAAGCTCAATCTTATCAAATAATGACTACACTGCAATATGACATTGAATTATGTCTGAACTTTTTTACGCTTGTGAATTGAGTTTTGCCAACATTAGCTTGGTGGAATATTATAATGTTGATGTCTATGATGTTGAATACAAACATGCCCAACCATTAGTAGATCACGGTAACATACACATACGTTTTGATTAAAATCGTTTAAAATGGAACGAGCACGTTAAGATTCTAAATCCTTGAATGTCTTACCAAACTATATCATCTTGGCAAAAACACTTCAATCACTTTTTTTTTATGAAGTTTATTTTAGTAGAGTAATTATTCAGCCAATGCTTTATAATTTAAACATTTTGGACACTTGAGTTGACAATTTGCGAACGATGCTAATGTATGTACTTTAAGCAACCACATTGTAATATTGGCTAATCAAATTTCAAAAAATTCAAAAAAATGGTTCCAATATTATGTATCTCAAAGCTGTTATAATGAATTTCAAATTGATCAGAACGGAGTATGGATTGCAATCTCAATGACCTCTAGTGTATAGGCTTTTTCATTATTAAGTATTTAACTTTAGGTATAGTATTTGTTGTTTTTTTTTGTAATCAAACGTCAGTGATAGACAAATTAATTCAAGTAATCATGTTAACCAATTCATGGCCCAAGCTCATAAAATACTTAATGTATTAGGATGTTCATTTTCTGAATTGTTCATGTGCACTTGTAGAAGTTTTTAAAAACAGTAGTTCAGCTTATCATTGTAAAACATAATTATTTATAATTTATGTTTTAGTAGTTCTGTTGGTGGTACTTGCAGTTGTTTTTCTTTTAAAAAAAAAATTACAAAAAACAATAAGTATTTTTAAAATAGTAGCATAACACAAGAATGTCGTCCAAATATAATAATGAACTGCGTATTCATACTTATCAAACATTGAAATGAGGGTGAACAAAAATATGTGTCTACTTTGTTTTTGTGCAGTAATTTTTGACAAATGATTCTCAAAAGAACAAAAACAATTAAATTTGAAGTCATTACGTAAGTGCGGCTGTAAAATATGTTCCGCTTCAATAAATCAAAGTGTGACGTAAAGGAGAAATGCAAAAAGTACAATTTAAAATATAAGGTATTAACATGTGGAGCACGATATTTGCTAGATTTAAAGCATATTTTGTTTTAATAAATAATAAAGGCCTAGTAGATCTAAGAGTATTGAAAACGGAATGTAAATTTATTTTTTTTAAATTAAAAAATTTATAAATAATTAAGTTAAATTCCAAAAAGGAATGTAAAAATCATTAAAAAGAAAAATTAAAATTTAAAGATTGAAAATTCGTATTTGATTATGCACGAAGCATTTAAAGGGTATAGTGCGCTGATTTCTTTCTCAAAGAGATATGATGAAATTCTGGACCTCCACTGCTTGTTATCAATAAGCATGGTGTGTTGCCCTTCAGAGCTTCCTTTATTATGCAGAATTAAGAGGCAGCACAGCTGAATTGGAGTCTGTGACAAAACTTTGAGATTGCTCATTGCGGGCATCCCATTGGAACATATACATATGCCGAAAAATCTAAACTCCATTGCAATTGATGAATTAAAGAATCTGCTGCGAGGATGTGTACTATTTGGAAATAGCCGTTATAAGATGGGCACTTTTGACTCAACCGAAGAAAGCTTAAAGACTTTAAAATTTATAGAATTAGAAATTAAAAAATTAAATATGAAAACAGAATATAAAATTCATAAGAAATTTAGATATTATAAAATGTAGGAAATAAATTTTTTAATTAGATAATGAACGAAGCCTTTAAAATTCACGTTGTTAAGAAAACAACAAAATATACAATGGAAGAATAACGCAAATTTGTGAGAACATAGAAACATGAGGTGGAATTTATTCAATAACTTCAAGGACAATGCACAAATATATTTATATAGATATTATTGGCATTTTTTAATGGAGTTCATTGATTTAAGACAATATTTTTAACAACATTTAAAGTAAAACCTTCAAAACAATTTATTAAAACAAATATCCATTAATTGTTTCAAAATTTTCAAAATTAACAATTTATTATGTGAGAAAACACAATTCCAAACAACTGATAAAAGAATTAGAAGTTGAAATTCACATTTAAACTCAAACTCTCTAGACGTTTGTGAATAGAACGGTTTGGAGAAGCACAGTTTGTATGGTATTCCACGAGCTATTACAGCATCACTGGTTTCCCCAATTTAGCATGGTGTACATATTCCGTCGGAGGTCACATTCGACTTCTTTGTCTAGATTCGTTGAGGAGAATTGGTATGTTCCGGGTGTAACATGCATACGCTAAAACTTTGTCAAATTAATGATGAATATTATTATTTGGTCTTTTTTGAACAATTAAGGAACATTATAGACACATTAACGGAACATTTGAAAGAAAAATGAAACATTATAGAAACATTAAAAAGATATTATCGAATATTTAAAAAAGTATTAATGAATTTTTTAATAAACATTCAATAAACATTAATGAAATATTAAAGAACCACTAAAGAAACATTAAATAAATAGTCCTTAAACATTAATAAAACATTAAATAAACCCTAAATATACATTAAATAAAAATGAAATAAACATTAAATAAACATTAAATAAACATTAAATAATCATTAAATAAACATTAAATAATCATTAAATAAACATTAAATAAATCTGAGTGCAGTCTTAAACTCTCACAAGCCACGCTCTTGTGAATAGAACGGTTTGAAGAACCATATGTTTCCCTCTGAACTTATTAAAAATAAGTCTTTTAGTATCATCAACATGGATGTGAAGATTAAGTTTGAGGATCCTCCATGAATACTTCAAATCATCCGATTTGGTTTTCGCCACAGAAGAAAGTATGTATGAAGAACAATACTCCCTCTAAGATGTGGTTTGAAGAGATTCTTTTTCTACGGTATGTCTTCTGTTTTACAATGCGGATTATCCTCTTCTTGTGTTTCATTATATATAAATACATAACTTCAATTTAATGATTCATATAAGTGATTTTATCATTTAAGGATCTTCATCCTAATAGAACACATTGAACCTTTTAGCTTAATTAAACATAATCGGTCCCCTCAGCTTTTAAAACATTCGCATGATTCATTGATGAAATTAAATAATTCGTAATTTATCTTCTAGAGTCTACATTAATATTATTGTTACATCAAATTTAATTGTAATTGCAATTGTGTTAAAAAAAAATTGTTATCCTTAAATATTTTTAAACATATGTAGCCCAAAAATCATACTAATTCACCCAAAAACCAATCAGTTAATGATTAAATTGAACAAAATTAAGATTAGTGTATATAATATAATTATAGCCAAATAATACTTAAATGCAATTAAACATCACATTTTTTAATATCCTTTTCATGAACATTTAAAGACATACTACTAATACAATACATCAAAAACCCTATCACGTGATATTAATCTTTGATGAATTCCCTACACTTTTACATTGCATTTGTAAAGGATCGTGACATGTGTCCTGACAAAGCTTGTCGGAACTTATGTTCCTTCACCCTTATTCAGAGTCAAGTACATCTCAGAGCCAACATTATTGCATACATACACAAAATGAAATGAAGAGGTTTGAAAGCATTGCTAAGGCACGAAATTATCAATGCATTTCGTTATAGGTAATGATTTAGTGTGTAGTAAAAAGAAATAACAATTACAAATAATTAATACATGATTTGCTTTCTTAAACAGTCTCAAAAAACATATGAAGGTATACATATCCGGTGTTTGACCAGAAACTACATGTGACACACATGGTAGTGCCTTTAAAAATATGCATGAGCCATTGTGGACTTGGACTGATCTTGACAGCAAGTAAATATGAAACAATTTGCCTTGATCCTAAACCTACACCTTCGTTTATATCATTATACACATCAACTTGATTCGTTAAAAACACCCACTTCAAGTTTTATTATAATTACAAATTAAACTTACGGATTGTTTCAATTAGTACCACGAAGCATGTTTTATATATGTCAGGAATGAAAATCTTTATCATATTTGATAAATGGAAAGCCTTCACATGTTCTATTCTACTTTAATTAATAATTTCAATTCAATTACATTTAATAATCTACAATTTCACAGTATTTGCATATATTTAATTTTTTAATATACTCTTTAAATACAGTTTGAATTAAGAATATGATTGTTTTTATATAATTAAGATACTTTTAGTTTTTTCAATCATTTATAGGAGACAAATACAATGTCATCCTCAATGTGTATTATGCAATTTTAAATGCACATTAAAAAAAATGATATCAACATTTAAAGATGATGTAATTTAAACCATATTTACAAAATTATAAAAAAAGTTATGAACTGCGTAATGAACTTATTGTATCATAGTTATCCTCAATTAACAAAAGTCAAATTCAAATAAATTATTGAAGCATTTATAATAGAATGGTGCATTATAGTTCTCAAAAAATATGCATTATGAAACTAGAAATTAATCAATCTTAACTAGAGAATTAAACATCCATACATCATAGCTATTGGGATTGTAAAGAAGTGATCCTCTCGATCTATGACAAATGTGTTTGTAATTACACACTAGCTTTTACAAACCTCATTTTTGGTTGTGAAATCATCATGCAGTATCATCTTCTCTGCTTGATGCCCTTGACAACCTCATTTGTCTGAACGTGCATTATCAAAGGATATTCCTATACATTAATTTATAGGATTATATTTAATGTTTCTTATCTAACTAGTACGATTTCCTTACATTTGCAATGTGTATCTTATAATATGGGTTCCAACATCCTTTTAATGAATAAAATAAATTGCTGTCATTGGTGGGTAGTAACGGCTGTCAATGAATGCACGAGCAAATCTGAAAGCATATCTTTATTTGAAAATCTTAGATCGGATTAAAAATGAAATTTTTTACTAAAGTGTTTACATATTGGATAATAACTAGGTTTAGTGTCTATTGCAACATTTAATCACTAATAATTATAACTGTTTGTAATTTGTTGACATAATTTGAAACTCCCATTAATTACTTTGAAACCAAAATACTTATGCAACAACAAAAAATTAGTTTTATGGCATGGAGATTAATTAAACCATAAAAATTGTAGATGTTTTAAATTTTTACCTTTATATTTAAATACAAATAAAATACGTTGCAAGTACCATAATCAGGAAATTCTCAAACTTAAGAAGGTGCACTTATACATAATTTGTGTTTAAAACATTTAATAACAATCGTGAACAAGAAATGATTTTACTTTTAAATGACTTAATTGTTGAAATTAAAGAATTGTTTTGCTCTATTTAAAACATTTTATTTGATATTACATGAACTTTATAAAAACAATAACGACGGTATCTCATAAATATTGTTTCTAGCTTAGAGATCGTTCTGTAATTCATATACAAGAAATCATGAATTTACTCTAGTATCTAAGGTATATTTCTAACCAGATAACATGGAAGACGTCCTAGAAATTATCAAGCTATGTTCTAATTTTCAATAAATTTTTAGTGAATATTATAATCTTTTTATTTTTCTTTAATCTATCGTTAAAATTTGGATAAGTATGCTTTAATATTGGTAATTTCTTATTAATGTTATACGTTCCTAGCTTTAAATATGCAAAGTTACCTTAATGATTTTATTTTTGAAGTTCTTAATATTCAATTCTTATTTAATGTTCTTCATACATTCTCATCATATTCATTGTATAATGCATGTTTTAGTTGTAGGAATGTTTTAAGCATCTTCGATAAAGAATAATAAATGGTTCACTTTACATTGTACAGGTAGCGACTTAGAGTTCTCAATGAAAGTGTACTTTAAAAATAAAATAAATAAAAACAAAACGGGGAGGTTAGACTTGAATTAAACTCGATGTATAATAGGCAATTTGGTTGACTTCTGAAAGAAAAATTCGCTAACAAAAAAAATTAATTAAAAATAAACAAAAAAAATAAAAATAAAAACCAATGAAATGTAATTATAAAAGAATAATCCGAAATCATAAGTCTATGATACTGAATTTCATTCATCAGAATCATGCGGTCCACTATGGTAACAAAGAAAGAAATGGCTATCGTTTAACAGACAAACTGCCCTAATGTTTATAATATGTATTCCGTTATTGCTTTGTATTCATTATTACGCAATGAAAACTTCACTCTGAATCCAAAATTGTGAAAACATTTATCATTGAGTTTGGCAGACTATAGACTCGGATATCGAGTATGCAACGAACTGTTCATATTGTGCATTTTCCTGCAGAGCTTTTGCCTCTACACCTTCCCCTTAGCCTCTCCCCCATGTCCCACCTAGAATCCTAAGTTACCGAATTTACTGGGAACAATTGATTACCAGTGCCATAGTTCATCTTGTTATATTAAACGGTCCTCATTTCATTTGAGAAGTACGTGGCCCATTCACAGCAGACCCCCCGAATCACACCCCCCAAATGAGAGCCCACTCCCCCTGTTCAGAGCCCTTCTCTCAGTAGCTAGGCAAAAACGCGACGATCAACCATAGAAGAATTCCGCAGATTGGTATTACTAAAGGCGAAACTCCCACCTATCCCTCTACGATCCACGACTGCCTGGTGTTCGCTCCTCGGTCCAGACGGACTTCACCATACCATGCTAGATGTAGTGGAACTAGCGTGTTTCCGTCTCGAGCAGTTTCAGAAGAGGCATAGGCTCCGGGTGCCTGATCGCGTGAGGCAATGGAGCTCGGATGTAGACAGAGAGACCAATTGTTCTTCGGAAGAGGGCGTTGTGATTGTTGCCGAAACCTTTAAGGACCCCCTGCCCCGTGAATTAGTGAAAGAAACTCTATGGCCCCTTCTCATGGACGGGGAATCCCAGCACAAGAAAACTAAGACCTTGTGCATGTTGAGATGTGTGTGCAAAGCATGGATGCTCTATGCGGAGCAAAGCCGTGAATGGCAGCCGGCACTTGATGCTTGGATTATCGGAGACCATCGCTATATTAGTGAATTCCAAGAGAATTCGTACCATGACACAAGCTCTGAATCTGACCCGGATTGGGGATATGAATTCTCGGACGATGACGAATTCCCGATTTATTACGCTAATCAGTAGACACAAGGAAGTGCACTGCTAGGTTCAGTCCCTAGGAATATCTCGCTCAAAAGCAGAGCATAGAGGTCATCTTAGAGGCCGTAGACATGTGCAGACGTAGTTTGCAGAGGAATTCAGTGTAATGGGCTTTGACCTCTGTATTTGCTACTGGTACTTCACATTCCAATATGTAACTGCTTTCGACTGTCTCGGTTTCCAAGTCATTGTATGCTGTTGAAATTTCCTTATTTAGTTTTTGCAACACTGATACCAAACTTCGTACACCGCTCCCCAGGACTGCTTCCCTCTAATAGAGTTTGCGTGTTTCGACAGAGCTGTGCGATTTCCCAACCTGCTTGGCACCATGGCGACAAATTCAGGCCGACCGAGCTCCAATGCTGGACAGGTCAGTACGCAACAGCCCCCTTCAGCGTTTCACTCGTTTCCGATATTTGTCATTCCCAATGCCAATGCAGTCCGGATTATATGTGAGATGAGGTATTGGCTTCAGCACAGTCTTCGTCGTTTGTTTTTCTAAAATCCTTGACGTGGTCGGCAACACAGGCTACATCAAACGGGCACATGCCAGTCATATCAACATATCCTCAGCGTCCTCCATACATGCACCCTTGGGGCCAGCAAATGATGTACGGCAGCAACGTTTCTTCGATAATGGAACAAGCTGCCCATATGTAGTTCATCTTTAACGGATATCAACATCTACAAGGGAGTGCGCACCAGACGCCAAGTACTGAACTACATAATTCTGCGTCTAATGTTGGTATCTATGGCCGCTATGGAAAGGGGGATCAGTGCTCTCACCATTTGACATTACCATGCCGATTTTGACCTCTTCCATGACAGCCACTGACATGGCCGCAAATCACATTCACAAAGCGTTAGACTCCATCGCAGTTCTGGGGGCAAATTGTTGTACAGCATGAGGAGTCGAAGAGAACAACACAGCGGAGAGTACAATGGGCAAAAAAGAAAGATTTCAAAGAGAAGTCAATCCAGCGGCCTATGCGAATCGCTTGCACCGAGAAGGGGGAGCTTCCCGAGGATGTATGCCTCGCTGTACATAACCAGTTCAGGGCCTAAGCGAAAAAAATACCTGAAGCTATCGGTGATACATTTTTGAGATCACCATGACTCGGACTTGAAAGTTGTGATGGATGATTTTGATAGAAGATTTTCATTTGACCCCCTCCGTAGGAGCGGGTACATTCTATGGTACATTGAGAACTCCATTCGCAACGTTAGATACCTTTGGCGGAAGTTCTGGGTGAACACTGGAAGGGATGAGAAGCACAGCTTCTGCCCGGAGCGATACTTCCCTGCACTTGTTCGTTATTGGAAGACTGCGGAGGCAGAAGAAGAGAGCATGCGCATGAAGGAGGCGAGGAAAGCAGCCAAGAAGAAAAAGGCGGACCAAATGAACAACAGCGCCGGACACACAGAAGGATCGGAAGACTTTTGGGATGTAAGTAAGTACAGTGATCACGTAAAGATCAATAATATGTTTTGCACCGATTATGACTTAAATTAGGTGTAGACAGTGACAAAAACTGGAATGATGTGAGTTTGGGTTGTATAAAGAAGACGATGAATTTTGTGCATTTGATTACGATGTGGTTACTCAGTATGCATCATTGTGAATTGTAAATGTCCAACATGAAGCCCCTGATGGACGACAAGGCATATGACTTCGACTGGGACGATTACGAGTCCAGTGAAGACTCAGTGCCCGCGGTGGACTTGACAACATCAACGGCGCAGCACGGTAAAGACTCCAATGTGCGTACCTAAACCTTCTGCATTGTGCGTTTATTTGCCCATAGCCTTTGTTAACATCGTTCAGTGAATACAATGCATGTTCATAGTCGCTGTCATGGACTGTAAATCACCGTCTCACAAACAGCGGATGATAGGTCCAATGGAACTGAATAGGTAAATTAGCTAGCTGTTCCGTATAAGTGTTAATTTTCATGCCTGTGATGTTTTGGTAGATTCCTTCAAGCAGTACTCCAGGGTCAAAAGAAGGAGACGCTTCAATTCAGGTTATCCCTCTAATCACAAACCCCTTTTCATTACGCGTGTACAAATACATGACAATCACGTTGGTAATCCATACTTTCTCCTATATATAAACGATATGGATTAACGTGTAACAGTCTGCTTCTGACATTAACGGTCAACATCTGTTCATGAGTAATGAACGGTTCATTTGCTTTACCTATTTCCTGTTGATTAGGAACAGCGAGACGAAAGATGAACTCCTAGCCATGTAACTGGAAATGTCACTCGCCCGTCAAAATCAGACGGGGTTGCTCGTTCCATAGGGCGTGAGCTACTTGCAGTCAAACAAGCAGTCGGTGGGATATCTTCATGGCGCGAAGGTGTGGACCTGCACATGGCGTAGAGTAAGGAGGACATGGCACAGAACAAGGAGGATATGGCATACGTAAAAGAGAAGTTAGACATGTTATTGAATCATATATTACCATCGGGACGTAGTGGTGGAATCTCCACTGAGCGTGGAGCGCGTACGACAGAGAGGTCCGCCATGCCACCCCCACCTGTAGTAAACATAAATGATGTAACGGACGCTAATGAAGAATTCACACCACTTCCGACTACAACAAATCGGATGGTTTCAGCATCTGGAGTGACAGAGGAGATGTGCACTAGAAGCCGTTCAGTCTTAGCAACGGGTAAGTGCTGCACCTTTTTTCTCCCAAAGACAAGACACAAACATGATGGCGATGAAGGCTTATGTAGTTAGATCTGTTTGATCGCGCGGTCCATGCACTACTTTTCCAGATCTGATGTTAACGTTTTGAATGCGCACAACCCTTTTATAATCACGTATGGTTAACACAAAGTGCGTCAGTGGTAAGTGGGGATTTCATGGCGTTTTCGAATTAAAATGTCTAACTTCACATCTTATGTATTGGACGATTTTTTATTGGAATCTCCTATGTTGTACACAGAGGAGGCCGTGGACTGGGAAGCCGGTGTTACTCAAAATGATGGTCCGCATGCCAGCGCTACCAGAGCGCCCAAGAGTATTCGCTCTGACGACATCACTAAAGACCCCGTCACCCACACTGAGATTCATATGGCGGAGAACAGTACCCCGAAAGTGAGTGGTCTTGATGCGGCGTTCGGATTGCCCGCAGGCAGTCGATCACTGCTACGGACGAAGCGGCAGATTCCCCCAGGTACGTCATCTTACCTTTATTGGTAAGACATGTCGCCGCTCCTTGTAGTTAGTATGACCGTAACAAGTCTTTTTATGTGTTGTAACCCACAGCGTATACCTAATTCATGATCCCGTTGACGCAGATGAACCACACAGCGGTTCCAATGCACCAGCTGCGAAAAGAGGTTGCAGCATCATGGGGAAACTCCCAGTCACTGAGTCGAATGGGCAGCTCATGGAGGGTCCTCCATTTGTAGTTGATTCTTTGTCATTACAACGCCCTCAAAGATCCAGGAAAAGACTGTCGAAATTCATAGACCATGTTCCCCCGGCGGAGAACAAGCCAAGACAGGAAATGGTATGTTAAACCATCCGAATGTTGGTAATCACTTGTATTAATTAGTAGTGGATGCACCAAAACTATAGCGTTGTTCGTTGTGCTGTATGCTGTTGCCAGTGTGTGCCCCTAAAACCTACTAAAGCGGTTTGGATTCTTCACCCGGATCATAAGAACAAGAGTATTGCTCTAGGTCGATGTAGCCCACATTGGAAATCTTACAAGAAGAAAATCGTTCTCAACGGTCAAGGCGTACAGTGGCAATATGGAATGCAGCAGATCACCATCCAACACGTGTACCTAGAGTACTCACAGGCAAGAGTGCTCTTTCGAGATCAACGGCGACAGGGAATATCAACTATTGGTGACGCCTTGAAGGGAGATTTTGCAGAGGACGCAACCATTCTATGGCAAACGATGTACCTGAATTACGACGAGGTTTGCAAGGTTAATTGACAGGTAAATCAGTCATTTGGATATAAGTAGTTTGTTATTTCTGGATGCCTCATTTCCAGATCATAGCATTTGACTCACATGCAACTACTTCTCATGTATCCATGTAGACTTTTAATCGAACGTAAACCCAAGCTGACTATTACACAACAAGGGATATGAAGATGTACGACGGGGCTTTAATACGCTCTCTATCTACAAACGTCCAACGGGAACAAGCAACGATCAACCGCCAACACTACAAGTGGATTTAGTGAAAGAAAAGTCGACAGAATTTAATATTAAGTAGAGTGCTTCAACTCTCATTGTTTGCAATGTATCGTCCTTTTTAAACTTTCACAGAGTACGGATACGACTGGGTCGCAACTGTGATCATGTTCCCTCGGTATACTTTTCTAAAGAATGTGGTGTTATCCTCATGGCAGTACTGTGTCCTGGTGTCGGGCTCTTCAAGTAGACGGATCGGCAGCATTCTGCAATGATCTCATCCGGTATTTGGCATTATTGTGGTGGCACTTCCTTGTTTTACTCCTTGCGTATGTGAACTTATTTTTCAGGTCACCGTGATTTCCCCTATTCGTAAATTCAGATAAGTGCATGTACTGCAGGAAACTGACCCTTGTATATCCATATCAAAAAACCATCGGGTGTGAGTACGTTACAAACCGAGAGGACATAAACTTACTGAATCCTCTGGAAACCCAATTTTGTAATGTTTTAATGTAAACCCATGTTGGCCGTCTGGCAATTGTCTTTCTTTATTCATGTCTGTGACGTTATGTGGCTGTCATGTCTACGAGGGTGTGGTCATGCACAAGGCCATTACATAGAATGTGACTTACACCTGCAGAACGCGTCGACTCCAGGAAGGATGGCGTCTACAGAATCGCAACTCCTGTTTACCGTTATGTCGACTTTCCAGCATTAAGGTTTGTCGACAACTGCTAAGACGTTTAGAAGACGGCACACCGTCGGGGTCAGTGCTCCACACATTTAAAGGTAACTTATTTTCCGAATTGCTGTCTCCAGTTGAATGCGTTTGAGAACAAAATGACAATTTGTTTGGAACCCTAGATCTGTCAATAGGCACGTTTAAGTATATGTCTCCAGTGTCATGAATATATTGACAACTGAAGAACCCTTTAATCAATTCTAATAATTTTACTTTCGTGTACTGGTGCTTTCCATGTGTCGACAGGCATAATCTTCGGATATTCAACTATACACATCTATGGACATCGATATATAATCGGGTAATGTTTGCCAATTGGCCCGTTAATGACAACAGAGTACTTCTGAATATGTATCGTCCTGAATTTGTATTGTGAGGCGGTTTGTAGTATGTTCAGCAGAATTTGATATAGTTGATTCATGTGACCAATGTAGGGAAAAATTCCTGTACAAGAAGCACGAAAAGCAATTCACCTTGTTGATTCAAAGGTATGGTGAGCTTTACTTGGTCGACCTCAAAATTTTAGGAAGTTTGGCTTATCTGTTCCAAGATTTTTGACTACATTTTTCTTCTTTATAGAGTATGTCATCATGTGTCGTTGCCTTATTGTTCCATGATACATTTCTACTTTGAGCTTTACAAGGTCTTCTAACGAAGGCACGAATTGAAACACTTCAAGAATTCAATAGGCCCTAGGCACATGACCATCATCCTGCTCCTCACCTCCTAGCCGCAGTGAAGGTGATTGGGCTGTAATCGATCCCATATTTGAATGTTCGAAGTCAGCATTTGCGGGTTCTCTATGTGACGATGTGTGAGGATACGACTGTTCTTACTTTTCTTATTCGAAGTTCTTACAATATTGACAACAATTCTTTAGAGGGTTTACATGTGATTTGAGGCCTAGAATCTGGCCGTTTTGATTGGAACCTCTGGAAAAGGCTGGACATTTGCGAAGGTAGTACTGGAGGAGATTTCCTCGTACCAAAACGTAAGGCCCTTTTACCAATTTCAGTATTGAATCATACTTTTAATCTAAATTTGAACGAATTTGTTGAACCATGCTTTAGTTTCTTTCAGGTAATTGGACCTCTATTCAATTCTACTCGTGCATTTTACTAACATTCTCCGCACTTTCATCGTCTTTGATTCTCGTGTTCTGTGTAGCCATACATCAGTTGGCAAGGTCTGCAACACGATATAGGACGGCTCTTGATAGAATCGAACACCTAGGTAAGTCCCTCGTTAAATGTTTTTCATCATCAAATTCAATGTGGTAATGTCACGGAAGGATTTGAGTACTCACGGTTCGCCGACAAGTACTGTAAATATCTCTACCTATTTATTTTGGATCTTCAGAATCGAAGAATGAGGTAAGTGCCCAACTGGATGACATCGTTCCGTTGTGGACTGTATATAGATAGAATGTAAATATTTAGAGGAGTAAATGGGATTATGTCATTAACTGACCCATGACCTGATAGGAAATCCGGAGTGCTCACTCAACCGTTCGTCCCTAAAAAGTGATCGTTGAATGATACAGAGATGGCGTAGGAAGTTCAAGACAACAAGTAGAGAGTCTGACAGACACCCAAGATACGAGGACAGCGAGGAACGAACCATGCGGACCTAGTGCATAAACCAGGAAAGACGACCACTCTTTTGAGCTATGTAGATCTGCACATGTGATGTTTTCAGAGAGCAAGAAGGTTGCAGATTCCTATGCAGTAGTCACAGGACACTAGTCGAAGGTAATCGATTATAGGGAATATGTTATTATGTCCCATAGATGGAGCAGGTGCCGGAAGATGGAACTGTGTGTGGAAATACAGCAATTCTACAGTGGTTGTATAATGCCATTTTCTACAATCCAAAAATTGCAATAAAAGAATTGCAACCCGGAAGAACATTTTTTGGAAATGGACCAAATGTAAGCACGTTCATTCACAAAACGAAAAGTATCCGTGACTAAATCCATCCACTGGAAATCATCGCATTGGATGAAAACATTGCTGAATCACAACAATCCACGCGTCGGGACAAGATTGGTGTACTGAGATGTTGGGCACACCTAAACTCGCCGCACCTCGCCGAAGCACATCTCGCCATCCATCATGCTCGATATTGAACGGCCGC
Organism: Ceratodon purpureus; assembly: GCA_014871385.1. Lineage (NCBI taxonomy): Eukaryota > Viridiplantae > Streptophyta > Bryopsida > Pseudoditrichales > Ditrichaceae > Ceratodon > Ceratodon purpureus. Next base: position 20,925,389 of record CM026426.1, on the reverse strand, counting down.
GTAAGAGGATGACAAACTATCATCCACGCGAATTCATCCATGACAATGAACTTTTCAACCAATGAGCCCAACGCACGCGGCAGCACGGGGCGATGTTTTCGAGATGCTTTACAACATTCCCAAAATTATGCACACCTCAGACACCTCCATCTCGCCGTCCAATACGGCATGGATCCAACGGCAATCTCCGAGGAGTAGTAAAACTGGAACCCAGGTAAACGCAGCCCTCGGGTGAGTGCAGATCAGCAAGGGGCCAGTCCGCCGTGGCACGGAGGGACAGATCGAACCCAACATCTCGGCTTGGAGCGTCGAGAGACATTTCCAGAACCATGAAATTCATGGGCCCATGACTTGTCTTTTGTGACGCGAACGACTCTTCGACGCGCAGAAACCCCGGAACCCTGTGAGTCCCCTCGACGAGTCGATTCTGTGTCGCCGGAGCTTGCTTTTGCTATCTTTAACCGTCACGGGCGACACAAATGCTAGTAGTGTCAGGAAAGAGAGTATGAGTTGAGAAACAGCTTACAATGTCACGGTAGCGGGTTTCACTCGAGTGTCTTCATCAGCTAGCGGGTTTCACTCGAGTGTCTTCATCAGCTGCGCAGAAGGCTGGAAGGAAATGCATTTACCAGTAAACCCACGAAATGCAAGGTCGGAATAATCAGCATACTGTATACAGTATGTGTACAATACGCTCAAATCAGTTCGTGACAGACACTTCTAAATTTACTGCAACGTAGCTAACAGTTATCAACGTGGTTAATAGTTGTCAACGTCGTGAGTGATGATCACACCAACTCTCTCCAGCTGAGACCCAGCTCGTTCCTGTTACTGCGTGCCAGAACCGTGCGAAGGGTTATTATTGTTGATTCAAATAATGTCTACTACTCAAGTAATCAATACATAGGTGGGCAAACAGACAAGCATCCAAAAGATGACAATCGCATCTGCGAAATGCTGAAACCAATAGACGATAATGAGGTTAAAAGTGGGGCCAAGGAAAGTGAGGCATGAGTTTCAAGATGAAACTCTAGCATTACGGTACCTGGGGTGATAACTTTAATAATCAAGGATGGGGTTAACAAGGATGTCAATAATCCAAAATGTACATGGTCCATCTTCATGTGGACACCCTCATCGCATTGACGAGCAAAATTTGCTTCCCACGTTGGAACTCTAATTGGAAACTGTTCTTATGTACAAAAAGCCCTTGAAATTGTCCAAGTGGCTTTGATCCTTCTATTTGAACTTCATACTTTGGTTTGAAAAGGATGAAGTGATTGTAGCGTTGAAGTCCGAAGATCTGTCAATGAGAATAAATTGACTGGAGCATAATTACATCTGACTTCTGAAAGCTTTAGTCAGAATCATCGAAGTGATCCGCACCTTGTTCCACATCATCTGTTTTGAGGTTGCCATTCCGGGCCATGAAAATACGGTAGATTCGACGGGAGCACGCTGGGCCAACCCGCCGCCGTTGCTCGGGGCCAAACACGCCCTCTCGGATCAGATCTTGCAAGAGGAGCTCCTTCTGGTGTACCTGCGATGAAAACAAATGCGAGAAGAATTATTAGTTAGAGACAGAGAAAGATATAAACGCAATTACCATTTCCATGATCCTCAACAAAGCAGCCCTGCTACTAAAGTCGGTTAAAGAAGCGTCTACGTCTACCTCTAACTTCCAAACTCATGAGGCATTGCATTGTGGAGAGAGAAGTCACCGTTTTTGATGGGTCGAGGTAAGCCTTGAGGAGAGCACGCATGTTACAGTATTTCTTAGCAACAGCGAGGGCAACTGCTCCCGGAGTGAGTGGGAGGGCCACGAGTGCTTTGAGCCTTCACAGCAGGAAAGATCATCGATATTACAAAAAAGTTACTAAATGCATCAGAAACCAGAACACTTATCTTAATATTGAGGAGAACTCGTTCACATCGATTTCACAGTAAGATATATTGAACTTCTTTAACCTACTAAGTCCGTTACTGCCCATTTGAGGTAAAAAAACGCTTGTGCATAAATACACAGAATTCAAAGGTTAACGAGATGGAAACCGTAATAAAGTGTACGCACCACAAGCTCCTCTTGATTTCTTCCTTAAAAGTGTCGCTGGTTGTGACATGGTCTCCATTCTTGCTTACCGACAGAGAAGTTGATTTTGCCCTGCAAATCAAGGTCACCAACTTTGTGTTAACGATAGATCACACAAGGTAAAACATGAAATAAGAAACAGATATTCCCAAACTAACAATATAAAAGACTTGGGGAAACACGTCACGTACTTGAAGGGACACTCTGCAAGGCTTCTTGTTAAGCCAGTAATGTGTTCAGCCACCTCGGCTTCGTCCAAGCACAATCTCGAGTGAACCCCATTATAATGTGTCAATAATCTTGCTACTGCCTGAACGAGCAACAAGCACACACACGGCATTGTACTTTCAGAGCGAAGAGTTTGGGTTGCCAAGATTAAATCAAGCTGGCACTGATTTCAGTTTTTTTTAATAATCAAACAAGTAGTACCTGCTCAACAGGTGGCCGCTTCCACACCGTATCTCCGCTCTTGTACTGAGTCTGGTCTCTGAGGTAAAAAGTGATAGTGCAATCAGTAATTTGGATCTGCCAAAATTCGTTGCCATGTTCAGATGACTAAGGAAGTGTTCAAAAGTTCCACACTAAGGAAAGACGAGGAGAAACGTACTTCTTATGTAGATACCACTTCAGCTTGTTGACCAAAAAGCAGATGGTGAATCCTGGGTACCGAGTTTGAGTGGAACTGATGAGAGTGCGAAGGGTGTCCTCACCCACCAAATTGGTGAACTCCTCAGCTTCCAATACAAAGAGTATGTACGGTATATCAACTTCCTCCAGCACAAGCTGCGACAACCAGAAACATAGATCATCAAGATGAATAATAATTTATCAGCGAAAAATCAGAGATATTAAGAGGAAGTCTAGAAAAAGATAGCCCCGATTGCAATATCATAGTAAAAACATTATTTCCAGGTTTCTCAGATAACAAAAGAACAAAAAAACCTTAACCTGAAGATTTTTTTTGATAGCAAGTTGCTGATCACCCGTATGAACATTATACTGCGCTCAAGATCTACCTCAAGAGGGGCACCCATCCATTAAATCAAACCCACCGTTCACACATAAAGCCATCAATTGAAAACTGCTACAATATTTAACCAGAATACTGAAGAAATACCTTAGAGCATGGTCCTTCCGTCTGTGTGTCCACATCTTCAGCATCCCAAAATCTGCTCGCGGCCTCACCAGAAGAGTCCTCACTCGGTCGCTTCATGCGCCACATAATTGATCTAGGGCACGGATTGGAAACGAGCTGGAACTGCAGCTGCTTTTCTGCGAGTTTGGTGAGTAGGTGCCCTGCCAGCGTCAACGCAATTGTCCCAGTTCAGCGCTATCTACTTGTCATTGTCTAAAGGATGACATACCAGTAAGGTACAAGGTTGGTTACCAAAAACTACTGATAGTACACGTTAAAGAATTCTGAGGTATGGATTAAAAGGTTGAAGCAACTAACCTCCTATAAGACCCTTCTCGACAACTTTGGTGTCGATATTCGCCCGAGTATTCTGCAACGCAAATTTTCCAGTCTCCCATCGCTTCTTTTCATGCTCCACTCTACGCCGTTCCTTGGCTTCCTCCTTTGCAGCCTCCTTCCGCTGCTTCTCCTCCTACTTGTCAGCGACAATAACGGCCCTTAGATGGATTGCTTCGGCAGCTTAACGAGTGGTCAGCTAACAAGCATCACCACTGGGGAAGACTATGAGCCAATAAAAGTTGTTGCATAAAAGAGAGACACTGGACTGAGAAGGGCCAAGACACGAGTCCTGGCGCATTTTAGATTACTAAGACTTTTACAGGTTCTAAAATCCTTCGTATGCTTGCTAACGAGAGTCTACAGATCCGTAAAGACTTTTCCACGATTCCACCGAAATATCCGAGTTGTTTCGTTGAAGATCGATTTATCCACCCACCCTGATATATAGCAAGTCCAAGATTGAACTTGAACTTGCACTCTCAGCCTGTTCGACAAATGATCACGACGGTGAAGAACAACAGAACATTCTTCCAGGAACATAAGCGAATGAATGGACGTTGCAAACCTCTCGTTTTCGTCGATTCCCCTCTTGAAATTTTTTCTTCTCCTCGTCCTTGAGTCGCTTCATCTCAGCCTTCTCCTCAGCCTTCCGCAATCTCTCCGCCTCTTTCGCCCGAAGCTTCTCATTTCGTTCGAGCGCCTTGTCCTCTTCGGACAGAAGAGTTTTACTCGTGACTTTCCTTTTCTTCCTGATGCCACCACCTGGAGCTTCCTGCTCACTGAGAACCTCTCGGAGCTGATCATTCAGGTTTCGTGAGGGCAGAGTGCTGAAATTAGTGCCTCGATTCAGATCAGTCGTCTCTCGTAAATTCAGATCAGTCGTCTCCGTTACATTCAGACGAGACTTCACATGCTCCACCCTAGGAGAGGTAAATCTCAAATCATCGTCACTGATACATTCACTCGGAGAACCCTTCTGAGAATTGGAGACGGCATCATCTCTAGCCCATAGACTTGAAGCAGGTCTTTTGGAAGTTGAAGAAATCATTGGGCCTTCCCCGACGAAAGAGTCGAATCTGCCACTTCCAAATGGATCGAGTGTACAGTCTCGATCAATAGAGGTGCCACGAGATGGAGTCCCAAGAAAGCCATCGAGAGATTGCTCAACATGTAACGGGTGGTCGACTTCATCATCCTTCTCCACAACCTTCTCCAAGAGATTTGCATGCTGAGACGCATTGCAAGGATTAAGGAGCCACCGCTCAAAGGACTGTTCGGAGTCTGTGTCAGAGTCCAAGCATACCACATTGCCTGTACCTGGACACGGTTGCCAACATGTCAACAAACATCATCTGGCAAGCTTCTTCACGACAAGTCAGAACTCAAACAGTATCGCAAGCTCTAATAAGACGAAACTTTGCACGACTGAGGTTGCTAACCTTCGATGACAACTAGTTTCATGCCATCAACATGTATTTCCATGCATATTCTCCTCGGGACACGCACAACAAACAGAGAGAATGTGAAGCTCCAGGAACCTGAAGGATTTACTCGATGAGAGTTGTTGTTGGGTCTTTTGACCGCGCTCCTAGGTGGCGCCGAAACGTCAGAGTCTGATAATGAAACCACCGCAATAGGTCGAGTCGGTGCCTCCGGTACTGGTTTAACAACATCTGATATAGGTTTGACAACAACTGGTACGTGTTTGACAACGTCCGGTACAGGTACGACACCATCTGAAAGAATAACTCGGGGAGCTGAAGTCGCCCTAAGCGTTTCATTCGACTTCGAAAAAAGCGCACTGCTTGTCTTGAATCCTTCACGATTTTTGACTTTCTTGAAGGGCAGTTTCTGCTGCACGAAGGATGAGCCACCACCGGTTCCCCTCCAATCCACCAACAAATCATTGTCCTCATCCTCAGAGTCTGTCATTACAGCTATTGCCACCATATCATCGACACAATCGGGAACTCCAACATACCCTCAACAATATGAATTAGTCAACAATGTGGATTGGCCAACAATGTGAATTACATGCTTATAAGACCACTAGAAACTGCCTAAAAACCACAACTCGGAATCAATCATCCTCATAACCTAAGTATTTTCAACCTCGTACAACAATTGAGCATTACATCTCAAGAGAAACTAATTCGCAGAACAAATCCAAATCAGAAGAAAACTAATGACAACTAAAAACTACACACAAAAGAGACAAAGACGACCCAAAACACTCCAAAATTTCTCCTGAGCTGCTCAAGGGTGAGAAAAGCTACAAAAAACAAAGAAAAAAATAAAAACCAAAACTCGCAGACGAAGAATTATTCCATGAAATTTAGAGAATAGAAAAAACAAGAGACGATTCCAGCAAGGCATAGAAACACTAGCACAACAACAACACCACACACATCAAATCCAAAATTCCAGCGAAAAAATTGCGCCTGAGAGAACACCATACCATTGTCCAAAACAACCTCCCGTTCCAGCGGCGACATTGCGAGCGCCATTCCTTCACACAACGCTCCAAAACTCCAACCTCCACCTACATTCCCCCGCTCCACACCCCCGCCCCCCGAAAGCTACATCGCACTCCACGAAACACAAACCCTAATCCGAAGCCACGCGCACTCTCCACCAAAATCGACGACCCCGCAGTCTCCACTACCGTTCTCCATAATCCGGCACCTCATAAGAGATCTCCTCCATCATGTCAGCCCCTGCATGCATGCTCTCATTCCGTGACCAACGCTTCCACACTCCATCGCCATCGCCATCGCCAAGCTCGAGGTCAAGCTCGAGCTCGAGCTCGCATTCTCGCTTCGGCTTCGGCGTCGACGCTGGGTTTCAGGAGTGGTCCGTTGGGTTTTTGAACTGGTATGTACATATGAGGTAGACTTAAGAGGTAGAAGGGAAGATTTTAGTCAGGGTTAGTGTTGGTTGCCGGCAGATTTGAACTTGTCGGGCCTTGGAAGACGGATGAATCAGAAATGTTTAATGCAAGAATTATTGTGGTCGGATATCGTGGATGATCGGATAACGTGGATGAGAGTAGATGGACTTATGAGTGGATGGATTTGGATATTTTGTTAAATTGGGAGGAACTGTTTGTCATTTTTGTGGTAAGAAAGGTTTAGGATTAAAAGTTGCTCATTTTTTCATCAAATTTATTACGCAATGAAAACTTACGTAAAAAAATCATATGAGTATTCAAAAGTTTACATCCTTAATTGTGATCTTTGATTGAAATATGGATTGACATGGAAAACCTTCACCCGGAGAGGTTCACAAGGGTTTCGCTAGAATGAGCTCCGCATTCTCCGATTAGATGCGGCTGCCGTCAGGCAGCCATATGCTGCCTGACCTTGTCCATTCGGCAGTTGTGCCGCACCTCAGCCGCGCATGGCTCTTATTTCTTCGAAGGGGAATCACAAGCGACTTCAACATGGTCTGCACAACGTCCGAGCTCAGAGGATTTTCAGTTGCACAAGAATTTCTTGATAGTGTCTTTTGACACCCATGTTGGCTACTCTCAATCCACTTGCCTGGCCCGCAACTCACCCCGAGCTCACCTCCTACCTCCCATGGCATTTATTCTCCCTACCGTACGCCCTCGACGTGGGATTGTCTACACTGCAAACCCCTCACCGGATCCCCTCTCCCACCTCCAACACCCCCCCCCCCCCCCCCCCCCCCCCCCCCCCCCCCCCGCGAGCTTCTCTTTCCCCGACATACAGACTGCCTGCCAACAATCCGACCCAGAGTTCCATCTTCCACACTCCCCATTTTCACCTCCTTTCCATACACAAATCCTACCTTATCCCACACCTCATACAGTCCACCATGCCTACATCCATACAACAATTCTACACCCCGAAGACAAGCATTCTCCCAACATCCAACTCCCATTATTTCCACAAGCCATTTGCTCGCCAAATTACATTGCTTGTTTCAACGAGCTTTCAACTGCTTTGTTACCATGGGCACAAACGCCCCACTCTAAACCCCAACCTACATCACCCACTCCTACTTCCCCTCCTATCCCCCCCCCCCCCCCAACACCAGTCTTGCACGCCTTGGTCCTGCTCCCCTCCCCTAAGTCCTTGCAACTTGCCTCTTTAACACCTACTCCCGCCTAACCTCCTGTAGCTCCACCGTAAACTCCCCCCCCCCCCCTTCCCACTGCATCAATATCCCAGTTCCTCCACCACACAATTCCCTCCACCAGCCAACTCCACCGCCTCCACCCCCTGCAACTCTCAGTGCCGCCTTTACTTCCGTCCACCGTCCCCGCCTCACCTGCCCCATCCTCCACACATCACAGTACATAAATGTCCAATTCCTGACCCATCCCTCATCCCAAGGTATGCACATTTTCACATACTCAAGTACACTCAAATCCTCCACACTCTTCCCTCCCCCACCCACCTCACCCCCCACCCTTGGCTCTGTCGCACTCCTCCCTCCCCTTCTATCCCCAACCTGTCACCTCTAACCCCTTTACCATTCTTTTGCATCACACCTCTACGCACCATGGCGCCCCGCATAGTCAGCTCGGCTAGCACCGAAGCTAGCGCCACCATTGCCAAAGCCACCACACTCCGCCCCGACTCCACACCGCAATTCAACGAACAAGTATCTAACACCCCTTCCAAATCTAGAACCACGCACTCCTCTCGCCTCAAGCAGCAAATCCGGGACCAAGCTCACGAGCTGTCCAACACCTCTGATGTTGCCTCCTCCCAATAGAAGACCCCCTCTTCCCGCTGCAAATTCACCTTCTCGGACGATGATGACATTCCCTTCTCCGAAATGGCACGTAAGCAAAGACTCTAGCTCCCAGCTCAATAAGATGACTCTCTCTCCTTCCACACCACTGGCACGCCCCCACTTCAAAACGCCCTCCAAATTCAGCTGGGAGTCCGAGACATCACCCTTGGCTCCGCACTGTCGGCTAGATGACAAAAGACGGGGTACAAAACCTTGCCATGGAACGCTTCGCTCAAATAGACATCCTCCGTTCTTAACTTGAAGTCTATCTCGTAGTGCCTGCTTGGAATTCTTTGTGGCCATGACCAAGCGGAAATTCCCTAACTCTGAACATGTTCAGAAGCTCATCACCTCGTACTTTCCGTTGTATAGTCGACATACTTCTCATGCTGATGTAGTCACCGAGTTTAACTCCTTGCTTACCACAACAGACGGCTATGTCTCAGAAACTCCAGAGTCAAAGCAAAGAAACATTGCATTCTATCTAGGACTTTGCAACACTGTAGAGAGCTCTCCATGTCGGGTTGTTAGAAGCAGTGCGGCATTGTTTGGGCGAGCGGGTGTGGTAGAGGTAGAATCCCTCCATCACTATCCTACCACCAGTTGTGAGTCGGCTAATCGTCAGAGGACATGAAGGTTGGTATTCTCCGTTGTTTACTAGTTTACTTTCATATTTGCTTCCAAAATTTCTCGCAATATCTCGCAGGAATAGAAGAAGCCTTCAACTTCTCAACTATGTACTATTTTGTACATAATGTACACTGGTGTCTACGTTTGGGTACTGACGGGTAGTTCGCAAATGCGATGTTTCTATCCAGTTTTTTCAAGTGGGTTCTTTGCAAGGACGATATGAGAGCATACTGGAAGCGCTGAGAGTCTGCTCTGGTCCGTTTTGTGGAAGAGGCGCACTTAGGGAACTGGGGTCAGCTACACATGCCACTGTAAGAGCCTCTTTGATCCCTTGTATTAGTTGTATTGGAATTTATTGAACTTCAATTCTGCATAGTCTGAGAGTGTACTCTGTAGTACAGATTGTAATGGACGACTTTGGATTGTAAGTGTTTGCTACTTTCTAGTATATTGTTGGTACAATATTCCCTTGCAATAGTAGTTTGTTGGAGTGACGATACTATTCCGAGCGATGTCTGTACTTGGATTTGTACAAGTGTATTCAACATTTTTGGTGGTGCTTATTTTGTGTACAGTGGCAGGAGTAGAGTTCATACTTCGATCTTCTCAAGAAGTACTACCTGTACAACCATTTTGTAAGTTGCTAGATCCCCTTCTACAATATGAATTTTTGTAATCGCTATTACAGAGTAGTTGTACTTATTGTACTGTTTGTACCATATGTACTAAGAGAAATGGGTTTGTATACAGTGAGTGGAAAAAAAGGTAAGCAAGAACATTGTTTGTAGTAACACTCTTTGGTATCTTCAGTACAAACTGTATGAAGTGTGATAGGAGTTGAGCAACTAGGGATGTTTGTACTACACTTAGTGCTGTTTGTACTACACTGAGAGTGGATGTAGTACTAGGGTACATTTGTACTTGAGCTACGTAAATAGTACTGTACTACTGTATAAATAACTGAACAGAAGTTTGTGGCGACCAGGTCGTACAGTTCTTTGTACAAAGATTATGTACTCTGTTGTACACAATGTACCTTCAACTGTAAGATTTGTACAGTCAGTACTAATAACAGTATAGAATACTAACTTACAGTGACTATATTTTGCAGTGACTCGATGGACCATACTTTGGGTTCAGCAGACTTCGAAGAAGAAGGTTCCTATGAGGGTTTTCTAGCTATAGGATGCATTCTTAGTCTTTTATTTTATGTTTTCTATTGTTGTTCAAATTGTGCAAAAGTTAAGAGGAAGGAGCATAGGAGGAAGAAGTGCAAGTGTAGAAGTAGTCCTAAATGGACAGAAGTCGAGATCCAAGCTATGTGTAATGACTTCTATGAAGGGATGTGTGAGGAAGAGATGGACAATCTAGAGAATGCAATGGAATGTTAGCTTCTTGTGGTTTTAGTAAGCAGCCTGTAGTTAGAATTTTAGAACATTTCTTGTACAACTTTATATATTTAAAAATTAAAAAATTGCATTTTCTGTATACCTGGTCATTGTTGAAGTATGCAGTATACCTCTACGTTCTTCGCCGCTGGGATTGCCACCCCTATAACTCAAGACATTAGTAACAAAACTAGTACACTGAGAACAGAATTAGTACACTAAGTACTCATTGGGTACACTATTCAGCTTTACATTTCACATGAGATGATATGAAATGGGAATAATATTTGGCAAAGTTGGATGACCATACCCTGATGATGTAATAGGCTGTTGTTTAAGGGTCGAAAAGGTGGTAGGGGTGTCAATGGGTTTGGGGAACACCTCCATTGCTCTGAAGTGAAACACTTCTTTTGAAGTCCAATGGAACGAGCCCATCAGTTCCCATGTACTGTTGAAACATGATGGACTCTAGTGTTCTATTAAACCCTTGACTCTTAACCTTGATCAAACACGACTTAAATATAAGATCGGGAGACTAATCCCAATAATTATGGGGTAATTACGACAACTGAGCACAACTGTTTGAAGTTCACAGTGTCTGAGAATAATGTACATAATGTACAATATCTGTATACACTGTACACTTTGAGTACAGGTAGTACACCATTTGTACATTAATGGACCGTCGCACTGCTTGGAAAGAGACAAGACTCTGTTCAATCGAACTTGATTGACTTCAGAACCGAAATACCAGACATCAAAATTCGAGTCTCGCAGAAATCTGAGATAGTTTGAGTGAAGTGCGAAAATTGAAATAACAGGAGTGCAGTGCGATGGACTTGTGCGAGAAAGAGAGGCATTGAATCCAGTATGCGGGATTTGCAAAACTGTGCCGCCAGCGCTGTTTTGTGGAATCTGACTGTTGTAGTTTGTAACTAAAACGAACTGGCTCTTAATATTGTACACTACTCGAATTCAAGAGCAGGTTGCTTCACTGTACTTTTTTATTTTGTTTTAATAAAAATTTAAAAATACTTATTTATATTATATTGGTATATACCTTTGAAGCTTGAGAAAACTGTTTACTCGGATTTCAATATCTATATTATAATTATCTTTTTAATACAAAAAATATTTGAAAGCATTTCAAAATTATAAGTAAATGACTTTGCTACCATGGTTTAGGCAAAAAAGTAAGTAATCTTTAATATAACTTAAAGAAATTTGAAGAGGATGTCCAATTCGTTGGAGGTTGTTGCTTGTGAGACCATTTTACAAAATCTACTCAACCGTATGTTAAATGGAAACGACCCGTGGGATCAAGTGGCTTGTTCTCCATCTTATACTCCACCAGCAACAATTACATTTCAAGACATTGAGAATGCTCGTGCAGTTTCTTCACTTTGGAAAAGAGAAATTGATAATAGTCCTGAATACGCTTGCATGAGGTTGGCAAAGTGGGACTATGATTCATATACAGAGTGCCACTGGATTCCGAACGATGAATATCAGTCGTATCGATTTAACGTGAACTGGAACATCTTTAAGAATTCTTGGGCCCTTGCAGAACCAATCGGCAATGAAAGATTGGAGACGGCGTCACTAGGCAAATTAAGTTGGTGTGAACTTAATCATTTGAGGACCTTGCTTAGTGATACTAGGAATCACACTCTCTGGTTGCAGCCAAGAGAAAAGGTGGTTCCAAGACCGTACATTTGGGTCTCACCAAAACATCGATAGACCACAATTAAAAATTTCCATTACTATTGTAGCAGATTCTCTTTGAGCGAGCTTTCATGTGTGCATTGTACTTTAAAGATTAAATTAATGAAAAAAATTTAACAACAATATCTATTTGATGGCAATTTTATATTTAATTTGATTGTATCGCTTGAATTCTGCATCCATATATTTCCCTATGTGAACCAGGTTCAAAAATTGAGATATCGCAATGCAAACACTGTGAGAGAGCTCTGCTTTGTAGTTTATATTTTATATTTGAATTTCAAAGACTAATAATATGGACTCTTCATATCTGATGCTTGGACTCTCATCTCATTTAGGGCACTTATAAAATTCCTATCCAATGGGCTAAGTAGATGAAGAAGAAAATAACATTAGGCATTGTGAACAAAGAGACTTGCAATTTTCATTTAAGTTTAATAGAAGCTAGCAGTGGACAGAAATGATACAGAATGTATAATATAGTAATAAAATGTACAATTCTCGTAAATATAGTACAAGATTTGTATAGAAATAGCAGGAGCTGCCAGTCTTTCTGAAGGGCATGAATGTTTGGTTAATGTGGATTTAGAAGAAACGGACTGTGGTCCACGCTTAGGAAGACCAGACTGTGTGACCCGGGACTACATGCGACAAATCAGACCTCTGTAGTATCATTTCATAGAGTTAGCAAGAAGATCGACTACAAGAAGAATTGGGGGTTCTTCGGTTACAATGTCACGGCAGTGAGTGCTACCACACTTACAATGGAAAGGAAAAACGACATCAACAGCATTCACTTCTGGTCTCTGAAAACTACAACCATAGTCCCAGGTTAGTTCTTCAAATGCTGGAATATTAAATTGTGCAAAGTAGGCAACACGGTACACTCCACCATGGTTGCTGCTGACTCTCACTGGCACGTCAATAAGGTTGGCGTCCTCACATCTGATCAACAAACGACCACATGTAGTGAGAAATGGAGAAAGAAACCAACTACATGCATGAATCCTCAGTAGTGCTATACCCACAATTAGACAAATTTACAAGGGATTCAGTGCACAGAAAATACTCATCCCTGTGGTTTACAAATCAGGAGACATTAGAGAGATTTGTACCATCTATGCACAACGCGACATCATCGTTTACTACTTGCTCAGATTTCCAATCAGCATCTAGTGCTAGTGTAAATGCCTCCGATTTCCCTAGCTTTGCAGTAGCCCTCCGTTGCATGAGCTCCGCATTTGTAACAATCTCCCCTGCATATTCAAACACAAAACTCCCTTTCTGAATGGGGCTAGTTGCTCGCAGTCCCCACCCCTTCGAACCAGTCCAAAACACTTGAAGGGGAATGGATAACCCCCGCTGGACTACTCTGTTGCCACACGACCACTTGCAGCTGCAGCCATCATTGCATTCTTGAAGAAAAACCCTGTTGGTATGACCAGGGCATGAAGAACCTTCCTCGGGTGAACACGTTAATCCACATAATACAGTCTCCTCCATCAAACCCTGACTAAGACCACAAAATAGTGGACCAACGTACCAATCAGTACACATAGTACAAGTTCGTACTAAAGAACAACACAGAAATAACAAATTGGTACACAGAGCGATTCACAAAGAATTGTGTGAACAATTTGTGAACAATTGTGTACAAAGAAGATAAATGTCAAACCAACAGAAAGTAGGAAACCTTGATTCCTTGCAATGTTGGTCGTAAAATATACTTATCCATTTGAATCAGACAATACTTACCGGTTGGTACAGGAGAGAACTACGTAGCCGACCTCGTGTTGTATACGCTGAGTGGACAAGGTTTTGTAGCCCACAGGTGCATCCTCTCCCAAGAGAGCCATTTTCGCTACCAGTGCAAGACTCCGAGAAAACCAATTTCATCTTACTCAAGTGAATAGATGCAAGTGTGGATGCTCTAGAGTGAGGAATGTACGTGAATTCCTCTAAAGCATGAAGTTCCTTACCTGGCACCCACACCGAGACTGGAACGCGTTCTAATCCATTCGACAAGTCGCGTGCATCATACCACAAATGTTCCTATGGACAGAAACGCAACCTCAAAATTGTGTAAGCTACTAATCTAGAATCTAGTATTGGAGAAGCTACAAGTGTAAATCAAAAAATCAAAACTGGTCCGGTTGCAGCGACCTCCTCGACCAACTAGGAAACCGCTGCAACACTCAAGGGGCTGCGGGCATCAACGTTCCTATGGACAGAAACACAACCTCAAAACAGTGTAAGCTCCTAATCCAGAATCTAATATTGGATAAGCTACAATTGTAAATCAAAAAATCAAAACTGGTCCGATTGCAGCGACCTCCTCGACCAACTAGCAAACCGCTGCAACACTCAGGGGGCTGCGGGCATCAACGGGCGATTGAGGATTGGTCCTCCTTTGCTCACTTTTGGCTTTGAATGCTTCTTCTTCTTCTTGTCGCGCTTTCCCTGTTTCTTGCCTACTCCAACCCGCTCCTCTTGAATGTCCACGACGTCTTCAAGAGAATCGCCCTTCTCTTGATCACCAAGGTTCGCCCGCTCAGTCTGATTTTTGAGAACCTTGCGCTTCTTCCTCACGCCTGTGCCCTCGGCCTGGTCTTCATCTTCGTCTTGGTCTTTCTGCTCCCTACCCTTTCGCTTCTTTGTTTTAGCTATAAGTGAGCCCTCGGCCTAGTCTACATCTTGTTCTTGATCTTTCTGCTGTCTACCTGTTCGCTTTTTTTTTTTAACTGTAACTGTTCCTCCTTCCTTCTCCAAACTTACACCCCTTGTCGGCTGAATTTGCAGTGGGGCTTCCCCGACATTCCGCTTTCTTCCTCTTGAATCTGCCTTATTCTTACAACGACCTTCGGCCTGAGTATCGGATACTTCATGTTCTCCGGCATCAGGCATTCCTCTACGATCTTCGCCGCTGGGATTGCCACCCCTATAACTCGAGACATTAGTAACAAAACTAGTACACTGAGAACAGAATTAGTACACTAAGTACTCACTAAGTTCACTAATCAGCTTTACATTTCACATGAGATGATATGAAATGGGAATAATATTTGGCAAAGTTGCATGTACATAATCTAATGATGTAATTGGCTGTTGTAATGTTCCCTCGGTTGCTCCATGCTCCTCCATGATGATTTCAGCTTGTACCCCTACCTCTTCGACTGTGCTAAGAACTTGGTCTTCCATAAATCCAACAGTCGTTGGTGAATCCCTTCCTCGCATGTCAGTGTCGATGAGCTCCTCATCGTCGCTTCCTCCACATTCGGTGCCATGCTCTATGCAATGTCAAGTAACACATAGTACATTATTGTTTGGACTGGAGTCTAAAATGTACAAACAATGTACAAATTATCTGGACTTGGCTATAAATAGTGTACAACTTTGTACACATAGTACAAATGAGCTGTACAAAATAGAACACAGTACTCTAGTAACACTAATGAACAGTACAAACAAAGGTAAAACACTACTTAGATATGATCAAGAGGTGCAATGAGTACAAGTGAATGGACGGACACAAGCTCAATACAATTCAAAGTACAAACAGTCCAACCGGAAACATGGACATATCACAACTTCACAAAACAAGTGCATTGAACATACAAACTATACGACAGTACCAACTATACAATAAACTATGTAATTCTATGTACAAACATATAACATCATGTATGTATACAAAAACGCCAAGGTATTAGCTCTGACCACACCGCATTATAGAGTTTGCAATATCAAATGACTTGGTACAAATCATAAAAATAAAGAATATGAATATACAAACAATACCTCCGCCACTACAAACTTTACAATACAACTATTCCTAGTGACAAGTCCTTAGAAGCCTTGTACACAAAAAATGATAGAGATCATAGATGTACAAAAAGGTGTATTGTGTACAACATTACCTTCTATGAATTGAATGGCCTTAAGATATGCTCCAGCGGCTTCACTTCTAGCTGCTAAGTCTGCAGTAGTAGTAGATGCACACTCCGTGCGCATCTTGATCCACTCCATCACGTCCCCAACTATGCACACCTCTCCATCCGAAACTCATGATCCATTCGATGGGCTGAACTTGTTTACAGTCTGGAGCATAACATTCTGAGCCACGGGTAAATACTACCAATGCACACCATGGGTGGTAGACGTGCCTACAACTAGAGACAATGATCTGTGAATGGGGAAAATCAAATCCACAAAGAGAGCAACCGCCTATGTCAATGGGTCCTCGAGTATTGCCTCCTTCCCCTACTGAGTACACCAAGGGCAGTGGTCTCATATGCAAGCCAGCACTTCCACGTCCAAGGTGTGCATGCTCCGCTTGAAGAGCCTCGACCTGCATCCGCTTCACTTCCACTGATTCGCTCTGAATTGAGGGACTCTTCTCCAGTTCAGAAACAGTCTTCTGTATACTCTTTGCAGTGTTTCGCTCGCTTTGTACTAACTCAGAACATGCTTTCACTTTCTCCTCCAAGGCCGAAAGCGCCGACGAATCCATTGTTCCCTTAGACTTAGCTCCCGCTAAATCCTTCTCATACGTCTTCAGCCTCTTCTTCAAGATACGAACCACCCCGGCATTGTGCTCAATTTTTTTAACATGTTTCTCTTTGGTCCGAGTAGCCACCCGTTCACCCTCAATCCTTGCCTCAAGCTCCATGTTCTCCACCGCCAATAATTTCTCCACGTACTCTAGCCGGGAGCCGCTGTCGTCCCCATCTGTAATCTTTCCGCCCACTGAGCTACCCCTCCCTTCGCATACCTCAAAGTGAAGTTCTCGAGGATCCACTGGAATCTTTCGCCACGCGCCTCGTTGAGCTGTAATTCCCTCCTTCGCCTTTACAAGTTTGACGACGTTACGAGCATGTGTCTTACGCTGAGTTAGATTTGTTGCTGCACCGTACGCGGCCCAATTCACCTTCTCGTTTTCCTCCTCCAAGACAATCCCCCTAGCCATCTTGTGGGGGAGCAAGTGAGGCACAACTTCCCGTTGATAGAGAGCCGCCATGAGCTCCTGAACCCTCTTCCTTATTCGTTTCTTTTTTATGGATTTCCAGTAGTACCCATTTTGCCCTTCCTTACCAACTAGCTCGCCAAAAAGGGCCACACACTTCTCATCATCGAATGGTTCTCCCTTCCATCTTGTAAGCTTCATGGGATCAGCTCCTTTGTCCTCAAATCCGTACTTCTCCGTGAAGAATGCCCGATTCAGCAACGGCGGTGGGTCTAATAGCTTCGGTATCTCCTCAGTGTCCCTCAAACCGTCACTGTCTGTATCTTCTTCGTCATCATCTCCGTCATCTTCCTCTGCATGCGCATCTACTTCCCCCTCCTCCTCCTCCTCCTCGTCCTCCTCGTCCTCCCCATCCTCCCCATCCTCCTCCTTGTCCTCCTCCTCCTCCCCATCCTCCTCCTCGTCCTCCTCGTCCTCCTTGTCCTCCCCATCCTTGGAGCTCTCCCTATCCTCCTCTTCCTCCTCTCTGCCGTCACTGTTTGCTTCCCAGTGTCTCCTTCCTCCATGGTCTCATCTTCGTTGCCGTCCCCAACCGAACCGCTGCCCCTCTGGTTTTGGGCTGCCAATGCCAGATCGGTAAGTGTGGACATATCTGTCCCACGCCCCCTTGATCCAGAATTGGCGCCCTTGCCTCTAGTCCGTGCCGTATCCCCTGACTCACAGTACATGCTACATCAACATTAGTACATTTTACCCTAATCAGTACACACCGCACACTCCTTTTCCTTTTTAAACCCTAAAACATTAGAAGAGAGCGTTCTCGATCCAGAATCACGGAGTCTGAATTAGAATAGAAAGAATAACGCATGATAGTAATATGCTAAAACCTAACCTCTGAAGGAAAAGATAAGGGGAGTACCTCTAGTACAAACTTGTACGCACTGTTCAAATCGAAGTACCGCTGTAGATAGAAAATCCCACCTACCACAGCCACAAAACAATATTTTGAAGATGTAAACTATGCAATAAGATTCTGCTCGGCAAATCGACAGAGGCAATGCCAAAGTATGCAAATCCAAAGAAGAGAATAGCAATTAGACGAACTAAATCTGAAGTTAAATGTATTACTAACTCTACAAATACTACAACCCTAACTCTGGAAATTCAATCAAACGCAGCCCACAAAAACTCTACGAAAACCTCACCCATCCATGTTAGCAATCTGCGCAGTGCAAAATTTTAAATATCAAAACCAATGCAAGAGGACACACATATGACGCACCTTAATCCGGCTCAACAGAATGCAGTAGCTGAACTCGCCTCCCTTGCTTGCGCCAGCAAGAAACTAAACCTAATCAAGGACCGACTCCTCACCTACTCACTCCACGCCAATCTCCTCCCTATCAGCACCTCCATCTCTACCGAGAGTTGCTGCGCTTGAAAGAGTTCATTGTTGCACTCCCATTAAACTTCTATCTTCAGAAATTAAGCACTCTAACAAACCTTCGAGACTAGATTCAAACGTGGACATGAGGATCCTCTCTCCTAGTGAGGCAGACGACGCTTGACACTCGCTAGAACTGCGCGCGAAGGAATGGATACAAAACTCTCCTTCCCCCAACCCAAGCTGCGAGACAACTATCACCCGTTGTACCCAGTCTATTCTAATTCTGACCGGGTGGCGCCAGTTAAACCACGGAAACCTTCGGTCACCGGTTGCCCTCCTTGACGAACCTTCGGTCACCGGTTGTCCAAGTATGGGATTTGACAGATTACGTCCCAACAACCGCTACCTCCGGTTGAAATTGGATTAATGCAGGGCAGTACTACATGGTTGGTGCACAACTGTCATCTGGTTGACGATAAACTGTTTGGAATTGGATGAACTTGCGATAAAACTTCAAAACACAATATGGAATGACGATAAATTGTTTGGAATTGGATGAACTTCCGATGAAACTTCAAAACACAATATGGAATGACGATAAACTGTTTGGAATTGGATGAACTTGCGATGAAACTTCAAAACACAATATGGAATGCACTTTAACATTGTAAAAACACAATATAGAATGCCCTGTATCATTGTAAAAATTGATCTTGATACATATTGAATCTCAAATTAGTCATTGCTAATATCTTTAATTATAATGTAGTATAGTGAAACATAGTGAAATATAGTTATTACAATATTTTTAGATAATGGAAATATATTTTGCTGAAATTGAGTTGTACAATGTAAAATGGAGACCTGTAGCTAAGATAATTCGTGAATAATACATATTTTGACCAAAGAGATTCAGAAGAAGATATTCTATAATAATTCACGAACCCGACGATTATTAGTGAATCATAGTACTAGTTATTAAGAAAATTCAATAGGGTATTTAATAAATTAATAGTTGTAAATATCTAGTATAATTTTTTTCCCTTCTGTACTTGTTCTTGTTTATATTTGTGCATTCTAGTATATTCCTTTTCAATACTATGGGAATTTATTTTTTTATTTTTGTCCCGATTATTTATCAATGTATGAATTAATCTTAAAGTATGCATAGTAATTTTAGAAAAAACCGTATTTATAATAATTCAAATAATATTTACATATTTACAACATTACTTAATCAATCAATCAAGCTTCATATATAGTGTGAGAGTAAATGATGAATTTAATATGAAGTTAGTTTATCGCATAATATAGTAATAAATATATAGATCCATATTTGAACCTTCCTTATTTATTATTGTTTATGTTTGTGCATTCAAATATATTCAATTTCCAATACTATTGGATTTTATTTTTTTATTTTTGTCTCAATTATGAATCAATTAATGAGTTAATTTTGAAGTATGCATATTAATTTAAGAAACAAGCATTTTCATAATGATTCAAATACTATTGAGACATATTTAACATTACTTTTAATCAATCAAACTAGCTTCATACCTTTCGGATTCATAATTGATAATTTAATATGAAGTTATTTCATCGCATGGTACAGTTGATATTTAACTCCCAAAAAATAAATGTAAATCACTTTTAGAATAGTTGATATATTTTATTGTTGTGGGAGATTAAATTATAAACAATACACAACTAGATTTTAAAGCAAAATTAACTGAAGTAATACATTAAAATAAAAATAACAATTATAAATTGGTAGTACTACAAATTTTCTATCCAAAGTAGCATCTTATCATCATTAATAATATGTGACATTATTAATCACAAGTACTCTTGAAATTGAATCCTCCATTATAATTGAATTTATTTAGACATAATATATAATCACATTCAGAATATTGTGAGATCATTACATGCTAGAGTTTTGAACGTGAATTTACATGATTTCTTCATTTTTACTACAAACTATGCTTTGATAATTTAAAAAAAAAAACTCTCCCAAAGTTACTTACACCCTATTGGAGTTTAATCTGAACTTAGATTATATTGTACATTGAATTCTAGAATAAAACATTGTTAGATCTGAAGAAATGAGAAACCGAACGCCATGACAACAAATATTCTTATAATAACAATTATAACTTGTACAATATAGTTGGAATATTTTCACTTGATTTTGATAATGTTGATTTCAATAATTATGTTTTTTGTCATACAATGTAAGAAAACCATAGATATAACATCTTATATTTTTAAAGATTGCAAAGACTTCAAATTAGTCTTGAAGAACAATACATAGTCAACTTTATTTAGCTCATAATTTCTAAAATTTCTTTTTAAAAAACGTTTTATTTATCATGAAGAGGAAATCCTTACGCGGCTTTAAGCGTCCTCCGATGGAAGCCCTGGTTGGTGGGCCTCAGTTTATCGCCAAGTTGCCAACTGTGAGCCCCATTGGATACCCCCAAAAGATAACGCCCTTGTCTTGAAATAGGTACAGTATGTGCTGTTTAGAGAAAACACATCATGTGCCTTGCCTGGATACACCATTTGATAGTGGTGGCAAGTTCGACCTTTCTAGATATTGACTCACCAAAAGTTTCCAAATATATATTTAGGCGACGTGGCACACTGTAGAGCTTCGCGGTGACGCATTATGTCATCACCATATATGCATAACTGTTGGAGTTACGAAGTAACTCCAATATCAGATAAGAAACTGTACAGGTTTCTATACTAATTTGTACAATATATACCTTGCTTTGTTCGTTGTGGACAATATAAGGTACTTTTTGTATCACGAGTGGTACTTCCTTGCAAGTCGAAGTAGACTTTGAGCCCATGGAAAACAAATCCAAATTTGGAGTTATGATGAGAGCTGGAAGTGGACGTTGGAATACCACCATCTTATCAAACATTGTGGCACAAGAATTGGTTGATGTTGGTAGAAAGTTGATTAAATTAAATCTTAGTCACACAACAATAGGTGGCGCCAATACTCAAAATTGACCCAACCGTGGAAAAAACAATAATCAACATGGAGATAATTCTGAATCTCCAAGAACGAACACACTCCCACCAAACTGAGTAAGTTCCCTGAGGCTATTTGTTTCTGGAACCTCTCCTACGTTTCTTTCCTAATTCAACTGCCTCCTTTGTTGCTTCCTCTGCAGCAATCTCACTTCTTGTCTTGCGCTTTGATGCCGTAGTTTCCATCTCTTTATCAAGGGGAGTGAGTGGAGGTGGCTGAGGCACGTCTAACTCAGAAGTTTGGCCATCATTCCTCAACTCTTTCTAAAGCTCTAGTTTGGCGGCTTCCTCTCTCAACTCCTTAAGACGCTCGAGTTCCGCAGCCTCCTGTCGTAATTTCTAGAGCCTCTCAAATTCTGCAACTTCTTCTCTCAATTTCTTAATACGCTCCTTTAACTCTGTCTCTACTCCTGTCTTGCAAGCGGCCCCCAGAGAGCCCCCTCCAATAACCTCCGTGACGCGACTGTCTGTGTCATTGGCTACAAGCTGCGACTTTGTTATCATGGCCGTATGATCGCCTCCATCACCATCGCCATTTGCCAACGATTGTGTGCACAGAAGAGGCTCCGTTTTCTCTGGGGAGTTGACCTCATCTATGCACGGAAGACTAGGTTGCGAGATTACCCCTAGTAGATGTTTTGGAGACTCTGGCCGACGTTGTTTGCTCCTAGTTGCACTGTTATTGCCCAGACTCTGTACCCCCATGCTTTCAGTCAAAGTTATAGCCTCTGTACCACCGAAACTTTGAGTCCATGTGCACGCGGTGGATTGTTCAAATTGCTCTTGATACACCTTGTCCGGATCTGCACAAAGGAGAATAAGGTGTGTTAGGTTATAAATCAATAGATGGAGGATACGGTACCGGTACTGGAAGCAGATGACCCGATGTCTGTACCCTAATGTCGACAAGCCTAGATTCAATGTAAGGACTTAGGAATAACACCGGTGATTGTTTTGTACTTGTTCTACCGCAAAAGTACTTAACACCGGATACAATGTACCAATTGGTACAATGCGTACTAGATAGTGTACCTTAGATATTCAATCCTACTGAACTCCAAGTAACAAGCTCACCAATATTAGGATGGGACTCGGGGGTAGTAGATGTCAACGTCGCTAGGATTATCTCTCGCTGCTTTTCTAAATCCAAAGATTGAACAAGCTTCTGAAGAGGTAAATGTAGCAGGCGGAATCCCAAACTACGAAACCAATTCGGATGCATTGTTGATCCGCAACTTGGATCGGCACATATGCTAGCCACTCTGAACCAAACCCCTGCGCACCATGGGTGGTAAAGGTGCTTTCATGTGCATACTAGGAAATCGTTGAGAGGAAAATGGTTTAAGCAAAGAGCACAAGGCATCAGATAGTGACATTGTTTCGGGTTCAAACATGGAGCACAGAGGTCTCGGCCTCATCGATACTCCAACTTCTCCTCTCTTCATGTACCACAGTTGGAACGACAAGGCATCAAATTGCCTCCTTAAACAAGTTTGCCTGATTTGAAGCTTCTCATACATGAGGTTGCACTCCTTCAACTCCGATGTAGCAGCTTCAAAATCAACTGTGGCATCTCTTACCATTTCATGGTAAGCCTCTTCCTTCTTAGAGGAGGCCTCCACACCATCCACATCCTCGGGCTTATCACATACATTCTGTAGTTTTGCAACCTTGGCCTCAGTCTTACGCAACACCCCCTCCTCTTGAGCAACTTTAGAAGCCAACTCTACTCTCTCTTTCACTGCGTTAACGTAGTCTTCATTCACAGCATGAAGCTGCAATCCCACCAACTTCAAAATCTACATCATGTCATTGATGTCTTTCTCCCTCTCTGGTCCATTAGGAATCTTCTCCTTTACTTCTTCTTTCAACTTAGAACTCCTTAGAAGTCCTGGTGATGATCCAGCAGTAGGGTCATGGAAGAGATCATCTATCCCTTCCATCTTGTACAACTCCACCTCATCAGCACCAGTGAGCTCGGCTAGGCCCGTGAGACACAATTTAACATTTTTGAGCCATTTGCTCCGTTGGTTCTTGTTGGAGGTCCCTGCAAACTCCGACCAGCTCACAGGTTTCTTCTTGTGCTTCTCCATGATTATACCTCTCGCAAATTGCTTTGCTATCACCTTGGACTTGGGGAGGTCTCCCAGGTACACAATGGGGAAAATTTCTGCTATGCGGGCTAAGACTTCGACATCCTTGCATTCTCCATAATGATACCCAGATCTCCCCTTTCTCCCCTTCGCTGGCCCAAAAACGTCACTCACATCTTTGTCATGCAGGTCATGTGGAGGTCGGAGCTTGTGCGGGTTTTTACCTCTGCTGGGCAAGCCGTACTTGCTCTCGAACTCCTCTGCACTGACAGCACAGGGTGGAGGATGCGTCTTAAGTGATGCCAACTTATCAAGCTGCTTGTCCAAAGGGGTCTTCTTCACCTTCCCGTCGACTGCACCTTCGGCCCGTGGACTAGCAGGGAGATTGACGTCGTCCCCATCTTCGTAGTCGTCACTGGCCGGCTCGTCTTCCCTAGAGAAGACCCTGCTCCGAACCATCCAATCTTTGCCATCGTAATCCATGTAAACCTAGGAACTGCATGACAAGAAATGTTTCGGAAATTAGGAGGTGATACATTGTAGGAGCAGAAAATACTTATAACGTAGAGGGGAGTTGTGCTAGAAACATGAGAGTTGTGCTAGAACTTAGAAGCACTGAATGAGGTACTTCAATCTGTACACTATGTACTACCAGAAGTACAAAATCATAACCATGAAACCACACGATACGTTTCTAACAACGACGAGTCAAATGTAATCGAATGTTAGGAATACTGAGAACTCACCATGGCTAAAAACACTTCGAAGAGTGCATTTTCTCAAATTTGTGCGCAACCTGGAACAACTATTCTAACAACACGGATAACAACGTAGACTGCTCTAGGAGTATTATATGAGCGATTCTAAGAACAAATGGTATTACGATACACAACACAGACCGGTGGAAAGGATGTATGAACTTAGGAATAACATCGCAGTATAGAGTTGTACGAAAAGAAGCACATATTGTACTCTAACTTATACACTAAGTACTAACAGAGTTACAAAATGATAAGGACGTTAAAATCGACAAACTTCTAACACGGACGAGTGGACTGTAATCAAACCTCTAATTTTCTAATTTATTACTATGTCTAAAAACACTCCGAAGAGTGTATTTACTCAAATCTATGCAGAACCTACAAGTACAACTATTCTCACGAAAAGGAAACGGTCAACTGTACAAGACGCCCACAGCAATTGCAAGAGCAAGTGAGCAGGCAAGCAGCAGCCCAAAGCAGCAGAAAAGGGAACCCACACATCTTGAAGAACGCTACGAAAACCTATTTCTTCGACAAGAGTACCGCTCATTGCACCTTCCCGGCTGAATTTTCGCCACATATTTCAAAAACCCACAAAGCAATTCCTATGCATGCACAAGGAAACGAAGGATAACACAGTACTCACCTGGTTTGAGGGATGTGTTGAGAAGCCAATTCTTGAAAGGCATGCCACCTTTCTTGTCAATAAAGAGAACAACAGAAATCAGAAAGAATGACTTAGAGGCGGCGCTGTAAAATTCCCTCATGGTGGTATAGAGAAACGACAAAGTCTTCAACTGCCGCCTTTGCAAATTCGAATGTAGAGGAGAGAATGTCGCTGCAAAAGGCCCCATATAACCTGGAAGTGTCAGGTCATTCTTGTTTTTATCGCCACGTTCTAAGACGATGATTGGTCCATTGTGTACAACGAGTACGCTATGTACAAAACCAGTAAACGAGCTAACCCTAATCGTTTTTGATGGGCTGAAGCTCAAGTGAGGGCTGAAATCTCCGATGCTCTCAATTAGCCCCAATAAACCATTTTCGTCATTTGTGAATGTTAGGCCCATCTACACCAAAACGTATTTTTACTAATTTTCAAAAAAAAAATATCAAAAAATAACTTTTACGTTGTGTTTTGGCCCACCAATCCAAAACCCCCATTTTCTAGGGTTTTGTGTTGTATAGTCTTTTGTGGCATATGGAAATAGTTGGGGATGTTAGTCAAGTCCTAGAACATGGACTTTGGCTCTGTAAACTATAAGAATCTAAGCTATACCTTCACATAAAGAATACAAAACACTTATCCTGAAAATGTGACAGTCCTTTCATTTCAAATTTGTACTCATTATGATGAATTGAGGGATGCAAGCCAAAGATAGCAAAGCAATTTTAAAAATAGATGAGATGTAAGACTACGCCTAACTATTACTTTTAACAAAAAGTTACCAAGAATGGGGTTAATTTGGCTCCAAACTTACACCCTGCCCTGAAATGCTGCCGTGAGTGCAATTTTGTACAAAAGAAGTGTATTTTCACCCTACTTAATACTTCCGTTTTTCTACCACAAAATTTTTAATTTTTATCATTTTTTTCCACTGGAATTAGTACTCCGGTGTGCCAACCATGGAAATCACTTTCCACACGCCATGACATCCTCCTCGTTCTAAATCACTCCCTTGATGCCCCTCCGCCCATAGAACCCCACCCCCACCTTACAATCGAATTCATTGAATTTACCTACTGCCATGATTAATTCCCCCAAAAGAGTATCACTATGCCACATTTAAGTAAATCGAGACTTAAAGGTAAAAACCGGACCTCGAGTACACTTTTTGCATGATTATAAGACCGTGGGATCACACCATGATGTCGTGGGCAGTATCACAAAAATGCACTATATACTGGTTTTCAGCCGAAGTTCAGACAATGTTGTACAAATTGAGCTTAATATATATTTATTGAAGGGTATGTTTGTTTACAGACGGTGCAGGAGGATCCTACGATCCACCATCACTACGTAGCACTCTTTCAATGTGCCACCTCTCAATCAGTCTACGCTTAAACTTTCCATCCTTCTGATTTCTACGGAGGTACTCCTTTACCGAGGCGGAATACTTTAGCGGCAGAATGAACGGAAGCAACGCTGTTGCTACGTCAGGAATTACGTTTGTTGCATTGGATAACGTCATTTCACCACTCCACGGAGTTGGAAAGTAGCACACGAGGTCTCCATTGAAAACATGCCTCATTGGCTGGTCATCAACGATCAGAATTTTGTCTGGACGACATAAGTGCTTTGTCTTCTCGTCCGTTACGAGTCTGGATAGCTCCTTGTCACAAAAAGGATACAAATGCAGCCTAGAACACTTGTTTCGTCTATAACAGAAGAGCAACCTCAATCTAATCTCATCAGGTAGGAGATATCGAATAACCTTACTTAGTCTTGCAAGGGCCATGGAGGACCATATTCCAACTTTGAAGTTGTTGAGAAGTATCATGAAGAATTCCAGAAGACCGAGACGAGCCATAATGTTCCTCGGATTGAAGCGACGGGGGGTGCACTTGATATATTGCTCAAAACAAAGCAATCCATTAACAGATAGCACTATAACCTTCCTCGAAACGTCTCGTCGCCGTGAACATGAAGCACCGCCAGATATTATAACCAACATAATGGATCGTAGGATCCTACGATTCCGAAATAAAAACAATGATCGCAAAAGCATGGAAACCATAATCGGCACGCTAATTTATCCATGGGCATCGCTGGATCCTACGATGTAGATAATTGGATTTATCCATATCCGGAAGGTCCCTAATTCACGTCTAGACCATAGCTCCTATGCATCACTCCCTGACCGCAGAACTACTGTAAAATTGGGGGTTACAACACAACCTTCCTCAATGTGCGTGGTCTAATCCTACAATCATATTACAATTTGCACTCTCCTCGTAGTAAAAAAAATACTGTTCATACAACCTGTGGATAGAATGTTGTTACACCTGGATTCAAAAAGTTGAGGTATATCCTAGAAGTTTATGTAGATAAGAAATTTTACAAAGTGTGCAACTCAATACAAATATTGAAGTAGCTAGTGAATCGCTCACAGTTCAGTGCTTCAAAAACTGAAACCCACCTTGTTCACCGGTATTTACCCTTCACTACGAGAACTATATCCTCATTACTATGTGCGTCCTTGAAAGGAATGAAACAAAACTTTACAAAGTATACACGACGCCCCTAACACTAAATTTGTGGGGTGATTATCCAAGATGATGACTGTCCTATTGACATCCATCCTGAATTTGTAAAGCCAGTTTACCATTGAAGTCCTTCCTACAGTCCTTGAATCCGAGCTCAGGGTAATTGTTACGGACATATTTCTGGACAGTCTGGCCAGATTTGAACATAGTTTCGAGCCAAGGAAGCAGAGTGGACATGAGGAACTTGTCCCCAGGCAACCTCGTCCACGGAATGGGATAGATTGCATCATGGTAATCGTTGAGAAGATTCTTGTACCAGGTGTCGTCAATGAGCAATGTTCAGCTTAGGTCAACATGCTCAAGCTTATCCTGGACAACCTTAAGGTCCTTAAGCATGATTTGCTTGTCTGGGTTTTCCTCGTTTCAGTAAGTGGACTTGGTAGCTTCGGTCTGCGTTAGCACCGTTAGGAGCTCCGGCTTAAGTTTTGACCCTTCTAAAACCTTCGCTACAATCCTATCCACATTCTTTTTGATCATACAACTCCATACCACGACGTTAGCCTTCTCTCCTAACAGCTCCATGAACTTTCCCGCGTCAGGCCTAACTTTGGTTTCTTGACCCTTACTGCCGCCTCGCAATACAAGGAAACCATTCAAGTCCACCACAATAGTGTACCGAGGTTGCCTTACCTTCTTGACACTAGTCCCGGTTGACTTTGCGGGGGCAGTTTGTTTGCCTGCAAAAGACAGCCAAATCGTTAATAAGAATCATCCTTGCAGAATACACGTCATGTAAAATCAAATAGTGTGGCGAGAATTACCTTCTCTAGACGATGCAGATCCCTTTTCTGGAGGAACAATTGGTACATTCCTCTTGCTTTGCGTAGACGTCGAAGACTTTAACCCTTGAGATCAAAAGAAGACATTTCTGTTAGAACACTGAGACGAGCGTATGGATCGTAGGATCCTACGATCTTGAAAGAAGATGTCACATTTTGACAAACCAAAAAAGATCCTTTTGAGAGATCGTAGGATCCTATGATATGCAACGAGATGAAATAAGGATGAAATTTTTGGTTCTGGATCGTAGGATCCTACGATCCTAGAGTCCATAGAAAATGCCTGAAAAGGATTACTCTGATTCCGCTAAGAAAAGTGGTGGGAAATACCTTCTGTGGGAGTTCTCTTATTTGCAGGCTGCACATCCCGGGAGCGAGACTCCGATCAATAATCTTGGGAAACTGTGAAGGGGTCCGATCCACGAGGGCTGAAAGGCCGCAACCCCGCTACAAGGGCTTCTTCGAAGACACCAGTAATTACCTCTTTGTCCTTTGCTAAGTCGCTAGGCATAGAAGGAAGAGCGTATGGATCCGGATCGTCCTGCATCCCGGCCAGCGTATCCGCGACATTTTGCTGCTGCAAATCACCTTCGGACCCTTGGGCATGACTTGCAAACATAAATAAGTCGGTATCAATCTGCATTGGAGACGGTTCAGTCCATGGATAATGAACTGGCGAAGAAGATGTAATGCCAAAGGGAGGTGTAGACACGACAGCGTCTACCGCTGATGGCATTTCAGCATCTTATCCAGGAGGGCCAGAATCGCCAAAGAAACCTTTATGTGCACTTGAACTAGTACCCCCCTGGTATTTCTCTTGAGCTGGACTAGTCGAAGAGTAAATCCCGCGTTCACTTCGGGAAAGTTCCTTCGGAGGGGGGGACTCCGGCGTGAAAGCGGATCTCGTAAGGCATCCACCTCGAGATGGCGGGTTGTTGGGAGGGTTAACCTGCAAAGCGATCAGTAACGGAAATAAATACACGAAATGTTGAACAATGACACATTGCATGGATTGTTCCACAATAGTGACATTGATCTAGTTAGTTCTGTACCATGTGTCAAACACCACAACTGATTACTAGTACAAAAGTCAGGAACTGCATCATATTGGGAAAAGATTTTCATAAATCTCTTCTTCGACATCGTCAGTCGGAGGTCCACCGAGACTGTTAGAGCCATACTGATATTGAGAAGATCCTTCCATGTTCAGTCTCTTGCGAGCACCTCCTCCACGGAGGTGCAAACCCTCCTCTTCTTCCCGCCGTTCATCATGCTCATTATCTTCTTCCTCTTCTTCCTCCTCTCCCTGCGCTTCATCATCCTCCTCCAAATTGTGATCATAGGTAAAGCCCTCCTCATCGTCGGAAAGCTCAATCGGACGTTTTTGCCGGGAAGTGGCACCCCTCTATGATTTCTCCCTCATTGTCAGAGCCTCCATAGCAGGTACAGTTATGGCGAGCATTTTCGCACTTTCGAGAATATCACTAGCGGTTTTCGTCGCTTTCTCCACTTCATTCTCGTTGAACACGATTACGAGGACTTGCGCGCCTCTTGTCTGTAACAACAGAAAGTAAGGTGGAAGAGTGAATACGAGAAGCCCGTAGGTGATAAAATTACGACAATAAATGGAATAAGACATTGAAAGCAGAAAGGATTTAGGGAATGAGATCGTACGATCCTACGATCCTCATACTGCTCAATATGAAACGGCACTGAACTTGGAGATCGTAGGATCCTACGATCTCCCAATGCATGAAGGTTGAAGGGCGGAACTCATTTAGAGATCGTAGGATCCTACGATAATTTGAACGGTAACTTCAATTTGTAATTTGCTTTAATCACTGAAAGTAGTTATCGTCGTAGGATCCTACAATCCGAACTAGGTAGGTGATGATGTAACTATAATAAAAAGAGGAGAATATGACAAGCAGAACGGGTTGCAAGGGATGAGATTGTAGGATCCTACGATCCTCTTACCAGGCCAATCCAAGTGATCGAAGGACCGCCTTCAATGTTGACCAGAATGTTGTTAGGTGCTCCCAGGGTGCCAAGAATGTGTGTAACTGCATCGATGTTGAAGTTAGCATAACCATCTTGTGCCCATTGTGTCGGGGGATCCTTGAAATCAGCTGCAGATACAACCTGGTAGAAGGGCATGTCTGTACCGTAAGCTGCTTGGAAACAAATAAAATCAGGCATCCTTTGATCGAAGTCGTTTCCATACACAAAATTGAAGTACAGGGGGAGTGTAGGTTCAGGGGTCGTCGGAGTGATATATCCCTCCTTTCCCTGTGTAATATAAAGAGTGGGGGTATGGAGCCACGGCCGAATTTGATTGACCCGGGAGCCTCTCTCCTCTATAGCGTTGGCAACGTCAACCAGTCCTTCCCGATCTGTGATGAAGACCCCCGAATAACATGCCCTCTTGAACTGCGCTTGATCGTGGATCTCCATCACCCTAAGAGAACGCAACACCTGATCCATGATCAAGAAGTCAGGCTTCTCCTTTTCGAGTCGGTTCAAGAAGCAGAAGACTATGGTAATCCGTGCATTTGCCTTCATCCAGGAAACAATCTCGCCATTTTTTGGATCAAGAACTGTAGCGAGATCCCCGTTTTTCCTGCTCATTTTGAGGCACTTGTACATCGATGCCACGGACGGTCCTAACGTTGCTGGCACGTCCTGAACCCGGTCGCCTTTGTCCTTTCTCTGGTGCTCAAATAACATCCCGGGAAGAGTCGGAAAATCTGATTCCTTGTTGGATGGACACAATGCCGAAGACCGCAGCCTAAAAAAACGCTCTCCATTAACATCCTTGCTTAGCTTCTCGTACCACGTGTCTATGGTGGCGTCGGTTACATTGTACTTTAGCGCAGCGGTATCATACTCTGCATCGGTGTACAA
Organism: Ceratodon purpureus; assembly: GCA_014871385.1. Taxonomy (NCBI): domain Eukaryota; kingdom Viridiplantae; phylum Streptophyta; class Bryopsida; order Pseudoditrichales; family Ditrichaceae; genus Ceratodon; species Ceratodon purpureus. The sequence goes on along the minus strand of CM026426.1, from coordinate 20,894,114 downwards.
GTCTGCTCGCATTGTCTTACACCTTAGTTCTTTTTTCTCGAAGTAGTGCATGAACTCGTTCTTGATGAGCCTGCGCTTCTTCTCCAAATGACACGCCTCATTCAGGCCTGGAAGAACGGGTTGTTTCTTGGTGGACTTTGTGGACTTCACAGACACCTTCTTTTGTAACACCATCGCCGTAACCTTCATGATGTCAATATCTTACATGGAATAAAGCGGCATTAAGTCAATCTGCTTCAGTGCTCGCACGTGATATCTCTTCTGCTTCATGCGCTCCTTCTTACTACTTCCTATCCCTCCGTCCCCGTCGTTTTTATCGTCCCCATCGACACGTGCGACGAAGGTGGAATACTGTCCAAACGCATCAGGAAGCAAACCATTTACCCAATTGTCTTGAATACCACACTACTTTTTGTAAATCTGCTCATCTACAAAGAGCAGAGGATATTTGGGTATGCCAGTGTAGCCATCTTTAGAGTTGGAGAACAGAGCAGGCATTTTGTTGGACCAACTCTGCGTGCATCCAAATAATCATTCAAAACATCGAATGCATAGATTAATGATAAATGTGCAGTTGGTGTCGTAGGATCCTACGACGAAAGTTACATCCAGTGAGTAAAGTAATTTACATACTGGGATCCGAATTCGAATTGATGTGGAATCTTCCGATCTCCAAATGAGCCCCGCTCTTCAATCTTCATGCATCAAGAGATCGTAGGATCCTACGATCTCGAAGTTCAGTAGCGCTTCATATATCAGCATTCCGAGGATTGTAGGATCCTACGATCTCTCACAGAGCCCTGAATCTAAGAGTGGAGCTCTGCACGAGATCGTAGGATCCTACGATCCTCCAAATGCTTGTTGGAAACAAACACTGCTGAACTCAGAGATCGTAGGATCCTACAATCCGGAAGAACGTGGAGGATACATTTAACATCTCAGAATCATCAACAAAACTGTAATGCAATGTTGGCATATCTTGTAAGTTGGTGAGTGCGCAAGACCCGTTAATGATGGTGCTGGCGATCCAGCCTCTCTCCAACTTCTGCGGGCAAGTCCCAGAAGAGTAAGGTAGTTCCTCTCTCATCGCACACCGGCAAGGTCTTGATTTAGGACCCGGGAATAATAAATGAGTAGATTCCACTCCTCTTTTTTGGCCTAGACCACAATGACGATAAAACTTCGTGCATCTCTCCTATCCTCCTCACTTAGTCCACCCTCGGCGATGAGGGCTCTGTGTGCGGCAACACAGTGTTGCCCGCCTATAATGATGAAGTGCGTTCTCTCATTAATGTCACTCTAGGTCGTTTTGTGATCAAAATACTCGTAAGTCTCCGTAGGCACATCCTTGAAGTCCTCCTTGCGAATTGGCGGTTTGCCCTTGACTGGCACCACGTAGAGGTGCTGGAGTGAAGGCTGGAACGGCATTGCCCGTTTCTGGTCCATCAGCTGATTCACTCGTTTAAGCTCCAAATTCCGATACACAATGCTACCCACTGGAGCTCGGTGGAGCTTGTCAATGTCGACTAGCAAGTCGTCCTGACTTCGTTCAGATTTTTTGATAGGCCGCTTCCCAAAGATGTGTAGCTTGGTGAACTCCTTCTCGTAAAGAGCTTTCACTTGCTGCAGCTCCTTTGTTGATTTCCCGGCCACTGTCTTGCTTGTCATGTTGACCACCTTCGCGAGGGTCATCTCTTCTACTTTGGGGTCAAACTTCTTGCGCTGAGATGGTTTCTTCACTGGAGGCTCATCTACTACTCTAAGAGAAGAACCCTCTTCTTTTTCAAGGGCGAGGGCGGAACTTTCTTCTTACGTTCCCTATTGTATTTATTACGATTTGCCTTCAACTCTGTCCAGCATTGCAGAATCCTATGAACTGGTAAATGATGCTTCGAGATCACGAAGCCATGGTCTTTCACAGAGTCAGTTAGCTTCGGCATTAGAGCGGCCTTCATAACAACCAGGGCGTATGTGCGACTAAGGTTTACGCTCGCAATTTACTCCAAAATTACTAATACAATTAGCCGATCGTCGAGCTTGGCCATTTCTAGTACCTCCAAGTATTTCGTGGGTAGCTTAAAAGTGTTTCCGCTAGGTGCACTGTCATCCGTCATTGCCGTAACTGGCGCAATCGGAACTCGCTCCGTCTCGGGTTCGAGATGCCAATAAAGGACCCACTCGACAATTTTATCAGCGACAAACCACGCGGTTGGTTCAGGGTCGACGTTGATAGACATGGGAGATTTCACCAGCGCCGAGGAAACAGCATCCGCCAAAACCATTGGTTGCCAATTGGGGTTAACGTGCTCGAGATTTTCTAAGTTATCCTTGCATCAAACAGAACAGAATTATTAGATCTCGTTCATTCCTCATTTGAGATCGTAGGATCCTACGATCTCCATTCTCGTTTGAAATTGCAACACGTTTGTCTTAGATCGTAGGATCCTACGATCAATCTAATGCGCCGCTCGGAAAACCACTTCTCTTTGAGATCGTAGGATCCTACGATCTTTCCATGAGCCACGGTCATCTTTCCGTAATTGTTGAGAGATCGTAGGATCCTACGATCTCTCAAAGGGTTCCAAATTGAAGGGGGAGCTCGAGAAGAGATCGTAGGATCCTACGACCCTTAGAATGCTCTTCGGAAATAGACGGTGCTCAACTCGGAGATCGTAGGATCCTACGATCTCTCTCTGCTTGAATACTTATTGGGGCATCTAATAAGGATTTTTTTTCTCTGTATGATGTAATCATTACTGCCGTACATATAAGGAATTCCAAAATTGAGCGATTGTTGAAACATTTGACATCAATAAAAACAAAATGTGTCCAATTCTGAATGAATTGTATCACTGGTTTATTGGATTCAAACAAAGATCACGAACCTCTAATGCATAGAGTTGGAAAATTCAGTGAATACTTACTTGTCAAGAGCCTTATGCGTTGCTTTTACTTGCGAAGACATACTGACGTTGCTCAATTTCCAATTTTGTAAACATGAGAGTAGAAAGCAGGATCGTTAAGGCAACCACTGTGATAACCCGAAGTCAATTTTGCAATAGTGCAGCACCAAAAATAACATCAACGTCGGTCCATTTGCTCGCCATTCACTACCATAAAGAAACCTTCAGCGAAGGCTAAGCTACATAAGGATGAAATTGAACAAAAGGGCAACTTTTGCGAGAAAAGTAGTTTACCTGAAATCAAAGCGTCGCACTCTTCCCGAAGGATGCAGCTGTGTACCGACGCAACATCATCCACCGATGTTAAACCACACCCTTCATATTTTGCACCAAAACGGATTCGAACACCGATTAACTCTGTATAGGCAAGTTGGGAAAGTAAATGTAAGATGGATGCAGGAATAGATAAGGAATGAAACTCAAGAAATTGGAGACTAAGACAATGATCGTAGGTCTCGAGACCACAAAACACCGAGCGGATGGGGAACAAATACATCGTAAGAGCATTGCTTACCTGCGTGCAAATGTAGAAATGGCAGAAATGGCGACAACAAAGGCGCAGGAGATGGCAAAAGCAAAGGTTTAAGAAGCGGAACACCAAGAGATACAACGCACGGGACGATCGCGAAAATTCAGCAGCAAAACACATACGCTAGGACTGAAACAGTGAATGCGTAGAGAACGCGAATGAAACCTTCCGGCAAGTCTCCGAGGAGTCGCGGGAAATCAAGAAACCGGGTTTGGGAAGATGAACGCGTTTGAAATGTCAGAAGCTTTGGAATAATTAGAATTCTAACTAAGGCGGCTATTCATTGAGTGTTGTCTACTAGTTTGATGTGAATGAAGAGCTGTATAGTAGTTTGAGAGCTGTCTAGAAGTTTGATATACAGATTCCAATAATTAATGAAGGTAAATACTACACTGTATATGGTTTACAAAAGCCAGCTTCCAAAAATTAAAGGACCTAAATATCTACGAAGGTTAATATGAATATACATAATTAATAGAATAAGGATGATATTAATTTATAGCTAGTAAATTCCAAAAAATACCTTTTATATAGAAAGATAATTTAATAAATAAACGATGAAAAAATCTCAAAACATCGAACTTGGTACGTTTCTAAACAATTAGCTCGTATACATGGGTCCGTTCAATGTATTTTTACTAAATGCTTGAAAAAGGGATTTGTGTTGAATGATTGAAATTATTAAATTATACAATGTGGTCTACTATTTTTCGTAAAATTACGCATTTTACTAAAGGGTGCATCTAACGGGAGTTGGGAATCTAACAACGGTATTACTATCTATTTTTAATATCATGGGTTGCTTTTTAATAAAATAATAAATTTAAGAAAGGTGAAGGAAAACGGGGAAGAAGAAGGGTTTCATAAAAAAAACCCTAAAAAAATAAAAGATGAAAAAACTATATATCTTTCTTTTATTTGTGAATTTGTGAAATTATAACATTTGAGAAACTTGAGGAGAATGACCTGCCCATATCATAATAGCGCATTGAAAAATGGAACAATCACTTATATTATATTTATTAAGACAGTTAAAAAAATAATGGAGCATCTTCAGGAAGAAACATAACGCATGAAGAATAAAATCGAGATGAATAAATCTTCTTTAACGCATCTTCAAGAAGAAGCATTAGACATAAAAATACAGAAATTGTGACAATTCAAATAAATCAAGGTAAATAAATATATACGTGAACATCTCCACAAAGACGCATAATTTGAAAAAAAGCATCGCATCTTTTGGAAGAAGAATTATGAATCAAATAAATAAATATTAGTAACGAATATTTTAATATATTTAATTAATAAGACAATGTAGTGTTTTTTTTTTTTTTTTTTTTTTTTTTTTTTTTTTTTTTTTTCCTTGTACATTGTGCACATTGATAAATATACTACAACTTCGTTCGAAGTTGTGGACACAATTATTTACATAAAATAAATATATGGTTGGTAAATTAAAACAGGACTTCATAATATGTATTAGAAAGATATTAATAGCAAGTTGGTCGTAGACATGTGTTTACAAGCATGAGACGAGAAATTTGTGTTGAATGTTTGAAACTATTAATTATACAAATTATGTGGTTTACTGTTTTGTAAATGCATACTACAGGAGATTTGTGTCCAATGTTTGAAACTTTTATTCATACAATGTAGTTTATATTGTTTTTGTATATGTACACTTAATATGCTACAACTTAAAAAAAGTACAAGACATAATTATTTAGATAAAATAAATATATGACTAGTAACTAAAAATGAGAAATGAATATTCTACGAAGATTAAAAAAATGAATAAAAAAGGGTAGGGAACAAGAGCGGAGAAATATGATACAAAATTGTGGCCATGGAGGCACGATCCTGTTTATTATCTAGATAAGAAGGGATTTTTATGTACAATGATTGGAACTTTCAATTTTTGACGAATATTTAATTGCTAACCATTTTATTTCTATTGTCAGAGAGGACTATTCATTTTTATATAGTATCTTTTCTTAAATTTCAAATTAAAAATATACCATGTACTTAAGGGTTTAAGGTTTCAGGGCTTAGGGTTTAGGGTTTCCAGGGTTCAAGGTTCATGGATGCCAGTCACTGTTTCACTGAAGGTAGTTTGTCTAGTCAATTAGATACCCTTCCAAGCACACCTAATTATTATGATACTTTACAAGACGGACAATTTGCTGCGACTTCATGATTGGTACTGAATTACCATGTGTTCAGGATGCTCATTGAATGGTCTCATGGCTTAGAAACAATTCCGACTACTCTATTGTTACTACGCTCCTTCAAATGATTACTTGTTCAATCAAAGGGAGTTGTTCATTTCCTCAGCACCTTCAGAATGATTTCGTCCCTACTCAAGCCCGGTATGCATACCAGTTCTTGATCTTGATCCCGACCTTATATGCATGAAGAAGTATTATCCGTGGTATTTCTCCTCTTTAGTTTGACTTCGTTTCCTAAACTTGGTTTCTTCTGCCAGTTTATTAGAACTAGTGCACATTCATACTCAGGGCGTAGCTTTGCTCTTCAGTAAAGGCACTAAGTTGCCAAGACTTGCATTAAACTTAGGTCGCCTTCATTTTAGACATATCATTATTTGTTTTCATCTATCGAAGTCATGTTCTCTAGACATTCAGCAACTACACACTGTCCTTAAGCTCCAGCGAAGGAGATCATTGATTTCGCGGCGTCAATTGCGGGCAACACGGACCCAGGACGATCTCCAACACAGGTCCGGTTAGTTTCCTCTCCCTTAAATTGCTTGCTTGATCAACTTGATAATTCGTAAGAATTGCTAAATGACGAATCTTGCATGGACAGAAGAGTAGTCTTACTTGCTCCCTCGATTCCTGACTGATTTCCTATAGACCATAGGTTCTTGCACAATTAATGTGTTCCAGCAATTATTGATGCACTCGGATGTTCTCGGCGTCTGGATAGGCATTCTTGTATTAACTTTGCGAATGTAGATAACATGCATTGCAATGTTAAGTGCATCACAGTCATTCCAATGGCATTTTCTAATATAATTTAGAAGCGGTTCCTGCAGTTAACACGTTTAGCTTCCGCCGTGTTGCATCATCGACTCCGCGGCGTCCACACCGGGAAATACGGACCCAAATTGACGTCATTCACAGGTATTACACATAATTTCCCTCTCCACTATATTCTTTGCTTAATTACTTTGATAAGCCGTAAGAATGGCGACTTTGACAAATCTTGCTGGGACAAATTAATTTGCTTGCAGTCCGGGTTACTGCCTATTTTCCTTACAAACACAGGTTCTTGCACAAGTGATGACTTCCAGCAAAAATTAGCACGCTCAAACCCCTGCGTCTTGCCTAGGATAAGCATTGATGTATTTGCGACTCTAGATAACATACTGTATCGCATGTTAAGTGTTTCAGAATCATTTCAATAGCAATTTCTAATGCATATTTTTACGTGGTTCTTGCGTTTGACGCTATCAACTGCCGTTAAACAAACATGCCAGTTAATGTAGAAATCCCGAAAATTCTAGAGTCCACTAATTACTCACTGTACGGACGAATATTCATCAAAACAATTCCGGATCACTTGCAGGATCGTAGGATCCTACGATCATTCTAATTTTTGAGAGGCCACCGACGGATCGTAGGATCCTACGATCCACTGAATGTTTTTGGCATCCGTTATCAACATGAGAAGATCGTAGGATCCTACGATACCATTGGTGGTTTCGCCATCGACCAAAGGCTTTACGAGATTGTAGGATCCTACGATCTCTGCGCTATAGTATCTTCCATGGTACCTGGAAACAGGTCGTAGGATCCTACGATCCATTGCTCAAGGGCATCCGCTAACAAAACTTGGGGGTGTCAACCTTACCTTTATCTGCTATCATAAAGAGGGTCCACGGTGATAACCGTGATACCCAACGTTTTCTCTGTCTGTGGAAGATCGTAGGATCCTACGATCTCATCACCACTTCTTCGCTTAAAAAATTCCATTTTCTACATCATTTATTCTAACAGAATTGATTTCTTTCATACTTGCAGGTGATCAAATATGTCAACTAGTGTTGGAGAAGACGATGACTTCATACATCCCACATGTAATAACTACGACTTTGACACGGACGAGCAGCAAGACCCATTCATACCTGGGTTGAATGTATTCATCTGCTATCCTGGCCATGGCATTGTTGGTCATGCCGTTGTCATTGAATTGAACCCCATTGAGTCTTGGCTTGGGGTCGATATTGAGAACACAACCCCCGGGATGACCCTCCTTCGTCCCATTGAGATAACTTCGATGGCATTCTACCTGCCTATGCAACCTTTACAGACGGACATCTCCGTCTTGGCCGATGCGCTTGGTAGAACGGTACTTTGGGAGACAAGAAATGTGATCCAAAATACGCGCGATGGAGAATGCTCGGACTCCACAAGTTCTCTATCATATGTCCCCCAGGCTGAGTGGGTTGCGAAGGTCGTGAAGCGGTTACACAACAATGGAGATACCTTGGCCTCTGGACGAATCAACTGCGTCCGTCCAGAGGATCTTTCGAGGACCACACCTTGGGAGTGGGATACATTGGAGTTACAGTGCTGGACGTCTTCCTCGGGGATGCAGGGGAAATCATGAGCCATCGTAGGTGGCCGATAGCGGAATGTGTATTTGAGGGTGGGCATAGGCTTAGCAATTCAGTTGACTATTACACTCTTCATCTTGACGGTGTAGACACCTAGACGCATCTCGGAGGCCGCCCAAAAGCCCCCTATCGATTTATTCGGCGCAAAAAGCAGATTGACGAGAAACTCAATCTCTATGCCAAGAAGACTCTTCCTGTAGAAATTCAAGCTCTATGCTATCAGCGGTGTTGTTCCAGCGAATGCGTCCGCTTATTCAGGCCTCAGGATACACTTGTCATTCGACAAAAGTACTAGTTGAAGGACTTCGACGGACGCCGGGATTATGCACGGACTGTGGGTGACAAGTTCCACTATGTGGGGAGTAATAGGAAGCAGAAGTACGTCACGTTGAATGGAATGGATGTATGCGCTACAGCATGGTACAAGATCCATGGTATACCAAAATCGACATTCTACGAATACATGAAAGAGTACAAGAGAGGTGTCGTATCTTTGACACACGGGAACAAGGATGTCAAACGGCCCCGCCTTGGAACAGTGCAAGCACTTGGGACAGTCACAGCGATCATCATTGAGACAACTGATCTTATGCCCAATCAGATGAGAATGATAGCACTTGGCAGGATGGACACACTGAAGTTTCTACCCTCTGGTCACACTTGGAAAATGATCCAACAAGACGCCACCCAGGTACTAACTACGCACAACACGCCCTCTTGTCAATTCAGTGTATCTTTCATGGGACATCTGCTTGAAAATCCTGACGTCGTAGGATCTTACAATCCGACGACTTGGAACATCGGTTCACCCGATCTTTAAGGGGGTTCACAAATTACTGTAGTGAGCTTTTATTATTAGCGATCCATAGTGACCCGCTACCAATTACTCTCCTACGTGATCGTAGGTTCCTACGATCTCTAAGTCGAAAGGAAATGTTTACACAAAATTGCCATCTACTCTGGGATCGTAGGATCCTACGATCTCTCTAGATTAAACATCTTTAATATTGCACTCCTGCTTGATTTTCACATTGCTAATGCTTATGAAGAGTACAAGTAGGGTACATTTCTGACTAGCAGATTGTTTGGATTGATATGCAGACCAACTTAGAATTTGGGTTACCAGCGGTGTCTCAATTAGCCATAAGTAGGCTGAAGAAGCAGCACTTCAAGAATGTCGCAATCAAACCCGTTGGGAGTTCCTTCGCGAAGTGCACAGAGTGCGACACTCTTCTCCAGTACATTGACCGATTAGTGAAGGGCTCGCCAGAATACCTCCAGTTTGTGAAACAGAAACAGGACCATTGCAATCTTCAATCGTCTTATAGGCGTCTGTACTACACTTGGAGGGAGGAGTCAAAGAGGCAGAAGGGCGAAATACTTTGTATTATCCACGACAAAATGGATACCGCAAAGACGGCTATTCCTCGAATGCGCGTTTCCACGAAACATACTTCACCGTTGGGACAGTTCCCTATGAATGTCACGGGCATGGTTACGCATGGGCACGGCGACGGTGCCTACGCCCACTACTCGACAGACTTGTGGCCAGGCGACTCTAACTACACTATCTCCTCGCTTGCAAGACTGCTTCGGCGTCTTGAGGAACCACCCATTCGTCAATCTGGCAAACTTTTCCCTCATGAGCCCGCTAACTCCTTCTTTCGAGCCATGCTCAAGGGAAAGTCCAGATGTTTTGACGTACTACCCCCGGTAACGAATAACTCCAGTGAACGCGTTCCGCTCCCAGTGAAACTTTATTTGCAGTTGGATAACTCCGCAAAGGACAACAAGAATCAATTCCTGATGGAGTTCTTGTCGATGCTTACTTATCGGTGTGTATTCAAAGAGATCCAGGCTGGTTTCTTATTGGTGGGGCATATGCACGAGGATATTGATGCCTACTTTAGCCATCTGTCTAAGACCTTGAAGAGTTAGAATACTTACATTGTTGCGGACTTGATGTTGGCTTTCATGAAATCCCAGGGTTTGAGTTTCATGCCTGAGTTTGTTCAGGAGGTTGCGGATTTCAAAACGTTCGTGGAAGGCTATCTCATTGACGGAGCGGATGTTCTCGTGGGTTTGGGAAATATGCACCTCTTCAAATTCTATGTAGACGAAAGCGGGTGGCCCGTCATGCGATTCAAGGAGTTTGCAGTTGACCAACACTGGCTACCTAGGAACAAGCCGGCTATCCGTCTATTCAAGGCGGATGCTGATGGAAATCCGAAGATACCATTTGGCATCCCCAATCCAGTCCTTTTTAAGAATTTGTGGGGTGATGAGACTCTTGCGTCCACTGGCAACCAAGACAGGGCAAGAGAACAGGTTTCCAAAAATCTTGTTAAGAAGTCATTCTTCAAGGGTGGAATTCAAGGTTACATTGAATTTTGGGTACACGGGATGCTTGAATGTTCCGGATTTCGCAAGGATTTTCCTCCGTATATTGATTACTAGAAGGGCATTCTCGGAGAATTAGAGAAACCTCTTCCTCCAACCGTGACGACCTTGGTAGAGGGTTTCTGGCCTAATCATGACTAGTCAGGTATGGAGAGTGCACCTTTATGCCTCCTCCCCGAGACGGATGTCACACCTGAGGATGAAGAACCCGAGCCCTATTGTGGCCCCAAGTCCGCTCAACCAAAGCCCGCCTTGAACCCATGGTGAGATGTCCTACCAGGGGCTTGGGTCCTACTTCGTTCCTCCGACCCAGATATTTATCCCGTCTGGTTAGGGAGAGCATGTTCAGCAGTCAATCGTGATGAACGAAATGCGGACTATGGACAGTTCACTATCAAGTTTTGGAAGCCCAGAAATCGCCACACCGACCCGAAGACGAAGTACGAGAATTGCTGGGACGCTACTTGGGTACGAGAAGATCGACAACCATAACAAGTTCATGTTACTTCAATGCTCTTTGCAAAGTCCACTACAGTAGAAAACCCCAAGACACGGAAGATCCCAAAGCAAGATCGAGTAAACGCATTGGCTAACCTTGATGCTGCTAACCTTATGGATCCGTAGCCGTCGCATAATTTATCCCCCAGAGCTTAGTCGCTAGATCGTGGGATCCCACGATCTCCTCTACCTGGTAGCTTTGAGATTATTAACGTTTTAGAAGTGTTTCGTTTTTACCAGGAGTACCGGTAAAGAGATCGTAGGATCCTACGATCTCCTCTACCTGGTTGCTATGAGATTATTCAGTTTTAGAAGTGCTTCGTTTTGCCCAGGAGTACCCGTAAAGAGATCCTAGGATCCTACGATCTCCTGTACTTGGTTGCTTTGAGATTATTCAGTTTTAGAAGTGCTTCGTTTTGCCCAGTAGTACCCGCAAACTGATCGTAGGATCCTACGATCCTGTAGAACATTCGCTACATCTGTTCGGATTTTACTTTTTTTAATCAAACTGCACTTGTTTATGCTGCTTTTGCCTCTCCCTGGTTGCTGTGAGATTATTCAATTTTAGATGTGCTTCTTTCCTTCAGCTGTCAGCTAGTTAAGCAAGTCCTAGTCCTAATAATGTTTTCTTATCGCTAGGCTAGGCGCTAGGAGCCTAGGCTCTACTAGGCTAGGTGAACGTTGGCTAGTAGATGTCCAGAAACCCTAGAGAAGTGGATTACTAGAACTTTTACCAGTTTAGTAGACGAACTCCAGCCAGATACTATAGAAGAAGGTCGCATACTCTAGAAGTTAGTCGCATACTGTAGAAGTTAGTCGCATATTGTCAAATATTTTGTCGTTATGGGGAGGCGGGGTAGCAATGAGTGGTTTTTACAGGAGACACCGGCTGACGTTGAGGAGCTCCCGCCATGGTTTAGGGCGGTGGTCGCCCGTTCTTGCAACACAGCTATTCCTGCTTTCAAATACATCACACGCGTTCTGCAGCCAAGTGCGGAGTGGGATTGGAGTATTGCTCATACCATAGAGTTGTTGGAGATCACTAAAGCTTCCGGCATCGCCTTCCCACTGACGTTCGAGGAGTCCGAGGAGTCCAAGGAGTCTGAGGAGTCCGAGAGTGTTGGCAGCGTTCACTTCAGCCACACAGGGGAGGTGTCAACGCAAACCATGTCAATTGCAGGGTGGCTCCGCATTGTTGACGAAGCATACAACATCTCGGAGGGTGCTGGAAGTCGGTGCTTTGGCCACGATCAGTGGTGCGGAGGAAAAGCAAGCTCGCAGTCCACGTATTCGTCATTTGGATCCGTGCATCCATCCGTCGATACTGGGTGTAGTGCTGTCCGAGCCAAGTCCATTGCGAAGGTCCGCACGGTGCATGGCCGTTAGTGAACACGATGAGGCTTTTCTCCATGTGCAATGTCTACGGAATGATTAGTGTGTGTTGACATTGTTCAGCTTGTTTTCGATAGAGCTGCTTCTCACAATCAGATAGTTTTAGAATACATGGTTACTAGTTGTTATTGAGGCTTCAGGAGTAGTGGCATCTCTGATGTGTACACAATACAAAGTAACATGTAAAGGGCGAGACATTCCAGTTCTACTCCGATTTGGATTTTTCTTTACAGTTCACAGAATTCAAATAATGTGATGTGTTTTTACACCTACGTTGGCAAACATCGTAGGATCTTATGGTCCTGCTTACTACTTGCCAATATTACAATACCCACATGTTTGATAACTTTCGTATGAATACTCTTGGAGTCTTCTTTACTGTTTATGTAATGTTCTAACGCGAAGTGGTTATATATACCTACTTACCATGGATAGTAGGATCTTACGATGTTTTACAAGTTGCCAATCTTTAATATCCACATGCTTGATAAGTTTCGCACTTAATCCCGAGCAATGTTTGCTGTATTTTGCATTTCTAACCTTTATCGTCTCTCTCAATTTCATAAAACGGTTAGGTCTTTGCTGGATCATATGATCCTACGATTCACCCTACCCATCATATTTCAGTTGGACTTTGACCAATCTGGACTATTGAAAGTCCGGATTTACTTAAATGTGGCATCACTAACAAAACCACCAAATACGCCCCCCTCCTCCAAGCTATCACTAACCACGGCTGGACAGTTGCACCTCTCCTTGTCCTCACGGCCGGCGCCCGTGGTGCTATTCATGCTAACATCAAAAACACCCTTTCTAAACACCCCCAACTCAAAGACCACGACACACTAATCAACAGAGCCCTCAAAGCAATCCACACCAACCCCATCAAATGTTTACACCATATCATCCTCACCAAAAGACGTGCCGAGAGCAAACAATCATTACCCATGCTTCCAGAGTAGCCCCGTCCATCCATATTCATACAAACTCTTTATACACCTCCACGTATACATAAATATACGCACATATATATACACATATACACATATCCATATCCACATCCCCCTTATATCGAACTACATACCTCTCTACACATCTCCATATACATCCTCCTCTACCTATTTCTTTCTACCTATCTCCGCACATCCCCAAAATCCCTCAACTCTCTCTCTCTACATTGTCTTTTCACTCTTGTCTGTGTCCATAGGGTTTGCCTTCGAAAGAAGGCATCAAGGGTAGCCCGCCCTAGCCTGGTCCTGGTGACCATACTGGTAGCACTTCCCCCAACGACCCCTTTATTCACAGTGGCCCTTCGGGCTAGAGTTCCTCTCTCTCAGGATTGACATGATCAAATTTGATAAATTAATCTTTTCCATTGTATGTGCAATTTGCATAACCAATAATTGGTTTAGACATTTAGGTCTACAAAAATTTATTTTGAATGGAGAACTTGAGTATTTGGAGCATCATCATAATATGATGGAAGTAGTGTGAGATGAATTGTAGTTTGTATCAACATTAAGAGATGAAAGAGAAGGTTAAGGTAAAAAAAAATTGGACTAGAAGATGCTATTGGAGGTTGCGAATATTGATGAGGTTTATGATTTCATTGTGGCAAAGAGAGAGAGAGAAACTTCGGACTACGGAGGAGACCAACGTGAATTAAGTATTTGTTCAATCCACCCCCAATCCAATGCCCACAAGACTAAGGTATGGAAGTAAAGATCTGTTCCCCCCTTTTGAGAGTAGACACTTTAGTCACTAGTAACCACTAATAAAAGAACAGAAAATGGTAAATTCTACAAGATTTGTTAAAATGTGATTTTGGACACCAAGCCACGAGCTCATTGTTGGTTGATGGTGAGCGTTTGTCTCATATAATTGGTCCGGGTTCAAACCTGGATGGACTCGTTTGAGCAGATGTGAGGTATGAAGTGGCTCGGTACTGTTGAGTGAGCAATCGCAGGCAAGAAATGTGTTGTGCCAACCAACAGCCCCCTTTGCGAGAAGAGACAAGAGACTTAACATCCGTGTGCTAACATAAAATAAAGTAGCTCTAGCTACTAAAAAAATAATTCAGTATTTTGTTTTGAAGTTTTTAACTATGGGAGGTCCAATGTTACAGGTAATGGTTGGTTGTTTTCTATTCTTCTTTTATAACGGAGGATGGACATGGCATATTGTATGGCAATAGTATTTATGTTTTTGAAGGTATTTTTGATGGTAGTAATAGGTATTTTAAAGTTGTCTACAAATAGTTTCATTCATGGAACGTGTGTAGTGGCTCTAGCGCGTGCTGTGATGACAATAAGGGGGTCAACTTTCCATCCTTTACCAACGATACTAGCGATTAATGGATTGTACTTGTTAGTTTTAGCTTCAAGTGTTTCTAGGGAGAATCTGTCATTGTAGTATGTAAATTCAATAAATTGTACGGTGAGATTAGGGTTTATTTCTATAGGAGGGTCACTTTGGTATGGTAGACCTTTGACACAAAGGATGTTGGGTCTATATCTTGAATTACAATGGCATCTTTGTGCGCTGCATGTACATGGAAGTAGCCAAATAGGGACAGTGTTTTTTGGGGGTTTATTATTGAAGGTGCCAGCTTCTATGAGAATAAAGCTACGTGATTTTTCGGATGAGACTAGTAATTTTCTAATTTCCCAGACTGTTTTGTTGTGTCTTTTTACTTGAAGTGAATGTATGTGTTGTTGTTGGCATGTGAGTAATACACGTAGCCATGTATCCGGTTCACATGAATTGCAAATGGGGCATGTCATAGATGGAAATCTTTCTCTTCCGAAAAACATTTGTTTTCTAGCATGCCCCATGTAAGTTCCCGTATGGAATTTGAGATGGCATGATATGTATTTTTCTGTGATTGCAAGGCTTTCCCAGAATTCATTAGAGAGTTCATTCTCTATATCTGAATTTTCCGTCCAATTACAAATGTTGGGAGTTTGTAGGGCCATGATTGCTAAATTATTTTCTCTGTCTTATTTCTTGATTTGTTTTTCTAGATTTCTAATTGGTCCTTTGTCTAGGACAGCCCTCATGGATGGCCAATCGTCTTTTTGGAAATAAAATGGGGTGGCATAGGCATGTTTGTATGAATGTTCAGCTTTTCTATATGCTAGGTATAGTCGTTGTTTTGCTAAGTAATCTATTTCTTTGTTGCCGTCAATGTTAATGTGTGCTCTGACTTTGTATAATGCAATTGGTTGTGTTCTTTGTTGGAGCAATTCTACCATGGAAGCAAGTGTGTTTTGATCAGAGTGGTTATTATGTAGTGTAGGGTGTTTTATTTGTGTGTTGAGTAAGTATAGTACGTTTAGACAATCAGTAAATATATATGCTGGTTCGTTAGGGTATTGCATATTTATAATTCTCAGTGTTTTATGTATTGCTATCATTTTCGCACGTAGTATATTTTGGTGTCCGTTGAGTCTTTTGGGAATATTGAGGCCTTTGGGGCTATAGGTACCATATCCCGCCCTTTCTCTCCGCCATTCGCCAGATTAAATTTCTTTGGGAGGTTTAAAGGAGCCATTAGTGTAGTAACTGAATTGGGGGTGAAATTTGAGTGGAAAATTGTTTGGTAATTTGGAAGTTGCGAGATAGGTGTAGGATTATTTGTAGATGTGTTTTAATAATCTAATTTAGACCATATTTTGCTACGATTAACAGAGGTATATAGAGGGGTGGGAGGTGCAATTTGTGAATGGATTTGTAATATTTGAAGGTTGTTTATTATGTGGGTGAGTTGATTCATTTGCTCATAGTTTCCAATATTGTTGTTTTGGTGGTGGATGCAGAGTACTCGCAGGGTAGACAATTCTTTTCCCTCAATGTTGACTTCAGAAAGTATTGTAGGTTCTTTGTATGTGATGGTATCTGCTGCAAAGTGGGTAATAACGTGTGTATTCGGGAATGGACCAATGTATGGATTGGAATTTTATACCAATTAGCATCCGGGGAAATAAGTATAGTGATAGTATTTGGGTCATTTTTTGCTACAAGTCGGGCCCAGTGAATGGCCTGTTGTAGGTCAATTTTATAAAGGGGGTGGGCGTAGCCAATTTTTTTTCATTTATGATCAAAAGCTTTTCCTAGGGAGCCAAATATTATGTCTCGTGAGAATGGCGGGTAAAATTGGCTAAGTTGTGTAGTTTGTATTGGTACCTTTGGCCATGTTACACTTCAATAATCCTACGCCATGAAATATGCAGAGTCACCCAGTAAATGACTAGGGATGAAAAGTAGGACTGGTGAATATTGAATGTTGTTATAAGAAAGTCTAGTATTTTAGTTGATATTGTATATTGGGCACATTTAAGTGGATCATTTTTTGGAATACGATATTTATATCTTTGACATAGCCATACAATTTCGGTTTCAAATGATTGTGTAGGTGGTTCTAGGCCATGAGGGGTATTTTTTGCACATTGGTATTGATTCCATAACCATAGTAATCGAGTTTTTGGAATGGTAATGAGGTGCCGGCCATTGTCTTTGTATATATGTGCCACGTCAAATTGTGTTTGGATAGTGTTTGAATTTGTTTTGATGCCATTTTCAGGGTTGCATTCATTAATGGAGATATGTACTAATGGGATAATTGTGGCCGGGGTGACGTATCTTGTGTCTCTTTGTTGTTCTATAGAGAAATGTGTTTTAATGATGTTTGAAAAATGTTTGTGTTGTTGTTTTGTATAGTATTCAGTGAGTAGTTCGGTATTGTATTGACAAACGTTCGCATCACTCCAAGGGAATAGTTGTCTTTGAGTGCGCTATTTGTTGTATGTATTATTATCTAGAGTAGTCCATTGGCATAGGTATCTTGAGTCTATTTTAATTATCAAGTTCGGGTCTTTGATTTTTCGTTGTTTGTGGTGTAGTATTGTGTGTATGGGGAATTGTCGGTGGATTTAAGCATATTGTTGGGAGGATGGGGGAGTCGAAGAATAGGGGGATTTGGAGGTTGCATTGGGGGGATCGATTGTTGGGGTATAATGTTATAGTTTAGTATAGTGTAGACATTTTTTAGAGTGCATAGAGGATGGTGTAATCGGCATGGTAGGTGGCATGGGTGGTGACAAGAGGGCTGACAAAATAGTTGATTAGCAATATTTAAGGCACTTTTGATGAGTTTTGTGGGGTTGGAGTGGTATAGTTTAAATTCGTCTGGATCCATTAATGAGAAACCATTAGGCATGGTTATTTGTTCTAAGTTTATTATGTTATGTGATAGTAGTTTTTGTAGTAATTTAAAGAGGTGTTGGGGTTTAGGCCATGTAGATTTTGTGCTTTTCTCATCCATGGGCAAATGCACACAACGCAGATCCACTGTGGACTGTTACAGTCCATAGTTCCAGACGCTTTTAAATAAATTCATTGAATTCAAGTCAATTAAAACATGCAAGCAATGAAAAGGACTTCTTTTTGCATTGTGTACTTGATGTAGGAAACAACCATAGCGTTTAATTAATACAAATCCCATTTCTATACAAATGAAGGACTTGATTATTCACTTCAAAAGGACTGTCACAGTACATGTCTTTTTAATTAAAGGACTCTAGAACTCAATAAAATAGGGAAGAGGTTGGAATTAAATTTCACATAGGTTGTGTTACATCTAAGTAGTAATTGTCTAGCCCGAAACTATGTCATAATCTACCCTATAGTCCATAGAAATGGACTTGTAAATGGTCAGAAAGGAAGCTATTTTTTGGGGTCATTTGTCATGGTCTTAAAATTAGAATTTGGGGGTAGCATCAAACTTAAAGATGTTACGATTGGGTTTATCTAGGGTAGCTCGTATTTAGAATTCAGAAATTGGTTGATTCCAATACAGGCTCCTGGAACGAACATGAGATGATCAGCCACGTGTACGACGTACAAAGCTTAGGGTTTCAGTCCCTGTCTCTCTCCACTTCGTGGCGCTTGTTTCACTTGTTGTTTCTTAGAACTTGTCTCTCAATTTCGTGGCGCTTGTTTGAGTTGTTGTGCCCTGGAAATGATTTCCAAATCCTACAGTGTGGCGACGGACTCAGACTTGTTGTTTCTTGGCTGGTTACTCACTTTCTGGCGTGTTGAGAGGAGCGCGGTTTAGGGTTGAAGAAACACCTGTACAGCATTAGCAAGGTGAAGGCACGATCAGCTACCGTTTTTTTTTCTAGGGTTTAGGTACATTTGCAGCTTGGAAGTGTGTGGTGAAGGCTTGACTTGTGTCCTCCTTTTTGTTTTCTAGGGTCTTGGTACGTTTTGCAACTTCGAAGTGTGCTATGAAGCTTAGGGAGGGTTTAGGTTATAAGATCTTGTAAGCTTGTTCTGTCATTGACTAAAAGGTGTCAATGTGTGGCTTTGCAAGGCTAAGGGGTTGTATTGAGCGTGATAGGATTGAAGAGAACTCAAGCATCACGAGCTGGTATTCTGCGGCCGGGTCCAGGACAGAGGTCTGTTCTTGCAGGTGAAAAATGTATTCCAAACGAAGCCAATCGGGAGGAGAGGCTTGCATCTCAGAATGCAAGGCAGAGGCGAAGTAGATTTAATAGAGCAGAGAAACTATCAATCGAGACTTCTGTTTTAGAATGTGAGTGGGAGGAGGAATCCATGGACCGGGAGCGGAGAGACAGTTCAGGGTTGGAGGATAAGATGAGCAAGAGGGAGCTTCGTAGGGTTTCCTTACTGATAGCTAATTCTATTAGGACTCACTTAAGTACATGTCCTGAGCCAATGTCAAGGAAGATTGCATTGAAGAAGGCATTAGATCACAAGCGAGTGGTTGAAGATTAGTCTGACCACATTTTGCCCTCTAGGGTTGCATTGGCTTACAAGGAAGTTATTGCGAGGGTTTTGTCACAGTTAGATACAGTGAAGAGAGCCAATAGTGCGGCAAAGTTGGCTGCGAAGCATGCAATCCTTGATGCAAGAGTCAGTTGTCAAAGTGAATCTTCAGTTAGGCAAGTTGCGAAGGTTCTAGGGGTTCATCACCGCAATGTTCACATGGCCATTAACCGCCGAGTTGTGCTTAGTGCGGCTGGTCATTTCTTATTCAGTTTGTCAGTGAGAAGGAAATGAATAGATGGACTGAAAGAAGAGGAGCGCATCGTCATCATCACCTGGTGGGATAGTGAAAGCCGAGTATCGCCCAACAAGAAAGATGTCACTCGCAAAAAGCTAGCTCCTGGAGTTTTTGATGAGAAACCGACCCACTACTTGCAAGAAACACAGGTATGATATGCTTTCCACAAATTCCACAACCCATGTCGAGATTACTTGGAGCTCTGAGCTTATTGAATTTATGTAGCCAATGTGATGCATATCATTGGCAGTCCATTGGGCAGGCAGTGCAAGGATCGGTACAGTCCATTGCAAAAACTAGAGTGCTTGTTGTTGGGCAACTTCGCAAGTGAAGGATTATTGTGGACTCTGAATGCAAACGTGATGGTAAGAAATGCAGTCTTATGCTTTTTTGGTAGTGGACTCTGTGGACATGGAGGGAAGTGAAGGAAAAGTTTGGATAAGGAATGGACTTCGCATCCACTGTAGGGTGGTTGAAGTACACAAAAGTACTATGCAAGTGTGTCATTTGTTGATCTATGTGTCAGTTGTGGACTTTGTGGACAGTTGGGGACTTTGTGGGTTTAAGGTAAGGACTTTGTGGACAGTGAAGAAAACGAGGACTGTTGTATACATAGAAAGGACCCGGCAGTCCATTTTAGGCTTATTGAAGTCGAGTAAAGTACTATGCAAGTACATGACCTTGCTTTGACAATTTCCCCCAACGTGACAATTGCTTCGTTTGCAATGGCAAGAACAATTTTTCAAGCGGTTCCAGACCTCTCACCCTGACGTTTCAGTGGCACAAAGGGCGTTTGATGCTATGAAGCCCTTCTTTGTTAAGCAACTTCGAGAAAGACAAACTTGTTGTTGCATATATCACGTTGAATGTAACGAGCTGCGACTTGCGCTCAATTTAATGCAATCCTTGCTCCCTGAATACCATACTTGCAGCCACTGCCCTGGGGTGGGCTATGAACAATTATGCATGCAGTACGAGGGACTCACCCAGCTTTGGGAGGCCGTTGTATGTGCAAAGGGAGAGTTGGACGAATGGCACAACGTGAGGTGTCTTTATGGTGAGTGTGATAAGTGCGGGGTTGATAAGTTGCCTTTTTGTGCAAATGAAGTAGATGGCTCGGATGGGCGGCTGGTAGAGTGGAGACGGTTTGCAAAGGAGGAGACCTGATCCAGATCTGGTAAGGTCTTCAATAAGCTGAACCTAGTCTATAAAAAAACCACCTCTGATTAGTTCGTAGAGTATATGAAGCCCAAGTTGCAGGCATTTGTAACTAATAATTTTGTCGCAAGGTGGGAAGACAAAGTATTCAAATGGGCCATCAAGTCTTTTCCCGAACATACTATTGTGTCCATTGTGGACTTTGCAGAGAATTTCAAGTTTGAAATTCAGAATGAGGTCCAAAGTATGCATTGGCATTCTTACCAGATAAGCATCTTTGTTCACATCACCTTCCGTCGTAACCCTAACCGTGATCCGCTTGACGAGGATACATGGATTTTACCTAAATATCAGTTCTATATTTTTGATGATAAACAACACGATTCTGAGTTTGTACAGTACTGCTTTGGGTTGCATTGGGATCATATGACTAGCAGTGGATTTAGGCCCAAGCAACATTGGGTTTGGAGTGATGGTTGCGCTTCACAATTCAAATCAACCAGGCCATTGTATTTCGTGAGTTGATATCCTAATATGATTGGGGGGATGTAGCATGCTTTGGAGTTTTTTTGGAACAGGCCACAGGAAGGGGGGGCTGGTGCTGTGGTGAAGTCATTCATTTGTAGGGAGCAGTTGAAGGGGCCAACCGGTGCACAATTGCAGTGTGCAGCTGATGTAGTGAATTTCTTGAAGGCTAACATGTCATAGAGGGTTGAGACTAGCTACGCTGGCAACAAGAAGCCGATGAAGCGCTTCTTCTAGCATGCGCAAGAGAGTGATGTCCAACCATTGAGGAATAGTATCCATGCTTGCGATTCCCTTCCAGGTACTCGGAAATTACACTCTGTAATGGCTACTAATGTCAATAATCAGACATCTCTGCCGGTGAAGGAGTTGGCGTGCTTTTGCAAATTCTGTATTGACAACGCTTGGGATAGTTGCCCAAACTAGAGGTGGACTGGTTCATGGACAATGAAGATTTTGCAGCCCCAAAACACTGAATTTGTCAGGAATCAGATGTTATCCGATTGGAATGGACTTTGGAGCTATGGGCTGGAAGGGGACCTTCTTGCGCAGACTTTGGATGTGGGCGACAACTTTGCTGTGAATGCAGCTAAAGGTAATTCTGAGAACGCAGACTTCTGGCTAATTTATGCTACGAGGCCTGTTCATGTTGTGAAGAAGGCTTTCACATGTAAGTGGGGTACTGAATTTGATGTTGGCGATGAAGTGGTCGGTGGATACTACAACCAGAAGTATGGAAGGGGCGAAGATTTGTATGTACTTCTGAAGAACTCTGACCTAGAGTTCAGGCATACACATCTCGTGCGGGCTGTAAAGTTCTTAATGCCATTCAAGGACCATCGCGTTAGTGGAAATGATATGGTATACTCCTTGTCTGATGCTACCAGGTAGGGCATCATGTCTGTGATTTCGTTGTTGGAGGTTGAAGGAGGCTAATATTTGGTTTAAGCTGCCGAGGTTTGCCATCCTACACTGTTGACTTATACGTTTGTTTGCTGCAATGTACGAGCAGTCGTGGGGGGGGGGGGGAGCATTGCGTGGAGACGGTTATGGACAAGGATGGACTCCCAGCACCCGACGTTGTGGCCACAAACAAAGGGCGACCTCCATCGATGGCTGTGGAGAGTGTTCGTATCACTGGCTGAAATGGAATATGATGTGGTAGTATCAGACTGGGACCGCATTAAGGCTGTCCTGCAAGGAAGAGGGTAGTGGGACAAGGAAACAGATTTGCAATTCCAAAAGTTGGAGAGCCTGAGTGGGGAGATCTTCCAAGGTCCGCCCGAGAATCATTCTAGAAGGGCGGATTCAGAGGAAAGTAGCACAGATAAGAAAGTACCATTGCGCGTAGTTGTACAGGATAGACTGCACCACCAGAAGCAACTTAGACTCCGTTGAGAAATTCTAGACTGATAGGATTGTGCTGCTTATACTTGCATTTTTTATGAATAAGCTTCAGTTTAATAACATGTGACCTAGCAGCAGAATGCCAGAATTGGCAATTTTCGAGTCTCTATACTTTGAAGTTGTAAACGCTGGCCTGTCTTTACTTAGCATACATATATGAGCTTGCACCACAATGCCAGAATTTGATGTTTCCTAGTCTCCATGTGTTGAACTTGTAACGTCTTCCATGCACTCTAAACTTTCAAAACCAGAAAGAACTTAAGAAATTTTAATCAGGACTTAAAAGAAATTATGTTATTTGACCATCAACCACTCCCTCAAATCTACACCCTCGCAATACCTCCCTCCACTACCACACTTGAAATCTACTTTTAATCCACTAAATCTATACATTCAGCAGATTTTCTCCCTTAGCAGCTTGTCCCCCGCTCCACCTCCACAAGAGCCTCCACTCTTGTCCCTTAATCAGTCTCCCTTAATCAGAGTTCTGCTTGAGATACCTTTAGAGTTTGTACAACCGATTAATCAGTCTCCCTTGCATACTCGTTCTTCATTAATAGTCCATCAATTCTTGGATTCCCCTCCCACATCCCTGGACACCCATGTTGCAAGGGAAAAAAGAAAAAGAAAAGAAGGGAGTTAGTAAATTGTTGAAGGTGGGGTGTACATGCTTTCTTTAAAGGTGAAAAAACAAAAATAAAAAAAAGTTAGTAAATTGTTGAAGATGGGATGTACACGCTTTCGTGCCCTGGAAAAAATTAAAAAAAGAAGTAAGTAAATTGTTGAAGGTTGGAAGTTAATAATTTGAATGCAACACCAAAAACCCCATTTATTATTTACATACCATTCATACGTTTTTAATTCGAAAGCAACACCAAATTAATGATGACTTCAAATAATAATTAAATAATAAGTCTATCTAATTATTGATGACTTCAAATAATTCGAAAGCAACACCAAATGCCCCCATTTATTATTTACATACCATTCATACATTTTTTTTTTTCTTTTAATTCACATAAATCTCAAGAGGGTCTATCTAATTATTGGTGACTTCAAATAATTTGAAAGCAACACCAAAAGCTCCCATTTATTATTTACATACCATTCATATGTTTTTTTTTTTTTTTTTTTTTTTTTCCTGAGAATGTCCCTGATAGTGTGAGAATGTGAGAATTGTGCATTAATTAATTAATACACAAACCTCAGGGCTTCACACTGCCACGTGGACCCCCTTGAGGGGGTGCCACATGGCAATCAAGAACACTTTTTGATTTAATTCCCCACCCCACCCCACCCACCCTCTTATACGTTGAGGGGAGGTGAAGAGGGTCAATCCCTATGGGTTAATGTGATTCCAGGTGACCCCCCTAAGACCCCCCCTAAGACCCTCCCCCTAAGACAAGACCCCCCCCCAAAGAGCCCCCTAAGACCCCCCTCGAAGACCCCCCCCCCCCCCCCCCAAGACCCCCGTGAACGTCCTGATTGCGCCACGTATCCCCCCTCCCCACTCCTAGCCCCCTCATTAATTAATTAATGCATACAAATGGGAAGTGAGGTTTGGGAAGATAGTCACATAAACCTTTGGAGGCAATTCATATGTTTTTGCTTTCTTTTTTTCTAAGTCACATAAATCTTCATACATTGTTGAAGCATGTACATCCCATCTTCAACAATTTACTAACTTTTTTTTTTTTTTTTTTTTTTTTTTTTTTTTTTTTTTTTTTTTTTTTTTTTTTCCCCCCCTTGAACAAAGCATGTATATTCCACCTTCAACAATTTACTAACTTTTCCCATTTTATTTTTTTTCACCCTTTAAAGAAAGGTAGTATATTCCACCTTCAACAATCTACTAACTTCTTCATTTTTTTATTTTTTTTTCATCCTTTAAAGAAAGTTAGTACATCCCACCTTCAACAATCTACTAACTTTTTTTTTTTTTTTTTTTTTTTTTTTTTTTTTTTTTTTTTTTTCCAAAGAAAGCATGTACATCCCACCTTCAACAATTTACTAACTCCCCCTTTTTTTTTTTGGTTCCCTTGCAACATGGGTGTCTAGAGATGTGGGAGGGGAATCCAGCAATTGATGAACTATTAATGAAGAACAAATATGTAAAGGAGACTGATTAATCGGTTGTCAGGTAAAAAGGTATTCCAAACAAAACTCTAATCGTGGGAGACTGATTAAGGGACGGTCAATTAACAAGGTATGTAGGGTCCTAATTAAAATTTCCTTAGAGTATTCCCACCTACCTTTAGAACTCTGATTAAGGGAGATTGATTAAGGGACAAGAGTGGAAGTTCTTGTGAGGGTGGAGCGGGGGACAAGCTGCTAAGGGAGAAAATCTGCTGAATGTGTAGATTTAGTGGATTAAAAGTAGATTTCAAGTGTGGTAGTGGAGGGAGGTATTGTGAGGGTGTAGATTTGGAGGAGTTTGATGGTCAAATAACAGAATTTCTTCTAAGTCCTGATTAGAATTTCCTCAAAGTATTCCCTCCTCCCTTCCATTACTTTCAAGGGAGAACTGTAATCACAGGGAACTGTAATTAAGGGCTCTTCTTTGTACTAGCCAGGTCATTTTAAAATCCAATTGTAAGTGGTTGCATGGTTCCCTTTTGTTCACATCTTCATTGAATCTTTAAAAAGCACTTGATTAAGCTGGTCTCCAAAGCAGACTGTAGTTGTAGAGGACCCGGGGAATGTGATTTCAAGACCTCGAAAATGTGATTGTCAACGATTACGTATGAACTAAAGATTGAAGGCACAAGCACACAACAGAAGACTGAACTCAATAATCTCCCCAACAGCGCATAAGAGAAGCCACAAGCATACGATACAAAGTGCGGTTCATGACAACACTAGCTTCAACAAAAACTCCACGACAATCAGATGCACTGTGTTAAATTTTGGATCAGTTCATGAGATCACGAGGAACAAGTCAATACAAACCAGGTGCATCAGAGAAAGGTGGGATCCTACACTGATTCCAAGCCTTCTTTCTATCAAAACTTCAAGCAACTCAACATGGCCACAAGCACACGACTAGAAGCAGCATGCACACGAACCGAAGCATAGCAACCAAACCACCGAAGGCAATGCAATACACAAGAATCATAGAAGCTGCAAGCACACTTTGAGAAGTAAGAAGCACACAAAAACCGCATCCCACTACGTTTGATTCACTTGTATTCAGATGATGACCACCGGCAAGTGAGCACGTGCAGAAGTCATAAACACTCAAATGCAAACCGACCTTGATCTCAACAATTACACTCGCATCTTGTGCTTCCAGGGACTCTACGAGTTGAGTTTCTGTGGAGAATTCAGAAAAATCTTCTCAGCTCCTGACTTGATTCTTCCTGAAATGCCCTAAAATCGTATTTCACAAAAACACTTCCTCTTTACAAATCTACCAAAGACTCACAGAAGATCCCCTACGCTCGGCATTTGTCTCTGCCATCAACCTGGAATCCATCTTTCAAACAAAATGAATGCCTACTGTACTGAAGGGCGTGTCAAGCAAAAAAAAGGCCTACACAAAAGTAATAACCTTGTGAAGGAAATTCACCTTCTTGATGTCCTCTGTACAGCAGCTCGGGTACTTTTTGCAGTAGACTTACGTTTAGAAATAGGGACCTTCTGACACTTCACGGCATTTTTACCTCTCTACTCTCGGCTGCTTGTATTTTTCTTCTTTAGTCCACTCAATTTCTTCTTTGTTGAGCCAGATGGTGGCTCATCTTGGAACGCACCATCCTCTTCATGGTCACTCTTGGTATCACCTTCTCCATCACCTCCGCTGTTCTCATCGTCTTCATGATCCTCCTCGCTCTCATCTTCATCGTCATTGTCGTTGTTGTCCTCGGCTGAAACATCCTTCGGGTCCACCCTCGTGGCAGCCTTTGGCTTCCTCTTCGGAGATCTTGTAGGTAGAGAGGTTGCATCCAAGTTGGTCTCACCTCTGATGTTGCTATTAGGCTGAGAAGCTGTCTGAAGCTCAGAATTTGTGGCACTTGGGACACAAGCTCCTGATTCTTGCACACCGCGAGTAGGCTCCAACATCTCGTCTTGTTGAATGTTCAAAACTGTAGGCAGTTCTCTGACTGCACGCATGAAATTTGGAAATCCATTAGTGTAATGGACTTAATAGACAAAGATTTCCACCCTGTGGACTATTCAGAATCAACATGTGGACAAAGAGTGAAGCATATGGACTCTACAGTAAATGCGTATGGACCTACAATACAACCTATGGACACTAAACCAGAACTGTGGACCTAAGAAAAGCCTATGGATTCTGAACTGAAGCTATGGACATTAAAACAAGCGTATGGACCCCAAGCGAGGACGGTATGGACCCAAAATCAAGCCTATGGATCCAAAACTCCAATCTATGGACCAAAACTCCAATTTATGGACAAATAACTAAACATATGGACACAAACATACAGCATGTGGGTTAGAAACTAAGCATATGGCTAAAATAATGTACGTTGTGGACTAAAAATTGAACCTATGGACAAGAAAGCAACCAAAGGACAAAAAACAAGAACTATGGGAGAAAACTCCACTGTATGGACAACAACATGCACATTGATTTAAAAGTAGTATCTACAGCTTGGCTCCAGGGCTTCGGGATAGGAGGTCGATTCCTTGTAACTGCGGGCACTACATCAGTCCCTAGGTTCATCAAGCCAACCGCACTCCACCACTTTTCATGCATTTCTTCGTTGCAGTCCACCTCACAACACTTACTTGAATTCTGGAAGTGGACCCTGGAGCACAGTTCATGGTAAGCATGCTTGCAAGAAGCGAGCTCCACAGCCCAAATTGGTCCAAATCAT
This sequence comes from Ceratodon purpureus, assembly GCA_014871385.1. Lineage (NCBI taxonomy): Eukaryota > Viridiplantae > Streptophyta > Bryopsida > Pseudoditrichales > Ditrichaceae > Ceratodon > Ceratodon purpureus. Next base: position 20,866,672 of record CM026426.1, on the reverse strand, counting down.
AATCCACAAAAACTGCACTTTTCTAAGGGTACCCATTCTATTGATTCGGGGACATCCCAAGCCAAGTAAGGAGCAGGTGCTACAGATCAAAACAAAGGCGATCCAAACTCTAATCGGCCCAGCAGCAACTTGATGGTTTCCTCGTTATGAACACATTTTGCCAGATCGGCCTCGACCTTCGCCACTTTTGCACAAACTCCTAATTCGCTTTCTCTCATTCTACGGTGTTCTACCTCTGCATCTGCCGCTAAACCCTGGAATATTTCGACAAGACTTTGTGTTGACTGTATCACCTTCCTCAAAGAGACTAACCTCGGCTCATCCTCTGGGATCGGAGACAAACTATCACTGCTTTGAGCCAGGTTATACTCATGCGTAAATAGATTAAGCTTCTCTCTAGCATCTTCTAATTTTTGAAAACAAAACTCCATCTGCGACCTTGCACGACACTCAGCTATGACATAATCGTCTCGCGCTTTTGTATGTAGGAGCAACAAATTCGCCAGCTTTCCACGCTCCTTGCCAGCGTACAATAAGTACGCCTTCCATTGCTCCAAAACCTCATCCGCGAGAGGATCTCCCCCAAGAACTTCTAAACCTTGGCGGTCACAGACACTACCGTCGTCGCCATTGCTAAACTTCGATTGAGTGGATCCGCCATCTTCTGGCGGCAGATCATCCATTTTTTCACCGCAATCTTCACTAGCACGCCCTTGTTTCCTCAACTTAAAGCGCTGCTTACGCTGCTCTGAACTAGTCCATTCGGCATAAGCTGCCCAATTCACTTTCTTGTGCTTCTTCTTTTCCAAGTAAAAACCTCGAGCCATGACCTTCGTGATCAACCGGTTGGACAAGACGCCGCTCAAGTCTGGTGCACCACCATCCACATGCGCTCGATCTGCTTGATCAGCTCCTCGTCATTCACGCACATGTAACGGTGCCCATTCTTGTTAATCGTGGGTCCCAGAAATCCCTCCAACTCCGCCTCACTAACATCCCCTACACTGAGCAACTTCGGGATCAGACCTTCAGTGCTCAAGCCATACTTCGAGGCGAAGTCGCTCCGGCTGTAGGACCTTGTGTTCGATAGGGGAAACAACTCCGGAGCCTCAGAGTACACTTGAGTACTAAAGCCAATTCTACCGCAGAGCGCCTGCAATACTTCCACCTTCACCTTGCACTGCCTTGCCACTGCCGATTCTGCCATGTCACAAATCTTCTCCAAAAATTCTTTTAACATCAACGGTACCCTACAAATACAATCATTCCGCAAGACTTTGACGCGTTGAAAGAGAACAAAACAAAGCTTCAGCCAAACCCGTAACGCGCCACCAAACCCTAACCCCCACACAGAAACCCTAACCCCCAAGCCTTCCGATGGGATTGAGATCAACAGCCAGGATTGAGTCAGATGGGATCTGCCACGTCACCAGACCATGAGCAATGGACTTCGTGGAGTGTACAGCTCGCCACTTTTGGTCCATTGTAGTGTGCATTCTCCCCCATGCCATTACTAGTTGGGATAGATTTAATAGAAAACAGTCTATTGTACTTTTAAGATGGATACCAGCTTCATGTTTGAATAGAAATAGTGTTCTAGTAATAGGTGATCTCACCCAATGTTGGTATTTAATGTGGGCTATTTCTTCGGAGCCTCCGAATCTTGCAAATATAAAATGTATCAAGCCATAATATATTTTGCCAATTCTACCTTTATCATTGAGGGCATTTTGTAATTGTTCTCCAATACAGTGTAGTTAGACATGTTTTAATAAAAAGGCTTCTATTCCAAATAGATCATGTGGGAGTTGTGTAGCAATGTTGGAGGTGCATTTTGAGAAGCCACATATTGTTTTATGTAGTGCCATGATTTTTTTGTCGAGTTTTTTGATAGCCGGTATAGAGTATAGCACTGCGTAGAAGTGTATGCTCTTCATGCGCGTATTACTGTATTTGCCATATTGATTTTTTGTTTCATGGTGGCAGGGCATGATATAAGAGCTTGGCATTGTTTGATGACTTTGGCTATAGTGGTGTTTATTTGTGTTTTCCATTTTAGAGATGGCGCAAGATTTATTCCAAGATAAGTGTATGGTTCGTATTGGTCTAAAAGTGGTAATGGTTGAGTTCTAAAATTTATATTAGTAGCTTGGATTTAGGCTTTGAATGCAATGGGGTTCATTTTGGATTTGTTAGGGCATCCGGTTACTGCACATTTGGATATTCCAAGGTCCATTCGTACCCATTCGCAGAACTTATCTAGTTTATTTAGTTGAGTTTGTAGAGATGTTAATTTATTAGCAATGGCTGCTAGATCGTTGGCGTATGCTGCTGATGAGAGCTTAACTTTGGAAGTGCCAAAGGTATATCCATTATCTCCTTGTTGTAGCCATCTAAAAATATTATAAAGAAATAAGGACTAAGTGTATCACCTTGTATTATTCCTCTTTGGATGGGAATGGGTATAGTTGAACCAAAATGTTCTCCAGAGAATATAGTGGAAGACTGTGAGTAGATGTTTCCAATTAGATTTATAGCGTCGGCTGGGTATCCAAGGTCTTTCATTATGGCTAGGAGTCTTGCGTGATCAATGGAGCCAAAGGCATTTTTGAAATCTATATATAGGATGTATATGTCTTGGTTTGTGAATCTCGCATCTTCAAGCGCTGCGATGATTAGTTGAAGTTTTCTGGAAGTCCCTCTTTCTGCTCTAAATCCTTCTTGGCTATCGTGCAAGATTTAGTGTTTTTCACCATAAGCACAAAGGATAGAGGTTAAAATACTTGTATAAAGTTTATATATGGTATTAGCTAATGCAATAGGTCTATGGTTAGTTAGTTGTGTTGGGTCGCCTTTTTGTATAGTAAAACCGTTAGACTGGTTTTCCATGATGCAAGGATTTGTTTTTGTTTGTAACAGTGTTTGAAAAATAAAAATAGTAGTTTGTGGAATTGTGGTGGCATATTTTTCAAGATTGAGTTAGGAATTTTGTCAAGGCCTGGGGCTTTGTTATTTCCTAGGTTTTTGAGGCAAAACTCATATGTATCTTGGTCAAAGTATGTGTGTAGGGGTATTTGAGGTTCGCCACGTTGGTCAATTATAAATCCTTCTAAATCATGCCATTGATATTGTTTAACGCTGCATGTGCAGTGTGGTTGGTGAATGTTTTGATAGTGGCATGTGGGAACTGTCGGTCTATTACTCATGGATTGTTGGATGTATATTTCTTGTGCAATATCTTCAGGGCTGGTTACAATGTTATTGTTTCTGTCAATTATAGTATCAAGAGGTGAAGTTTCAGAATTTTTGAAGACTTTCCTATTTATTTTCTTAGGACTTTTTTCATACATTTGGCGGTATTTGGAGACTGCTTTAAGAATACCATCTTTAGAGTATTTTGTTGTAATTTTTTTGGCTTCTTTATTGGCGGTTTTTGCAATAGCAGCTATGACGTCAATCCATTCATTTGATATAGTGTCTATTGTTGGCGGGTGGGGGATTTGTATATTTTGATGATTGCGTATTTCATTAAGAATAGGATGTGTATGCCATTCTGGGTCGTTTTTTGCAATATATATAATTTTCTTAATGAGGTGGTATGTGGCAAGATGTTTTTTCCATTCTTTAGCTAGTTTTTGGGATAGAAAACCACCTTGTTGTGCGGTTCTATTTGTGAGATTTGGTAGTGGAGGTGCTTTACAAGTTTTTCCGATGGCATTAGGATAATCTTTTTATCTTGTCAACTTAAATTTAGTAGTGAAATAAAAATTCACTTAATTCATTAAATTCATTTGAAGACCAGAGTTTCTCTTTCCTTCTCTTACTCTGCTCTCAGGTTCACCTCTATGACTTCCTACACCTGCCCCTCCTCAATAGTGGAAGTCACAGTAGAGAAACCCAGGGAATGTCCATTCTCCCGGAATGTTACTTCATCCAAGTAGAAGTTATCTTGAGTTACCATTCTCCTACTTCATGGAATGTATGATGAGGTGTCACTCTCTCCTCCAACCTCAATGTCCATTCTCCCGGAAGTGCTTCCGCCTTCCCAAGAGCACGGAAGCACTTCCGGGAGAATGGACATTGAGGTTGGAGGAGAGAGTGACACCTCATCATACATTCCATGAAGTGGGAGAATGATAACTCAAGATAACTTCTACTTGGATGAAGTAACATTCTGGGAGAATGGACATTCCCTGAGGTTTCTCTACTGTGACTCCCACTAATAAAACCCACAATCAAAGACCCCAACAATCAGGCAAATAAAAGCCCCCTGAAAGGAGGCCCATCATCCAATCCAACAAATACAAGCCTCCCTAGAAACTCACCCACCCGGTCCATTCCACCACCCAAAACCAACACAATCAACCAAAAGCATACATTCAACTTTCTAAAATGTACTCCTTTCATAGATATCACTGATTCTGCCTTTTAAGTTGAGTGAATAGTTTTCCTTCTGTTGTGTTGCTTCGACCCCATCATCATCTACACGAAGCGTACATTTAACCACTGATCATATAGAAAAAGGGTAGATTATATTGGTTTCGGGTTCTAATCTAAGTCTGGTTTTTTGTTCGATCCGAACATCATCTATAATATAATTACATTTAACAACTCACAATATCTGATCTGCGTAGATATGGTCAGTTTTGCGTTAGAAGCTGAGTACTTGTTTTTTAATGTTGTCTGCGTTGCTTCGAACCCTAGCGCCATCGCCATCGCCATCTCCGAGCTCGACCTCCTTCCGACGCGAATTGTGACTTCCTCTGTTGCTGTCACCTCCGTTGGTGCGTCTCCGGTTGTTCCCGGTGCGTTGCTCGTTCGTTTGATTGGCTGAACCGGGGGTCACGGGGCGTGTGTTCCCTTCGCTTTCGGTGTCCAATGGGTCTGGTTCCAAAGGGAGCACATGGAGAATTTGTTGCTAGGGTTTTGGTTTTGTTGTTCGGTTGCGTTTGGTTTGGGGATCGGCATGTGAATTCTCTGTCGTGAGATTTTGGTATGGATGGTCAGAGAGTTGAATTGCTACATGGCGCTTTGGTTCTGGAAGTGGTGCAGCTTAGAACAGCAGATTGGAGGGGTTTGGTTGTTTTTAGTGTAATTGTGTGAGCTTTGAAGGCAATTTGAGTAGAGCGAAAGTTTTCCTTTAAATCTGTTGAGATTATCGTTTGGACGTGTCTTCGGCGGAGATAAGATTTTTTGGTGTTTCCGTAAGGTTTTGGTGATGTGGTAATCGCATGCTTACTAGCTAGCATTTACTGTTCGTCATGGCTTGCATTTACTTCGCTTGACAGATACATGAAGTAGTAGGGCACTCAGTTAAGCCTCCGTGACAACAGACCAGTTCAGTTTTAAGAGGGTTGGTAACAGCTACTAATCTTTATGATTGTACTTGCCACTTGGTGGAATTAACCCCGAGGAAGAGCTGAATGTAATCGAAAGCACGAATAAATGAGATCCTTTAGAGTTCCTGTTCAGCAGAAGAATCGATACAAGACACTACAAATTGTCGTGAATAAGGCAGAATGCAGAATTTGGGGGATAATGGTAGTACAGGGGAAATGCTACTCTGTGCGTTGGCCTTCATGTATTAGCACATGGGTTATGAGCAAGGAGATTCAGGCTTTGCTGAATGCTGATAACCTTGCTGACAACCCATGTGCCGGTACAATTTTCTGGGTGTATAGTCGGACTGACCGGTGGTCGGAGGTTCTATCCATCCGATGCGGCTGACTCTTCAGGTGGTCATGTGAAGCATGACGTGTGTGATTAGGGCTGATGTTACTGAATGCGTGGATTAGTTTGTCTGGATCCTTTGGCTGTGACTAGGAGATATTGACACCATTTTCATGTTTGGGTTTGGATGCGAATCATTGCAGCATTTTCGTTGCTATCGATAGCTGACATTCTTCATCTTTGAACCGCTTACCTGCTGTTTTATGCCGCGAATGGGTCCAGACTTGCCATGAAGGGGCAGGAGTTTATGATTGTCGATGTTAAAATGGTGCTTCTCTCTCCGTTGAAATTCAGACTTTGATCTTGTTTTGATCCTGAAAGGCGTAGGTTCACTAGAGAGTTTCTCGAATCTGTAGTCGATCCGAATTGGATCGTATTAGTCATGGCATATGAAATGACAATCTGGCATGTCATGGCAGAATATCAGGCCTAGTTATGCAAGTGTTTTTGATAGCATTAATCTGAGTGAATTAATTTTTATATCTCGTTTGCTTCAGTGACCCTGCAATTCCGACCTTTCTGTGAATTTAGTAGGTTGTGGATTCGATAGCTTGATTGGATTGCTGTCTCTCGGGTTGTGAAATATATAAATTTTTCCCCTTTTATGTTCTCTGAACAGTGATTGTGTTGAATTATTTTGTACGAAGGATATTACGCATCCTCAGTATGTGGTTAACTGTTATTTCTTGACTGCACCCATTTTTTTATGAGAGTATTAGGGTTGTAAGATGGCTTTATAGCCCTGCAAAGTAAGGATTCTGATTCCGGTGTGTAACTTTCAGCAGGATTCGAAATAGATTCCAGGGGACGAAGCGAATGGGGCTTGGTTAAGCTGTTGTGAAAACGAATTGGTTTGTCCTTGGATCAAAGGATAAGAATGGGGCGCCAATATTGGATATGGGTGGCTGCTGCCGTGATGTTGTCCAGCAGCGTGCTAACGACTGCAAAATTTACTCTTCATGTGCCTCACCAACTTGATGCGGGTGAGGTCCCTACTTCCTTATTCCATTGAGCCCTCTTTACTACATACATCTGGAACCTTATTTCTATTAGAATCTCTTTGACATTTCTTTATGCGATTTTACCAAGGAACTCACAAGCATGGTTCGAGTACATGCATTTGGCGTACATTCCTGCTGTCTTTCTATACCAGTAGATTCTGAATGAGCTTAATTTTTGTTCAATTTTTCTCTTTCGGTATCATTTTTAGCATCTTCCTAAATAACCGTGATATTTTGTTTTTCCTTCTTTAACATGTGATGCGCAACAAGCATGCTTAACTCACCAGTGACTGTCATATATTCTTACATTTGGGTGCCGTTTCTCTTCATGCAGAGTGGAAGAATATGAATGATATTGGAAAACTGCTCGCTCAGGCTGTTCATCTCCCTTTGCATTCACAGAAGATGCTACTGAAAGATATTGGGAATGTTTACGCAAAGACGGGTGAAGGTCGGTGTAATATCTTTGGAGGTTCGGCGTCTTGTGAACCTATTCCTAAAGACTCTGACTACTCAAAAGTCTGTGCCAACGCGAATGAGAAAGTGGATTGCGCATTCAGAATGACAGCACTTGAACACATCTCAAAGGATCCCCAAACGCACTTTCGAAAGCAGCTTGCAGTAGAAGGTAATTTACACACTCGAGTATGGTTGTGTTACATGTGCAAGTTCAGTGATCTTGCTGGGATGCTGATTTTTGTGCGCTTCATTGGTGGATACGGGCAAATCTACAGTGGCTTTGTTGACACTGTGAGTAAAGGATGTGAGAACCGTCTATAACTGCTGTTGTTTTGTGAAATGTTTCTCACGGATTGAACACATTTTTTACCAGGATTGACGGAGTGTCATGAATGCTACAAAAATATGCACCATTTCTGGTGCGGTCAGGTAGTACCATCATGTGGCACGTTCGACAAGGTCATTGATGAGATTCTGGTAAGTATTTTCTTTTTTTTTTACTATTCTCTTGCTTATTTGTACCTATTCATAATTAATCACTTTGAACCACATTGATCCTCTTAAAGGATCTCTGATTTTGAAGCTTGGATCTCTTCTGCCTTAGGTATTTCAGCAGCTTTGTTGCACTTGCAACAACTGTCTGATTAGGGGTAAGATTGTATTTGAAGACCAGGGTTGGCTTTTAGCAATTCTTCTTGTTTGTCTGTTGGTGACGTTGGTTTGTCTGCAGCCGATGTTGACAGCTGTTGCTGAGAGGAAGGAGAAACCGTCGGTTGCACTTCAACAGGCAGTGCCTCGTATCTTGCAATCTGCAAGTTTGGGTCTTCCTTGCAAGGAGATGTGCGATACTATTACAACTACATGTGGGTGTGGCCGGGCAGCTACATTTGGCGAAGTATGTGGAGTTTCTTCTCTTTGTCTTCTAATTTATGATAGAATCCCCTAAGTAGGAGGTTGAATGTCTATGAGCTTAATTCTGAGCAGATTTGTGACTGATGTGAGATGTTTACTGCAATTATGTTTGTGGTCAAAGAGCATATCTTGGTTGTCGTTTCAGCTTACTGAGGACCTAATTCATTGAACGATCTTGCAGGTGATGAAGTCAATTCAAAGTGGCAAGCATCGGGATATGTATAGTACAAACATGTCCCTGTCAACAGCAAAGGACATTTTTCAAAATGTTTGGAACAAGCCTGTCTGTGAACTGTTCTCGGGCATGCACACCCCAGGATTCTCGGGCGTATGCCAAGTACCAGAGTCTTTGAATAAGTGCTCTTGGTGCGAAGGCAAAGCTGCGAGACCTGATTTTGTCCATGAGCAAATAGTTTCGCAAATGGCTCAAAGCATTTCCGGTTTGATGCAAGTCAGTCACTATCTTTTCTTTTGAATTGATCCACTTCTTGCTAGGGGTTTTAGAGCATGGAAATGCACCTTTGAGTTGATGTATGCTTGCACCATTGACTGACGAGCTTTGCCTTTGACAGGGTGGCTTGGAGGAGATTCTGCTTGCCACAGGTGGTGAGAAGGTGCAGGGCGGTGCAGGCTGGAGCTGGACACACGGCGATACCGGTTCTAAAAAGAAGAGTGGGGGTCACTCCGGCGTGTGGGCAGTTCTCATAGTCCTCTTGTTCGTTGCTGCTGGTGCTTTTGTTGCAGCAGTCAAGATTCAACGCAATCGGCAGAACCCATCGCAGTACGTGGACCTCAACAGCATGGGTTATACTCCACCAATTTTGTAAATTGATGTGATTATCGCTTCTTTAGTTCACTTCATACGATTCAGGTGCAAGGACCCATTCTGTTTTTGATTGGGCAAGTTCTTCAGACTTGCTAGTAGGCTCTATCCAGGTCTTTTTTCCCCTTCTCTACTTTGGAAGTTAGCTCCCTTGTCCAGGGTGTCGACAGGGTCAGGAACATGCACTGGTGGTTGTGTCATGAGACAAGTGTGTATATATCAAGCAATAATGTCAGATGGCCATTGTAGATTGTTCTTTTTTTGGAAATTGTCTCAACTGTGCACAATTTGTCTTTTGCTGTCTTGCCAATCGGTTGTTGCAAGTTCGTTGCGACAGGGTCGCGTTTAATCACCCCCATCGAACTTCTATTCGAGGATGCCGCCGCTGCCCGTGCCTTGCTGCCCGATGACGGGCTCCGCTTCTCCAAAAAGGGCCTGGGGTCAAAGGCTGGGTCGAGGAGGGTTGACCCGGCAAAGGTGCTAGCTGTCAGACCGGGTCTCTTTTTGAACTCGATATTGAAATGATGGGTCCTGGGTTTAGGGTGGACGATTTCATCTGGCAGGTGCTATGGATGATTTTTTTTTTGCACTACCTAGCACAGAGAATAATCTAAGTGGATCCTTTTAACCCACTATAGTGCGATTGCACTTGTATGGTGACTGAAGCTTTAGTGTCAAGGATCGAGTCAGTAAAAATGTTCTGTGCGCCTAGATTTGTGTCAATCAGGTTCGTTTTTGGATATTACGTAACACTTTGTACTTTAAATGGTATTGGATATGTAGTGTTACTAAACAAATATTTCATGGCGAGAATTTTGGATCTAGGAATTTTGAATTCTCGCACTACATCCCCATAAAAAGAAGATAAATTGGTGCTGATGGGCCATAACTTCGACCGTCTTCTACAGTTCAGAAACCTTGGGATTTGTTTGAAGTGTAGAGATTCTACGTGAGTGACTCTTGTAGTTTGTATAGGAGTGGATAAATTGGTGCTTCGAGCCACTTATTCCATGCTCTTCTTTGTTTCCTAAATCATGAGGTTGTCTGTAGCGTTGAGATTTGTTGTCACTTAATGTTTATATAGGAGAGGTTGCTAGTTCTTTGCTTGATATGGTTTAGGGATTAAGGGTTGATATGGCTAGTGAAGGGTCCTCTGTTGTCGACTTAGGCAGTACGTGTTCTACTAAGGATGATACATACTTTGATTCCTCTTGTGAGCGAAACAAAGAGTGCTGCATACCATCTCTTGTACATCACCAGGCAAGTGATTTCATTGATCTTACAGGTCCTTCCAACTATGAGAGGAAGAGTGTCCTACATAGAGCTTCGTCAGTAATGCAAGAAGGGACAACATTACCAGCCCATAAGGTGAACTATGTCAATCTTAAGGACGAGAGTGGCTGTCATGTGCATATGGGTGGAATGAAGCTGAGTCCTCAGAACAAAGTGTCCCATGTTGATTTAAGTTGTGAAATAGTTCGTCCTCCGCTATGTGTAGTTACGCTAGGAAGACCATATCATCACTCTCCCGAGGACGTGCACCCTGTCCGTAGTGTGACAAGTGCTTCAGACCCGTACGTACTTGGAGCAACATTTAATCTTGAGCATCATGGGCAAGGGAACTCAATTGGAATTGCGACTTCCCTTGCTTTGTCGGGATCTGAGGATGGTAGTTTGGACTTCGCTGCAGATATATCATCTTGTTCTACGCAAATGTCTCAGATAAGTTCGACTTCGTCTAGCTGTGTATACCTGGGATCTCAGTGTCCTACAACGGCAAGCACACAACCACAGTATGTTGATCTTTCCTCTAGCGATTGTACTCCAAGTACATCTTCTTGTGACAAACAGACGATAGACGATTCTACAAGTAGTGAGTACGGGGTATCATCTGATTTTGGTAGGGTGAGTACTGATAAGAATGTCACATTTGTTGAAGAGAAGACCGTCTCTAAGGGAAAGGTTAAGAGTGTAAGAAGTGGCAAAGTAGCAACCAGGTCGAGGTTGAAGAAGGAAAGTGAGAAAGAGAGCAAGCCCATGCGGCATATCTTGTCAGAGGATTGGGAGGAGGATGATCCCCCATACCAGAGGCCAGAGCGTGAAGAAGAGTTGGTTAGAGGGCTTAGAGAGATTAAGCAAACTCCTCCACCTCGCCCATTTTGTAGAGAGGATCTCACGTGGGAACCAATTTGTACTCAGGGCGGGGGCCGTCATTACATTCACGAGGTCGTTGTCATCCCTTGGAAGAGACTTTCAGACTTCAGAGAGGGCGAGGGACAGGACAAATCGTATCCTTGTAGATACAACAAGGAAAAAGTCTCGAAAAACAAGCCAGAGAGTTTGGTTTTACCTAGGGCTGATAGTGCTGCAAAGGTTATTAAGTAAGTCCCGGACTCTCCCACTGTTTTCAGTTGTAGTGCAACATCGTGTATACTGTATGTAAATGTATGGATTTAGGGCACCAGGTGTAGTGCCTCATTTGTTCTATGATTAACCCGTAATGGGTTATATATTTTCTGTGTAGTGCATGCATATCCAGTGGTCTAACTACATGTTTCAATGTGAGCAGGTTTAGCTGTAATTTTGGACCTAAAGATAATTCTCATATTTACATCAAAGACTTGAAGGGCCTTCTTCAAGCGGAACAACAAAGGAGGAAGAAGAGGGTTACAACAGCATTAGAGAAGAAGCGTAAAGGAAAGATAGTTACTCCAGATTTCAATGCAATGTCTATTGATAGAAGCACAGGGCAGAAGAAGACACACATAGGTCAGAAGGCTGCTGGCATGTCTATGAAGCGAGGATGCCAGCGCCATTTCCTAGCAAAGAAGAATTATATGGACACTACATTGTGTCAGTTGGTGTACAAGGTCACTGAGCACATAAATGTGCACGGTGAGCAGTGCCACGGTATCATGGTTCCGGGATTCAAGCACTCCCTGGGAACGTCGTTGTCAGAGAATATGAAGAACAAGCTCGGTAGTATGCTGGACATGGGCTTGACTTCTACTCAAGTTATGATCCAGCACAAGGCATGGGTGATGGAGATGGCCCTCTCCAACACACCTGTGAGTCGAGATATGTTTGTACAAGCACACGACGTCCGGAACATAGCAAACAAACGTGCACAAGAGACTTGGATGAAGCACAAGAAAGCAGGGTTGTTCATGGGACAAAAGGACCGGTCCGTCCGTCCGGTCCGCTCGTCCGTCCGTTAGGGGTCAGGGGAGGTCCGTTTGACCAGGACTTACGGTTGACCACCCAAATGGTGAAATGGGAGTTACCTTGGCCACCTAGGATGCCACGCGTCTGACATGTCACCAAATATTCCACATATATTGTTGACTCGGGGGATGACGTGGCTAAGAGGAAGGGCGCCAACGCCTTGAGTGAGGGGGGCGCGAGCGCCTGAGAGGGGGGGCGCGAGCGTCTTGGGAAGGGGGGCGCGAGCGAGGGGGCGCGAGCGACTGGGAGGGGCGCGCGCGCCTGCGAGGGGGGGGGGGGCGCGAGCGCCTTCGATGGTGGGGGGGCGCGAGCGCCTTCGATGGTGGGGGGGCGCGAGCGCCTGCGATGGCGGGGGGGGGGGGGGGGGGGGGGGGCGCGAGCGCCTACTATTGCAGGGGGGCGCAAGCAAGGGGTTTAGGGTGGGGGCGCGAGCGCCTGTGAAGGGGGGGCGCGAGCGCCTGCGAAGGGGGGGGCGCGAGCTGGGAACAAGAATCAACCACTGAAGGAAATTAAGACACTACTGAATTTTTCATAGTGACATAAATGAGAGAAGTTTCAATTCATGTCGAAACAAAATTACATTCAATAGCCTTAGCTAATGTTTTATGGACATTGACTAAGGTTAACATATAAGTATCTACGTATAAAATTTAGATATATATATATATATATATATATTATATTTTTTTGTGTTTTTTTAAAATTATTTTGGAGACATATATATTATACTTTCTCTATATAACTTCTATATGTAATATGCTAATAGATGTATCACTTTTTTTTGTTTTTTTTGGCGGTGCGCCGCTCTGGATTCCTTCGAGTACCGGGCTTACCCAATGGTACTCTTACAACAATGTCTTCATCATCAGGTGCTTCTTCACGGCTATCTTCTGATGAGTAATATCCTTCTGAGGATTTCGACCCCTCGTCATCTCCATCTCCCCCCTGATTAGGCACATATTCCTCCACCGTGGAATGAATGTTGCGCAATTCGTGGTCAATTGTACCATCCACCACTGTGGTCACAATTCTTTTGATCTTCCGTCTTTTGGTCTTATCGGTGATTCCGTCCACATTCATTACAGGTAATCTACGTTTACCCACAGCCACAGGTAAAGACGCGGTAGTTCCAACAGTATATCCTGAAAAAAAAGGGCGAACGTTTGTTGGACCTTTCCGTGACCGTATCACTCCATGACGCGTCGTAGAAGGTCCAGCTGGTAGACTTCGTCCAGAAGAAGTGAGTGGAATACTTGTATTCGGTGTTGGAGTTAATGAACCATGCCCAGTAGAAGTGCTTGAACGAGGTGGGGGGGGTCGACCCAACCCTGCAAGTACTGCTCCGATTGAAGGTGTACTCTGGGGCAGGGGTGTTTGAAACAATCGGCCAATAGGAATTTCATCTTCTTGTCCATTTCTGACTGTCTCTGATTGTTCATTTCTTGGAGGGCTTTCATCCAAACCTCCAGACCTGATTGTTTCCTCAACATTTACTGGCAGAGTGGCCTGGAGTTGTTCAACTTCTTCTCCTCCCTCAACGTCTTCTGGAATTGGAATTTGCTCTCCCATGTTGTTACCCCCTTCTTCATTGTCATTGTTCGAAACGCTACGAACGGGGTAAATGTCATCATTATTGCCACCATCGTCGCTTTGATGCTGAGTCATTTCGACTTCAAATTCATCGTCAATATCATCGTCTGCCCGATCGTATGCGACCTCGCCTCTAGTTTGTATTTCATTGACAACGTGGTGAGGCGAAGTAGCTGCCTCTTCATCAAATCCTGCCCAGTCAAAAACTCCATTCGGCTGGTTAACGGGTTCAGTGCGTGGCATGTCACCATCACCATTGTCCACGGGTAACTCTGGATACTCATCATCCATAGTAGCACGAGTATAATGAAGTCCACCGTCGTCACCATCGCCTTCATTATCTTCAACTCCATCGTGGAATCCTTCATCTCCATCATCATCACATACGTCTTCATCGTACATGGCTAGCACTTCTTCATCCGAGTCTTCGGAGAACGGTTGGTTCTCGTACCAAAGAACAGGATCCGCTCCACGTCGTTCTCGAAGGAGCTTACTGTTCGTGTAAATGTACACCAAGTCCTCTGCCTTCTTCACGGCCAATCGGTTGCGAACCTTACTGTGAACAAAGGAATACATGCTCCAATTTCGCTCACATGATGATGCCGAGCATGTTAACGAAAGGATGCGCTTTGCTATCAACGGTAACGCATCGCCCCCAACCCGCTGCCACCATTGATGAGGTAGCATCTTAGTCTGTCGAATGTTTGGGGCCTCCAAAGGGCTGAATGGACCGGTGCGTTCCTCAAACTGTGTTAGCTCGAACAACACAATATCGTGGTCCAGTTTAAGGGACTCACTCAAATGAATTAGCACTTGCAGGAGTGCACGCTTCGCAGCACTGTTAGTCAATAGCTCGTGGCTCTCCGGGAAAATGTAGGGATTCAAAATGGCGCCTGCGTAATGGAGATCTGTCAACATCATCTTCCATCTCTTCGTAAAATGTTTCTCAAAGCGCCCTGCTATAGCGGGGTCTAGGAAAAAAGGATCACCGCGTAGACGGAACACATGCTTCTTCAAATTATTCATGGCCAACCATGCCCTCCCCATTGCCGGTGTTTGTCCATCAAATGTCTTCAAGGTCACAACAGCCGGCTTCATAACATGCACAAGATTCTCACAATGTAACCAAAATGTCTCATCGAGAATGGTACTCCGTACTTGACATGCTAAGGTGTGAGCTCGATACCCGTTTGACCGATTGAATAAAGTACCCACATATTCGTCCCATTTCGGACTGGCTACCACCTGGATTAGTGCCTCCCTCAGTTCAAGCAATCGAACAATCATCAAGTACTGGCATCCAAATCTTGTCTCCGCTGGTAACAACAGAGACAACTTCGGGCTGAATTGGCGAAACAAAGCCATGGTGACATGACGGCGACGTATAAAATTTGGTATGCGTTTTGCCAAGGCAATCAGCTCTTTGAAGGTTGCTTCCTTCCCCCAATCTTCTAGTAAGAGGTCCATGATGTGAGCTGCACAACCTTGCTTGTAAATGTGAGGATAAGCTTCAACCACCTGGTCCATGGCTCCCAACATCGCACTAGCATTGTCGGAGCAAATCTGTACCACATTCTGCGGTCCAACTTCTTTGATGTACTCTTTCAATTTCCCAGCTATGTATGCCTTTGATTTCTTGTACCCCGTTGTATCAATGGAACCTAGGAATATATCTCCTGCTGGACACACAAGCATGACATTCATCAACGGCCGACGAACAATGTTGTCCCATCCATCCGAGCAAATAGTTGCCCCGTACAAGCTAATACACTGCTTCGTTTTCTCCTCTATTTTCACCTTGAGAAGCTGCTTTGTTGGCTGGATGTGCTTGGTTCGCATTGCGTTGTATGCTGGTGGACGGTAGACAAAACCCGCTTTCGATGTTGCCTCCACAGCAGCGATAAAAGATGGATGTCTAACCACATTGAAAGGCACATTCGCTTCATAAAAATAGGACGCCCATTTCTCATCCAATTCATTGCGCATCCCAATCTGATAGGCCTCGGTAGAACTTTGTTGCCGCATAGATCTTGGTGTACATGAATCGCCTCTGCTTATAGGCGGAGTTGACTGAGACGGTTGAACTTGGGAAATCCTCTCCTCTTGGACCTCCTCCGTTCTCTGAGGCACTTCCGTAGATTGCTCAGCAGGCATAGACTGGCTAGAACATGGTGCCAAGTGTGCCAAGTGTGCCTCGCCATCACCACCATCAGTGCCGTATATCTCCGCATGTGTCATTCTTTTTGGTATTACATTACCACAATTGGCAAAGCGCCTAAATACGGCGGCGGGGGCCTTGGTACAATGACTCTTGCTTGAACCTTCACCCGATCCATAGTGCTTGAAAGCTCTTTGTCGTTTATAACGAAAGGTGAAATTGCACCACACACATTTCACATGGTCCTTATCAATGAACGTCCACCACGGAGCCCACTCAGCCGTCGACTGACGCTGTTGACCTGCCATTCTCCGTGTCTCTGAAAAAGTACAATGATCTCCTGTCTGCAAGTGTTAGTATGACACATGTGAGAAAAAAATGGTATGTGTAGACATCAACCACAGGCCAATGTGATGCACATAGTCTCAAGCAAGGAGCCCACAAGGAGTTCCGGGACTAGAGGCCATGATTTCAAATGATATTGGGCTTGGGCTAAGTTGGTGGCATTTATACTCGTGAGGGGGGGCGCGAGTTTCTCCAGGCGGGGGGGGCGCGAGCGTGTGCAGGGGGCGCGAGTTTCTCCAGGTGGGGGGGCGCGAGCTTCTCCATAGGGGGGGGGGCGCGAGCTTTTCCAGGGGGGGGCACGAGCTTTTCCAGGGGGGGGCGCGAGCTTCTCCAGGGGGGGCGCGAGCTTCTCCAGGTTGGAGCGCGAGCTTCTCCAAGGGGGGGGGGGGGGGGGGGGGGGGGGGGGCGCGAGCTTCTCCAAGGGGGGGGGCGCAACCTACCGCAAAGGGGGGCGCGAGCTTCTCAGAGGGGGGGCGCGAGCTTCTGGAAGGGGGGGGGGCGCGAGCTTCCAGAGGGGGGGGGCGCGAGCGGGTTCAGGGGGGAGGCACCCTTGTACGAGGGGCAGTCCCGGTGAATGGGCCATACAGTTTTTTCATTTTTTTTTTAAAAACAATTTTTCATTCCATTACAAAACCAACAATACCATTTCATGTTCCACCAAGGCATGTATACGCCGAAAAAACGATTTATTAAAATATTAGAAATGTGCAAACAAGGCCACATAGGCAATCAAAATGTTCCAAACGTAATTCACTGTGGAACTACAATGTGTATCTAAAACAACCATTGGGAGCTTGGAAGTTGTAAGGGGGGCTCATCAAATCATTCACAACTTTTGCAAGAGAAAGCCTCTTTGTAGGATCTTCGTTAAGCAAGCCATCCAACTTTGATGAGAATACAATCTTTGAGATTGAATCCTTGAAGAGTTCTGGGCAATCTTCTTCTCTCCATATCTTCTTTGCCAAATGGCCTACCGAAAATGCATCAGATAGCGTCGTACATGGATGCATCCTCTTCATGCGCTCCAAATTCCGTTCCTCATCATCTTTTTTGCCATATAAAAAGAACAACTCCGGTGCAACTCCTACCCTCCTCTCCTTTACTTGTACAAGTTCATCGGGGTCCATCACACCATAAGGGGAGGCCTTGTTCTCAATGACTCTGCTTGCCACACCCCAATCGCACACACCAATATATACTTTATCCTTGTCATGAGGTGGAAAGTGGAGTAGAATGTTGGATGGCGTTAAGTCGTTGTGGAGGATTTCAGCCTTATGGACTATGTCCATAACGTAGATGAGACTCCACGCCAACATTCCCCGGTTCTTTCGGTAGGCAACAATTCTTTGGCACTCTTCCATGGGCATATCCCTCGACTTCAAAATTTCTTTGTAATCTATTGCCTCGGATGCCTTCTCATTTATCTTGAGGAAGTTGCGGAGGCAATCTCCATTCCACCACAGGGTATAAGCTTCCATGGTCTTAGCGTGAATGGCCCAAAATTTTATCACACCCGGATGCTCTACGGGGTTAACCGTGGCCTCAATCGCCCGTTCCTCTCGCTTCTTCACTTCGGTTTTAGCCTTGGAAAGTTTTCCCGCAAATTCTATGTGAATTGGAATTTTCTTCATATTGGCTATTCGCACTTTTCGCACTTTGCCATACCCCCCCTCGGCATTGAAGCCAGATAATGGCACAACCTTGGCCGTAACCGGAATCCATATCAATGAACCATACATGTGTGCTTCCAATGCTGAGTTCAATGCTTGCTCATTCCAAGGCATAATCTTTGTTTTCCCCTTAGAACATCTCTGACATGCCTCCTGAACCGTTGTCAGTTTTTGAATAAACACTTTGTCTTGGTTGCTCCATTCTTCGCCTTGTGGTTTCTTGACATGTGATTCAAACACATGAATGACATTTGTCGTAGCACTACTCACTTGTTGTGTCAACCACTTCGGGCTGTGAAAATACTTCGTCATGCAATCCATGTACATCTCTGATCCTTCCAATGCGCTCCAAAATTCCCTTTCCAAATCACGTTGGAGGTTGTAGATACCATCCTCTCCGTGATCAAGGTACATTGCCTTCAACATTCGTATGGTACGGGCCTTGTAGTACTCGACGGCCACCTTCCTGATGAAATGCGTATACTCCAATGGTGGATAACCGTCATCCTTCTCGTGCGCTGGAATACTCTTCTTCTTTTTACCCTTCGAGCTAGATGAAGGAGTAGAACCACTAGAACCATGAGGTGTTACGCAACTCATAGGGTCCACCGCATCTGGAGCATCCAAGTCCACATACATAGGCCGCTTGCCGGAGCCTTGTCTAGAAGACATCGCAAAGTAAATCCCTGAAAAAAAAAATCAACAACTTCCCCCCCCCCCGCCCCAATGAAGACTTCCCACATAAGCAGTTCCAAGCAAGGCGTGTTTTCACACGTCAGGACAAGGAGCCGCAGTGGGAAGGAGTGAGGGGGGCGAGAGCTTCTCCCCACCTTATATAGTCCCCACGGACCCGCTCGCGCCCCCCCCTGAACCCGCTCGCGCCCCCCTGTACCCGCTCGCGCCCCCCCCCTATACCCGTTCGCGCCCCCCCCGTACCCGCTCGCGCCCCCCCCACCTGCTCGCGCCCCTGTACCCGCTCGCGCCCCCCCCCCACCCGTTCGCGCCCCCTCGGACACGCTCGCGCCCCCCCCTTCCATTTGTTTTCAAACTCATTTTTTATTTTTTATTTTTCTTCTGGAAATAGTGAAATCTCTACACTACTTTCTAAGAGAAAAAAATAAAATAAAACAAATTAAAAAATACAAAGTATTGGGATTTTATACTTGCACAACCTCTCATGCAGCTCTCTTCCACTCCATGCTGTTCATTTAATTTTAAAACGTCTATCTCCCAAACCAATTGCATCGATCCCTTCTTTATGATTCTTTATAATATGTTAGAGCATTGTAGGATCCGTATGTACAATGCATTATATTTTTTTATTTTATTAAACTGTAATCCTACGTATTTCCACACCATGCTATTCTTTTTATTTTATTCCCTTTATCTCTTCCACTCCATGCTATTGATTTAATTTTATTCCGTTTATCAGCCAAACCAATTGCATCGAGCCCTTCTTTATGATTTTTTTTTTTTTTTAATTATATGTTAGAGCATTGTAGGATCCGTATGTACAATGCATTATATTTTTTATTTTATTAAACTGTAATCCTACGTATTTCCACACCATGCTATTCTTTTTATTTTATTCCCTTTATCTCTTCCACTCCATGCTATTGATTTAATTTTATTCCGTTTATCTGCCAAACCAATTGCATCGAGCCCTTCTTTATGATTCTTTATATTTTTAATTATATGTTAGAGCATTGTAGGATCCATATGTTCAATGCATTATATTTTTTATTTTTTTAAACTCTAATCGAACTCTCTTCCACACCATGCTATTCTTTTTATTTTATTCCCTTTATCTCTTCCACTCCATGCTATTGATTTAATTTTATTCCGTTTATCTGCCAAACCAATTGCATCGAGCCCTTCTTTATGATTTTTTTTTTTTTTTTAATTATATGTTAGAGCATTGTAGGATCCGTATGTACAATGCATTATATTTTTTATTTTATTAAACTGTAATCCTACGTATTTCCACACCATGCTATTCTTTTTATTTTATTCCCTTTATCTCTTCCACTCCATGCTATTGATTTAATTTTATTCCGTTTATCAGCCAAACCAATTGCATCGAGCCCTTCTTTATGATTTTTTTTTTTTTTTAATTATATGTTAGAGCATTGTAGGATCCGTATGTACAATGCATTATATTTTTTATTTTATTAAACTGTAATCCTACGTATTTCCACACCATGCTATTCTTTTTATTTTATTCCCTTTATCTCTTCCACTCCATGCTATTGATTTAATTTTATTCCGTTTATCTGCCAAACCAATTGCATCGAGCCCTTCTTTATGATTCTTTATATTTTTAATTATATGTTAGAGCATTGTAGGATCCATATGTTCAATGCATTATATTTTTTATTTTTTTAAACTCTAATCGAACTCTCTTCCACACCATGCTATTCTTTTTATTTTATTCCCTTTATCTCTTCCACTCCATGCTATTGATTTAATTTTATTCCGTTTATCTGCCAAACCAATTGCATCGAGCCCTTCTTTATGATTCTTTATATTTTTAATTATATGTTAGAGCATTGTAGGATCCATATGTTCAATGCATTATATTTTTTATTTTTTTAAACTCTAATCGAACTCTCTTCCACACCATGCTATTCTTTTTATTTTATTCCCTTTATCTCTTCCACTCCATGCTATTGATTTAATTTTATTCCGTTTATCTGCCAAACCAATTGCATCGAGCCCTTCTTTATGATTCTTTATATTTTTAATTATATGTTAGAGCATTGTAGGATCCATATGTTCAATGCATTATATTTTTTATTTTTTTAAACTCTAATCGAACTCTCTTCCACACCATGCTATTCTTTATATTTTATTCTAATATTAATACACTAATTTTCTTGTAGTCAACATTATATTATTCATGGTGCATTAGATCAGTATTCCGTTATGGGATAACTCAGTTTCTAACCACCATGACATTTATTCATCTTGATAACTTCTTTCATCCCATGTTATTCATCCCTTTTTATCCCGAGTCCCTTATTATAGTCATGATTGTTTTTCTATAATTTGATTTCTCATCCCCAAATTATTCAAATCAGTATTCCTTATTTTAATATCCCTTTTTAATTTTTAATTTTTAATTTTATTTTAGAGAGAAATGGTGAAAAAATCCATTGCATTTGTTTTTATTATTGTCTTCCAACCTTCTTCAATGGTACTCCTAAGGAAATGAGAGTTTGTTTTAAGGGGGGGACCCTCTCGCGCCCCCCATTGATCCCGCTCGCGCCCCCCCATACCCGCTCGCGCCCCCTAACTCGCTCGCGCCCCCCCCCCCCCCCCCCCCCCCCCCCGAGACCCGCTCGCGCCCCCCCCCTAAACCCGCGCGCGCCCCCCCTTAATCCCGCTCGCGCCCCCCCCCCCCCCCCCCCCCCCCCCCCCCCGACTATATAAGTGAAGGGGGCGCCCTCCCCCCCCCCCACTTTTTTTAGCTCCACCTTGGCACTCAGGCCTTGAACTACCTCACGGTGGCTTATTGCTGAGTACTTGGGTGGGGTCTACAGTATTTTGACAACGCCACGTACCAGCTTTCAGCCTTATTTTGTACGCTCATCCGGGAATTCGGGCCCTAAACTACCTCATGGTGGCTTATTGCTGAATACTTGGGTGGGCCACAAAGTATAGTTACAATACCATAATCAACCACGGAGGAAAATTTTAAAATCAATTGGGGGAAGTTTTGAGGAGTTGGTGTGTTTTTTAACACACAAAACTTTACCAGTACACCACGATGGAGGGAAACCCAGATCCGGCGGAGGAAAGGCCACTCACCAAGGCCGAAAAGAAAAAAATCAGAGATCGTGAACGGAAGCGTGGTGGCAAGAAGATGAAGAAGCGGCTTCATGTGCTGAACAACCCCACAAAGTTGGCATTTAGAGGTTGGCAAGATGAGCCGGAACCGTGGAAATATTCCACATGCGAGGAATTCATTGAGTGGTGCCACATCACAAAAATATTTCCACATGATCGGCACAGAAAACACAGGATCTCAGACAAGGCTAACCTCTATTATTGCTTAAATGCGGAGTTTGTTGAACGTTCTATACAAGTTTATCAGCATCTATACAAGCAACGATGTGTTGAACGCAATGAAGTACCATTGTTCATTTGCAGAATGGTGTATGCTGAGGTGGTGCTTCACAAAGTGGTGGATTGGTCCACCATCAAATCCACGCCGAGTGTTAGGGCGCCGACAGAGCGTGACATTCCCAAACAAAGGAAATACGCAGATGGTGGCCTGGGGAAAAAAATGAAGGAAAAAACACAAGTGCGGGAGCCTGATACAGCAGAGTCTGAACCAGATTCTGATTCCGATGGTCGTCGTGGAGAAAGAGTGCCACGTAGAATTACAGCACCAGCAAATATGGCTGTAGAGCCTCCAATGAACCATCCAGCGGACGTCATAGAACCTCACGACGATGCGAACACCATCTTCGTGGAAAACGATCCAAATACGGCAGCTAATTTGGACGTGGTCGGAACTGAACCTACGATGGTTCTTGGCATGCCGGTTCTAGTTAGAAATGACCAGTCTAACCAGACCGAGGAGGTCGGGGAGTTACAATTACAGCTAATAGAAAAGGATGGCTTCATTGCAGAGTTACAAGAGACCATCCGAAAACTACGATTGGAATCAGCAGCAAAAGATGCAGTAATATCAGATTTGCGCAATCAATTGCAAGAACGAGAAAGACCTCAGTCTTCTCAAGCCAATGATATACCTGTAGTTCAAGATCCAATGTTGGTGGATGAATCTTACATCAACAACACGGTTGATGTTGCGACGGCCGGTGTGTTGGAGAATATTTCCACTCCAGCAAAACGACGACGAGTTGGAGTGATATTGCCTCCACCAGCCCCATACCCGCGACCCTATGTGGACATCGATGGACCATTAAGTCAAGATTCCTTGTCATTTCCACCCAATGCTCTAACGGGAGAAGTGGAGACATTGAAGAGAGCCAATAATGATTTGCGGCTCCTTGTTTCTAAGTTTGCTAAAGCATACTACGAGTGGAAAGTGGCAACCATTCTCAGCGTTGATCGCGGTCGCCAAATTGCATTAGAGTTCAAGAAGATCGACGAATCGTACTTGCAACACAACAGACGAAGGGATTTTGGCCTCACTTCATGGACTAACGCAGATGATATGTATCCAGATAACATGCCAAAGCAAGAATCGAATCCTGAACTCATAGATTGGGCCCAGTTGAATTTCGATGTGAAGAACGCAACTTCGTGCCATGATCTTCAGATGAAGGAAGGAGTTAATAGCAGAAAGCTTTGGCCAAATCCTCAACCGTGGGTGATGGATGGTTCAAAAGAATGTAGTGTGTGTATAAATACATTTGGTCCTGAGGGTGGATGGGCAGTTGGATCATGTACCCACATGTTCCATCCAATGTGTTTAATTAACATTTTTTTGGTAAGGAGATTTTGCCCGGTGTGCAAATCCCCGTTCCATGAACGCTTGTACGAGGTTTTTGGACTCACTCCATACATGCCACCAAGCCATGAGAGAAATCCCGAAAACACACCAGGTGAACAGTACCGCAACATGTGGGGGGAAGATTTGATTTGGAGTTGGCGGGCCCAGACTCATTCGGTCTTCAAGAGCAATGTAAGTGACGAGTTGGGGTGGGAGGATGACCCCAATCAGATTGTGAGGGTGGCAAAGAAGATAATTGGATCAAAGAAGGAGGACCAAGGGAAACGAAATTTCTTCTATCAGACTTTGAATGGATACTGGGATCCGAAGCATAGGAAGTTCCAACTTGGTAATCATCCAAAAGGCCTCATATGGAACAAGGACGGGGAATTGGTTACAGACCTCGAAGGTCAATTCATGTCTTTGACCGCCCGTGATGCAGTCCAAATGTCTCTTTCGGAGTGGAAGTTAATTTTCAAACATGAGGCTGTTGACTTTCTTCTGGAGGAACACTCTCCACAGACATTGCGTACATTGAGAGAATTGAGGAACTCGCAAATTTTGCGTTCTCTCAGTGAAAGTGATGGTCCATTCCGGCGGACACGGACGAGAGCCAGGCGCAGCTTGACGCTGGACGATGGAGCGGGACCAAGTGGCACAGCGGGAGTAGATGCAGATGAATAGGAATAGTTACAACTTAGTACTAAGTGACTAGTTTTCATATACTACAGTTTTTGTAATGTTTTGGTTTGAATTGGTAATGAAATGCTTTTACTTTCATAAATGTATACAACTTTGCAAAGTCCATGTATTTTGGCTCACGAGTATCTCATTTTTTCTATGCTGAATTTACACTTTTGTCATTGCGCTTAGCCCCAATATATTATTCTGATGAAAATGTTAGGTTTTTTTGCATTGTCAAAAATTTACTATCTACCCCGCTCGCGCCCCCCCTGAACCCGCTCGCGCCCCCCCTTGAACCCGCTCGCGCCCCCCCCCTTGAACCCGCTCGCGCCCCCCCCCTGAACCCGCTTGCGCCCCCCCCTGAACCCGCTCGCGCCCCCCCCCCCCCCCCCCTGAACCCGCTCGCGCCCCCCCCTTCCCCTGAACCCGCTCGCGCCCCCCCTGTACCCGCTCTCGCCTCCTACACATGCTGGCACCCCTTTTGCATATGTGGAATTCCCCGTCATCGTTCGTTGTCCATGTCATCAATATGTTTCCCCTATAGGTAAGTTGTAAAAAAAAAAAACTAACTTAGTAATTTTCCTCCTCCCCTCAATGTCCGATTATGTCTGGGGACCGACCGGTCCGTCCGTCCGTCCGTCCGTCTATGTCCGGAAATTTTGCCCATGTCCGTCCGAATAGACAACCCTGCAAGAAAGAGACTGTTAGCATCAGGCTATGGAAAGACGAGAACATCAAGGAGGTATTCTTTTATCAAGAACATGGCTTGTTGGATATCAATAAGAAGGAACAGGACGATGCTCCATTCACGCTTAGATTTCAGACAGCTTGGCAGAAGACTATGCTCGTGAAATTTGGCCATCAAAGTGCCATTTCTATAGACGCCACGTTTGGTACAAGTCATTCTCGGGTAAGGAGAGTTTGAATGCAAACTACGTGACTTATTGTTAGTTGGTTTTTGTGTAGTGCAAGAAGAGCATCCCTTTACATCCTGATATGTAGTACCATGACTTGTTCATAAATTAAAATTTCTGTGCGAAATGATTTGATGCAGTATCCATTGTACACTATTATGGTGTTTGATGAATGGCGGAATGGTATACCGGCTGCTTTTTTCATTATTTCCAGCTCGACCGAGAACGCCTTGAAACCTGTGCTGCAGGCACTGAAGGACAAAGCCTTAACTGTCAAGGCTGACTGGGAGCCGTCGTCGGTAATTGTGGACAATGCTCAAGCTGAGTTGAACGTCCTTGAGTAAGCAAATCTCTTCATCCATTTAATTTGAGTTTTGAAGGATTTAAATGTACTCAGCGATCAAGTATAGTACACTTCTCTCACAACCGTCCTGCACTACAGGGAGTTGTGGCCCAGGTCGAGGATCCTACTCTGTTTCTGGCATGTTAAGAAAGCATGGGCAGAAAATGCAAAGAGCAAGATTAGTCGGATAGAGGATAGGGCTAATATACTGAAGGAGGTTGGTGATGTTTTGTACGGCAAGAAGTATGTAGTTGGAACAGACCCTACAGCATGGGCAAACAACGAGCTGGAAAAAATCAAGGAGCGACGCCCTTCTGCTGCTAAGTTCATGAAATACATCGACAAACACTGGAGAAAGAAAATTGCGATGTGGTGTGCCGGTAATCGGAATGTCCCACATCCTAGACAGAACACGAATGCTGGTATTGAGTCATTCCATGCTAATTTGAAGCGGATTTTGTTGCTTGAGAAGCAAAGATTTGTAGGGCGTCGGTTGGATTGGTTGGGTGATGATCTCAAGAATAAGGTTACAGGGCACTACTGGTATTACAGAGCCTTAAAGGAATTTGGTTTCATACGCAATATCAAACAGGAGTTTCTCATTGCGAATGCAATCCAGCTTGCCTATGGAATACGGGACTCTTATGTGTACATGAATCCAGAGGGGGAAGACATAGCGTTGGTAGTTTCCGTAGACAATTATCCCAAAATATGGACAGTATATGGAGTCGACACTGAGTGGGGACAATGTGATTGTTTTATTGGACAACAAAACACTATGTGCAAGCATGTTATGAAGGTTTTTCTTATGAAGCATCCCGAGATTGATGAAGGGTTGATTCTTAGGGAGGCAGGGACAAGGTGTGGGATAGAGAGGACTATTCCAATGGCGGATGCTTTTCGTTCAAAGGCGGATTACAGACAGGATGACGAAGAGGATCCCGTGGTCCTCTTGAATGAGGACAAAGTCAGTGCTACATGCGGGTCAGATATAGTGCAAGCTGGGCTGGTAAATAATTTTGGAGGCCTAGGTTTGAAGTCTAATCCGATTGATCTTCGTGATGTATCTCAGACCGAGAAATTCAAGTCTGAAGAGATACTACAAAAATGCGGTGGTACTGAGGGGAATCCAATTTTACTAAACCCCGTTCCTTAGCCGCAATGCCAAAGAGCTAAACAGGACGACCCTACGGAGCTCATAAAGGATCTCCTTATTACAGCAGGAAAGCACACCAAAATACACCACCACTTGGTAGCTGATTTGAAGAACATACGTGGGAAGTACAGGAAGTTGATTGCGCGTGGAATTGCAGGCAAGGAAGTGAAGGACACCACCCCAAAATTCCCCCAGCGAGAAGGTGACTCGTTGTTGAAAAGGAAACTGGGAAGACTAGAAGTACCTACGGGAGGTAAGCGTCACCGAGTGTAGAAGGTGTTCCTGACTGACGAGAGACTGGATTATTGTAGTGCAACACATTGTAGTGCTAGTCATACTGTAGACTACATAAATGTAGATGCAGATTACTGCAATGGAGGCATGTAGTCAGGTGGAAAAGAAGTTTGTCACAGACCAAATCTCCACGTTTTTATAACATTGTATGGAATAAAAAAACATGACAGAAAATCATTACTGTCTATGAACCCTCCCTTTCGTCTCCTTTTGAGCTACTTTGAAGACATCCAAGTAAGAAGTCTAAACCAATCTCATACGTTGTGTACGCATGAAACCTCTGACTTACACTCACACACCCCTGATGTAAGATCCGAGTGGGAACTCTTTCCACGAATTGGACCCTTCACTAAGGACAAATATGAACTGCTGCCTTGTATAGTAGTGGGCCATCCAGACTTCGGAAAAGGAACTACCTTCTTCAAGTTCCGCTGTTCATGGAAATGCTGAAATGTATATATAGGTCGTTTCAAAGTTTTCACGGGAATTTGTGCTCCACGATCTGCCTCTCGATGTGCTCTCCACATAGCGTGGGAAGTCTGACGGCTCTGGACCACTCCAACGACTAGAAGAGAAGAGGGTCCGCTGCTTACAGCTTCCTTCTTGGGCGTCTCTTCAGTAAGAGCACTGAGGAGGTGAATAACCTCCTCTTCCATCAACTCAATAGGGCGTGAGTCCATAGCAAGCATAGATCAAGATCTCAAATGAAGAAATATACGATTGAAGGAATTGGCGACATCTTTTATATATGCAAAGGTATTTTGCACAGTCAAAAAGAAATTCCAAATATAATGTAGTTAATGTAGTGCTAATGTAGTGCTGAAGGTATTTCATACTATATAAAACTACATTCATTCTGCCATGTAAACTGAGACATGCTGTAAACCGAAGCAGAAGGTCGTCACTCCTAAGAAGGCCACATTTAGATAACACTAGATTTAGAGCAAATACAGGACACATGATCAGCCATCGACTATATATATTAATTTTCCATCCCATCCAGTTACTGCTTAGACTACCTAACATGCCCTTTATAGCGGATCCAGGAAGGAATACAATTTGATGTTTATTTTACTAAAGTATCAAATATCCAAGTCAGGAACTATGTGATTTCAGGTTGTTGGCCTTTATAAATTGTTTATTTCAATATCTTAGTTATGTAATACATGTAGTACAAATATTAGTCTGACGGTATTGTAGCACATGTAGTGCAAATGTCCGTGTATTTGGCTATGAAACCAGCACATGTATTGCTTCTTGGCACTAACGGTTACAAATGCCTGGGACATGATGATGAAGACTTGAATCCTCCTGCACTCCTACAAGAAACTACGTATTTAAAATATACTAAACCGATTATAGTTTCTATTGCATGGATGCTTTTTGTCCTTTTCTAGCGGCTACACGGTTGGACTTTTGACGTGCAGGACCCAAGTCTCTACCTATGGGACGTACTATGCCAAACTCCATTGGTGCTTCTTAGTTGACCTCGGCTGTAATCCAGCACGATAGTCCGTCCACAGCACTTGTGACCATGGCCTCGGTCACTGCGTTCTTAAGCTTCCGTTTCATGTCCAACACATCCTCAAAGTCAAATACATCGGACATGTGCATCAACATAATGCCACGTTAACTAAGTAATAGTCTGTGTTTTGCCATATGGGATTCCTCTCTCTCACGGAGCTATTGCAGCATGCGGTATATGAATAGGAAGTAGTGCTACACCTGAATAGATATCTCAAAAGGGATAGATGCACTGACCTCTGCTGTCCAGTCAATTTCATTTTCCTTTCCAAGGATCGCCATGCATGTGATAACAAAACACATGACGTAGTATCCACATGACCAACCATCACGCTGTTTAGGGCAACGGACTTGGGTCCATGCTTTTGTGTCGGAACATGCATTCCATGTGGGCGATCCTTCTGACTCGCCTATTGCCATACACCATAACTTGCCGAGACATTCATGTAGTTTATTACCGCCGTGGAAGGTAGTGGAATCTGTCACACCTGAGTCAAACTTCAGGAATCCAGAGGTCGACAGTATAGCTAAGCTCCAGTGTGTGCTATCGACAATGGGAACGATGATCCTCCTACCCTTCAGCCGTTTAAACCTTGATTTCTTACTATAAAATCTTTGTAGTGCATTAGTTGAGTCACCTTCTTTGATGAGCGTACATAGACTAGTTGCTATTAGAGAATTGCATAGCAAAACCTCGTCAGGAAGGTATGCCAGAAACCAAAGACAAAAGAAATCCATGAGAGGCGTAGTGAGCAATCCTTCATGGGAATCTAGGGCTTCCATGTCTGGTATTAGGCGTAAAATAGTACTGCCCGAATTGAAAAGGAACTCCAAGTGTCCTCTAGTAGTGTCGTCATGCGCTAGTCGTATACGGTCCATCATCAAACCGTAGGCACTGCATTACAAAACGAACACCGTATCTAAGTGTAGCAACAACATGTAGTGCAAAGTAATAACATGTAGTGCAGAATAAAGACTGGGTTTGAATGAGTCAGGGTATAGCTCTAGGGTTCTATAGCCATTAGAGTATTATTTGGATCTAGAAGTGTACATGTGCAGAGTAGTGACATATACTACCTACTATTTACGGTAGCTGAATCCATCGGCGACATGAACAGTGCTACCGCTGTACTCTTGGGTGGGGTCTCCTCTGCCAAATTCATAGATGTCTACTCCTCGCACGCGTCATTTGATGAAACCAGTTTCAATGAACGAATAGGGGAGAGCATTGACCGCACACGGCACGGACCTAACCTAAAATCAATATGTGTTGGAGTCTTCCTAAACCAGCCTGACCCAGTCCGCATTATTGGCGGCGTTGGGTTTCTTATGTGTAAGGAAACTAGTTCTCTCTCCCGCACGGCCCGGTCGTCCTCTGGATGCACCGTCTCAGACATGTCTGAGAGCGTTTTGGCAACCACTAATGAAATCACTTCCAAAGAAGTGGTCTGCGCTTGACCAGCATGTTCGCCCACGGTCTGGTGACTTGGATCCACTGCTTCAAGCGGCATGACATTTGCAGTAAGGAAGGGCGGTGAGGGAGGCGTTTCATCTTGTCGCATAATACCCATCTGTGTGAAAGTGCGGTGAAGCTCCTTCTCACGAAGCTCCAATAGCAACTGTACCACGCGATTTACAGGCTCCTTCAAATCCTCTGGGACTGGTTGTTGATTGTCAAGGCCCAGCATCGACCATCCGAAGTCCACGTCCTCGCGTATACATAACATCTTCAACATCACCTATAGTGCAAGATCAATCACTTCATGTCCTATTTACATATACGTATGCAGAGAAGGGATTATTTAGTTATGCTACAGAAAGGATGACCAAATGTCCTATCTGGATGTTTTTACCTCATTGCAATGAAGGCGCAAAGTTGTAGGATCGTCTGGACCACAAACCCACCACATAGCGGCAAGCTTAGCAGAACTTCTTCCAGATCTGTGCAGATCCAATATTGCTCGGCGTGCAACACGGTTAAGAAATTGTCCTATTAAGTGTAGTACGTCATCCTGGTTCCATCCGTCAAAGCCCATCTGTCCCAGCATATCCCTCCAACAACAACGAAGTGGAGCACAGATACCTCCTAAAATGCATGGGAAATATGCCCAGCCAATGTCAACAACATCTTGGGTACATGCTGAGAGTCGTTTCGACTCTACTTTGTCCTTTGCTATAGCAAGTATATTTGCTCTTGTCATGCCCGTAACTGGATGGCAAATTGGGGAGCGCCGTCCAAGGGACACAGGTGCATACAACTTTAGGGCACGGACAATATGAGGACAGTCAAGCTCTAGCGACATAGGCTCCATCTTGTCATCTGCATGTAGTGCAGCAAGTATACGGTCTAGCTCTTCCTGCGTATGAGACCATGGACGTGGCGGAAGTGCAGGAGATCCTTCTTTGCACAATATCCGAAACATGGAGGACCAACCGCAATCCCTGTCCTCCAATCGCATCTCCCTTTCGCAGTCGTACAGTTTAAGCTGGCCCAGAACATGTGACTTCCGCCGGTCCTTTAGTGCAATTTCCGCATTGAGTCGTTTGGAGGCATACAAAGCCTTATCCTTGAGGTACTGCAGGTAGTGCTCTAGCTTGGTAAGTTCGGAGTTTTTTCCGTCGTGGTTTATCAACTCAATGTAAGGATTCCAGGGCTTCACAGACATCATAACAAAGTTCACGTCCTCTTTTTGTCGTGCCTCAGATTCCCCCTGGACCTGGAAACATAATAGAAAAGGAGATCGAAGACATTCATTGTGTTAATATGAGAGTGTGAGATAAAAAAGATTTGAGATGCAGCGAGAATACAATGAGGATTGTACACGCATGTACGTGTGATTCTTTCCATGCTATCCATGAGCCTATAGAGGCAAATATGAGCCCTCCTAGCTTGTCTCTTGCTTCTAGTCTCCGAAGCTCGACCATGCATTCTTCATGGTTGTGCAAGAGTTTGCGATCAATGATAGTGCTGACCGGTGATTCCTGGATCAGGTGATACAACCCTGGGCAACTCTTAACGTGGGGAGGTGGGCCAATGTTCAGAAATGTGTTTTCCACTGTTAAAGAAGCTACGTAACGTTCGGCTTCTTCTTGTACGCCCTCTCGAGTAGCATCAACAAGAAACGTATAAGTCAAAATTGGCTCATCTTCATGCACTACATCAGAATGAAGGGCTCCTTTTCCCGACCCAACCTGTGCAGAGGAAACAAATGGAGAAACGTCCTTGTGATATTCTGACTGTAAATTGGTGGAGTTAAGATTCTCCCTAACCCGTGATAGCACCTCCTCCGCAGCCTCCTGGTCCTTTTTTCTCTTCCTTGCTCCAGCCAACGAAGTACTCTTCTTTTTGACGACTTCTTCAAGATGTCCCTTTGTTTGAGGAGAAACAGGCGGTGCCCCGACGCGGTCTTGTTTGGAATATCTAACCCAGAAATGCGGCTCGTCTGAATCAGAACCTTCCTCCTCGTACTGCACTATAGACTTACTGCACCTCGAGAACTTCTCGTGCACTACTGAGGTCTTTGCCCTCTCAGTTGACTCTTTTACGGTGCAGTCCTTTTCTTGTAAACCATTGTCACCTGGCGCTGTCCTGTAGTGCAAGATCCATCCTTCCGTGGCCTGACATTGAGAATATCTGCATCCTTACCTGTCCCTCGTCTCACTTCCTTTACAGAGTCCTTGTCCTTTTTGGTTACTGGCTGCACTACACGTGGTAGCTGTACCCTCGGATTCCATGGTCGGCAACCCTCTTTCTCTGGGAATGTCAAACGAGCTTCATGTAAGATTCCTTTAAGTACGTGTTGTTCACTTTGAGTGAATGTAGGATACATTTTCAAAACTCCAGAACCAACTTCCCTCCACTTGCCACATTGATCCTTATAACGATGATAAGAAATTGCATTCTTATCACTAAAGTCCTCGTGACAGTACTTACACCAGTAGTAATAACGCTTTTCGCGGCCATGTGGGTTCTCGTAAAAGTGATAACGGCAGGTGTAGTGCGCCTCGACTACAAGATCTTTGTATTCCCGCTCAGTATAAAGACAAGCGCATGGTACTCTACCCTGCTTTAACTCAGCTCTGTATACCCTCTCGCCTCCAACCGTATACCCCTTGCCATGTGTAAAGCAGCGATTCTGAGAACTACAGCATTGTAGTGGCCAACATTTAATGCGAACTAGGTCGACTTAGTTCGCATTAATCCTTTGGCAGAACGTGACGTACCTCTTGTAGACTTTGTGGTCCATTCCTTAGTAGCATCTTCGAGGTCTCCAGTCCCAGCCTGTCTATAAGACGCTTATCCTCATTGGTTATTAATTTCTCGTCCACGGGAAAAAGAATTCTGGGTCCTGTCACTCCATCACCAAGGAAAGATATCGAACCTGAACTTACGGCTACAGGCAACCGTTGTCTACTGTGAGCTGTACCTCTGCTACAGCTCCTGGCCTGTCTAAGTTGACCCTGTGAAGAATCTTCTTTAAACTGCACGTCTAGGTCCGTAGAAGCATCAATGCCTTCCTTCGCCGCATCCCTTAGCCCCAACAATGGTCCAATCGCGGCCTCAATACTCGTGTCACCTACAGGAACCTGGTGCGACGATGCCCTTGTTAATCTCCGGCTGTTATCTACAACCCACCAATACGAGAAGTGATAAACATTCAGAACGTGTGACAACGCACAGAGAATTTGTATATTGATTGAACAAAATACCACCTACCCTATGTAGCATAAATCATGAAAACAACGTCCTGGCAAGCCTCTCCAACCACCTACAGTCCTAATCAAAGAGAATCCCAATATTCACCTATAACCCTAAACAACATTAAAAGAAGGGACAACTTCCACCTCTATTGAGCATCCACTAAAATCTACTATCCAATTCTTGCTGTTGTCTTTACATGTCGGAATCCAGCATTTCACAGACCTGAACCCGACCACCCACCTCAAGGAAAAAAAGTTACATCCAAAGAAAACATGAAGGCGTACTAAACCCTAACCCTGGTTTCTTGAATCCTCATCTCTCACCTGACTCCATGCTGCCGTCTCAACTTCAACACTATACTCTACCACAACCATTGCCGCGCCTCTATCCCCTCTGAAACTACGCTACATGAAGAACCCAGAACCCAGAACCCAGAATTGTAGGATCACGTCCAGATCGCACCCCACACGAGCTCTGTCCCTCAATAAAGACGGAACGACTTCTGCGATGGAAGATCACGATTCGAACCACGGGACCTCCTCTCGAAGACCAAAGCAGGCCTCCTTGTAGAGCAGCGGCTGAGCAGCACAAGTCAACGCCACGAAGGAGAACTGATGTACGAAGAGTCACCCACCTAAACAAGGGGTCACTTTTATGTTGTTTTCTGAAGTCAGAGTTCTACCTACGTTGTCTGGAAACCCCCAATTTGTACGGTCTCCTCTATTCCACCCATGGTTTAATAAAACCATGTCGGATGGAGGACATATATAATCTTTATGTACCACTAAACAACTCATTATATGGATATTAAATCGCATGAATACATTCATTGACTATCGATGATCTTCAAAACTTCATATTTGCATGTAACATTTTCTTGAATATCCGTATCACCATATTATTTCTCACATATATGAAATTATTTATAATCCTTATATATCACTAAGGATTGATATTTATATTCTTGAACTTTATTACTGCTCGGATTTTATTTTTTCATTTACCCAGTTAATTTTTTTTTCTAGTTATTCAAACTTATATCTCATGAATATAATCGTTCACCCTAGCCTACATCATTTTTGTGTCCCTTCATATCATTTGTTCCATATACATTACTTCAATCCGTGCAATTGAACCTTGACGTTCATTTTCCACCCTGGCCCAAGAAAGGATGACATTCTTCATTATATATAATTTATTATTCTTCACGATCCCATTTGCAAATGACTGATACATTAATGTATCGGGTAATTGTATTGAATTACCCAATTTTATTTTAACATTTATTTTTCATTATCCTTCCCTTCAAACGTTTATCGTTTTGTTTGAGATCCTAATTCCTTAGTGCATCATATACAATTAATCTTATCGTCTTAAAGTGTTTCCTCTTAATTTTATATTTCCTTCATAATTTCCTTATATTTTTCTTTGCTTGCATTTAATTTTTTATTTCAAAATTTATATATATATTTTTAATTTTCCACTTTATGACCCTACTCTTTCTCCACATTAATCCTTTGATTTTAATCTTATGTTTCCCATTACTTCCATACATTAGATTATAAATTGCTCATTGTCCGGGTTGGTATGTATTATATTTTGACCCTAAACCATTTTGTGCTTTTTTTGGAATAAATTCTCCACTTCAATGAATCGTGTCTATTCTTTCTTATACCATTAATCTTAGCTAATCAGTTTTATTTTCCCTTTTCACATTTCCCTTTAATTTTCTTTACTTCAACATGTTAATCTCTTGATCGTTTAATCTTGAATGTTATTTTTACTTTTATTTAAATTGCTTTATTAATTATTATTTTATTTTTCTCTTTTTCATAGAGGGAAATGGTGTTCTTCCATCGCAATGAATTTCCTATTTTCCTTTCTCTTTTGTTCTATTCATTCGTTTAAGTCTGTGATTAAATTTTCCACTGGAATACCTCATCTGTAATTTATTTGGTTCCCTTGAATCTTTGATTTATAGAGATACATATGTTTTTAAGTTACAATGTGAATAATCTTTATTTTATTTTTTTTTATTTTTTTTTAATTTCCTTAAAAAAATCTCCGTAATTTATTTATCTTTTGATATGTTTCTGTAATTTATTTATCCTGTAAATATTCAATAGTCCTTCTCAAGCTGAACACCCTAGAAAACACTTGAGTCATGTCGCAGATCCGTGACTTTTTAAGTGAAATTTAATTTGAAATATACATTCAAAAATACAAAGCCGATGCCAGAAAATGGCTGGAAAAATTATTTACAAAACTACGTTCAGCACCGAGTGTCCTACAACGATCAAGGGCTTCCAACGTTGTCGCCATACAATCCTACGGAAACTTCACATTTGTAGGGACCCGCCATCCCGCAACGTAGTGCAGATACTATAGCGTTGTTCAATGCATTCCGTAACGCTAACACCTCATTGTGATCAAAACACTCCGAAATCTGCACATCGTTCCACCATTCCCGTTGATGTCAAACAGAATTCATATATCCTCCTCTTGAACCCATATTCCTCATAATATAACACTACAGCAACCCTACTACCGCACTACAACCACTGCAGCACTACAACCAGCACAATATTACAACCACTACAGTAGTACATTCGCTACAACAGACTACTTATTCAAACACCACAATGTGCACTTTACTTACAACTTCCTCCCAGATCCTCTCATCTGCGGTGGTCCGCTTCAGATAGTTAGTCAACATCACTATGTAGTAGGCCACATAAAATCCGCATGTCCAGTCATCAGGCTGCTGTGGACAACTGGCATGGACCCAAGACTTTATAGATGCGGCTCTCTTCCATTCAGTTGTACCCGGACCGTGCCCATTCGCCATGCACTACACTTTGGCCATTGATTCATGAAGACGTTGTGGCCCGTGAAAATTG
The DNA here is from genome assembly GCA_014871385.1 of Ceratodon purpureus. NCBI lineage: Eukaryota > Viridiplantae > Streptophyta > Bryopsida > Pseudoditrichales > Ditrichaceae > Ceratodon > Ceratodon purpureus. Next base: position 20,830,775 of record CM026426.1, on the reverse strand, counting down.
GGATTGGTATAGTAACTAGAATCAAACTTGAAGAAGCCCTCATCTGAAATCACCGCCAAACTCCAATGCCTGCAGTCAAATACAGGAATGAACAAAATCTTTCCCCTAAATTTGGCAATATAAGTGTTCGTCTCATAGAATCCACGTAGTGTCTGTGCCGAGAGAGAGCAATTAGTAAGGGCCCTCAAGGACACTGCAAACTCTGTCTTGCAAATAAGCGCGGCAGCAGGGATATCTCAACTAAACTAGGCTGCAAACCAATCAATCAATGACGGACTCAACCCCATGCCACAACAATCAAGGATATCCAGGTCTGGCTCCAAGGTCAGCCTGATCTTCTCTCCGCCAAAAGAGAAGTCCAAGTATCCTCCACTCTCTTGGCCACCTTCTAGAGAGATTCGTTCCTTTGACATATTGAGTAAACTGCAATGATAAAAATCCCTTTATTTATAATTTCGGAAAATCCATGTCCAATACAATGCTACAGTGAGCAAACTGCTACATGAACTACATGCACTATAGCTAGGGATAGGTACTGTTTTGCAAGAGCAAACAAGACGAAAGTAGTGCATACTTTGCACATGGCAATAGGAAGTTACGGACAAGAGAATTGTAGGGCTACACTACCTACTAGGTGTGTGATACTCTGCTGTAGCTGGTCCATGCACTACAGCAACGTCCCTTGTAGCATCCATGTTTGGATCACCCTCCTCTCCCACCTGAACCTCAATCGTCCCCAACGGTGCTCCTCGGATGTCCCCATCAATCAGAGCCGTAGCCATATCTTGAAACGAAGTCTCCCCACTGTGATCATAATCCAGTAGACGCATAGGAGTAGCTGAGTACGTAGATAATCCCTGTCCGAGCCTCAACTGAAGATGGCATGGGGTTTTACGATGCCACTGGCTACCACCGTCCTCCACTACCACTGGAGCTGGTACCTTGATGTGCTCGCAAAGAAGGCGTCTCTCCCTCTCCCCTGACATCGCATCTGGAGAGACCGCAATCTGAGTCCAATCCAAATGGTGCTGAAACTGCAACCCTACAATCTGGGACATCTGAGGAATGTCCAAATGATCCATGTTAACAGGGCTAGACATCGACGATGACTCTGGAGCACCTTCATTATTGTACCCAAGAACCTTGAAAGCTATATCTTGCTCCTTGGTATGTAGCTCCGTCACTGCATCCACAACCTTCTCTACATATGGCCGTAGTGTCTGTGTAGGTGGCTCTTGGTTCTCCAACCCGAGCATCGGCCAACCAAGGTCAATATTCTCCCTCAACATGTGCACCCTCGAAAACACCTAACATTGCAACCAAAGACACACTACATGTCAGCCCCAGATATATAGATATTTGAACTGCACTACAGCACTACATAAATGTAAACTTCAACTCCGTTTATCAGCATTGCTTACCTCTTCACATTGGTGCCGCAGTGCACCTGGATCCTCGGGAGGTGGGGTATACCACATCGCAGCCACTTCGAGTCTATGGTCTTGCATTCGCCACAGATCTACAAGAGAACGTCGAGCAATTTTCTTCATGAAATCCTCTATCTTCTGCAGCACTACGTCCTGACGCCAACCTTGAAACCCCATCAGTGCGACCATGTCTGAGCAAGAAGTATAAGTCGGTTCCTTTGTAATCCCAAAGGTACATGGAAAATATGCAAATCCAATATCAACAGATCTTGGGCGCATACAGACAGGCGCCACGACTCCACTCCATCCCTCGCAATCTCCAGGAGCCTCGCCTTGTCATACCGTGAACTGGATGTGCTAGTGGTACACCACGCCCCTCCATCATCCTCATGTAAAGCTTCAGAGCACGCACCACGTGTGGACACTCTACCTCGAAGGTGGACTTGTTCTCTCCTACCTCCTCGACAAAGACCCTCATGATCTCTTCCAATTCGGTTGAGGTGTGCTTCCAAGGGCGCTGTGGTCCGCCAATTGGGGGGTCCCTGAGAAGAGTTTGATAAAGAGGCGACCAGGACCAGTCGTTCTCCTCATCAATGGAGGCACGCTCTAGAGACTCAAAATCTTCCAATGCTCTCTGTACATATAACTCTCTGAATTCTTGCACTGCTGCTACCTTATACTCCTCAAACTCCCTAGCCTGTTTCTTGTACTGCAAGAATTCACTGAGTCTCTTCAGCTCAGTTACCCTTCCTTCATTGTCATGCACAGTCACGTAAAGGTTCCAGCAGCTTGCTGCACGATGAACCAGTGTTTGTACTCCTTCTTCTTCCTCACAAGTGGTGTCTGGTCCCTGCTCATCACAGATGATACAACCAAACAGCGTCAATACCTCACAAACAAACTAATCCTTTCCACTACACGAATGGTCGCACTACAGATTGTCACATATAAATATCGCACTACAGATTGTCTCATGTAAGTATCGCACTACAGACTATTATCAGAGGGTAAGTACAGCGTACCAGACGCGCCATGCGCCACTGAATCCAATGACCCAAAGCTTGGATAATCTTCACCCCGAGTTGCCCACTAGCTTCCATACCGGTGAGCGTTTCCATACATTTCTCCGGTGCAGTCAACAACACCTTGTCAACAACCGGGACTGGCCCTTCCATGAGAAGGTGATAGAGACCAGGTGCGGACAGTGGCTCTGGAAGAGGATTTACATCCTGTAGGTCACCTATAGTTAGCAGGGCTGCACGACTTTGTGCCGCCCGAATGACCTCGTCTCTCCTAGACCCTCTAAACTGAGCTACTAATGGGCGTGGACGAGGAGTACAGACCCTTTCAAGATCCCCACCGTCACCAACGTCAATAAGATCCTCGAGAGGGACCTGCTCTCTGTTTACCTCTTCTTTCTCACCGGCCACAAAGTCTAAATTCCTTCGCACTACATGGAAGGTGGTGTCTTCGTCCTCCCCTCCTACTTCTTGTGCGACGTTCAACTCGCATAGACCCAGTTGCCTCCCTAGGTCCGAATCCTTCACTGTCCAACTGCTCCAACTGTATACTCTCGGCCGCTGTCCCTCCTAGCTCGGACTCATAGGGCGCCTTCTCTGACACTGATGTATTGTGTTTCCTACAGAATCGTTTTTTCCCCTTTTTTCTCTGGTCCCCCACCTCCTCGCAATCTCCATCTCTCCTACTCGGGTCTATAGCCGGAGGCTTCTTCCTTTGACTCCTTCGCACTACACTAGTACCGGACTGTATTGTGACTGCAGTGTCGTCTTCCGATTCGGAACTTTCGGGCGTCTTCATCCTTCTCTTTTGCCTCCTGGATGGACGCGTCGACTTTAGTTCCTCCACTAGGTCTTTCAATGTGGGCGACCCCGGTCCCTCCCGAGTGTTGTTCTTTCTCTGTCTACCGCCACCTGTAGCTGTCCCTCCAACCTGTAAGCCCCTCAAAGAAGATGACCGTGGCAGCTTTGCTTCCACACCACCCGAAATCGCCACCTCTCCAAGTCTTGGAGCCCAGGGTCGTTTCCCTTCAAATTCTGGGAACTTCAGCCCATGCTTCAAGAGTATGTGCTTCACCGATTTTGTGTCACTGGTCTCAAATGTAGGGTACATCTTCAACACCCCCCGTTTTCCACCTGTCAATGTCTGCCAACCTCTACAGAAATTTTTGTGTCGATGGTAGGAGAGAGCGTTCTTATCTGAGAAATCCTCGTAGCAGTACCTGCACCAAAACCATCTTCTCTGCTCCTTTCCATGGGCACGGTAAACATGATATCGGCACTTGTAATGTGCTTCCACTACAAGCTCCTCGTACTCTTCCTCTGTAAACAGGCACACACAATTTTTAGCATGACCCTAGGTTAGGGTGAACCTGTACAGATTCTGGTCCTTCACCTTCGTACCAGCTACCAACCCGATTGGCCCGTTCACAAAAATATCCCACCACCTATCCCATCCAAGCTCCGCAATGAGCCTGTGATCCCCATTAACCTTGAAGGTAGAATTGGATCGATCATTTCAAAAATCTCCTCCTGTAATGCCGACGCCATATCCCTCAACACCTGGATTTGCAAGTGGTTCACTTGACACTCCCTCTGTGCTTCCCTGCCAATCTTGCGACCCGTCACGATACGTCTCAGTCCTCATTTCCATCGCTCTAGTTGTTTTTAAACTCGTCCAAACTGCCTCGTCTCTTCCCTATGTAGTCTCTGTCCATTAGAAATAGCGCACAAGTTGCTTTGGTTAGTATACAAATCGTTACTATTTTCTACTTGCATCCACCATAAAACCCCTAAACCCCCCCAAACCCTAAACCTAGCATTTGTAAAATCAGTCGCTCACATTCCACCCAACCAGTTCCCTACTTCTGCCAACAATCTACTAAACCGATATTCCTCCTCGAGCACTCCACCACGAAGACAATCCATCCATGTCAGACCGGATTGAGAACCCACCTAGCTCCAAACACCCCGTAGCCTCCACACCACATGCAAAAGTGGAAATCAACACGCACCCCAGGAGCCTCTCAACGTTCGCATAACTATCGCCCTCCTTCAACGCATGCTGCACTGTCTGCCAACTCCTGCATCTCCAAGACCAGCTTCTCGTCACGCAACTCCACCCTGCACTCCCACGTATCAACTCACATCAATCCAATCAGTGCCCGCCACTGTGCCACACCCATTATCCCGACCACTCCACCCTAAACCCACCAAAACTGCCCCACCAGTTCATACTATCCCACCCATCTATTCAACCATCACATGCCACAAAACCCAGAACACACCACAACCCAACCCTAAACCGCCATTCCATAGAACGCGTCAAAACTTCATACCTCGACTCTTGGTCCAGTAGCTCTTCCAGCTTCCTTGTGCTTGGCACCTCTCCCAACACCTAAACATGGTATCACACTGTCAAACGACCGCCCACACGCACGATCTCCTAAACACCTAGCTCCACCCTCAACAACCCTAAACAAACCAGTGCTAAACTCAACTGAACCCGCGCATTCCAGCATCCAAGATCACACTACTAGGGAGTACATTCGAGCAGTGACCCAGCACTTGCTTCAGTGCGACAAATAAACACCCCAAAACCCTCTACCAAAATCAATAACACCATGCCTCAATTTTTAAATGAGCAACTCAAATGTACCTGAAAACCCTAAATTTTTTGAAGTCGGAATTCCAAGCCCAGCATCCATTAAGCTCAATTCGATGACGTCGCCTTCGGCCTGTTTCCCTCACTTCCAGTCCGGAGCTCTGAAGAGACCCTCGGCCTTGTGCGCCATCGACTCCCCCAAATAATACTACGTGAAGAACACCTACACCCAAACCTCGAAACCTCGCCACAGCCCGAGGCAGCGCACTACACTCAGGTTCCAAACCTACGAGCGAAACTCCAATGCAGCACAAGGCAGATGAATGGGGGATGAGATCTCAAAACACGAGTCTGTCACATCCAAGAACCCAAACCCGGGCTGGGGAGAAAGGGACGGGTCCGCCAGCTCCGACCCGGTCAAGGCGGTGGGGCCGGGACGGGTGGACCACCGGCGCGGGCCCCAGCTAAACCACATGACCCGGCGGGCCCGTCCCCGCCACCTTTTCGCGGGCTGCCCCTCCTTCCCTGACATTGCTAATTTTTGGGGTTGGAGGGGGGGTCGATAACGTAACGCGTTGCGACAGCTGTGTATTTTACTTTGCTACATGTCAAAAATGGACACTTTGGTGATAACCTAGAATAATATCTTAATCAAAGCTGACAAAGTGCGCTTGCAGATAGTGTACTAAGGTGTACACACCCATGACGGATAATGGACCCATGATTGATATGTAGGCTTCTCCATTGCAGAGCAATGGAAAACCAGTAACCAATGTAATTGATGAACAGTAGATTTAGGATGCATCCTCCAATAGAATGCCTCTGTGAGTGTTATGGACATGTTGTTCTCTACTCTTGTTGTTGTCAGTCATTGGTACACCTATGTGTTAGTCATGGGTCAGTGCCACTTTTGGACTAAAAAATTTGTAGTCATTTAAATTTTATTGAATTAATTTTGAAAAAGTGTTCATTCTTCATGAACCTTATGATGGTACGCACGAAAAATAACTCCTTATTGAAAACCCAAGATTTACTATGCTGATATGCTTAAGTGATCGGTCATAGGTGTGTATACCTTACAGCATGATTTAAGAACATTTGTGCATTTGGCCATACAAAGCATAACAATCCTCAAGGGATCTTACACTCTCCGCCCATATACGTTAAAATGTTTTGATCTACTTGAAACTAAACCCAACGTACATTGTAAACATCATTTCGACAATCTATCCTTATCTCAGTTACTTAACGAAGTCACACTGTGACTAAGCAATCAAAACCAGTCTTAAGCATGGAAAGACTTATAGCAAGAGAGTCCAAAACATCATCGACACATTCAGCCAGCTGCAAAAGTTGACACCGATCATTGCTCTCGAAATTCATCGAACTATGAACCGTTGAAATATTACATCCTGCTTGAAACATCCCCACAACCTACCACTATCTCAATTATTAATTATCACTGTAAACGAAGTTCCACGACCTTGAAGCAAATCAAGGAAGTTCGTATGATCCAACATGCGGTGAATTTACAGATGAGGCAAAATCCACACGTCGGTGGGAAGGTCACGAATGCCGGATCAGGTCTTGTCTAGATTAATCGACTCATGATAAGTTTACGAGGAAGACGGATCGCGGCGTTGCAGCGACGTGAAGGCCATGTTCTTGTCGAGGCCCTCGTTGCTCTTCACTGTGAAGGAGTCGTAGCGCATGAACATCTCGGCAAGGAGCAGGCGGCCCGTGAGCGGCACGATGTCCTTCCCGGCGCACTGCTTGGTCATGACGGTGGTCTCGTCTGTCTGGCGCCCGTTGCTCCACACCAGGTGGTGCAGCAGCTTCTCCCCCTCCGGCCCCATGAACCGCTCCGCCACGAACTTCTCCGGATCCTCCTTGAACACCTTCGGGTCGCGCGACACCATGTAGTTGCACCCGCCCAGAAACTCCCCCGCCTTGATCTGGAACCGCGCGTCGTGCGACTCCACGATGAAGTCCTTCTTCGCCCGAGCGTACTGGAACGGCACCGGCGGCAGGAACCGCAGCGCCTCGTACACTGTCGACGCCACCAGCGGCATGTCGCTCATCACTGCTTTCATGGTCACTCGCTCATCATCCCCTTTCGTTGCCGCTCGCACTTCCGCCCGAATCTTCTCCTGAAGAGCAGCTGCCGAGCAAAATCCATCATCACATGGTTAAGCCTTTATTAAGCACATGTGGAAATGGTTGCATCGTGGTATGTTTTTGTCCAAACCGAAGAGTCAATCCATCATTGCACATGGTTAAGCCTTAATCTAGATGTCAGGCTATATGATGAAGCACATGGAAATGATTGAATTGAGGAGTGTTTTCTTTTTGTTATTGAAGGTGAGAAGTGGCGCTTACGGTTGAGGCCGACTTGCTGGATGACGATGGGGAAGAAGCGGCAGAAGCCGCCGTGGCCGTTGAGGACGAGGAAGAAGATCAAGTTGTGGACGGCTTCCTCTTTCGTGAGCCCATGTTGTTCGCTCGAGATGAGCGTCTCGTCGGCGTAGTTCTGGAGAAACGCCACGCATTTGTCGTAGCCGCCCTTGGTTAGCCGAGCGGGGATGGGCGCGACGTGGAGGAGCTCCTCGAGGTAGAACGGGAGTCCGGCATTGCCGATGGGGACAAGCTGGAACGCGGTCCACTTCTGTAGGTCTGCGCAGAGGGGCTTCTCGGAGTCGGGGACTCGGGGATCGTCGAAGTCCGCGGCCGTTATGGCGTTGATCATGAACCGGAAGAGGGCCTCCGGAAGAGTGGGGTTCACGGGCGCGAGCTGCTTCTGCTCGATCTTGTACTCCCACTGCACGAACGCGTTCGTGATGGCTTTGCGAAATTCCGGCGCCCACTTCGACGCGGATTGTTTCAGGAGCTCGAAGCACCACCCCTTCAGCTGCTCGTGCTTCTTGTCGCTCGGATCCAGGTACGCGCACAGTTCCAGCCCGCCTGTGTACGCCGTGCTCGGCATGTACGTCCCCGCGAACGCTTTGTACTTGTCAACCTAACCACGATTCCCACACCAAATATAATCCTCCTCCACCTCAATCACCTACTCAGCCAATGCAGAACTTTCACCTCCGCATTGCAGAGCTCGAAGAGCACAATCGCCAATTGACATTACCAACTTCATTCTACGCTTGCACGATGCACATACCTTCTCATTGTCGAACACGGTGGGGTAGCTCTTCTGGTCCAGGAACATCACCACGCGCGAATCCGTCCATGGCCACCCGGGCGGCATGTTGGTCCGCAAAACAGTGCTATTATACCTCTTCATCCGGTTCGTCCAAAACGTCGGCTCCTTCTCGAAGAACAAGTATCGCCATCTGTTCACCAATTGCGACACATACGGAATCCCATACCCACCTGCACACCAATCCCATCACCTTAGTACTCCTCCGACCACATTGGCAACACAGAATCCAAATCCATATCACTCTCACAGACGTACCAGGGATTTCTCGCAATGGCAGCTCGCTATCCCGCACCATCTCCTCGCTCTTCGCAGGCGCTCCACTCGTCCCAACGCTTCCGAGACTAGCCGACGTCACAGCACCACGACTGAAATTCCGTGAGCTCGATCTCGACGCCAAGTTGCGAGATGACAAGGAATGACAAACGGCAAGCCGAGAGCTGGACCTGCAAAGCAAAGACGACGCCTCCATCATATCAAGCTCGGTGATGTAGCTACCGAGCTTCCAGATTCATAGCAACAGTTTAGCAGTTTCGCAGATTAGCAGATCACGACGTTCGCTCCGGAGAAGGTACATGTCGGATTACTTAGTATTATCTTATTGCTGTCCATTTCGCCCACACTTGCGCATTCTCGTGCGCTTCGGAACGTACCCTGATTGATATTTCCTTCGGAGGGTGTCGAACTTATCCCCATCGGGTACCGCCCAAGCGTGGACGAGCATCCCACCTTTTTCATGCCGCGCATGTGACACGCTTTCGGACCTCCACGTGAGACCTGCCTGAACGCCTCTTTTTCACACAGCTTGGTCATGCGTCACGTTAATCACCCCCATCAAACTTCTATTTGAGGGCACAGCCGCTGCCCGTGGCTCGCTGCCCGGTGATGGGTCCCTTTATTCAATAGTGGACCCAGGGTTTGGAGCCGGGTCAAGGAAGGTTGACCCGTTAAAGGGTCTGGCTGTCAGGCCGGGCCCCTTTTAGCACCTATTATTCAAATGATGGGTCCATCATGAGCCATGGACGGAATTTTCACACGGATATAATGGATGATATTTGATGCACTACCCAGCATAGAGAATATGCTTAGTGGACTATTTGATTTCAGTGTAGTGCGATTGTAGCTGTAGTGCAATTTTCCATGCACGGCACAATGTTGCACTATGCTGCATGGTATGTGGTAATCTTGGATTTGCGGGTCCTACTAGGTCTGTTTTAGATATTATGTAACATTTTGTCCTACAAATGTAATTCGATACGTAGTGCAAGGACATTTCTGTGATGCCGGAAATTTCGGATCTCACAATTTTGAATATGGCACTAAATCCTCCCTATAAAAAAAAGGATAAATTGGTGCTCCTGGCCACATATTCCACTGTCTTCCACGTTTTAGAAATCATAGGGTTTGTTTGAAGTGTAGAGATTCTTTCCGAGTGATTGTTTTTGTTTGTATAGGTGAGTTTGTTAGTTTTCTTTGTTGACCTAGTTGAAATATAAGGGTGATATGGCAATAGAGGGGTCCTCAATGGTCGAGTTTAGTAGTACATGTTCTAGCGAGGTTGACACAAAGTGTGATTACTTCTATGAGCGAAATAGAGAGTGCACGGTATCTGCTTTAGGAGCGTCACGAGTTACCTTGTTTAGGGGACCTAACAAGCTCTTCCGATTACAAATGGAAGAACGTCCTAGGTAAACATGCGTTAGAAACACATGGAGTGAGCGCTTTACTAGACCATATGCTGAACCATGTTGATCTCAAATGATTGTCATGTGGTCCTTGGTCAGTGGAAGTAGATTCCTCACAAAAGACCTTGATTTGTTGATCTTGCTTGTAAGAGAGATTGTCACCCAGTCTCAGTGTTTTCCTAACCGGACCTGATCAACACTCTGCATTGCTTATAGAGATAGCGCTATTGAATGCCCCAATTAGTAGAGATATTTTTGTCTAGGCAAACGACGTCTGCAACATAGCAAACAAGCATGTACAGGGGACTTGGATGAAGTACAAAGAGACTGCTAGCATTAGGCTCTGGAAGGACAAGATCGTCAAAGATGTTTTCTTTTATCAAGAACTCGGTCTGCTGGATATCAACAAAAAGAAACAAAACGAAGCCCCCTTCACCCTCAAAATTCAGACATCCTGGCCGAAGGCTATGCTTGTGAAATTTGGCCACAGAAGTGTTATTTGTGTGGACGCCAGGTTTAGTACAAATCACACCCAGGTGAGTGGAGTTTTTCATAACCTGAGGAAGTAGTCATTTTGTTTGTGTATGTGTAGTGCAAGGGGAGTACGTAGTTTCTAACTTTTGCATGTCCCTAAACCTAGATCTAACACCAAACTCCTTGATAGTATGATTTGACGCAGTATCCATTATACAACGTTATAGTGTTTGACGAATGGCGGAATGGTATTCCGGTTGCTTATTTCATTATCTCTACTTTCAATGAGAACGCCTTGAAAGCCGTGCTACAAGCACTAAAGGACAAAGCCTTATCTATCAAGTCTGACTAAGAGCCTTCTTCAATAATTGTGGAAACGCTCAAGCTGAATTGAACGTCCTAGAGTACAAGCTAAAGTCTGACTTTCTTTTCTTTTGAATTTGGAGCATGGTAATTACTCAATGATCACGTGTAGTGCACCTTTCTCACAACCACACTGCACTACATGGAGTTGTAGCCGAGGTCCAAGATCCTACTCTGTTTCAGGCACGTGGCTCAGAAGGCATATGCAAAGAATGGGGAAAGCAAAATAAGTCGGATAGATGATAGGGTGAATAACCTGAAGGATGTTGAAGACGTTCTGCATGGTTTAGGGTATGTTGCTAGAACGGATCCTGTGGCGTGGGCAGCTGGGCTAACAAGGATCTCAACACGATTAAGGACGCACTGCTTTTGGCTGCTAAGTTTATGAAATACATCGATAAGCACTGGAGGAAGAAAATTGGGAAGTGGTGTGCCGCAAATCAGAACTACCCTCATGCTGGACAAAACATAAATGCTAGTATTGAGTCTTTCCATGCTAATTTGAGAAGGGTTTTGTTGTTGGAGAAGCAAAGTTTCGTAGGACACCGATGGGATCGGTTAGCTGATGATCTCAAGAACAAGGTTACATGATAGTAGTGGTACGCTTGAGCCCTAAAGGAGTTTGGTTTCATTTGAACTATCAAGCAGGAGTTTCTAATTGCCAATCCTCGAGTCTAAGGGACGTATTTTGACGAGAATTTAGTTTTTGTACTGCAAAAAACTGTATATTAGGTAATTTATGTAGCACATGTAGTGCGAGTATTTGATGAACAGTACAAAACAATGACACCTGAAAACAATGACACCTGAACACAATGAAATTGAGTTTTGGCATGTTTTAATAAAAAATAGTTTTTCAGCTGTATATATGTTGTCTTCTCTGTGTCCTCTCCTTTCCCATAAACGCCATAAATGTGATAACAAAGCACATGATTTAGTACCTACATGACCACCTCTTGCGTTGTTTAGAACAACGAACGTGGGTCCATGCTCTCGCGTCGGAACATGCATTCTATGTCGGTGATCCCTCCAACCCACCAATTGCCATATACCATAACTTCTCTAAACACTCATGTAGCTTACGACCCCCCACAGAAACTCAGTGTCTTTGCCACATCATAGTCAAACTTTAAAAATACATGGTTTGAAAATATAGCTAAGCTCCAGTGTGTGTTGTCGATGATGGAACTATAACCGTCCTTTCCTTCATTCGTCTAAATCCCATTTTCTTACTAAAAAAACCATATAGTGTATAGGATTGTACTGCATAGCGTAGCATTGGGCCCTTTGGATTATTATGATATATTGTATAACAATTTGTCCTACACACAATGGTGGATACGTAGTGCAATGACAATTTTGTGTTGCCTGAAATTTCAGATCTGAGAATTTTGAAACTGGTACTACATCTTCCACGTACTAATGAGATAAATTGATGCTTCAAGTCACTTATTCCATGGTCCTCCGTGTTTCCTAAATCCTGATGTTAGTCTGCATCGCACAGATTTGCTGCTACTAAATGTTTGTAGAGGAGAGGTTGTTAGTTTCTTTGTTGATATGGTTGACATTTAAGGGTAAATATGGCAACAAAGGGGTCTTCGGTGGTCGAGTTTAGCAGTACTTGTTCTAGTGAGGATGATACACACTTTGATTCCTCCTATAAGCAAAACAAAAAGTACTGCATACCATCTCTAATGCTCCACCAAGTACCTGATTGCATTGATCTTACAGGTCTTTTCAACTATGAGAGGAAGAATGCCTTAGGTAGAGTTGCGTCAGAAATGCAAGAAGGGACAACAATACCAGCCCATATGGTGAAGTATGTCAATCTAGAGGATGAGAATGACTGTCATGTGCTCCTAGGTCGAAGGAAGCAAAGTCCTCAGAAGAGAGTGTCACATGTTGATATAAGGTGTGAGTGCTGCAAAGGTTATTAAGTAAGTTCTTAACTGCCCCGTAGTTTTTGGTTGTAGTGCAACATCGTGTATACAGTGTGTCCGGGAATAGATTTAGGGCTCCAGGTGTAGTGCATCCGTTGTATACGATCAACTCATAATAGGCTATATCTTTTGTGTGTAGTGCATGAATATCTAGTTATGTGTAGTGCATGCATATAAGCAGGCGGCGTCCCGTCGTGGTCTTGTTTGGAATACTTAACCCAAAAATGTGGCTCCCTCAAATCAAAAGAGTCCTCGTCGAACTGCACTACAGACTTGCTCTCCCTCGGAAACTTGTCTTGCACTACTGTGGTCCTTTCCCTATCAATCGTCTCCTTTATTACGCAGCCTTTTTTCTTATACATCTTTGTTACCTGGAGTTGTCGTGTAGTGCAAGATCTCTCCTTCCGTTGCCTGTCATTGAGGAGATCTGCATCCTTACTTGTCCCTCGACTGGCTTCCCTTAACAGAGTCTCTCGCCTTTTTGGTCTGTGGCTGTACCACACGGGGTACTAGTATCCTCGGGTTCCATGGACGGCATCCATGTTTCTCTGGGAATGTAAAATTTACTTCCTGTAAGATTCCTTTGAGTACGTATTGTTTACTCCGAGTAAATGTAAGATACATTTTCAAAACTCCGATTCCAACTTCCCTCCACTTATCATACTGATCCTTATTACGATGATAAGAAATTGCATTTTTATCGCTAAAGTCTTCATGATAATACTTGCACCAATAGTAACAGTGCTTTTCTTGGCATAGGTTCTCATAGAAGTGATAACGGCAGGTGTAGTGCGCCTCGACCACAAGATCTTTGTATTCTTGCTCAATATACAAACATGCGCATGGCACTCTACCTTGCTTTAACTCATCTCTTTGTGTATACCCCTCTCCCTCTCGTCTCCAACTGTAAACCCCTACAATGTGGAACGCAGCAGTTCAAAGGCCCACACCACATTCCTTGACAAAATTGAGTACAAAATTCAATGACGTAAAAAACGCCTTCAACTTACAGTGACGTACCTTTTGCAAACCTTGCCGTCTCTTTAGCACTAGCATTTTCCACATCTCAAGTCCAAGCCCATCTATTAGACACATGTCCTAGTTGACGACAAATTTCTCGTCCTCTGGAAATTGAATTCTAGAACTTGTCACACCAACACCAAAGAAAGATATAGAGCCCGTACTTAGGGCAGGGGGCAATTGTGTTTTGTTGTCACCTCTAGTCCCACTACGTCTCGAGCTCTGGCTAAATTGACTATGCGGACATACTTCAAAAACGAGGTCTGTGTCTGTAGAAGCATCACTGTATTCCCTTGCACCCTCTTGAAGACTCATCAATGGTTCAATTGCGGCCCCTATACTAGTTTCTCTTAGAGGAAGTTGTTGCAACCTTGCCCTTGTAACTCTGTGGTTGTTATCCACAATACACGAGATAAGAGAGAACACACACATTTAGAACTTGTAGCCATGAACTGTGAAGTTCCGAATTGTACCAGAAGGATCCCATTTACCCCTTCAGCCACCCATTGTGACCAAACAGTGGTATCACAACGTATTGCCAATCCTTTTATCTCATCCGCTCTTTGCATTAAGGGCAGTCCGTCTCATTTACTATAAACCCTAACCTTCTATAGAAAGAAACTAATCTGCAACCTCTAGTGATCAATCACAATGCCCAAGAATCAAATTCTTGGCGCAACACCTGGCTACCCTGCACGAGCCTTCCAAATGCCTCACCTCAACAACCCACCTGCAAAGAACAAAGAGAAAGAGAAGGACACACTCATCCCTAACCCATGTTTCTGGATTTCCTATCACTCACCTGATTCCATCCTCTTGCTCTAATCTTGGCAGCAAACTCCCCAACAACCATTGCCGCGCCTCTCTCCCCTCTAAGTCGACACTACCTGAAACCCTAAACCCAGGTTTGTAGGATCATGTTCAGGTTGCACCCTTCTCCAACGCTCCTCAAAAACAAGGCCGCCCAACATGCTGGTTGAGAAAGTCTTGTCTTCAATCAAGAGACCGCCCCCCTCGGAGGTAACCGCACCTTCCAGCAGGACAACAGTAGAGTAGCACAAGACAAGGCCACAAATGAGAGTGCCTATATGAATCAACCAAATGTCGAGGCATGCACTTGCTTTTATCTAATTATTTCCTTTCTCACGGTTTAGTGTCTCCTTCCTTTGTACGGAAATCCCCAATTTGCACTGTCTCATCCACGCCACCCACACCATATACCACTGCTAAGATCTTTTAAAAACCTCGGGCTCCAAAGTTTATAAATCATATGTTAATATAACCAAGCTTTGCATATACAATATTTCATCATTTTGAACATATTCTACTATTTCACCATTCCACCTATTGTTCTTCTAATCTTTTATTTATAAAAAATTTGAGTACGTGGTGTTGGTTTTTTTTTTTTTTTTATTTTTTTATTTTTTTTTTTTTATTTTTTTTACAATGTTATTATCTATTTTACTACTTCCGCTACCTCCGTAACAACATTCCTTGTGTGCATTTGCATTTTCTTTCTTCCAAGTGATAATATTCGAAAGCCATCAATTTGTTCTCCCTTCACTCTCATTTTATTTATTATGTTCTTCTCTAGGATGCTCTTATTATCTATCAACTCTGTACACCTCTCTTTTCCTTCAATTTTTTCCAATATACTTTGTCCATATATTTTTTCTCTTATATTTTCATGTACTATCATTTTTTGTTTTTCACTAATTTATTTTTTCTAATTATTCTCTTCTTTATTTAATTTTCTAATCTTTTAAATTTTTCCTTATTACTTCTTTATTTGATTTTGTTATTTATTCTACCTTGATATTGCTATTATTATATGAATTTCTCCAATGTTAACTTTGTACTCCTCACTACTTCTTCTATCTCATTGTATTCCTTTCAATTATTATCTTTTCTATATTTGATTTTTTTTGTTTTTATCTTAATAATTTTGCTTCTTTATTTTAATTCTTTTCCCTTAATATTACTATTGTTATATGTATTTTTTACTTAACTTCCTAATCATCACTACTTGTTTTATTTAATTCTTTCTCATCTAATTATTGTCCTAACCAATAAAAAATAACAGATTAGATTATTTTTTATTTTATTTTAAAAAAAAAATTATATAGTTATTATGTCTTAATATCAGCATTAGTATATGTTTTCCTCCATGAACTTCTTATTTGTTACTGCCTCTTTTATCTAAATTTCTTCCTTCTAGTTATTCTCCTCTTCATTATTTCATCCTCTAATATTTTATTTTTTATTTTTAACTTTATTTTTTATTTTTTTTATTTTCCTTAATATTATTATTATTATGTGTTTTTTTCATTTAACTTCCTACTCATCACTATTCTTTTTGTCTAATTTTTTCCCTTCTAATTATGCTCTTATTTTTAATGTTTCCTTCAACCCTTTCACTTTCAAAGTTTTTTCCTCCATTAACTTCGTAGGCATCACTTCTTCTTTTATCTTATCATTCCCCTTCTAACAATTTTCCAAAGAACTTTCTGCATTTAATTTGTTCTTATTATTTTTTATTCTCTTCTTTTTACTTTTCTTAAACCATTAACCTTCTCGATCGTATATTTTTTTATCCTATCACAAGTTCTTACCACGTTTCTTTTTGTTTAATTATATCCATTTTTATTTTTTGTTTTTTATTTTTTTATGGACATTTATATTTTTTATTTTTTTATTTTTATTTTTTCCTTCTTCTTATTATTCTTAAACCTTTATCCTTCTCTCTTTATTAAGTTATTTAATACTTATACAATATCTTACCTCTCCATTGTAGACTGTTTAATTAATATTTTTTATCCTAACACAAGATCTTACCTATTTCTTTTTTTTTATTAATTTAGATATTTTTTAATTCTTAATTTTAAAAATGTACATCTAATTTTGTTTTTTTTAATTTTAAAGTTTTCTTCTTATTATTCTTAAACCATTGATCGTCTCGCTTTTAAAATGTTATCCCTTCATTTGTTTTTTTCTAATTATTTTCTTATTCATAATTTTGCCTTCTAATTGTCTTTCCTCAAACTTCGGCCATTTTAGTTTTCCTCCTAATTTATCCTATGCATTTTGTTCTTCGCCTCTTCAATTATTCCTTTCCTTCTTATGTCATAGGGTCCCTTCATTGTTTCCCATGGATCTGTTTAAAACAAGTGGCGAGTCGGCAACCCACGTTTGTGACTTGATTTTGGTATTTAGGGATTTTTGTGATTTGTTTTTTAAAATTCACATTGCATTCATCATAGACCTATTACAAAATAAAACAGAGATATCTTGAAAGGTACATACTAAAATGTACAATTTTTTCGATTTACAAAAATGTGCAATAATAAAATTACAGCCAATCCATCAAAATTGTGGCAAAATGATTGAACTCATCGAAGCACTAGAGCATCTATCCTGCAACAATGAGGGGCTTCTTACCCAATCCTTATAGAAGCTGACGGTAACATTACACTTGCGGGGCCCCGCCATTCCGCTCAGTAGTGCAGATCCTTCAACAACGTCCGCAGTACAAAGACCTGGCTGTGGACTTGTGGTCAAAACATTCCGACATCCGCACACATGAAAACATCTCATTAACTGTAAACCGTAATCCTTGTAATCAGTCAAATGCCACGTGCACTACAACACAACAAGACAATGCACAAACTACACTACAGCACTACAATCACTACAATCACTACAACACTTCAGTCATTACAACACTATAGTCACTACAGCACACAATCAATACAACAGCCCAAATATCTAAGTAGCCTAATGAGTAGATAACTTACTCCCTCCTTCCACTCCTTCTCGTTTGTAGAGATTTCCTTCAAGTAGGAACATAGCATCACAATGTAACATGCGACATAAAATCCACTCGTCCTATCGTGTGGTTGCTGTGGACAACTAGCATGGATCCATGATCGTATAGATGTCGTTCTTTTCCACTCAGGAGTACCCGGTCCGTGTCCATTGGCCATGCACCAGATATTGGCCATTACCTCATGGGGATACTGTGGGCCATGGAAGTTGGGGTTAGTGTGATAACCCGAATCAAACTTGACAAAGCCTTCACTTGATATCATTGCCAAACTCCGATGCATGCAATCCAATACATGAATGAACAGCAAATTGCCCTTAAAATTGGCAATGTAAGAGTTGTCCTCATAAAATCCACGTAGTACATGTAGTGAGGCACTGCGATCAGTAAGGGCCCTCAGTGACACTATAAGTAAACTCTATCTTGCATATAAGTGTCGCAGGAGGAGTACTATCCTCAAACCATGCTACAAACCAATCCATCAATGGAGGACTCAACCCCATTCCACAACAATCTAATCAACATGTCTGCCTCCGAAGTCAACCTGATCTTCTCTTCACCAAAAGAGAAGTCCAAGAATCCTTCAGCCACACGGCCACCTTCTAGAGAAATCCGTTTTATTGCAATATTGAATAAATTGCAATAATAAAAACCCTTAATTTATATAAAATCAAGTCCAGGTCCAACTCAATGCTACAGTGAACATAGTGCTACATGACCTATACGCACTACAGTCTTGGTATACGCATTACAGACTTACTTAAGGATGAAAACCCTAAACTCCCAATCCGTCAAATCCTAGATGACAAACCAAGCCTCATTGAAAGAGGACGGGTTTGCCAGCCAAGACCCGGGTTGGGCGGCGGGCCCAGGACGGGTGGGCCATTGGCGCGGGCCAGGGTTGACTTCATGACCCGGCGGGGCCATCTTAGCCGCCTTTTTGCGGGCAGCCCCTTCTTCTCTGACATTACTATTTTTTTGGGTTGGATGGGGGGTGATTAACGTGACGCCTTGGTCATGGCTTGATCAAGTTTCGGAATGTCATAAACTTTTATTACTGCAATGTCATTGGGGTTGTTAAGTTAATCTACGATGAACTTCGATGTGTCTAGGATGTGTGTCGATGATTAGTCATCGTCGATCATGGCATGGTTTTACCGACATTCCACTTTCTGGATTTAACACTGCAAATCAACTTTCTGAATTTGACACTGCAAATCAACTTTCTGAATTTGAGCAAATTACTCAACCTTCTACTTCCTCAACAATGTGGGTACTTGACGGAATACTTAAGTTAACTGACTTTAGGCCAGATTTGCTACACTTCTAAGAACCAGTAACTGAGATACATAAGTTGAATATTTGAAAATTTACAGAAATCAGAATTGTGGAAAAAAAATGAAAAGAAAAATTATGTGAAATGAGTCATTACCCAAATGGCATTTGGGATCATTATCTCAATCAGCTGTGTCTATCAGTCATTGATCATCGATTCATCGATCATGGCATACTTTACCGACTTTCTACTTTCAGAATTTGAAACTGCAAATTATCAACTTTCTGGATTTATCACTGCATTTAACACTGCAAATTAATCAACCTTCTCCTTTCTCACCGATGGAAAACTGGGCCAGGGAGAATTGACCCCCACACTGGTACCTTACCGGATGAATGCCGTGGATGGTCCCTTCGGTATCTCATCCATCATGATCCAAGTAGGTAACCCATGGTTTGAACCCATGGTTACCTTGACATGTGGATGAATGGGGGCTTTTTGGCCTTATTGTGCAATCATCCTTATGAACCCACATCCATTTAAAGGAATAATTGCAACTTGAAATTGCCTTCCAATGAAATGAGAAAACCTAAACATTTTTGTGCACATAAATTGGAGTAGATATCACTTGTGGTTTCAAAGGAGATTTGTAAGTCAAGCACCTTTGAAGTTTTGAATGGGATATGTTTTAAACCTTTAACTCATTAGTTTTATTTGTTTTTATTTTATTGCATGCATTTAAAATATATGCACATTTGGATGGTTTATATTTTAAGAGCATGTTGTTGTAACAATTTAATAATTTTTTATTTTCTACTTTTATAGATGTTTTTGAATAATTACACAAAACAGAGATATAATTTTTTTGTAGAAATGCAATCATGATGGGCATGGCTTAGAGAGTTGTGATGTATTCTAAAGTTTCTATATGATGGGTATTTCTTCCATGAAGTTGTGATTTATCTCATATGTAGTCCATGATGGGTATTTCCTAGAAAACAAGATGCTCTTCAAAATCTCTATGATGGGTATTTCCTAGAGATTGTGATACATTTTAAAATTGCTCTATGATGGGTAAAACCAAGACAAGTAAACCCTAAAGATGGCGATGGAGTTAAAATTATGTTCATGATGGGTATTGTCTAGGGACTTAGGAGGTATGTCCAAGCACTACTAGAATTGCCGTCGTGAACGATTGCTGAAACGGGGCAAAAGCAAGTCGCGTGGGTCATTTTTTGAGTTGGACGACACAGTCGCCCAAAGCATCTCGTGTGGGACACCTGAGTCGCAATGAGCCATGTCATACGGGTCAAAAATCTGTAGTCGACTGAGTCGTTCAGGACAGGTTATGTTTGTCTCACATGTACCCGCTGATGTAGATAATCATCCATTCGAGCATGTCTGATTTGGAGGTTCTATATTAGTGTGCGACATACATTTGAGACGAAATGGAAATGTCTAATTTGACGTGATACTGTAATCGCGGACGTACATATCGTTCAATGTGTGTATGTTCTAAAATCTGCATACAGTGTTTCATTCTTGACTACGCGTGACAGTACACGTGGTATTAAACTTAAGCTTCCCCTGACTCTTTAGGGGCCCCATTTGGTCGGAGACATCTGTATTTTCCTCATTCGCTGTTGGTGAAGATGTAGTCCATTGTCGCCATTGATCTAGACGGCTTGTATTTAAACTTTTCAAATTTTTATAAAATTTTTAAAAACCAAAATTCGATTCGGATGAATAATTGTACGAAAACATTTCTATTTTTAATGCTTTACGATTGGACTGATGTATTCATTCTATTCGGCACGGTATTTTATGATCAAATAGTGTGGGTTAGTTGTTGTAGGAGATGTTCGCTATATAAGTGTGGACGTAATCATTCTGTGTTCAAAATTGGAAGAAAGAGATTTAAAGGGGTGGGATTGAGAGAGAGATATATAGTGATAGTGTATGCAACAATGCATAATACAGCCAATGAAATCAAGTATACTAAATCTGCGCCTAAACGCAGCATGTACGCAAAAACTTGTATTCTGGAAGTAAAAATGAATACAGGGTTCTACAATATCAAAATAGCCAAATAT
This sequence comes from Ceratodon purpureus, assembly GCA_014871385.1. NCBI lineage: Eukaryota > Viridiplantae > Streptophyta > Bryopsida > Pseudoditrichales > Ditrichaceae > Ceratodon > Ceratodon purpureus. Next base: position 20,809,845 of record CM026426.1, on the reverse strand, counting down.
GCAGTCTGTCAGAGGTGTTTAAGATGGTACCAGGAAGTCTTTGAAATGGAGTTGGTTTTCCTTCCTAACGAGAACATAACATCAAAATCCCAACAAGGGACCATGTAACTATAGTGCCTACGTCGCAGTAGAAACTTGAGTCTAAAAATATGACATTGCTCACGCAGGTACTGACCTAGTCCACCTGAGAGGACCCCACGTCCATAACTGCTTTGTTGAGATGGCTTTGGGCTTTTCGTCATTTAAATAAATCTGCGGCACAACTAATTTTTTGTTTAGAAAACATTTGTACTGTGGAAGCGTTATACTTCAATACAGATAAATCACAAGAGAATTAATGAGAAGGAAGAAGAATTGTTAGCAGAAAAAATAAAAATGTGATCTCAGAGCAATGGTATGCATGTGCAAGGCCCTACAAAACTAGAAAAGTTAAATATCCCATAATTAACTTTCATATTCTGACGATCTGAGTATATATATGGTGAAGTAAATGTATCAATGACGGATTCTCGAAATTTCTTACCTTCATGTCTTCTGCTGTAATCCAATGTCGTCAAACTCAGTATTCACGCCTATCACACATTAGCACATTGAACATCAGAAAACTACTTTTTTATAACAGTTGCACCAAATCGGCAATTGTAGTTCATAACTTAACATGAATCTAATGTAGGTTTAGCATACACAGACGCAAATTCTATTAATGTTCGGATACAAAGTGATGTAAAGGAACTACAACTACAAAAAACAGAACATTAATGAATGGGCACAAAAAACTTCCCTACCCTTAAGGGTGGGTGGGCGGGACATTCCTTTAGAGGGCAACTTTTATCACCTTCCTCACCAAATTTCATTCTCAATCAGCCCATTCTCAATTCAAACCTAATCAAATCTGTACACTCTCTTGTGATTCCAAATTATCAGTGTAGACACATAGTGCTTTTCACCAAAGAATTCTCAATCAACACACTACTTACAATATAGTAGTGTATGATAAAACAATCCAAATAATAGAGAAAAGGTCGTCTTAAAATTGACAATACAAGATCAAACACAAAATAGTTTGAGTCTCCAGAAATCTTCTCATCCCTTGAATGTTGGTGTAGTAAAGTAAGAAAAATCCAAAGGTAAAGGACCTCACCTGTCCACATAAACACAACCAAAACCACAGTTAGGATTATGTTTGTAGACAAGGTGTCAACAACCCTTTACAGCTTGTTATTGCAGTCACAAGAAAAATCAAACCCTACACCAAACATACAAATCAAAGGGAGAGATGAAAGAGTCTAATTGCAAACATAAATTAGAAGACCTGAGTAGTAGTTCCACGAGACTCAGCCATGTTGCACTTTGCTTCAGCTCCACACCACCATATACCAAAACTTCACAAGCTCTAAAAATCTCTCACACACATGTAGCAAACTAGAATTACTTTCAAAGCAGACAAGTAAACAGATGCATATGGCAAAGAAACTCCCAAGGTTTTATACCCTCAAAGAAGTCTCTAGAGATTCACTTGTTTGTTATATGGACAGGAATAGCCTCGCTGGTCCAATCATCTCTGACCCTTAGATGAAGGTTAACCTAGATCAAATGGTCACAAATTAGTGACTTGCTAGAGTAAACTTCAAGCTTGTAGTAAGCCCCAAGTAAAGTAAGCTTCAAGTTTGGAGTAACTATCAGTAAGCCATGTGTAAGGGAAGTGGGTGGGTTTCACTAATTTACACCTTATTCAGCATATCATGCCATAATAAAGTGACTATGTAATTGCTTGCAAAGTTTTACAAGTAATGTGCAAATTTATTTTGCAAGCCTACATAACTGAAGAGTGCAACTTCTGTCTGAATCATTGTAATAAAAACCTTATTTAGAAAATAAATTCTAAATTAAATACGGGTATAAGATCTTCCCAATATTTTTTTAAAAAAAAAAAAGAAAAAAAAGAAAAAAAAAGGAAAGATATCTGATAAATTGAAACGACATTAACATATAAAAGGGAAGATTCGGGAAGGAAAGTAAGACTAGAATGGATATGAAGATAATAAAAGTGAGATATTGCGATAGAGATCAAGCCTAGACATAAAACCAGCCATTCCCAGCGAGTTCATTCAAATAAAGAACGTTACGACCCCACCTTCCAGTATGTATGATCGAGCTGTTACTATGGATTATGAAAGCTACGCACAGAGTTCGCAATTTAAAAACAAAGTCAAATTAGAAGCATTTATAGACGTTACCTCCGATATGTACATGATAAAAATGCCTGGTGTCGTTTGACTTCTACTTCAGTCGACTAGGTATCTTGATAAGTTCTCTTCCTTCCATAGCGTGTTACCGTTTGCTGTGTCACCTAGTGTGTACTGATCAGCAAATTCTTGAGGACGCATCAGAGGGACAGTCGGTTCCATCACCTCCGTGACGTCAATTTTATACCAACCCTTCGGAACCGGATGAAAGTGAAATAGGTCATTACCCTTGGTTGTGCCGCTAATCCTCCCAACAGCAACCCTATTTGATGTATTTCTAGGGTCCAACAAATACACCTTGTCTTTGATTCTGATCTGTAGTCCAGGATTCTAGATCAATCACACTGTCATTCTTATTTAATGTGTTGTACACAAACAAAAAAGAGTCTTTATTGTATATGTTGCAGTTGTCTAAAATGAAATATCGAATAGAAATTTACCTCTCTTTTTGTCCCCGTCTTTTCTAAAGGCTTGTTGAATTGCGCTGGAGTGACAAGCAGTTCTCTCGCTTTCTTCTTCGAAATGCCGGTATCTTCAATCCATTCCGGGTCCCTTTCTTCGACATCCTGAGGAGAACAGAGCAGAATGCAAACAACAGCATACCATTTCCCAAGATGAGTATTTATGTGTATTACCGCAACGACTCTTTCTCAAGCAATAAACAAATAAGAAATGAAATACATGGACCATCTATTTTGCCAGTGCACACCTGCAGCGACGACTGAGGTTTTCTCCCGAACTTCTGTCGAGTCGTATTTGCTCTGTTGTGTGTATCGGCAATGCGCTCCAATGGTGGCCACAGTGTCTGCAGGAGGTACTCATTGTCTTCTCCATTTTGAACTAGGTCTCTCGCTTCAAACACGCTCGACCACAACGTATTTGAAGTATCTCTCCGAACAGTGCCCTTTCCAACGCAAGGGAGGACATATATCGTGCCTCGGTCACGGCCTAGTTCCGCAAAGTGGTCTATTACAGCATTCTGACCAACTTCTCCACTTATGGGACTGTTCTGAGAGTTAAAGAGGGATTCATGGACCGGGGATCCTACATTAAAGTTACTAGTCTTGAGTTCTTTTGATGAGCACTGTTGATATAAGATATCGCACACCTCTCTCATGTATGTTTCGTCCCCATTGCTTAAGAATGCAACAATGAACCTTAAAAAACATTGACTGAGAAATTCAGCCATGAGTGGCCTGAATATGTAGTGTCTTACGCTAGACAGGTACGACACGCGACGCTTGGCGTTGTCATGTTTTTCGGAATTTGGAATCGCATCCAACAATGTCCCCTGAATACCGAGCACAAGCAAAAGGGACGACTTGCGAACGACGGATAGACCATTGTCGACTCTTCGGTCTAATTTGGCACTCACCTCGGGAGGACTGTTAACACTTGTCTTGTTGGTGAAATTTTCATTCTTTTGTTCCTTTGGGCCTGGACGCGTCTCCTCGTCCTGCCTCTTGTGCTTTGCCGCGAGTTTCTGTTGGGTCTCCTTCCTTCTTAAGCCACCTCTGGTCTTCATTGAAGATACTCCCCCCGATTTCTCTCTCATAGAATGCGCCTCTTTGCGGTGCGATCGGGATTGTGATAGCATGGCCGGTACATCTTGTGCGCTAGCTTCGTCTTCATCGGCGATGTCTTCAGTCCCCAATACATTGTTCGCCATGTTCAAGAAAATAAAATAAAAAATCATCTACCTAGGTTACTGTATAATTGATATTGGAATGGTGAGATTATTCTAAATAAGTGTTTGCACATCAAACTTATATGTCTAACATAAGTAGGTAAAGACAAGCACTGAACTTGATAAATTACTGTGCAGAAGAGGTTAGAATTTTGAAATGTGGAATTATTGACTCTCAATTCAAAAAAATCTGATTTCCAAGTAAATGTTTATAAACTCCGAGTTTAATAACATTACATAACTCTAATTAGAAGACTCAAACAAAGTATCATATTATGTGCAAGTTATGTAGCAACAACATCACAAATAGGAAAAAAACAATGTCCTATAGATGGACTTGAAAACCGTATTCTCTTACCGATGATTCTTTAGCTCTCTCGGTACTTAGCTCTTCTACTTTGTCTGCCATGTCAGAAATCCCCAGACTGGATTCACGCGTCCTCTTCTGCACATACAATGTATTGTTGAAATTAGAACGATGTTTTAAATGCATGCAAGATCATGTATTTTCACGTTTTCCACTCACAGATTTGCATTGATTTATATTTTTCACTTCGCATCTAGCGTAGTGGAATCATTTGACAGTAGACCATGTCAAATATTAAACATGAATCCTATTATAGTTCATTTATTTTAGTTGAATATGTGAGCGGCCCACTACCGTATTGAAATCACTGCCTAGTATCAGTAACAGCATTGGTGGAAATGCATACCATGTCCGTAGCCACTCTAGCATATCCCCTCCGACCAGTGCGATTGACATTCTTAACTTTAGACCTTGCATACCTCATTTCCTCCGCCTTTTCCAGTGTCGATGGCTTTTCCCAATAATCCTTAAGTGCCTCCCACTGCCACTTCTCAATATGCGAAGGGCATATTATGTCCTCCCTCCGTTTCTTCTTCTCTGTTTTCTCTCTCATATATATCTCCTTCAATCGAGCGCGCTCCTTATTTATCCAGTTGGCTACGTGCTTGTGGTAGCCTTCGTCATCCAGAGTGTTGTCTATAAACTCAAACTCTTCTTCCAACGCTGCCCTCAGCTGCTTGCCTCCATCGCTGTCCTGTTTCAAGTAGTTGACACAGCTAATGTCTAACATCTTTGGAATGTACTGTCTTAGCGCGGATTCCCAGAAGGTTTTTCCAATTGATGCGCCATCCACCTCGCCGCCCTCATTTAGCACAACCAAATATGATTTAAGTCCCTTCTCTCTTCGTTCTTTCGCAAAAGCAAGCATCTTCTTCCTCTGAGACCTCCTATCTGAGCGACACACATATTCGGGTTTCCTTCTATCAGGCCTGTGTGAGGTATCAATTACATCTTGAGTGGGCTCTCTAATCGGGATTTCTGGCTGCATTGGGGTCATGTTGGTAGGTCTCACATTTGGATGCCATGGAGAAGGGTATGGTTGCTGTGGAGGTTCAGGATAAAGTCCAAATTGACGCGGATCAGACGTCTGGTAAGGATACAAATGGGCGGGGAATCCAGTAGTTGATGACGGCATCCAATGTTGCGATTCCGCTGATTGCGATTCGTAATGGATCTGCTGACTCGTGCTTCCTGTCCATTGCATGTGTGGATTCCAGCTCCGTGGAATAGGTGGCTGCTGTGGCCATTGTTGAGTATATCCCCATCCTGGGTACCGTTCTGAGGTTGCAGCAAAGTTCTTCGATGGAGTCGCAGAACACCGACCCCGTCCAATTCATGTGACGGCGCGCCAACAATTGGAAGGAGCAACTCAGTATGAAGAGTGGTTAACTCACAACTTCCGGGGCAAGAACGATCCCTCGGATCCTTCGAAGACTCACGGAATGAAGAGGCGGAGTATACTGTTCGATCTTCCTTATTGGGAGGTTAGTGACGATCTATTTGTTGTTCTTTGTTTAAGATAATTGTTTTAGTTGCAAATTGGTTTATTTCGACAGAGTTGTGATTGCACTTCCGTTCATATATCAGGTTTAAAAATCACCGCATTTTCTAAGGGGAAAACTATGAACTGAGAATAATCCATAACATTGTCATTCTAAACGTTTGCTCGCTGTGATTTTAAATAAGACTAGAGGAAACAGTGATGGTTAATTATATCAATTACAACGTATATGCTTGTAATTACAGCTGTTGGTCATATAAAAAAATTTCACAATGGTTTAGTTACAGAGGCTATGTCGTTGTCAAGAGTACTCGTGATTGTACATAACGACTTAGATATACGATTTATTAAACATGTCTGTGCAGCATCTGGAAATCCGAAATACCCTCGATGTTATGCACTGCGAAAGGAATTTGGCTTTAAATACTTTAGGGTATTTGGCGGGTGACAAAGACACGGTGCAAGTGAGGAGAGACTTAAAAAGAATGGGACTGGAACAACGGCGACATCCTCATCCGAGGAAGCCCAGGAGAATGATGAAGCCTGCAGCTCCGTATGTGTTAACGTCAGACGAATTTGATACTTTCTGTTCGACTCTTGAAAAAATAAAGACACCGTCGAAATACGTGGGTGCAAACCTGGCGGACAATGTTCGAAAGAGGAAATGGGGGTCTTTGAAATCACATGATTGGCATGTTCTCATGGAGGGACTGATGCCTTTGGCATTGAGAGGGCTCATGCAACCCATTCCACGACTACCTGTCATGCGACTATGTCGAGTTTTTAGAAGGTTATGCTACAAAGTATGGGACCCACAGGAATTTGATTCTTTGCGACAAGATGTTGCTGCCACTGAATGTTTTACTGGAGATTGTGTTTCCTCGAGCTTATTTTGATGTAATGTCTCACTTTCCACTGGAGTTGGTTGAACAGCTTCACCTATGTGGACCAATATCAAATCGATGGATGTATCCTGTCGAGCGATACAACAAAACTTTGAAAAAATATGTCAGGAATATGGCTAGACCCAAGGGCTCAATTGCGAGAGGATATATCGAGGATGCCAGTAACGGATTCGTCACGGAGTACATACATGGAGTAAAAGCTGTATCGACTAGGCTATGGGATCCCGAGGATGACGACAAAGACACTTATGAAGTTCTTGAAGGTCGATCAGGTTCATGGAGATTTAATGAGCAGGACCGCTCAACAGCGCACAATTATGTGCTACGTAACTCCTCAAACTTGGCTTCCTATTTCCAGTAAGTGCGAAATCCATTAGTTTCATATTCTTACAAATGCAATCTACACATCAGTTGCAGTGGTTATGGTAGTTCACACCCTATTAATCCCGAATCAATTGAGAATGATGAAGACAAGAAAAAAGAACCTACACACACAATTGTTTCATCACGAGCATGACTTTCAAATGCAACGCAATCTGTATCATTGATAGTTCTATATGCCTTTACGTGACTGTATTTGATTGCATTGATAGCATGTTTGAAATGCTTGTCCATTGATGTGGACTTGTTTTTTTGCAGCCAATGGGAAGAGCTCCAAAGGAATGACAACAATGTCGCACCATACAAACAATGGCTGCGCAGAGTAATTTTTCAATGTCATACGGGAAATCCTAGCGCAGATGATTTGGATGCTGTGAAACTTTGTAGCAAACCAGACGTTAAAGCTAGAAGATTCCGAAAGATTAAAGCCTTCGGTAACCATTTTCGGGTGAGAGATGACTTGACGGAGCAGCTGAAGACCTACGACAGTGGGGTTGCGGTCTTACATGAATGGGTCACTGAAGGAGGTGAGATCGTGAAAAAATATACCGTTGGTGAGATAACCGATATCCTGGAACTGAATTATAGAAAGCTTTTTCACTCCTATTATCTTATTCAGATGTACATAGGTAAAGGCATCCGACAACAGAGGAAACCCAACGTACATGAGGGACCGCGACGGATTTCTGATAGTGAATTTTAGACATAGAGAGCCACGACATAAAGACCCGTTCGTATTCCCAGAGCAATGTACGCAGGTTTTCTTCTCGGAAGAGAGAAGACGTCCTGGTTGGCAGGTTGTAATGCGAAAGGACTCCCAATCTCGTCAAGTGGTGCAGGTCTTAGAAGACGAGGAAATCATAACTACTTCTGCGGAGGCACCAGGACTAGCCCCATCTCTAGTGAGCAATATACCGTGCACTGCTGAAGCGGGGTTTGCAACAGAACTCACGGACGATGAGAACCGACTTGCCATGGCAGACTATCGAGATGTGTAGACATCGTAGACTTTATGGTACAGTTTAACTCGATACATGCACTATTCGTATTGTCCTACAATGTGTATGCATTTCCAATAATAATTTGCATTACTATATAGTACTCACATACTGTCTTCTGTAGGAGCCTTTATGGTATTGGAGTGTTATCGTGCAACATGTTTAGCAGAAGTCTCACAATCGTTATCTGCCTACTGTCTTGGTCATGACGAGAGTGTATGTAGTTCCTCAATGCAATCGTGTCCTAATGGCAAATGGTAGTCCTACAGAAAATATCAAATACCATTTACCGATTGGTGAAGAATAAAAGTTGAGGAAAAATAAAAAATACAAAAATGAGATATACAGAAAAGGGAAAAACCATGAAACTGTTTTCAAAACAGGGCAAGGTTAATGGCGTGATTGTCCACGAGTAATAGTCTATACAAGAGCGTAGCCTTTCCTCACTTTCTGTTTTCCATACGCCTGGATCTACAGCAAAAACAATATTGCCTTACTTCGAATCTGCAACGCCCTTTGACCTTGTGTTCTGGAAAGGGGAATCGGCTAAACCAGGTACACATTCCCAAACGCACTCTCTTGTCCGTTTTCTTCCAGGCCTCGTTGAACATTGCCCCGGAGGTTTTAGAGGTAAGATTCCTAATTCTCTAAGAACCTGCATTTTCTGTTGGTAAGGAACATATTTGTTGATAACCGTCTTCACAGTAGTCAGTACATTCACCGTAATAGACGCTTCCCTGCTAGATACTAATTTCTCTACAAAAAAAGTGTGATGTTCAAATTTGTTTGAAACCTGCGACAGTTCTCGTGATTGTAGTTGCTCCAAAACTTCAGCTCGCTTTGATTCACACTCTTCCTGAAAGCGTTTCTCGGCAGCCTTCTGGCGTTCCTGTAGTCGACGTTTTTCTTTGACTTCGAACACCTCCTGGCGAGCACGAAGAACTGAGAAGAAGAACTCATCCTTCATGTTGAAAAGCCTTTGTCTTCTAAGTGCTCTCTTCACTCTCTTTCTGTGCTTCCTTGATGCATCTAAGTAGCGAACGTATGCAGTCCAAGGGTTGAGGCAAGTATCCGCTACCTGCGACACCGGACTTTCCTGGTCTGAAAATGTACCCCATGACGAAGCGTATGTATCAACAGGATCCCATTCCGTCTGAGCGATATAAGAACCACAGTCAAACGCCTCCAAAGATCGAGCAACATGCCAAGATTCGTACCAACATATCAGCAAGTGTGACTCCGATTACTCGTGTCTATGCTAGTTTTCACGCCATGGAAGGAAAATAACTGATGGTAAATCCTGTGCACATATTTCCGATACCATTTGCCAATGAAAGGGGATATGAATCAAGACATTTGGATAGTGATTTGCACGGACACAGCATATGGTACCGACTCAGCTCTCATTTCAACATAAAGGATGAACTCATTTGTCAAGGTACCTATTTTGTAACTTGTTAATAATGTAAAATTATCTCTTTGCAGTAAATGCCCATGTGTGGAGAAGATGTAGAAAACGCAAATGCAGATGGAAGAGGGGCTGAGTAGATACATATTACTCACAGGTTGAATCGAGACAATGGGGAACGTCTTCGTCATCGTCCGAGGAGTAATCATGAAGAACTAGTCTTCGTGGTTTGTATGATGCGGATGTTTTTTTCTCCGGTTGAACATCGTCAATGATCTGTGACTTTGTTAATTTCAAATAAAAAAGAATTCAGTTAGTACTCCGCCTACGTTAAAATAGACTCAGACAAATCAAAGATGCTGCAGAGTACAAGCAGGCAAGGCAATTACCGGACCATGAATGTGGATGACCATGACCTTCCCGGGGCCTCCGATGACCATTCCTCGGCCATACCCCGAGCTCAATCCAACAGGTATGAATATGCGGTTCATTCTTCCTGTTTGTTAGGTTTTCTGAACCACGTCAGTCCTCGTAATAAAAATAATATGTTTGAATCTTCGGACAATCTCCAATAGTATAGAAACAAAATAACAGAACTGAATGACATGGAAAAATTGAAAACATATATAAGTAATTTCATTTAAAAACTAAGCAGCTACCAAATAACACGAGGTGATGCCATTATTGTCTTATACGGATCAGAAACCGTGAACAGTAACCAAATCAAGTCTATCAGGTTCTACGTCAGAGCAGTATGTACCGTTCTCGATTGACAAAACAATGCACTGTTCTAAAACCAGACAGAAAAAAACTTAAAAAGGTATGCGACCTACATAGGAAGACAGATGAATAAAAGAGTGAGACTTGCAGCAATGAAGTACGCAAATTTAGAATGGAACTCCACTTCGACTTGATTCCACTGTCTGAAATGAGCGTTGGCTCTACCATTTGAAATCTGTGGTGAAGTCCGACAAGTTCACAGGATAATAAACAAGCCACTCTAAGTCGGAGGAGGTAAACTAGTGTTATAATTTGATGATGCTTCAATTTATTCTATCACAGTAGCCTGTTCTACAAAATACAACGACGTAAATGAGGACGAGTGGGGAGCCCGGCAAGTAAAGTCCATCGGAGTTCATTAAAAGAGTTTCTTATCGCAAATGCAAAACAAATGTGCAACAATACGATCTGAAATTGATGTACACTTACAAGGCCTGAATAAAACAAATAGACTATGTAATCGGTAAGAGAGTAGTGGAACTATGATCCGAGCAGTGGAGGGAAAGGAATAGCCGTAAACACTACCAATGAGATGGAAAGTTGTTTAATGCAATTTAAATAACCCATCAGCGTTTCTAAATTAGAATAAACCATGTACATGTGGTTATCAGTTTGTGATTAAAAAAAACTCGATGAATGTATTTAAGAGTGGAATGAGAGCAGTAGAAAATCACATCAAACGTTCTTATAATACTACTTAATCATCAGAGTGATGGACCAGCAGAAACGTAGATTTCATATGACATAGGTGATCATTTACAAAGCAATGACAAATGGTACTCGACAGTAATGAGTGATGTAGGAATGCTGGGAGGGCACATTCATTGAGTATACGGAGCACGGTCATTATGTATCATTAGCTACTGATGAGAACGACAACATCATATGGCATACATTATGATATAATGAAGCCTCAGCATGGAGTCATTCAAATCGGGAGATAGGTATATACTCAAGACGCTGATGTCTCTATTCCTTTTCCCAACAGTGTTTTCTGTGAATTCAAGCTGTCACTTACTGAACGTAATAGGACATCTGGCAGGGAACGCTGAATTGAAACGTTCACTTGGAATTTTAATTTTTGATTACCACTGAGATCAAAATGACGAATAAATGGCACACGCAGTTCCTAACAACATTCTTGCTCTATTAAGCGGATGAGTTGCATGAAAAGACTGAGTATAAGTGCGAATTTTCAGGACTATCGTACACATGTGGAGCAGGTATTTGAAGTAGCATGCAATTCCAAAACTGAAACCTTTCTGTGCATGTCGCAGCATTATAAATGGACTCAACCCAATAACAACAAGAGTATATTATGTGCAATTTATGTGATTGTGTATGCGTATGTTTGAATCTGTGCCACTTTTACCATGACTGAATCTGTGATTGACGTGGTGGTACAGGTTGTTAAGCGGTTAGAAAATGCGCTAATGGCGGTATGGTTAGCGGATCTAGAAATGCAGAATCTCCGGGACGAGCTCGCTACAGTTGCCGTAGGACGGATGCGACAAGAGTGTAAGGATGCACAGGCTGACTACAACCATGAACTTAATGTTGGGGAGAAGCACAATAAAGTGTACCACAAAATTGCTTAGCTCATTGCCAATTTCAGCCATTGTCGTAAACACTAAGAAAAGTGACATATAATTTGATGATATGTTGGAAGGGGCTTCGGGTATAGAAAATAGACTCGGTCATCTTGAGTCTACAAAATTTTGGAACCGATATGTGCCTTTTACAAAGCCTTACAAGTCACGGCAAGTGATCCAAAGTGAATGCTATCATTCGAAGAAGTGGACAAAAAAGAGTGCACAAATGTTAGAAATCACTTTTGACTGCGCTGTACCCTCCGATTGTGAATTGCGGTTTCAAAAATGGGCCTAAAGAATTTCTTTGGAAGTTTGTACAACTGAAAAGTTTCGTTGGGATGTTTTTGGGGAGCTATTTTTGACGAAACTTTTTGTAAGGTTTTTTTCACCGAACATTGTTTTTTAAATTGGAAAAAACATCCTCTAAAGACAATAGTGGGCCTCAAATGAAGAAATTAAGACTTTGGAAAAGTTCATTTTCATGATTTAGAACTAGCGGTCAAATTAAATTTCAATTGAAGATGTTTTTTTTGTGGAGATGCTTGTAAGCTACCTTGTGACACCTTAAAAAGTGACTAAAATGCTCAAAAACTACACCAAAATGCTCAAAATCAGCTTTAAGCAATAAAAAACAGCACACTTCAAATTCACTTCCTAGTGATCACATGTTGCACTTTGTGGTACACTTTATTGTGCTCTCCCCCTGTTTTGGCAGAGTTGTTGGTTAGGCTCAGAAGCCCACGCTATGTACATTCTCAGGATGCCATTGAATGAGCAATGTCCGCACAGGTTCGACAAATAACAGCTGCGAGACTGAGAAAAGGTGCTGCAAACCATCAGGCCTGGCGTAATAGAGAGAGAAGAGATTTATTGGAACACAAGATAGTGATGTAGGGTTCTAGATTGGAGAGGAACAGGGCGCTAGCAGACTTAGCTCTAATTGACTGTCACGGACCAATTGTCGATTTCGCAAAGTTCGTGCTGGATGCTACTAGATCATCTGATTCTAGAGAGTAATTCAGAGTTGACATGTGAAGTTTTGAGTGTTTCAGGATTGTGCTACTCTCCGGATGGTGAAGATGAAGAATTGCCATTACGGCAGTTTCTTTTCTCCCATATTGTCATTGGCAGCGTTGTGTTTACGTTCTGATATTCATGTGCAATATAGAAACGTTTTGGCACATTCAATGCGTTGCGTTTTTTTATTGCAATCTATTTGAACATATGGATACAATGCACGGGAAGAATTGTAATGTAAGACGCCCCCGTTTTTACTCGAATTCTCTCTTCAAGGAGATGCTGTGCTCTTCTCAAGTTTCAGCAATACTGGCTTCATTCTTTAGATTATGTGAGTTTGACACGCATCCATATACCCATAAAGAAGAACTGGACTAGGATATGTGTAACTGCTACTGCCATAGTCGTCTGCATGTAGACGTATAATAGAAACGGAACGGAAACACCAATTGGCATGTAGAGTGCTCGGTCTGTGTCCCTTAATTAGACTCATGATGAAATTGGCAACAAATGATGCAGATGCTTTGTAAGTTACGGAAGACGCAATGTGGACGTCATCGGTATGGGCGATGACGGCAAGAAACTTCGCCAATTCTACTTCCTCTTAATACCAGCACTACTTCTCACGCCGTTTTCGGAATTCATCCGTCACCCACTGTCTCTGAGATGACATTTCATTCTATAAGATCAGTTCACGGTTCAGTTCCTCTATCAATGTATCGCGCTATTGACCACATTTCAATAGTACTAGAGAATTTTTCCAGAGGTCACTATATGTGACGTCTGTGAGTATCGCTGAAGTGTGTTTTAATTGCCTGTTGTCTTCTTCTTCTTCTTCTTTTTTTTTTTTTTTTTTTTTTTTTTTTTTTTTTTTTTTTTTTTTTTTTCTTTTTTCATTTCAGTTCTGTGAATATGGCTAACCCGGCAAACGTCCAATCTTCGTTTGTTTTTCGCAATGCCAGTAAGGAAGAGGGAGACAGTGACTGCGATCACGTTGAGTATGTAACAGAACCTGCAGTGGCGTTGGAGAACATATCACAGACAAAGCAGACGACAGATGGTGGAAGTGATTTCAAGGAACAGGACGCATCCCCTGAATATGAGCAAGCTTTGGTGAATCGGGGCACTATTTCCAAGAAGACATCGCTTGTGTCTTCATCCATTTACAATTCAGGTCCGATGCAGAATATACCGTCGCGTCCAATCATAGGTCGATGACAAACAAAGGAGAAGAGGAGGCGCACTGTGAGAGTTGGAAGTGACAATCGAAGGAGTTTGAGGATGACAATTCCAAATGCGAAGGCTCGGCTACAGGTCGTCACGTCTTTTAGAATTTCAGAACAAGCACCAGCTGGCGATCCAGAGTCTCCGACGGAGGATTGCATCGAATGTTCTTTATGCAAGGGGTCGGGCTTATGTCATCCTAAAGATCTGACGCCCTTGGAAGAGCCAGCATATGACCGAGGTATTGCGCAAAGAGAGTCTATCACTCTACCTTCCGCGGAAGCTCGTGGTGAGTATAACGTTCTGCCTGACGAGTTGCCACCCCTTGAGGCACACTGGGCCACCAAGGAATGACAAGATGTTGCTCTCCTATACACAGTGAGTGTCAAGTGACATCAATTACGGGCATGTCCACATGATTGCAAAATATAACAAATTGCTTCATCTTATTCTTCCCCCTCTCTCTCTCTCTTTTTTTTTTTTTTTTTTTTTTTTTTTTTTTTTTGGGGGTTTTCTTTGCATATATTTTTACTGCGTATTTGTTATTCTCCCGTACCTTCCTATGTCTATGGATCTGCACCAAGTCGTCGAATGCCATACGCTACAATGGAATGGGCAGCGGATTTGACATAGATATCAAAGAGATGTTTGTCCATTAGACGGTGTAATGTTCCGGCTACCGATCCCTGTCTGTGCAGCAGGAACAAGTGGTGATAAATTGGCCGTAGTATCAACACACTATGCCACATTGTGAGTGCAAAATCTTCATTCATGTAAGTCGAGCAAATCTCAATAAAAATTTATGAATTGCCTTCCACTTTTATTTTGCGAGCTTTCGGTTATGGAAGATGAGACTGAATTTAAAAAATAAGATTCCTTGTTTGCTGACAGTGTAGAGGTATCTTGTATTGGTAAAGCTCAAAAATTCATACACAGTAAGCAATCATGCAGCACCTAAGTGCACTCCAGTCCTAAGTGCCATCAACAGCAGATCTGCATTAAAATCCCTAGGTTATGTCCCAGTTACAGGGATGCGCACCTTACGCTCTTGTTTCGCAGTTTTCCTTGCCATTTCTCACGCATGGGATTGTTTACGCCCATCAGTGCTGCAATGTCTCATTTAAGGTGCGCACGGAACGTTCATTGAGATGATTCTTAGACACATGCTTGATGAGATGTTAGAAGTAGAAGAGGAAAGGGACTTGGCAAGAAACTCCATGGCTGCCGAAGGTGAGGACAACCCTGAGGGTAAGGGAGAGACGTTTGACAATCTTTTGGAAGGGCATGGTAAACCGAATGGCACTTCTTGTGATAGTATTGGCATTCTTTCGGTCATGTGTCGCGTTCCTGCAGATGACAGTAATCCTACTCTTAGAACCAAAGACGTGGTATCCAGCAATGGAGAAACATCTTTTACAGAAACGCCACAAGATACGAAGGAAGATGCAAGAGGAGATTCTGGGGAGAAACCGCAACCTCGGAAGGGACTAACAGGTTGAAGACTACGAGCTGCTTCATTCAAGAGGAAGAGGTTTCGCCCGGGACCTGGGACCCTCAGTGACTCCGACTCGTCTGACACGAAAGAACGCCGCAGACAGAACGTGACAACAGACGATTGGACAGCCTGGAAGGCCAACAAACGAATATTGGAGGTGGCAACCTCATTCAACAATGAGATAGGTGAGCCAACTCTTGAGTGTGGAGTGGCCTTAGACAAAGAACTAGAGTAACGATATTGTCTGTTTTGAGATTACTAGTAGCGTACAATGATACTCTAGAGGTATACTTTGATGTGAATTATCCCATGCAGCTATTTCTGAAGAGATAGTTAGAATTGAGGACTGAGAATGCAATCTATACCGACTGGATCCACCATCACTTGAACTGAATAGAACTACATGAAGTGGATGTCTTTGACACAAGTCTCAATGTGATGTATGCATGACCACATTTGATCCGTTCTTGAATTACTGCAATAGAGACTGCTATTGGAAAATGCTTGCTACTTTGCTTTTCCATGTCTCATTAGGGGATCCGCTATTGGGGCAAGGTACTGTCCTCAATACATAGTTTTGCTGGTCATGTACACAATGGAGTTAGTAGATTGATCTTCATTGCCTTCTCCTGGATCAAGCCTCAGATGATTAACACATTGTTCCAGTTTAGCTTTGTGTGGACACTGTGTGCATGTTAAGAAGTTGGTCTGCTTCGAAGTTGTTATCGTCGTGGGTCCAAATTGACTTAACGGTGTAGAACAGCTAGAAAACATATCAGCCACGTCTGTGTTTTTTTCGCAAGCAATTAAATAATTACCATGTCTTTCGGAAGCATTCTGTGGTGAATGGCTGACTCTATTTCAAATTTAAGTAATTCAATCGTAGATGACAGAAAGAAGCAGACATTTCACACATGACTCGCCTAAACTATGACAACCTGAGCAAAATGTACCAGTAGCAGTCAGAGAACAGACACATGCATGTAATCCGTCAGGGGATTATGCATGCCATTGGGTTTGAAGACTCAGAATTGGATAATCAACACCGAAATCTACAACTACGCGTTTACAACTAAATGTAAGTAAAAAGTACATCTTACGGAAGTTCACAACCAAGACATCTGAGTCAGCCACAACTTACATTTGCCTATGAATCTATGAATCATCGAAGCGAGCAGATGACGATGCAGTCCGTCGTGATGAGAGACTCCAGTCATTACTCAATATGACCTAGTCATCCAGGACGCAAAATGACACGGAGGATGATGTGTTGCAGGGGCCCTACCATAAGGCATCCGTCAGTCACCTAGGACCGCTGCAGAATGTATTCAACATTATATTGGACCACGATTTCTACTAGTGAAGTGTGCTTATTTTTATCATTGTTTCAAAGTTTTGTGATATAACTCCATTGAGGCTATGATGGGTATTGGTCCAATCTTATAGTGTGTCGTTAACCCATGAAAGGGCAAGCAGAGATAAATCTTTTTGCTTAAAAACTTGGGTATGATGGGTATAGCTTGGAGGGTTGTGATATAATTCAAAGTAGGCTTATGATGGGTATTTTTCTTAGGTCGTGATATAATTCATAAGGTCTTCATGATGGGTACTGTGTAGAGAGTTACAAGAGTTGTTTATGTATGCCTCCCTTGAAGATAATTTCAAGGTCTCGTAATAAATCTTATTTGGACTTCATGATGGATATTGCTCAATTATGAAGGTGCATCCTTTATTTTTGTCCATGATTGTTCTTGTGTACTTATCCCATCTTTAAAATTTAATCATTTAATTGTTTAGACTTTTTCGATTATGCTAATGGTTTTAATTATTTGATGTACGATTTATTATTTGTATGTGTAGGATACGAAATGCCCCGACAAAAAGAAGATCCAAAAAAGAAAATCAAAATCCAAAAAGAAAATCAAAATCCAAAAGGATTGCAAATATTTCAAAGAGCATTCCAAAATTTAGTGTAATTGCAAATAAACTATAATTTGACAATTTGTACTCTAAAACACAAAACTATACACATACAATGAACATTTTTTATAAATTTAAACCTCAATGTCATCTAAGTTACACTTTACGAAGAACTTCACACAAAGAGCAAAGTATCTAATATCCAAAATCCTAATCATTCAAAATCAATACAAACTTGGAAAATGCGAATACAACCCATATTTTTCTTCAACACAATCCACACATACAAGAATTTAATGACTCTAAACCAATGCAAAGTAAAATATCAAAACAAATGTGGAAAATAGTTTGCATCAACATACATTAGAAAGCATTTGTTACAAGTTTAAGGCTTCTATTTTTCCTACCTAACACTAATTCAAACTCCCAAACTCCTTTTCTTCTTCTTGAACCTACATTTCAACCTGCAAATAACATAATAAGGAATTGTCTTAAAAAATGAAACATACAACCCTAAATCCTAAAACATATTTAATAAAAAATTGTGATTCCAAAGTGAAAGCCACAAAAGTAACCAAACCTAAATACAAAACAAGACACAAAACAAGCAATGACAAGGAATAATGAAAGAGCAGAAATGTTAAATAAAAAATAGAAGGAAGTAGGAATCGGCACCTGGAGGGGGCGACGTTGGGCTACTCACGCAACACTAGGCTGCAGAGGTGACGCTGGACTCACTCCCATCTATTTTTAAAAGTCCAAAACATTGTCTTCTATGCAGTCAGAATTTCTTGACAAAAGCAAAACTATTTTCAACCAAGATAAACCAACCACCATCACCAACAGCTAGAGGACCAACACAACCTTATCAGTAAAAGGCTTATTTCAATGAAAAGACCATGATAACATCAATAAGAACCACGAACCTGACCAGCAATTAGCGTGTGGTGAAGGAAATGAGAGGCGGATGAGGAGCTCGAGGGAACTGAATGTGGTTACAAGGGGAGGCGGGCCGAAGCTGAAGGTTGCAGCTGATTCGGCGAGGAGCAAGTCGTGCATCGGATGCATGATGTTGCATCTTGTCACACAGCTTGTTACTTCCAAAACATCAACAAGCTTCCTGCTCGTGACGTGCATCTCTAGAGAAGGCGTTATGTACTGACTCTGTGAAGGGACCATGTGTCTCTCTCGGTATTGGGGCCATCTGCATTGGGGATGTATAGAACAACTGGACGTGGGAAAAAGATGTTGTGCAAAGCCTTGTGCGATCACTTCTCTGCAGAGTAGGGCGACGGGCTAGGCTAGCAGGGCGAGGGCGACGGACTGAAGAGCACGGCGAGGGCAACAACAAGCACGACGAGCAGGGCAACCACGACGAGCACAACCAACAGGGCGAGCACGACGAGCAGGGCGACCGCGGCGAGTACGAAGAGCACGAAGAGCACGGCGACGGCGAGCAGGGCTCGAGAATCAGGAGCCGGGAGGCGGAGTGACGGGCGGGAGGCGGGAGGCGGGAAGCGGGGATCGGAGAACGTAGAGGGAACGGAGTAGGGAACGGGGAGGGGGGAACGGAGGCATAACCAGGGTTAGCTCGGAGGGGGCCAGGGATGGGCTGGTTGAAGTCCCACACTCCATCCTGCGAGGGTACGAGTGTGGGGGCTGATCCTCCTCAGGCTCGAAAACTGTGGATACGTAAGTGAATACTACGAACAGGCTCGTGATTCACGCCGGTCTTGAAGCTAGATTTACTCAAATTTTGAGAACCAGTTACTGAGATATTTCATAAGTTTAATATTTTAAAATCTGTAGAAATCAGAATCGTGATTTGAAATTTTATAGAAATCAGAATTGTGGGAAAAAATAAGGTAAAAACTATGTGAAATGAGTTATTGGCCTAATCGAATTCGGGGTCATTAACCCTTAAACGTCATATGCTTTCTTGATACCACTCCCAAAATTTCTTTTAAACTCCATTTTAAGCATTATTCTATTTTTAATTTGCTTGAGCTCTATTCTAAGAAAGTATAGATCTCTTTTAGGTGCTCAGTTTGACATTCTAAAAATCCAATTTGGTATAATGGAGTGTAAGTTATGAGCAAGATTCTCTCAAAAAAAAACCCAGCCCCTCGGGCTGGGTCTAATGTTTAAGGGTTAACTTAACTTAACAGGTATCTGTCAAGTTGAGTGCATCATTGATCATGTTATAGTTCACCGCCGTTCTACTTTCTGAATTAGATTGACACAGCAAATTAATCAACCTTCTACTTCCTTAATATATACTTTAACTTTATTCAATTGTGGGTACTTTAACTGAATATGTACTTTAATTTTATTCAAATTCTGAGTATTGTTCCAACTTTCGGTAACTGAGATTCACATTTTTAATACATATCCAATTGGGAATTCCCGCTTCAAACCTTGAATGTTTTACTGTAAGTTAAGGTAGAGGGTTGTATTCCCGAGCGGGTTGCAATTCCGACCCCGACTGACTGAGGAAGGGGTGTCAGGAACCAACTAGCCTTACTTGAGAAAGTGACCAAGAGGGTTCTAATTACGTCCACACTTGGGAAAATTGAAAGTTTATGATTGGTTCTCATTGGTGCCAAAGCGTTCTATTTTCAGAATCCAACCGCTCATGAATGTAGGACTCTAGTGAATGGTCAATGGTCATTCTATGCCTTCAGACTAAAAAATTCATAGAAAATTGTAGAAATACTCAAAAATTTAATTTTTTGGGGGATGCCTTTGCAATAGCTTTGCGGAGCATCCAAAAATAAAATAAAAAATCTTTCACAAGTCCAAGTATGCAAACCTGAAAATCAGTCTGGAATACAACCCTCTACCTTAGTTCATGTGTGCTTGCATGATCCTCAACATAATCACTGTAGCCATTTACAAGCATGAAAATCATCACCGCAGGACCTCAAAGATATTCAACAGTGTTGAGACCTTGTTGTACAATATTTCTTACAGTACTTGTAAGTGTACAGTATTTGTTGAAAAGACTTGATTGTCAGATAATCTAGAGTTTTGAATTCCAGGATGCAGTGAGCTTCATCACACGTGTGTCCAAGCTCACATGTTCCTTGCCTGGTGGTTTGTGGCAATTGTAAATTACTGTGTTCTGCTTCGGAATGAAAATCTTATGTACGTGTTGTAGATCGCCCTATTCGGTGGATAAATTGGTGACTAGATAGAGAGAAACTTCGGTGTTCAGAGGAGACCAACGTGAATTAAGTGTTTGTTCGATCCACCCCCAATCCAATGCCCACAAATTAGGGCCTCTTTATACTAGTGACCAAGGGCTCGGACAAATATTTCTTTTGGTCACGACCCTTGGTGAAGAACCATGACCAAGAGCCAATTTTCTCATCCCTTGGTCACTTCCAATAGTGTAAAGTGAACTTGGACTGGCCAGCTAGGTGGGCTGAAATTTTTAATGTATTTTTTAAAATAGAAGATTTGATAACTTACATTTCTTGATATTAACTTAGATTTGATAACCATGTGTGGTTAAATCCTCTAATTCCTACGACCATCTGGGCTTGTAACTTAATCCATGTATTCACCCCTATGGTAAGAGAGAGAAATCACCAAGAAAATGTCAAAAAAATGCTCCAAGGCCATCAAATTAGCTCCTAAAAAACTAGGACAGCACATGAGGTGGCTCTATTTAGCATAAATGGAAGTGCGAGAAGATAGTGAACACGAAGGAAATAGGAGGAGGTGGTGGTGGAGGGTGATGAATCACTTGCCACGGTGGAGTGCGGGGTTCATACTCCCACGGCGGGTTAGGGGCTTATGAGGCCAGTGGCTATAGCGAAGGGAAGAATGTTTTTAAAACTATTATTAAAGAAATTTCCATTGGTTCTTTGTTTTTTTAGCTCTTGGTCACCCGGATATTGCGGCGAGAGAACCTCTTTTGGTGGTCTTGCCGCATTATCCGGGTGACCATGAAACCTTATCCATTTTTGGACATGTAGGATTCCATGTCATTTTCTCATCCATTTTTCCTCTTGGTCACTTCCTCCTTTTATGGCTAGTGTAAAGTGTACTCGGACCGGTCGGCTCTTCTCCTCCAATCATATTGCAGATTTTACCTTGGCCACGGCCCTTGGTCACTAGTGTAAAGAGACCCTTACAAGACAAAGGTATGGAAGTAAAGATCAACTCCCCCAGTGACTACACTAATCTAAAAATAAAGCGAGAAAATGAACTCAAGTCACATTGTTTGAGCTGCCAATATAGTTCAATAGCAAGTTTCTTTGTAAATAATTCTAAAATATTATTTTTGTTTTTTTACTTAAGGATGGAAAAATGAAACTATGAGAATTATTTTATGTGATTCAATTTTTAGGACATTATTTATTTTTTAAATAAATATTTGTTCATGGGTGAACGAATATGTTATCGACATACGGTAAACAAGATTGACAAATTTAATCCCTAAAGCATCAACTAAACAGTTTTGGTATGATTTTGGGTCCGGCCAGGCTCCCTATCACTCAAATTTTACCGGATGTGGTTGTAACTTTGGCACAACATGGGAAATTGTCATATCTATATAACAAGACCAAACTAAACTTTCATTGGGCCCGTAGTTAAGAAATAATTTGTGTGTAAAGATCAAAATTCAATTCAGGGCAGCTCAGGCAGCTTTGGAGTGGTGTACCAAATTTGTGACACTCTATAGTGACTTCCAAATGATCCTCTTTGAAATCGTTTCGCAAAGGAAGAAACTACGGTCTCTAGAGGAGACCGAAGTGAATTAAGTGTTTGTTCGATTCACCCCCAATCCAATGCCCACATGACAAAGGTATGGAAGTAAAGATCTACTCCGACCTTTCGAGAGTAGACACTTTAGTCACAAAGTAACCAGTAACCAATAATCAGTAACAAGTAACAAGTAACAGTAGTGATTATCTTCTCAAGATTCAAGTGATTGCAATTTTAGACACCAAGCCACGAGCTCATTGTTGGTTGGAGGTGAGGTTGGGCCATTTCTCTAGTCCGGGTTCAAACCCTGATGGACTCGTTTGAGTAGATGTGGGGGATGAAGTGGCTTGGTACTCCTGAGTGAGCGATCCCAGATATTAGATGAGTTGTGCCAACCATCAACCCCCTTTGCGAGAAGTTGACAAGAGACTAAACACCCGTAGGCTAACAATTCAAATAAAGTAGCTCTAGCTACTAAATTTTTATTTTATTTTTTAATAAATTTATTTATTTTATTTTTAACTTAATTTTTTGTATTTTTATTATAATTTTGGGTTTTGACTATGGGGGATCTAATGTTTCGGGTAATGGTTGGTGGTTTTTTATTCTTCTTTTGTGGAGAAGAATAAACATGGCATATTGTATGGCAATAGTGTTTATGTTTTTAAAGGTGTTTTTGATGGTAGGAAAAGGTATTTTGAAATCGTCTACAAGTAGTTTCATTGATGGAATGTGTGTGGTAGCTCTGGCGCCTGCTGTGATGACAATAAGGGGGTCAACTTTCCATCCTCTAGCGGTAATACTGGCAATTAATGGATTGTATTTGTTGGTTTTAGCTTCAAATGTTTCTGGTGAGAATCTGTCATTGCAGTATGTGAATTCAATGAATTGTATAGTAAGATTGGGGTTTATTTCTGTAGGGGGATCACTTTGGTATGGTAAACCTTTAACGCAAAGAATGTCTGGTCTAAATCTAGATTTACAATGACATCTTTGTGTGCCACATGTGCATAGAAGTAACCGATTGGGAACGGTATTTTCTGAGGGTTTATCATTGAAGGTACCCGCGTGCATTAGAATAAAACAACGAGATTTTTCGGATGAGACTAGTAGTTTTCTAATTTCCCATACTGCTTTGTTGTGTCTTTTGACTCGGAGGGAGTGTATATGTTGTTGTTGGCATGTGAGTAATACATGTAGCCATGTATCCGGTTTGTGTGAATTGCAAATGGGACATGTGATAGATGGGATCTTTCTCTTCCGAAAAACATTTGTTTTCTAGCTTGGCCCATGTAGGTTCCCGTACGGAATTTTTATGAGGCATGATTTTTGTTTGTCAGTGATGGCTGGATTTTCCCAAAATTCATTAGAAAGTTCATTGTCTATGTCTACATTTCCCGTCCATTTGCAAATGTTGGGGGTTTGTACGGCCATGTTTTCTAGATTGTTTTCTCTGTCGTATTTTTTGATTTGTTTTTCTAGAGTTCTAACTGGTCCTTTGTCTGGAACATCATTTCTCGAAGGCCAATTATCTTTTTGGAAGTAGAACGGAGTGGCATGGGCATGTTCATATGAGTGTAGGGGTTTTCTATGTGCTAGCTTTAGGCCTTGTTTTGCTAAGTAATTTGCTTCTTCGTTGCCGTCAATGTTGATGTGTGCTCTAACTTTGTATAGTAAAATTGGTTGTGTTCTTTGTTGGAGTAGTTCTACTATGGAGGCAAGTGTGGTTTGATCCAGGTGACTATTATGTAGTGTGGGATGTTTTATTTGTGTATTAAGTAAGTATAGTACATTTAGACAATCAATAAATATATATGCTGGTTTGTTGGGAAATTATGTGTTGATAATTCTTAGAGTTTTGTGAAGTGCCATCATTTCTGCACGTAGTATATTTTGGTGTCCGTGGAGTCTTTTGGGGATATTGAGACCTTTGGGGCTGTAAATACCGTATCCAGCTCTTTCTCTCCGCCATTTACCGTCGCCAATTTCTTTTGGGGGTTTAAATGATCCATCTGTGTAATAACTGAATTGGTGGTGGAATTTTAGTGGTAGATTTGTTTGGTAATTTGGTAGTTGTGGGATAGGTGTTGAGTTATTTGCGGGGGTGTTTGGATAGTTTAACTTGGACCATTTTTTACTGGGATTGACATGGGTGTTTAAGGGAGTCGGGGATGCAATTTGTGAGTGAATTTGTATTATTTGGAGATTGTTAATTGTGTGACCAAGTTGATTCATTTCCTCGTGAGTACCTATATTGTTGTTTTGGTGGTGGATACAAAGTATTCTGAGCGTAGAAAGTTCTTTTCTTTCAAGTTTAAGTTTGGAGGAATTGTTGGCTCTTCATATATAATGGTGTCTGCAGCAAAATGGGCAATAATGTGTGAGTGCGGGAATGGGCCTATGTAAGGGTTAAAGTTTTGGTACCAGTTAGTGTCGGGAGAGATGAGTATGGTGATAGTGTTTGGGTCATTTTTTGCCGCAAGGCGCGCCCAGTGAATGGCTTGTTGTAAGTCAGTTTCATTGTGGGGGTGAGCGTAGCCAATTCCTTTCCATTTGTGATCAAATGCTTTCCCTAGGGAGCCAAATATTATATCTCGTGAAAATGGTGAGTAAAATTGGGTAAATTGTGTAGGGCATGTAGCTGGTGATGAAAAGTAAGATTGGTGAATGTTGAATGTTGCTATTAGTAAGTCTAGTATTTCAGTTGGTATTGTATATTGAGCACATTTAAGTCGATCATTTTTTGGGATACGATATTTATATCTTTGATATAGCCACACAATTTTGGTTTCAAATGATTGGGTGGATGGCTCAAGGCCGTGTGGGGTATTTTTTGCATGTTGATATTGTTTCCATAGCCATAGTAGTCTAGTTTTCGGGATGGTGATGAGGTGCCGGCCATTATCTTCGTATATATGTGTGACGTCATGTTGTGTTTGGATAATGTTCGAGTCCGTTTCGATGTCATTTTCTGGATTGCATTCATTAATAGAGACATGTGCTAGTGGAATAATTGTGGCCGGAGTAACGTATCTTGTATCTTTTTGCTGTTTTATGGAGAGGTGTTTTTCGATGATGTTTAAAAAGTGTTTATGTTGTTGTTTGGTGTAGTATTGGGTAAGTAATTCAGTATTCTGGAGACAAGTGTTAGTATCACTCCAAGGAAAAAGTTCACTTTGACTATGCCATTTGTTGTATGTGTTATTATTTGGCGTGGTCCATTGGCATAAGTATGTTGTATCTTTATAGTATATCCCATTTGGATCTTTGATTTTGCGTTGTTTGTGGTTTAGTATTGTGTGTATGGGGAATTGTCTTGGATATTTAAGCATATTGTTGGGAGGAGGAGGAAGTTCGGAAATAGGAGGGTTGGGAGGGTGTTTTGGGAGGATCAGTTGTTGTGGTAGGATGTTGTGGTTTAATAATATGTAATCATTTTTTAGAGTTCTTGGGGGGAAGTAGAATCGGAATTGCCATGGTATTTGGCATCTTTGATGGCAAGTAGGTTGACAGAATAATTGACTAGCAATGTTTAGCGCACTTTTTATGAGTTTTGTGGGGTTGGAGTGGTATATGTAATAGTAGTTTCTGTAGTAGTTTGAGAGAAGTTTTGGGGTTTAGGCCATGTAGATATTGTGCTTCTTGCATCCAGGTGGTTTCGAGTGGGGATGGGTTTAATAGGAAATTTTCTATTGTGCTTTTAAGGTAGACTCCAGCTTCATGTTTAAGTAAAAACAATGTTCTAGTGATAGGGGATCTCACACAATCTTGATATTTGATGCGGTCTATTTCTTCGGAGCCTCCAAATTTTGCAAGTACAAACTGTATCAAGCCAAAGTATATTTTACCGAGTCTGCCTTTGTCATTGAGAGCATTTTTTAATTGTTCTCCAATACATCGTAGATAGGCATTTTTAAATGAAAAGGCTTCCATTCCGAATAGATTGTGTGGGAGTTGTGTAGCAATATTAGATGTGCTTTTTGGTAGTCCACATATTGTTTTGTGGAGTGCTATGATCTTTTTGTCAAGTTTTCTAATGGCTGGCATAGAGTATGGTACTGCGTAGAAGCTGTATGCGATACCGGCACGTATGACTGTATCGGCCATGTTAATTTTTTGTTTCATAGTGGTTGGGCAAGCCACTAAGGCTTGGCATTGTTTGATGACTTTAGCCGTGGTGGTGTTTATTTGTGTTTTCCATTTAAGTGATGCTGCTAGGTTTATTCCAAGGTATGTATAAGGGTCATGTTGGTCCAAAACTGGTATTGGTTGGTTTCTGTAGTTTACATTGGTGGCTTGGATCTGTGCTTTGAATGCTATGGGGTTCATTTTTGATTTATTTGGGCATCCGTTCACTGCACATTTAGGTATACCAAGATCCATTCCAGCCCATTCGCAGAATTTGTCTAATTTATTTAGTTGTATTTGTAGTGATGCTAATTTGTTCGCAATAGCTGCTAAATCATCAGCATATGCTGCAGATGAGATTGTAACTTTGGATGTACCAAAGGTGTATCCCTTGTCACCTTGTTGTAACCATCTAAGAAGTGGTTCTAAGAGTATTATAAATAAGTATGTACTAAGAGTATCTCCTTGTATTGTTCCTCTTTGGATGGGAATAGGTAGGGTTTTACCAAAGTGTTCTCTAGAAAATATAGTAGAGGATTGTGAGTATATATTTCCTACCAGGTTTATGGCATCGGTTGGGTATCCAAGATCTTTCATTATGGCTAAGAGTCTCGCATGGTCAATGGAGCCAAAAGCATTTTTGAAGTCAATGTGGAGAATATATATATCTTGATTTGTAAATCTTGCATCGTCTAAGGCTGCAATGAGTAGTTGAAGTAGACTGGATGTTCCTCTTTCTGCTCGGAATCCTTCTTGGCTGTCATGCAAAATCTGATGTCTTTCCCCGTAAGTGGAGAGGATAAAGATTAATGTGCTAGTAAAGAGTTTGTATATGGTGTTTGCTAAGGCAATAGGCCTATGGTTTGTAAGTTGTGATGGATCACTTTTTTTATATAGTATGTGGGATCTGAGAAACTCAGAATAAACCGGAAGAGCCCCATCCGGAGTTAGTATTCCATTTATTTTTCATTTTTTTGGTTAATTAGGTAAAAACTAGCTAGACACTAGCTGCATTAGGTGTTAACACAAACCAGATACTCCAGAAACCTTAAAACAGTTAACGCAGGAAGTATTCTCGGAACCTTGATTCCGGAAACTCGGAAGAGAAAACACGGAACGGGTTGACGATCCAAGAACTGACCGTTACTGTAACCGCGTCTAGGATCCGAAATGACTCGGAAAATGCCGAGCTTGGTACGGCGGCAGCTGCAATTAAGCGCCGCCGCAGCGTTTATGGTGCTCGGGATATATAAGCGGGAGTGTTAGGGTTTGGAGTTCCTTTTTGAACTGGGAGTAGAGAGTGAAAGAGCGGTGAGGTGTCTTGTCTTTCCCGATTCACTGGCAGTTGGATTGCCGGGTTTCTTGCTGTCGGATCGCAAAGGGAGAGAAGTGAGACGTAGAAATGGCGCACGTTCAGTGTAGAGTTCTTAGTCCCGCCACTCCGGTGAGAGAGTCGGAGATGAATGAGTTGATTGACGATCTCACCCGGATGAGGTGCGAGGGTTTGCTGTCACGGCCGTGGTTGCTGAAGGATGAGGCGATGGTGACGGAGATCCTGGACAGACCGGATAATAGGTGGGACAATACGATCCGGGGCAGGCCCACGCTGTGGAGTGCGGAACGGTGGGCGGAAACTTACGACTTCGAGCAAAACGGGCTCCTTTGGGCAACCCAAACGGATAGGTACGTGCAGGATAGGTTTCACGGGAAGATCCATAAGAATAATGGATACGAGATAGACGCCTGCAAGGATAGGAGGCAGAGACAGGTCTTAGCCTTCCTTGTTCTGATCCTGTATCCGTTGAAACCGGAACAGGTCACTATTACGGTCGGGAACACCATCTTTAGAGCGTACCCGGGGGAGCGTCCTGTGAGTTGGGCTGCGCTCATGGCGGAAACCGTGCTGAAATTGGTGCCCTCGATCGGAAAGAAGCCGACGCCAATCACCCCTTTTCTCTACCACCTCTACCACTCGTATAGTTTGCTGATGGATGAGGAGGAGGAGAATTATATGACGGCGAAGAACTTCCTCAATTTTCAGGAGATTCCGCGAGGGATGGATGTCGATCCGCACGGCGAAAACTCGGATACAGCGATCATTCTAAATCCCGGCGCTACGAAGGCCTACTCCAAGTCGCGATCGGAACGCGCTACGTCGCAGCACGCGGAGCCCTCCACGGCCCGGGGAGATGCGGAACGGAAGGAGGTCAGTTCCGAGCGGGGATTTCCGGTTGAACTGTTCCGGGGAATTCGGGAGGAGACTCATCGTGCGCAGGCCTCTTAGGATCGGATCGAGACGCTGTTCAGGAGAGTCTGCACGTCGCTCGGGGGATGTTTACCGGAGGAGGTGATCCGTGAGGTGGAGCTTTTGAAGGACGCCTCGAAGCTTCGGAGTGAGAAGAAGGAGTTGGAGCTTCAATTGCAGGAGCTTACGAGGGAACTGGCGACGAAGAACGAGGAGATTTGGAAGTTCCATGCCGAGCAGGAGGAGACCTTGGGTGAGCCTCGGAAGTTGGTAGGGAATCCGGGTGCTACAGTCAACAAGGCCCGGTTGTTCGACGAGAATGTATTGCAGCCTGCAGATTTGGAGAACAAGCAGAAGATCATCACGATCGTCTCCAAATGCGAGCACTCTATGAACCAAATTCTGAAGAAGGTTCGGCAGGTGCTCAATCCGGGAGTCGGAAGTCCCAGTGTCGGAACCATTTGTCGGAACCATCCATTTCCCAGACCTCTCGGACCATTGTAGGGGAATTCCGCGGTGTAGCATTCAGGACCCCAATGGAGCGCAACCTCCAGCTTGAGGAGCAGATGACGGCCGACTCGGATATCTTCAAACCGGTCCGGACAATCGCGGAGATGATCCGGGAACACCAAGGACAAGTGGCGTCACCCGGAGCCAGCACAGCTCAGCAAGGCTGCGCGATCCCCACCGGTTAGGCGAAGTGACAGGGACTACAGCCACCGTTAGGCGATCCAAGGAGAGGACGGTTACGGAAGAGGTAACCCGGCCGGTGCAGCCGGTTGTGCTCCCAACACTCAGATCGTCGGTACTCATTCCGGCTTACCAAGGGGAGGTAGCAGGAGCGGAATGGGGAAGGGCCATTTCACCAACTGGACGGACCCGAGTGACTCAGGAGGGGGCACTTACCCCTTCACCCACAGCCCAGACCGGAACGGTGACTCCTACACCCACCGGAACGCCAGTGGTGGACTCCCCTACTGACAGTTCCGGTGCTCGGAGAGTTTTGAGGAAGAGAAAGGATCCGGCGGAGAAAGGACCCATTACAATTTCCGGGTCCGACTCGGAAACCTATGCGAGCTCCCCGGTTGGGACAGCCGGAACTGGGACTCGGACCCCTACGTCCGGAACCCCTGCCTCGCATATGTTGCCGAAGTCTCCCAAATCTCCCAAGAACCGAGTCGTTACCCGGCTTTCCTTGGAGGCCAAGACGAAGGAGTCAAAGGCGGAACGGAGTGCTAGGCGTCAGGCGGAACAAGCAGCGAAGACAGAAGGATCCGAGCCACGGATGACCAGGTCGAAGGAGAAGGACCGCGGGCAGGAGAGCCACAAGAAGACAAAGACGGGGTAGATTCCTCTCGCTGCAACTAGCCGTCACTTTCCGGATTTATAGGAGTAGGTTTCGGATCGGGAGATCCGGATTATTCGTAAACTAGGATTCTAGGTAGATAACTAGGGATTAGGGTTTTTGATAGAATTGCCGGCGCCGCCGCGTTTGTGAAAGCCCCTGCTTACTTAAACGGGGAAGGCGATGCAGTCCGGGTCTTCGTTTTGCATGTTTTCTCCCTATATTCCTTATCAGTAAAGTATTCGTGTTTTGCAAGTACTGTGTGTGGTTTCGAGTTAAGTGTGAATGATCTGGGAAGGATATGAGAGTTCCGCTGTAGCTCGGATAGGAAGGTGATGGGAGTTGTGACGAGACCCGAACCGCAAAGGTAATGGGATTGAGCGAAAAGATTTAGTGGATTGTCGTAGGAGTAAAGCCTCACTGTTTCGTCCCCAACCCAACCTCACGCGGAATAGCCGTCGCTAGGGTCGAAGCGGATCGAGGAGTACTTGATCGGGCTCCCTGAACTTCTGAAGAGGTTCCGTACACTGTGAGAGGGGGATTCGGAACGTGGCACGGGTCGCCTAGGGATAATCGGATCCTGGTTCTCCCAGATCCGGATTGGTTTGTCGTTGTAGTCTCACGGATCGGAAGTGGTCGTCTACATGACCTGCTGGCCAGAGTACTCTAGGACAGTTATGAGACGGTAGCCGTTCCGAGACGTTGGGGTTTGTGGACGAAACATCTGACGAGAATGAGAAAGAGAGAAAGAGATAGTCGGGAGTTACGTTCCGGAGACACTATCCGAGCAGTGGCAAGACTCGGAACTATTAGGAGTAACTACTTGGTGAAACACTATTGAGTCCCTGGACGATACTCGGAACCTAGTGACAATATGGAAGTTTACGCTCAATTGGAGTGCTATCCGGATGTTAGTTGCGTTTCCGTGTTCCGACATAATAAGACAGTTAGATTGGTATTCCATGTTGCAGGTATTTGTCTTTGTTTGTAGCAGTGTTAAAAAAATAGAAATAGTAATTTGTGGAATCGTGGAGGCATATTTTTCAGAATAGAGTTAGGTGTTTTGTCTGGGCCTGGGGCTTTGTTATTTCCTAGGTTTTGAGGCATAAATCGTAAGTTTTTTGGTCAAAATATGTGTGTAGGGAGATTTGTGGTTCTCCGCATTGATCAATTGTGAATCCTTCCAAGTCATGCCATGGGTATTGTCTAACGGTGCATGTGCATTGTGGAGGGTGTGTAGTTTGATAATGACATGTGGGGACTGTTGGTTGGTTGCTAATAGACTGTTGGATGTATATTTTTTGAGCAATATCTTCCGGGCTAGTTAAGATGTTATTTTGTCTATCCATTATAGAGTCAAGAGGTGACGTTTCAGAGTTTTTGAAGACTTTTCTATTTACTTTTTTGGAGCTTTTTTCATACAGTTGTCGAAATTTTGATACGGCTTTGTGGATGCAATCTTTAGTGTATTTTGTGGTTATTTTCCTGGCTTCTTTGTTAGCAATTTTTGCGATATTAGCTATGACATCAATCCATTTGTTCGGTATAGAGTCCGTTGCTGGTGGATGTGAGATTTGTACGTATTGGTGGTTATGTATTTCGTTCAGTATGGGGTGTGTTTGCCATTGTGGATTGTTTTTTGCGATGTATATAGTTTTTCTGATGAGATGATATGTGGCAAGATGTTTTTTCCATTCTTTGGCTAGTTTTTGAGGTAAAAAGCCGCTTTGTTGCCTTGTTCTATTTGTGAGTTGTGATAGTAGGGGTGCGTTATATGTTTTTTCAATGGTTTCTTTCTATGATTTTGTCTAAGGATGCACAAGCTTCTTGCCATAAAGCGGGGGTAAGATGGTCATTGTTTTCTAATAGTCTGGTTAATTCATTTATTTGTGTAGAATTGTTTTCAAAATATTCAATATTAAATTTTTCTAAGTTTTCTGGAGGTATTGGGTTTAAGATTCTAATTGTTGGGGTAGAGATGGGGGCTGGTGGTCTGGCTATCAATAGGTTTTGTGGAATGTGAAAGGTGACTGGATAATGATCTGAGTTTAGATTCAAATTTGTGTTTGTCGTGGAGGTGAATCTAGTATTGTCTAGGGATTTTATGTAGAAACCATCTATGAGGCTAGTTGATGTGTAGTTGTAGCCACCTTGTCTAGAGAATATTGTGTTTGTTGGGATGTATTCTAGATTTAGTGAGTTGGTAAAGTTTTTCCATTGAATATATTCTTCTTGTGGTGGGGTGCTGGTGTTGTGATTTTGTCTTCCATGTAGTGCTATATTACGATTGAAGTCTCCACACAAGACGTATGTATGATTAGGGTGTGCATTTATTTGGTTTGTGATTCTAGTTTGAATGTAGGGGATGAGGCGGATGTCTTCTAGGTGTGTGGGCATATATAAGTGTATGATTAACCATGGTAGTAACGGATGGTTGTTAATTTTTATTATTTTTAGATATGGGGAAATGTTTGCTGGTGTAGGGATTTTGGTAATATTTCCAGGGAAAGCATATTTATTGTGTATAAGTGTGAGTAGGCCTCCTCTTCCGGGGGTGTAGGGCATTCTTTGTTGCATGCATCTTGTGAGGGCATGTGTGTTATGAAAAATGAGTTTATATTCAGGGAATAGATTTTGTATCCATTTAGTGGATTTGGTTGCTGTGAGTTTTGTTTCTTGGATGTTTATAACTGCCGTATTCCTTGAGGAGTTGTATACGAGGTTTTGGAGGTTTGGTAGAGCTGTATTAAGCGAAGATGCATTCCAAGTTATTATTTTTGTTTCGTCATTAGTGTTGATGTTTATTCTCGGGGGAGGTGTTGGAATGTTTGGAAGGGGTGGTGAATGTGCGTATTCATTTAGACTTTCGAAACAGCGTAGAGCTTCAGTGATTAATTTATCTGGTAAGAAAGGAAATTTTCTTTGGAGTATGATAAGTGTTGGTGGTGTATCTTGGTTATGGATAAATTTGTATAGCTCATTATGAATTGAGTTTTTTGGGGATATTAGGTCTTGCTTCATTTCAATGAATTTGGTATAAAGGTGTCGAGTGAGGATGTGTCTTTCCGGAGGGTTATTTAGGTTGGCTAGTCCAATCATTATTGTATTAGTCCAAATATCATTGAAGTAGTAAATGCGGGGCTGAGCTAATATATCATTACATTTATTTACTAATGAGTGTATAGTAACGACTAATGCATATAGTATGTGAGGTAGTGGAGATTGTATTTGTGTTTGTATACATCGATGTAGGTGTGGAAATTCAATGATTGCTTGATGGTGTAGATGGTGGTTAGTTATTAAAATTGGAGCAAATGAATTTGCAATGTGTTGGTATTTTGGGCGCAATTTAATTGTGCTAGGGATAAAGTATCTTCTAGCTCTTTTCTTATGTTCGGCTGGATGAGTTCTAAGTATGTTGGGCATTTGCCCTGGATTTGATTCAATGTCCCCGCATTGAAGTAGGGCTGATTTGTTTACAAAGTAGTATCCTTGGTAAATACTAGTTTTAGGGTTTTTGTAATTTAATTTATAAAATTTTGTTGTAATGAATTTTGTTGTGTTGAATAGATTAGGTAATGCATGTATTGTTTGTTCTAGACTTAAAGGTAGGTAGTGCGAAGTTGTATTGGATTGGAGATAATGGTTTGTAGGACTTCTAGAGCCACGGCCTGAGCAAGAATTTGGGATGGAGAGCAAACTAGGTCTTGATCGCAAAGAGCAGCTGTCCAAGAAGTGGGCTAATCTTTGCCTTGTGTCTACGTTGCCTTGGTGTTTGGCTACTTTTTTGTGGGAAGATGTTGGTTTTGAGATCTGAAACAAGAGGCTAGAAGGCACTTCTAGTCTACAAGGTAAGTTTTGATATTGCAGCACCTTTGAGGTACAGATTGTTCACTAGAGATGGAGATTTGTGAGTGAAACATACAAAGTAAGACTAAGGTATGCAGTTGAAAGTTTAATCAAGCAGAAGGTTGGGTTTCGAAACTTACCTGTGGGGGCTTTGTAGTTGTTCCTACCCAGCTCCGGAGTTGGCCAGATAAAGCGTCGAGGCTGTCTTCTGGTGCGTTCTTGGTGAGGCAGCTGCGTGTTTTCTTGTCTTGTGGTGAGTGCAGCCTCTTGAGAGCAGTTGGTTTCGATGATGAAACGGTGTTGCACTTGAGAGGTAGCAACTTGACTTAGGTGATGCAAGATCTCAGATCCGAGGAAATCGGGGCATTTGGTACTCACTTTCTTCTGATGTTTTGAAGGTGTTTGTGCGCTTGCAGCAGGAGCGGGGTGGTGATGTTGCTTGTGAAGACATGAAGATTCACGGGTTGGTACTACTGAGCTATAGCAAGGGTGCAAGATGGTGGGGAGATAAGAGATATAGTAGATGAAGATAGCAAACAGCAAAGAGAGTATAAGAGGTCTACAAGACCTCTTTTGGTGAATGAGCTCAATCTTGGTGTTGTGGTGATATCCCGGTATGAAGAGCCAGGGGTGGGTTCAGAAGAGTTTCCTCGAGACGTGACCTTGTCCTACAGACCTTTCAAGATCTAGATCTAAGAATGTAAGTAACAATTTGTAAAGTGTGCTAGTTCAGTTCCAACGTTTGTCGTAGCTCTTTTCAGTTAAGCAGTACTGATATCAAGCACTACTGTTACAAACTATCCTTACAAACTTAGATTTGATCAGAAGTGTCTTGTCCCTTCCAACACCTTTGTCTCTCAACTCTCTTGAAAACACACTGCAGTGGAGAATGCAAGGGACTCCCTGAGAAACCAGCCTCTCTCGGGGTACGTAAACCTCTGACAGCGGCTAACTGCCTAGCTCTCCTCACCGAGATGTTCGGAGCTCTTAGCTGTTCATCTCAGCGTTCCTTTTAGACTGTAACCAGACAAAAAGACATTATACTTCTACCACTTCAAACTAACTTATACGCCCGTTTTACTAGTTTTTGTTATTGGTTAGTTGTGACTGAAGTGTCTACTCTCGAAAGGGGGAAGTAGATCTTTACTTCCATACCTTTGTCCTGAGGACATTGGATTGGAGGTGGATTGAACAGACATTTAATTCACATCGGTCTTCTCCGGAGACCAAAGTTTCTCTCTCTTTCTTTCGTTATTGAAAAATTTTAAAAATTTTAAAAATAAAAAAATAAACTACCTAAAATTAACTAATCGAATCCCTCATGATTAATTTGGGGTCCCTGGTTTCATTAAAACTATCAATATTACTAAACACATGCCGCATACCTCCTAAAATTAGAATCGGTGAAACGATGGGGACAGGGAGGAAGAGAGGATGGCCTACCTCGTCATGAAGATGAGGGTGAGGTTTATTGTCCGGGGTTCTAACCAATGTCCAGGGAGTTTCGTGAGGAAAGTAGTATTGTCCTATATTTCCTTCAAACAATGTGTCAAAACTACTAAGTTCCCGGTTATTGTCTGAGTATATTGTAGTTAAGTGCCGGTTCTCCCTGGATAGTGCTACTATGCTATCCATAGTTTTTCAATTCGACATGACATTGTTACAGTTCCAACAAGTGTCCGAATAGTTTTAGGAGAAAACTGATAATTATCATATATTAACTGTAAACAAATGGTCTTAAGGCCCATTCCCACTTAGCATTAGCAAAGAGCATGCTTAAAATTTAACAACTCCACAATTTGGAGAGCAATGCCTTCTTTTTGGAAAAGGTGTAATCAATGAGGTTCGTAAAGGCCTTATCAATAGGAAGGAGATTATGTAATGGTCCCCCAAATGGGACAATACATAAGATTACTCTTATGAGAGGAAAACTAGAGAATCTTGCCAATATTGGTGGCCCCATAAGTATTGCCTACTATTTCTCAAAGCTCTTTTGTCTTCTTAAATATTAACTAATACCCACTTTGAAAGTGTGCCATGTGGACATCCATGTAGGATTGGTAATTACTAAAGCATATAGGTGGGAACACACACTTTTCAATGGAGATAACACCCCTTCTTAAGACCCCTTCTAAGGCCAAGTGGGAACATACCTTTAGCTACCAATTTATGCTGTTATTCTCCAAGGCTTGTACATATATCACGTGAGTATCACATATCTTATTTTGGTTTTAAGTTGGAAGTTTTGAATACCAACTAATTGTTTTTCGGTATTAATCAACTAATATGTAGCTTTATGTCAGCT
This sequence comes from Ceratodon purpureus, assembly GCA_014871385.1. Taxonomy (NCBI): domain Eukaryota; kingdom Viridiplantae; phylum Streptophyta; class Bryopsida; order Pseudoditrichales; family Ditrichaceae; genus Ceratodon; species Ceratodon purpureus. Next base: position 20,773,736 of record CM026426.1, on the reverse strand, counting down.
CTTCCCGTTCATTAGTTCCAAATTGCAAAAAATTCTTTAGCACTACAATCAGCTTATTCATTAACCCCTAAAGCATTTGGCCATAAAATCCCAAATTCTGCCTCAATTCTGCCCTGTTTTAGTTCAAGGAAATATTCTGCAAATTTAAACCTATGTTAAAGAATCTAACCGTAGGATCTAGTACCTAACTTGTACATGTATGTGTACACAAAATTTTAGATTGTAACTCCTTGCCGTTTGGAAGATCATAAGGTTTGAACTTGAGAGAAAAGTTTTTTTGGTACTGCCCGGCAGGCACAGCCACCCTTTGGAGAGTGAAACAGCCAATTTTTTGAGATCGTGTGGTTGAAGGCTCTTCAGTTTAGGATTCTAAAGTGAGTTGGGAGTATGCTCAAAAAAATTGAAGACAATACAACACAAGGAAGCATTGGAAAACCACATCTCCACTGACGGGAATCAATGAATTGCATATACATTGGCTCTTTTTCCACACTACAAATGCCTAAGAAGATCATCTACTTTTTGAAATCTGAACGGTGTATACATGCATTTGTATGGAAAAGAAATTTTGGAGGATAAAAATCCAAAAAATAAATAAAACCAAAATAGATATGAATTTTACAGCATATACTATGGTTTAGGAGGAGAAAATGGTGAAGGAAAAATGGGTGACGAAGCTGTTTGAAAGTTTTTATCAAACTTGGAACTTTGACTAAATATATCTCAAGATCCGTACAGTCAAACTTTTCAAAGCTTTGAACAGAGACTAATTAGATGGCTTTGAACAAGATCCTACGGTTGGATTTCTCAATATCAAGTTTAAAAAAAATTGCGAAACGATCATGAAAGAAAGCGAGAGCGGAGGAACGCAGGATGAAATCTGAATAAGCGCTCCGCATTTTCTGGTTAGAGAGACTCGGTGTTAGGTGCTGGGAGAGAGGTGTGTGGCCAGAGAGAGTGCTGGCCTCTCTGGTGCCCCCCACACTTTCCCCCTTATCCCAGTGTGTTGTGACCAGACTGAAAGGATAGTGTTGGAGGGGTGAGGTGTATCGCAAATTTGAACTGAGAGAAGCTCAAGGTGCTAAAGCTAATGTGTTAACTGAGCGAGCTGCATAGACGGTAGAAGTTAATTCTCGCCCTTGACACTCTCAGTCTAGATCTCGTAACCCACGGTTGGGTGACGTGCCCCCTCCCCATTGGTCTAGAAGGACCCGTTTATAAACCGTAGCCTGCAAAAGTGCTCCGCATAATCCGCGGTCTTTCCTGTAACCACACCAAGAACCCCGGAAAACCCGCACTTTCTTCCTCATAACCAAGTAGTCCAAGTTCGTAACCAAGCACTTTATGCTCATAACCCACCATAACTAGTTCATAACCCTCCATAACCAGCTCATAACCCCGGAAAACCCGGCCATAACCAAGCACTTTATCCGCAAATTCAAATTCAAAATTCAAAATTGAATTCAAGAAAACAAACACTGTACGCAGTAAAAGTATTTTTTTTCAAAGTAGCACACTTTTATTCAAATACTCTGAGTACACTGTAAATGGCTATGCATAAAAACTCCCTCATCGTTGTATTCTTTGTCTCTAAGTAGTACAATGAGGGAGAAAAGCAAATGCTCACACTACTATTTATTAGCTCCAAACATTTTGTTTAGAACTGCCTCCATCTGGGCATCACTTCCAAACACCATGTTTACATTCGTTAAATGTGAAAATGGAGCAGTGGACTGTGGCTGCAGCTGATGTGTCTGCCGTACACCTACAGCTTGATTAGCATCTTCAAATTCTGCCATAGTCGATGTAGCTCTCCTTGGTCCTCCTTCAACTGCCGTCGATGCAGCTACAGATTCCTTGAATTCTCCTGCAACTACTCCCTCCCGCACCTGACCACCTTTTACATCCTTTCTGGTAGCCAACCTCCTCAACGCCTCTTGTTTCTTTTCAAACATACGCATTATGTCATTAAGTTCAGGATCCGAAAATCCAGATACATCACTAGGCTCTTGCGTCACGACATGACCTCGCTCAACAGGATTTTCAGATCTAACATCCACACCATAAGTACAACCAGTAGAGAAATTAGCTTCTCTTAACATCTGCCTTGAAGTCTTTGCATACTGCGGTGGAACACATTTGAAAACTTGGCCGTGCTTCCCTTGATTCCCATAAGGATTTTTAGCACCCACAAACTTGCCAGTGTCATGGCAGCGAGAAGAACTAGGTCGAGTGCAATTTGTAGCACCTACAAACTTGCCGGTGTCTTGGGAGTGAGAAGAACTGCGTCCAGGGCAATGAATACGAGAAGCACCAACGCACATTTCTTCCATACTAATAGGCCCATGTATATCACCTGCAATATTCCTATTGAATCCTGCAACACCACAAAAAACAACACAAGTTAACGTATTGAATTTGACAGTGCATTCAATTACAAACAACAAATTTCACAAACAATATACAATCAAGTTGACTACACTCATGCATTCATGAAACAAAAATAAAACAAAGAACAACACACCTTGTGTAGATGGTCGGCTATTCATCGACGTTGGTCCACTGTTAATAGACGCTGGTACACCATTCATCATTCCATCATTGAATCCTGCAACCATGTAAACATGTTAAAAAATAATAAGCCACTGTAGCATGCAATTAAATCAAACTAATACATAAATAGAATAGAGCTAATCAAACATAGAACAAAGATTCAGTTACCTGGAAAGGGCACTTGTGATGTTGAAGCATTTGTAGGTGACACTTGTGATTGAATTGGATCAGAGGACCAAGATGGTGCTGCAGGGATAGAATCTGGACTGCTCGCAAAATAGGGAACAACACTTAAATCATGAAATGGCTCAAGTGTTGGTAACTTCAACGTTGCTGGAAGATTGACTGCTTGATGCTCAATGTAATCCTTCGTAACCTGTGCCTTGAGAGACGAATACTGTTGCACTGCACCTTCCACAGGAGGAGCATCCAAAGATCGCATCGCTGCCTCTCGAGACACCTCCAAAGTATCGTCATAACGATCTAGTGAAGCTGGATTCTTATGACCACTAATCTCACACATCACGTTTCTAGGAACGTTAGCAATCGACATTCGAGTAATAGCCGTCCTCTTGCCTGACTTGTTAATAATCTTTCCTTGAATGTTGGCTTCACCAGCCATAGTACCCAACCAGGAACTAATTGTATGAATGCCAACGCGAGAGTTTTTATACCAGATCTTTGAACTAGAATCTGGAATGGCAACCAGAAATAAAGCGCCATCCTTTTGGTCAGGGCCCAAATGCTCATCGTATGTACGCCAGGTATTCACCACATCTTCAGTGTAGCAAGTCACAGTGGGACGAAAGTGTTCTTCTTGGCAACGACCAAGTCGCATCTTGTTATTCTTCGACAGTCTCTCAACGTACCTGTTACAACAAACAACTGATCTTATCAAAAAAGGTTTTAAAATTTTAATAACCTACACTACAGTAAACAAACTACAGAAAATATTACTAAATAAACTGAAGCAAGTGCAGCTAATCCATTAAAATAAAACTAATAAGTTACAAACTGCAGCAACAAAGTTCAAACTCCTAACAAACTATAATCAAACAACAAATAATCAAACTATAGTAGTCAAGCAAGAAACTTAGTGTACATACTCAGCCCCAGCAGAGTTAACACCACGTATGAAATCCTTGTATTTAAGGTTGTAGGCCTCTTTTCCTCCACGAATAACAAACTTGGACATGCAATAGTAAAGCATTCTCTTCGTAACACCTTTAGGGTGAGTTAACTGATGCGAAGGGTGACTCAGGATTTTAGCCTCATCCTCAAAACTCAAACACTTCGGCTTACATCGAGGTTTGTTAACCCCAGCGTCCCGTGAAAGTTCCATCGCCTTCACAACTGCTGCATTAGTTTGCAAAAATAAATGATGCTCTGAGATCCTTATTAGCGGTTCTTTTTTTTTCTCAAGCTTCATTTGCTTGGCCTGGTGCGGTGAAAACTGTCATACATGTTACCAATTGAGCCAGAGGGATATCTTTCCCCATTGTCTTTACAAAGACATAGGAAGAAACGTGTTAACAAATCAGCAAACTCTTCCAAAGGAAGGTTAACAATGCTGATCGAAGTGTCCAAACCGACTGACTCACGCCAAGAATTGAACCGGTTTTGGGCCCATGTCTCATTCTTGAGACTCTTTGACTCATCCATATTGCACACATTCTCAAATATCAGTGGATTCAACGGAAGGAATTGACAGCGCTTCTTAGGCTTAGTAGAAGCAACAACGTTTGTAGCAGTAGTCACATTGTTAGCAGAATCCAGATTTCCAAAAGCTGGAACTATTGCAACATCTACAGAACCTAGAGACAAGTCTACCAAGTCTACGGAAGCTTGAGTCAGGTCTACCGAAGCTGCAGCAAAGTCCGTAGACGCTGCAGCTGCTGCAGCTACAGAAGGTGAAGGTGAAACTTCTACAGTTTCAACAAACTGAACAGACTGATCAAACTCAGCAGAATCAGTACGAGGGACAAGCGAGCATCCAGGTTCTGGAGCAACAGAGGAAGTATCGAGAAGAAAATCAAACGATAAAGAGTCGTCAGCTTCAAAAGCTAACTCTGGATCAAATCCACAGAATGTATCATGGGAGGAATTTTTAATACTCTCTTTCGGTGTTTCAAACCCCAAAACCCTCTAGATATGGGAAGCAATAGGCATATCACGCAAAGCCACTGTCTCGACCACTGTCTCGACCACTGGATCGACCACTCGATCCACCAATAACGGCACAACAGGAAGACTACTATCAAGATTTCTGGACGCACGAGACTTCCTACGTCCCTTGCCTTGTTGCTTCGACACAGGGGAAGGACCAGGGCTACTGTGGCAAACTACAGGTGTAGGAACCGTCGTAGGCTCATCGGCAGTAACCCTGACAGTTTGAACTCTCCCCCTTTTCCCCTTCTTGACACGACTTGACACTCTCACTTCTCCCATGGTGGGAAAGCAAGAAACCAAAGAATCAGAAATCAAAAACCAGACCCCTGTTTGCAAAAAAAATGACTGCAAGAACTTGAAAAAAAAATTCAACGTCGTTGATATCAAAAAGCACTTCACAAATTGAAGGCAGGTTAAAATTCTGTGACATTTGCAGCTTAAACTCAAAGTCTCAACACATTGTGGAAACACAAGGGTGTTGAAAAATTGAGTAAAAGCTGCAAAACGCACAAGTAAAACTAAATGAACCGACTCTCAAAACTAAAAAAAACAATCAAGAAAACCAATCAAAATCGCTACACCCCCAATCGTGCGCTATTCCCACAGTGCTGCATTCCAGAACACATGCAATCCTGCAGTCAAAACATAAGACATATTAGAATAGAAAATATTATTCTAAGAACATATTCCAACATGGCAAAAAAAGGTCTACAGTACATGCATGCGACTGTAGCATGCATGTACTGTAGACGACAAATAAAAAACAACGTGTAGTTTAGATAAACAAAACAAGCAACAGATCTAATGAAAGCAAAATCCTATCAAGGCAATTGAAATCAAAGAGTTAGAACAAATAGAACCTCACCATATAACGATTGTTGTGATTGCTAAAGAAACCGAGGCCATAATCCGCGAATCCACTCCCTCAGCAATGTACTTCGAGGTATGTTGCACATGCTTACTCAATCAACTGCGAACTCCGCTCACCAGATGACCGCTGATACGTAAGAGGCTAAGAGTAGGAGTTAGACCTGAAAAAGACGGTGACAAAATAATCAGCAGATTCCCAGAGCAATGGCCAACAACGTCACGACGATTAAACATCAAGCACGGCAGTGAGCCTCCCGATACATAAGAATAGGATCAACGACATTATCCTCCACGACAAGAGACAACAATTCAGAAGAATAAAAAAAACGAGCGCCATATCCTCTCCTTACCAAGAACGCAGGCTTAATGTCGCCCATAGCCAGCGCAGCTAAAATCACCATAGCATCCCTGCAACCAGGCACACGTTCCCGAATCATCAGAAACCAATGCCACAAACACTCAACCGCGCGTTCCACTATACTCTCCCGCTAGCAACAGCAACAACACTAAAGATCCTAAAAACTCCAAAAACCTAGGTCATCAATACGATCAACAAAGAAATACAAAAAACTTGCATCAATAGCCAAATGCGTACTTAATACACTCCTTCACAAAGCTGTTGCAGATGCTTGAGATTTCTCCGCAAACCTCGATCCAAAGGTGTGCCGACTTGAAAGAAACCAGCTCAGCAAATGCGGAGCAACCACAGCGAAATAGGTGCACCCGCAGCCCAATCGATGCTCCAAAAATACAATCGCAGGGCAATCTATACACGGACGGCAATCAATACACCGACAGCAATCAATGAACCAGCAGTGAATCAATGAACCCGCAGCGACATCAATGCACAAGAAAACATTGAAATGAGTTATCCCAAGAAACTTCGAGAAAACCTCGAGAAAACCCTAGGAGACACAATCCTCACCGTTCAACTCGAATCAACGGTGCGCATTATCCCAGTTACTACCAACGAAAAGCAGCGAACCAACGAAAAGTAACGACGAAAAATAACCAAAGATGACAAAAAGTGCTGGAGAATGCATACGCATGATCGTGGGATCGTGGGTAGCAACTTCAGCTTATTGTTCATGAACCGGTAGGTGGTTGGCCAAACCCGGGTATCAGGAATGATCCCAAGTGCGCTGCATGTGTTGGCCCATTGAGTAGCTAACTTATGTGTGCGTCTCAATTAGAGGATTTTTAGATTTTTTTGGGGAAAAATAAATCTAACCATTTTTCAATTGGCTTGAATTAACTAAATATTTCAATGAATGATGGAATAGAAGCTGGAACCCGCCCTTGCAAAATCCAGCTCATTCACCGTTGTAGAGCAACTGACGGACCTGCAACCCTGTCTCCACGAACGGTAAAGACCAGAACCGGCACCTGCTCGCCCAAATCTCCAAAATACTAGATCTAGGAAATATAAATCTACAAAGGTAGTACACAACACTGGTTTCAGGTCCCTCGACAAGTTTAGGTCCAACCTCCCTCCCCAGCACGCGAAACCTCTCCAGCGCTGCAAACCCCAAACCGTCATCATACCCTAAACCAACACCATGTCCAATATCATAGATTTTAGGATTCACATGTAAAGATGGAGTATATAAGAGTGCGTTTAGGGGTAGTGAGGGGTTTTGGCTGCCAGGCTCACGGGCACGCGAACGGGATGTTGGAAAGCTGTGAACATAACTGTCGTTGTCAAGGATGGTGACCGGCGCAACAAGTAATTCCACCGGCTATTCCGGTAATTTCAAACTGAGTTTCATTTTTGCTACCAGTGGCAGCCCGTCTCCCTGTCCACACGAAATACGAAACGTGGTCCGTCACTTCCACAAGAGTTCATGAGATTTGTGACACTTTACTAACAAACTCGATCATGAATGCGCAACGTGTTGAAGGAGATGATGTAGTGGGAAACAGGAGGAAGCAAGAAGAAGCGTACAGAACAAGGAGGGAAGGAGAAGAGCTTTAGAATCATACGCAGTTCATTTGGTGTCGACAAAACTTGAAGCTTTGGACCGGCATCGCCAACAACGCGAGTTCCGTAGCAGGTGAGTTTTGAGTTTGCTGGTTGGTGTTGGATTGTGTGTGCATCGCTTTTTTCAGTTTTTTGCGTTGGGTGGTGGTTTTGTGATGGTGGTGAGAGTTTGGTGTCGCATTGCCTGCGTTGTAGTCGCTGCGTTAGAATTTTTATGGATGTTCTGTGTTAGAGGTTCTCCGTTTCTGTGTTTGAGTTGAATTTTGGGATGTAGGATGAGAGGATTGGGTTTTTGGAAGGTAGAGGTTTGGTTCTGGAGTTTGGATCGGAGGGGCTTGAATCATTGTGTTGGGGAGTTTTTTGGTGTGGTTTTTAGGTGGGTTTTGAAAGCGTGTGTGTTTTCGTTTTTGTATGGAATTGTGTTTCATTAGTTTCTGTGTTTTTGGGGGAGTTGAATTATTGTTAGTTGATGGTTTTGGGAGAGGTTTTGATGAGTATGTTAGGGACAGGGAATGAGGGAGGAAGTTGCTAGCACTGGTTTTGTTGGCTGCATTGGTAAAGCTGTCGGTTGTGGTGCACTGGACTTGTTTACTAAGTACGAGGTCTAGGCGGGGAAGCTAAGTTGTGTGAGTTTTATTTGTACTATGTGCTACGATTGAGTTTATTTGAAGAGGACGTCCATGATTTATATTTCTATGGATTCACGTTTCTCTTAGCGACTTTCGCTTCATGTTTGGTTTATTTTTCATCGTTGCATCATGTGTTCCATTTCGCCACAATTTCCGAGGATACGAAATTGGAAGATTTCAGTGTCGATGGACATTGAGAACTTCTAGAACAAAGGTTTAAACACTGCAGATATCAATTTGGATCCAGATCCTTGTGTAGTTTTACTAGTTTTCGTAGCTCGAGAAATAATATCTAGATGTTCTATTATTGTTGTCTTTCCTGAAGTGTGTTATTTCACTGTGAGAATACATGAGGATTCTACAGTCGGGCAATCAAGAGTCAGCATGCTGTTGGCTTTGGCCTCTGTAGTAATGGCAAAATTGGTAATGTGATGTGCAGATAGACATGCGAACTATGATATTTTAGCTGTGAAAAATGTCAAAATTCTTTCACAAAACTTTCGCTAAAGTTCAAATTTAATGCATTATTTTGAATTTGTTTGTCGTGTGCCTCTTTAGCTTTCTTCAATATTATCAATGTCGACTAGCAGTAGGCTTCAATGTAGCTTATGGCATGTGATGACTGCTGTGAGTTCTATTTTAAGCTTGCTGTGAGTATTTTGATCCTCAAAGGCACGATGTTTGAAGTTTGCAGATCGAGAAGAGATTGGAGAGGCTCAAGAAAGGCAGGGCAAAGGACCCTCAAGTCAAGGCGAAGGTAGCATTACCTCTTTGAATCAACTATTGAATGATAGTCCTCATTGGTCTTCTTTGTCAGCTCTGATTGGTCATTTTCTGAAGTTCAGATTCCATTGATATTAAGTCTCAATATGTCGAATTATGTATAGTTTTTGAATTAATATCGTGTACATGGATACCAATTAGTCTCAATCTGGATGTGTACTGGATAGGTACTAGATGTGTTTTCTAATATTTTTTTTGAATTTTTTTCCCTACATGTTACAGGTATGGAACAGGATCCAATCATCAAGAAGGGGAAGATGAAGATTGAGGACGGTTCAACCTCCCTAGAGGAACCCGAATTGGTCTTCAATGGAGACTGCGAGAAACCAGAGCTTCCAGTCTGGAGAGATTCAGCAGCAAGGAGAGGTGGAGAGTTTCAATTCATGAAAGATGCATCTGTCAACCTGCCATGCCTACGACATTGGCTGAAGGATCTGGCCAAATTTCAAGAGACAACAAAGTATGAAGTACCTGATTTTGACAAAGTTTCGGGGATGGTTTCTGAAGGATGGGATGGAACTTGGAATTCCATAGCTTTGAGGCAATTTGTGGCCGTTGCAAATGCAACTGGGATGATGCACCCTCCAAGGAATAAGAAGAACCAACTCACTTACATCAAGAATCAGGTCACTTCTATCAAGAACCAGGTGATGGAGACAAAGGCAGAGGAAAAAAAGAAAGCTTACATCAAGACAGAGGATGAAGATGAAGATGACGACTTGAACAACTACGACAATGACGAGATGATTGCTAAGCGCAAGGCAGAGATGATTGCTAAGGGCAAGGCAAAGAAGATGAAACAGAAAACAGGTACATTAGAACAAGTTTGAGGTCTGTGGAAGGCCCCTGCCGCGCAGGTCCGGGTCGAGGTGTAGGACAGTACCGGCAACCAAGGTGCGTCATCAGTCATGGTGCCATGTCGAGTATCGGGTGGATTGTGTAAGGGTGGCGACCAGTGGAATTGGAGTATGCCTTGGTTTAACGTGGACAAGCGACAAATGCTGAGTGTAGGGAGCCTGAGTCAATCAAAATATAAGTAATCAAAAATATGGCTATGGGAGTACGTGATTGGGACATTGCACAACCGGGAGTGCAATTGAGAATTCATTTTTTAACTAAACCACGAATATATTAATGCTTGACCGTGGAGCACATTCAGCATCGACGGGGACAATCTTGGCGGGAGGCACGCTGACTCTACAGTATTCTCAATGTGACTCGGCAATATCCGATTTTCAGTGCTCAGCGGGACAAGCAATAGTTCAACTGAATGAGGCAGTTTATAGTATTCATGTGAATTTCAGTGAGTAAGTTGCGGGAGCGAACTTTTGCCTTCAGATGCTGCCATTGGTACACTGTGTAGCCGCAAAGTAGTTTGTTCAGATCATGTCACCGTTAGTGAGTGCTGCCGCAAGTTGTTGAGTTCTTCTCCTTGTTTGAGCCAGGTAGTGCAGTGAAGCAAGTATACTCTACAGTGAACTGTTCCTTTCCAAGGCTGCGGAGTGACAATTTTGGAGAGCGTATAAAAGGATGCTGAGCGTAGTTATGGATCAAGTGATCGATGTCGAGCTGGTTCAACCTGCTGCAGAAGTTCAGAGCGTGGTTTTGTTCAACTCCCAGGATGGTCATGGTCGATGGATTCCGATGCGTGTCGAGGTTGGGTCATGGGTAGCGTTGAAGGCAGCTAATCGAGGACCCTAGGCTCGTGATGCACGCACTCATGGGGATGAGTCATTTGCGGGTGCATGGAAAGCCGAGGTCTTAGGGTTCAAGTGGACTTCTTCGATGCGGCGTGGGAGGCACGTGATCAAGCTCGATGCTATCCAAGTGCGCCATGCGTATCAACGCCGACAGCTTCATCTGGACCCTCTTGCATCTGCCTCTGAGCCACGTGCATGCAACTTGTTGTACGCCTCCTATTGGGACAATTGGGTGCCGCCATCTTCGATCCTGGATGTGATTTTAGTTGTGCACCACGAGGTTGGAGAGGCTGGTCGCAATGGACGCAGCCACAAGCAATTGCTTGAGAACGGGACCTTCTTTTTGAAGGCCGTTTATGTTCCACGATCTGGGGAGGAGTTGTATGGGAGTCTGGAACCTCTCCCCCTCCCCGATCTCACAGATGTCGCATGGCCTGTCCCGGATATGCATACATCAGAAGCCTTTCGTCTCAAGCTGGCGATGGATATTGCTGCAGCAATGAAGGGCGGGACAGGCAGCAAGGTAGCACGAGTCCAGTGGTTTATGCCCATTCATGTAATGGCAGATTTGTTCGGGGTAGCTGATGATATCCGCCGCACTCGTGCGATGTACATTTTCAACGAGCCTTCGGAGAGGCTCCTAGCCAGCTTGATGGACGTCGGATGGGACGAGAAGTGGCAGGTTGGGCGTGACATCGTGAAGACCGTAGTCAGCCGTGGAAGCATCAGGTTCCGTTTCCATGTTGCTCGCCAGACGTTATACATGACCTTCTGCTATGTGAGGTTTCGGTGTGAGGGAGCTCAGAACTGGGTGGCGATGGATCAGGTGGTCATACCAGACATGGTGAGATGCATTGTGACGTTGGGCGACGAGGTGTTACCAGTATTTGAGGTGGGTAAGTCGTGGCCAGTGGCGCACATACGGGAGGAGATCGCGATTGTGCTGTCGCGGGACAACATTCCGGATTCTTACGACCTTGTTGTTGAGCATGCAGGTCAACGTGACAGGAAGGTGCGTAGGCTTGAAATTCGGATTAGTTTGCTCAGAATTGGGGTGTACTATTTTCAAAAAGAAAGTGGTCAGAGCTTTGTCTTGACCATCTGGTGACGGTGTTGTTTCAGATTAACCGGCGACTAGAAGGAAGTACCCAGATCGGAGCTGTTTTGCCAGCAAACGGGAGAGTGAAGATGGTGCCCCGCTGATGCTGCAGCAATGTACGTGTTGTGTTTTAGTCTCGGCATAGACCGTATGCAGTTAGAATTTTGTACCGGGTTTAGGCACGCTACAGCAGATGGTTTGTTTATATCCGCCTCGTGATTACCGCTCAAGAGAGATACTGTGCGGTGTAGTGTGAAAAGACTATGTAGTTGTATGTTGTGATGTTTGTTTTCGAGGCTGCCAATTTCTGTGCGAATATTACGTTTTTGAATATAATTATGAGGTTCTCAACGTCCTTCTTTTCTTTGGGCTACTCTGTTGTGGATAGTCATGCTTGGGTGGATTGAAGTGGTGGATACTTGGGTGAGATTCGGCACCATTGATGAACCACCAGAAGTATGCATCCACCTACTTGGTTTGCTGAAGCAGTGACAGCAGGAATATGTATTTGTCATTGGAAATGTCTCGATGTCGTACTTGTGAATCTCGAGGTTAGGACGAAGTTATAACGCAGCATGACTCACCTCTGCATTACGAGTAATATGCAATCACACCCTGCGTACATGCAAGTATGGTGTTGGTTGGCGTTGTTAATTCTGGATTTTGGTTGTGATGCATTAGCTCAGGAAAGTGATTGTTTATAAAAATCTGCAAAGCTCTGATGTTTTATTCTTATCCTTTTTTTTTTTACTTTCAGACTGAGTGAATCAAGATTCAAAAATAATAAAATATCAAGAGATTATGTCAAATATAATAGAATCTGAGTTTTGGTAATACAAACTTAAATACATTTGCGAAGTAAAATAAACTGCCCATTAAGTATTATAAATTAAAGTAATACCTGAATGGTAATTGAAGAAATCATTACAATTAATATCAGGATTTGAATAAAATTTGCTTTCCTCACTGAAATTGGCATTTTGTATTTGTGTTTTTTATATACAAATCAATATAGAATAAAATTGAACTAATTAGTTTATAAATTATGTCAAATTAAACTAATTAGCTTATAAACTTGCAAATAAACTTTTTTTAAATAATAGTTATTATTTTTAAAAAATGTCGTAATTAGAGTGGGGAATAAATAGGATATTTCTGCAAATAATAACCTTGGAGGAAAAACAATAGTGTCAATGATGACATCGTACTCCCCACCTAAAATTTTTAAAAGCAAACCATTTGAAATAATTAAATCAGCTATGATATACAATTTTTTCTAAATAGTACAACTTTACTCCGTTCTTACCGCTTTATTCCTTTCATCTTTCCCGCTCTTCTCCAAAAAAAATCTTTATTCCCTTCTTCTTTCTTTATTTCCTTTGTCTCTCCCTTTCCCTTCCTTCCCTTTTTTTTTTTTTTGTGTATTTCATTCTTCTTTATTCTTTCTCCCATTTGTCAGCCAAGCCTGCTAATTTCATATTTGATATTAGCCGTGTATTTTTTATTTCTACATTTCTTTATTCTCTTTTATATTTTAAACATTTCAGAATGATGATATATGTTAAGAAGGACTGATAGGGTTATACTTTTACAAATGAATCTTTATATCCTTCACCAACCTTAACTAAGCGGTCTGAGACGGCCCAGAAGACTAAGTGTTCAGGTTTTAAGTGTTTTAAGTGTTCAGGTTTTATAAATGAATTAAGGATTTACAAACATACCAACTTCAGCACTGCTTTAACGAATATCCTTAGATCTGAGTAGCTTTTGATTATTTATTCCAAATCGGAAATTAGAAATTTATCAAAACAAGTTTTTACATTTGTAGCCAATAAATACAATTGCATAATCCTTTGTGTTTTTGTTTTGAATGGAAACTATTATGATCAGGGAGTTATGTATACGCCCCCTTCTATGTATACGTATAGATAAAACATTCGGGGTCACTTGATTTTGTTTTCTTAAAATTATTAAAACGTAAAGGTGAAAGTCTACAACAAGATCTAGTAGTGGAAGTTCGACCATCTCACTGAAACGGTAGATATAAAATTAAAGAAATTGTGCAAGAACGTCGTTTCTGTTGGATCTGGTAGGCCTCTGCTGTTGCTGAAGCATCGCTAGAAGTATATATACAGCAGTCAAAGAGGCTTTACTCCTTCACGCTCCCGAGGTAACCGCAAAAGCCATTCACGCGCACAGCACAGTTGTTAGTTTTCCAGCATGTCGCCGCTATGGAACCTCAAAGTACTACTGCAGATACTGTAAAAGAAATGTAAACTCACAGCGGCATCTCTGAAATACTACTTCCTCCACTTCTAGTCCCCTGCAACTGCTGACGCAACATTTAAGTATACTGGCCTGAACCAACTTTGATTAGAAATCCAACAAGCGGAATTTGTAAAAGATTAGATTTTCTTGAATCCATCGGACACCGCCATACAACTTCTGTTACGACAAATGATTTCTAAAAGAAGCTTTACAGTTAACTTCATCCCTGAAATTCTACCACTTTTAGTCAAATGCAAGTGCTGTCGGAATAAAAAGGGAAAATGGGCAGAAGCATCTTCAACCAAAAAGCAAACATTGGGAAACGGAGAAACTGTAAATGACAATTCTTAACTGTGCTACCGCTGTATAAGAAATCCGTTACAAAGATAGAATTCTATATGAAAACAACTGCCCTTAAGTTGATCCTCATTCACCTAGCTCTACTACTCAACTTCTTCCAGCTGTCGCATTAGATAACGAAGCCGGTCACAACCAACTGAAGCACACAAAACACATTGAGCTTCTACGACAACTGCACAAGGGGGTTAAAGAAACAAATGAGGGGGAATTCCAAAACATGCAACAGCCGAAAACCATTAGATGCACAATAACAAGCCACGACTGTATCTTGCTATCAACAATGCTAACAAGGAGGTCCATGCACTTATTACTACACATCGAAGAAAGACACAGGCAAAATTTGCACATGAAACTACAAGGAGAGGCTACTTCTAATATAGAATATTATTACGACATTGATAATGACAGTGTCTTAATGCAATCCATTGGACAACGTCGGTGAAACCCCGAACTTCTAGGAATGTCAAAGACAAAAAGAAAGGGGGTCCAGTCTTGTCGACGGTCATTGGCGAGTTCAATCAATGCCTAAATTAAAACAAACAACACTTCGAGAAATCCGGCAAGCGCCGCAGAGGCACAAACCGAATCAAGTGGAATCAAAAATGACAGATTGCTGGAAACAGAAACCACTAAGTTCTCGTCCGGAGCATCTAACACCGCTACTAGGTCCGAAATCAAAATCAGTAACATTCAAAATCTGCTGAAGCCGTGTCCGAGGATCAGGGACAGTGGCAGAATGTCGATGCAGCCGCTGCGTCCTTCAGCATGGCGATGGTGGGCTCGAGTGCTGGGGCCGCGTCATCTTTCACCGTGCCATCCCACTGTGCCACCCAAGCCGCGTCGAGTGGACTCGCACAGAGAGTGCAATATGTCGTCCCCATGTCTATCATCTCCGCGACGCAGAAGCTATGGAAATGACAACCACAGGACGCCAGAATTGCTGCTTTAGTGACGAAGCCCTTCGAGCACAGGGGACACACTTCATTACCGCCAGTGTCAAGTGAAGGGACGGATCCGGCAACGGGGTAGTCGAATAGATAACGCGGACGCAAAACCAAGTTGTCGAGTCTGGTCTTCTTCAGGGCAGATTCTGCTGCGGCAACCTCTTCCTTCGACTTCGCGTGATCGGCCTTCGCTTTGGCAAGTGGACCTGCTTCCTCAAGGAGAGTGCGGATGGTGTCTCGCGTGCACATTTGGTGCTCCTGTAATTCAGCCAACCTCAAAGATCTCTCCCGCGCCACTTCGGCCTACACCTTGTAAGCAGCTGGTGTCCCCGTACGATAGAGTCTCTTCTGCTCCAACATCGCCGCGGCGCCCTCTGCTTCAAGCTTTGCCAGACGATCATCAAAGAGCGAGTTAACATCATCCATCGCCTTCAAATAGTGCTGCTCAACGTCGTGTAGAGCGCGTGTTGTCGCAGCTTCCGCGGCCCGTGCGACCTCCAACTTATTCTCGACAGCTTGCACAGGAGAGAGCGCAGAGTCACTCGATGAAGCCCCTCCTGCCAGGTCCACAACAAGCTTGCACAATCCCTCAATTTGCTTACGCAGTGCCACTGGCCCGAGCTTCTTTGGGTTCTTCGTTGCGAGAGAGAATCTCCGGTTATGACGACCCTGCGCTTCGGCAACCCAGTTGACATCCTTACCGTGCACAAATGTAGCGTAGGAAGCCTTCAAAAATCGCATCGCAAAGTAAGCATTGTCGGGTCGGTTCCCATACACACGGTAATTGTGCTGAGAAAACAACTTCGCGAGCTCCTTGTCGGTGCATTGTGCAATCTCGTATCGATTCGGATGAGCACCAGCCCGCCACACCTGCTTGATGTCGTCGTCCAGAATTTCGGGATAAACCTTCGGCACCTCGTCCACCATCGGTCCGCGGTCGCATAACCCGACCTTCTCGTGGAAGAAAGCATCGTCGTACTCGGCGTCGCGGCCTCGAAGCACCGGAGCAGCAGCAAGCAACTTCGCTCTCACCTCCTCTGGTATCCCGTCGAGGTCGAACGGGAGGTCGAATTCGGAGTTTCCGACATCGTGCGCCTGCGCGATTGCAGGAGGGTCGATGTCCAGTTGCTCCAGAACTTGACCACCTGCATGCTCTTCATCTCCAGAATCCGGAACGACTGCCGGATTAGCCGCGGCCTTCTCCTTCTTCGCGGGGCTGCTGGACTGTCCTGACTTTCTCTTCTTCTGTTGCACCATCGTGGCGGTACAGTTCCTGGATAAAAAACACAGATTAATAAGAATGAACAGAGGTACGAGTACTCAAAGAGGAGTGCAACCTAATTTACAAAAAGCAGCAACCACGGCCAAGCACGGCAACCTACGTGAAAGCAACGGAGCGACCCTTCACTGATGTAAACGAGAGATCAGGGAGTGGTGCGATGACTGATGTAAACAAGAGAGGGAGTGATGCGAGGTCAGCGTTGTAGAGGGTGTTTTGTAGATGAGTACCTGCTCTGGTGAAGCTTCATCATGAACAATTGGGGGAGGATGCGTACAACTCTATGTATTAAATGTTCAATTGACAGGTTTAGTGTGGGAGAGCAAATGCAAAGAGTAGGAGAAGTGATTTCTTAGAAAGAGATCAGAATGATAAGATGATCTGACATGACACTTTCTGAAACAAGCCGCACAAGTGTTTAAGATATTAATATCTACAGTGATGAGAGTGTTGTAAGCTAACGAAGCTGTTACAAGCTGAGGCCTACTTGTCGTGTGTAAGCATTAATGTTTTAATCATTATGCCCTTTCCCATTCACACTCCAAATCCAGTCATGCTTCCACTAACGTTCTATCCAGTAAGCAAGTAAGTTTTTAAATTTTAAAATTGTTTCCATGATTTTCAATTGCATTATAGTAGAATATATTACACGGCTTTTGTCATAATATACCGTCAGATTAGTCCTATCCTATGTGTTTCATGTTTACGCAGACGATATATCGAATCCCTCAATTCAAACGACGCATCTTTTATTTTGATTTTTGAGACCCAGAAGATATTACGAAGTAATACTTAAAAGTAAAACTAAATTCAAGAAACTAATGACGCCGACAATATTGGTTGAACATTCCCAAAAATGTTCAACCAAAAAACGGAGGGGAAGGGAATGAAGAGAGATAAGGGGTATAAAGATGAAGGAAATGAAGAAAGAGGAAGGGGATGAAGAATCAAAAATGGGAAGAAGGAGAAAGACGAATGACATAAAGATAGAAGAGGGGATTCAAGATAAAATACTGGGACGAAGGAGAAAGATGAAGGGAATAAAGAAAGACAAAGGGATTAAAAAGAAGGAAAAAAAAAAAGATGAGAGATATAGGAGGTAGAAGAAAGGGGAAGGGAACATTAAAAATTAATTTTTTTCTTTTAAATAAAAATAAATTAAAGGGGGGAATGGGGAGGAGTGGAATAACGAAAAACGAAGGGAATAACAATGGAGGGCATAAAGAAAGATGAGAGAAAGGGTGGAAGTAGAAGGAAGGGGAAGGAGATTATATTTTTGGGAAAAAAAATTTTTAAAAAAAAATAACATAACAAAAAAAAAAAAAAAAAAAAAAAAAAAAAAAAAAAAAAAAAAAATTGGCGGAGGGAGGAGGGGATTGGGGGGAGAGATTGAAAATGAAGATATCCTTCTAGGAATAATGATGAGGGAAATAATGAAATAAAGAGGTGAACAAGGGAGAAAAAAAAAATTAAAGGGGGGAAGGGAGAAAGATGAAGGAAATAAAGAAAAAATGAAGTGAGTATAGATAAAACAATGGAAGGAAGGAGAAAGAGCAAGGCGATAAAAAAAGGGGACGAGATCACAGATGAAGGAAGATAAAGAGAGTAGAAGGGGAATGAGAGGTAGTGGAAGGAAGAAGGAAATTAAGTGAATAAAATAAATTAAAGGGGGGAATGGGGAGGAGTGGAATAAGGAAAGACGAAGGGAATAACGATGAAGGAAATAAAGAAAGATGAGAGAAAGGGTGGAAGTAGAAGAAAGGGGAGGGAATAATGGAACGAAGTACAAAGCCAAATAGATTAAAGAAAGATGAGGGGATTAAATAAAAGTGAAGTAAATACTGATGTTCAAAAGTCGTGATACTAATTGCCGCATGGAATCCCCACATTTAGGGTATCATGTAATAAAATAAATAAATAAAAAGTTAATTTGAATCCAAAATTGTCATCTGAAAGATTAGTTTATCATGCAACATGATATTTGTATGGACACCTGAGAGACATGCCGAATTATTAATCTATCTTGGATGTTACATTTGATAATCAATTGGTTAATGATGAAAACGCATGAATGACCATAAACCGGTCGATCTAATATTTCTAAGTTCCATAACGGTCATCCAACTGACAGTTTTTCATCCTTTTTTTTTTTGTGCTCTAAAGTTGAGATAAAATTATCTAATTTCATTAATGAATTCGTAAAATATTAATTTCACGGATGTCATGCCTCTTTGAAGTCCCATACATGGATATTGTGTGTGTATTCCGAAAATCCTTAATACAAGCAGTTGGAACACAGTTTTGACTATCTGGATGATCTTTACCTATGCTTGAGGTAAACTAATGAACTGTAGTTTGGCAATTCTGTTTTATAGTCCAAGTTAAATTTTTAATACATATGTAAAAATGAGCGATTTATAGCTGGTATAAGATGAAGGGGTATTACCGTGGCTTCTTCTTGATTTTCCACGGTTTAGGATTTTCTCATCATAGTTTGAATTATTCTTATAATTTTTTAGCATAGTAATTAGTGTAAGGTTTTTGGTTGTCATATACATCTACATTAAATATTTCGTACATTTTTAGTATAACCCATAATTGATATGAATTTCTTTTGTTCGTTTTGATTAGAAATTTTATATTAATTGTATAATGAAACTGTTAATTTTATAAAATTAATGGTAGTAGATAACATGTGTATGTAGGTAAGAAAAATTAGAGGTTCATTTTTTACATAAATTATAGTTGCAAAAGAGAGCATCCAAAGTTAAAGTCTATTTCCGTGGGAATATGCTCTGGAATTTCCCGGTGAAGAAATAGCATCCTTCATTTATTATAGTCACCGCGACTATAGTACGTCGTTGGGTACAACTTTGGGATTACTGATTGGAGGGGAAAGATCGCTGACTTCCAGTAGCGATGTACCAGGCAGAAAATGGCGGCTGTTAGTTGACCTTTGGATAATGTTGAACCACACCATGGTAGTTCCAAAATGAAATCTCAGACTTCGTAGATTCTGAACTGGGTGAGGCTCCTGATTTCTTATTAACTTGTTGATTTGGGTCCAATGGAGGGACTACAAAAGGCCGACAGTGACTTTAGTGCTGTAAACAGAGTGGGGCACTCCATTTATGATTACAACAACAAAGTAGGGGAGAGGAGTCCCTTGCATGATGGGACTTTCTGGGACTTGTTGCATCAGTTCCTTGATTATGTACTCATAAGAATTCTACTATCTAATCAATGAAAATGAACAAGGTAGCACAAAGAGCGGGAATTCTTACGAGGTATAAGTTGAACTTTAAAAATTAAAACTGACTTATTATAGATGTACGTGATGACTATATTTGGATGCTAGTTTTAAACAAAAAAAAATTGTGTTTATAGTTGAGGATATGTTGGAAGCACAAGCCTACGGTTGAATAATCGAATAACAACCATGGTTACACCCCTTCATCTTGTGTTATGTTCGCACATTTTCAAACTGTTTTGGGAGTTCTAGATTATTTTGGCAAAACATGAATGGTATAGCGGTGGCACGCTACATTTTGTTATGGAAATCGGTATACTGAAAATATTGTATGTGTATCTCTGGATTGTTTTTTTGCAATCTATGAGTAGACTAGTCAGTTGTTCGTCATTTTTTGGACTCACCCACTTTGTGAAATTAACATGTACTAAATGAAGGCCCACAAAATTAAATAGAGTTTTGATCATCAAACAATCTCTCCAAAACTTGATATTTAACCATCTCTGGTTTTTAACCATCCAGAAGATATTTGTATGGGAATCTATGGGTTTGTATACCGTAGAAGGTCCTTTCTTGATTATGGAAATCTATGGTGGGTCTTCCATATTCTTTTATGAAAACTGATATTCAATACTTCTTCTAGTTGTCTGTTTCGCTACGAAATTAAAATTAATTACACTGTGGAGTCAAACTGTAAAAAATTCAAAAATTAAATTTTTTCAAACAAACCAATTCCTGGGCTTGATATAGTTTCCAATTACAACATCCCCATGGGAAGGCAGTACGTTGACTTGGGGTCAGGCATTCAGTGGTTAAAGTCATCCATAATCCCCCGTACAGAAAGCGTACACACAGTGGAATCACACACAAACTTTGGATTCTTATCCTCTCTGTTTGTTCATTAAACTAATGCACATTGACAAACACCCTGAACGGGTGAAATGGTTACCTTCTTCCACTAAATTACTATTCACTCTTGCTTTGCACCCGGCGACTGCTGAAATCATCACTACATGCCGTTGATCAGCAGCCACGCCACAGCAGATTTGGTAATCGGACCGTCGGATTTGCTGAGGGCGCAGGTGTGCGTTGTCGTGCTTAAAGCCCAAGGGGCAGAGTACATGAAACGGCGGAGTGCTGCACATGTCCCATCGCGCCCGCCACTGCTCACTCCCACACCGTTGCTGTAATCATCATCCGAATGCCCCAGTGCTTGTAACAGTCGGGTCGCTTTATGTCTAGTAAATCTGTCCCTCAAATCCATATTCACATCCTTAAGGGCTCTTGAGTACCTATCGCTGGATACTAACCTGGACGAAGTTCAAATTTTCTCTACGATGTACCACGGTGTGATTCAGCATTATCCATTGCTCTAATCGGAGCCAGAATAAACCCACCATTTGCTTTAAAAATAAAAAAATAAAAAAAATAAAAATAAAAATAAAAATCGGAGCTGCCACAATCCATATGGTACAATGTTCTAAGAAGTGAAACAAAGCTCCTGATTAGTCAAGAAGCGCACCTGGGGAGGAACTCATTGATTATGGGCAAGGCTATGCGGCTTAATAAGTCAATTTAGAGTTGTTATTTGATTTGTAACAATGTATAATATGCTTCTTCTGAAAGAATCTAATTTTATAATAAATGAAATCTTATTATGCTTTATTATAACTTGAATGTATTTTTTTTATTGATTTAAACAAAGTGTAGCGCACGAATACATCATAGAAATTCAAAGTGTACATATATTCAACTATCTTATATAAAATACTAAGTTACACTCAAGTACATCTGCATTACCTTTTTACTTAAATTTTAAGCAATATTGTAGAGGGGTGAATTGTTGAGATTACTCCGACGTACATCGAAGTTTCTCGATCAATACGGTTCCCTAAACAAAAAGCTTCCACATAAAAACATCTACATTGAGAGAAGACAGAAAGAGAGGAAAAAGATTATCAAAATAATCCGCGACGCTTTACGAGTGTCTTATAGCTACATATTCATATGGAAGGATTCAAACATTTACCTTATGTAAGGTTTAGGCCCTAAAAGTAAACTAGAGTAAACTCTATGAATGGGCCCTGGATACTAGAGTGTACATCTCAAGAGTACTATTGTGCATAGTATTTATTGCTACCGTCTATAAGCTTTGAAAATATATTTTTTATAATTAAAGATTAGAAATTTGAGTCTCCGCTTGAATTTATAAAAATAAATATCTTACTTATTTATATTGAAATGTAAAAGTATACTTAAACCATTTCGATGTAAAAGACTGAAAGAATAAGATTAAGACAAAAAGATAAAGATAAAAAGACAAAGATAATACGAGAGAGCTAGAAAGACAACGGCAAGAAGTCAAAGAAAAAAGTTACGGGAAAAAGTCATAAACAAGGTTAAGTCAAAAACAAACGGTGTCAATTGATTAGTCTTATTCATTTAAATTTATAAGCAATTATATGAAGAAGCAAATTTATTCTAAATTAAAACTTTGTGATGTTCAGTGCATGACCCCACATACAATATTCAAAAAATTATAAAGATTCATTGTACTGCATCGTCTTTTGGCTATGTACTAGAAATTAAAAGGGATATATAGAGGTGTACACGAACTCAACATAATCGGGTTAATTTATTCGTCGATCTCTCTGCCAATTAATTCAACTTCTTCCAGCTCGTAGCTATAATTTCGGCAAAGCTTCGACAATTCATGTCACCTTTCCAATGGGATCATTCGTGCTTAACAAAATCCTTCAACCTTTAGCGGATATCATATGGTTTTTATTAAATTACTTACTGTCGATTTGGTATTTAAAAAAATACAACGGATGAGGGTAATTATGGACGTATATATCAATATAGTCACATACGGATATAGATGAAATTAATTACAAGTGAGATATCAACCAAGTTCTATTGTTATATACTTTGGGGAGTAACTTCACTACTTCAACATTGTACATGTCATTCCTTTGGAAATTGGAGAACTCTATGTCATCTATAGACTATGACATTAAAAAATTTGACAAAATATTCACATATATTACTATTTCAGAACTCATTTTATTTCTTTGCCAGTCTAATTATTACGTATGTTATGTATTTTTACAAATACTTTGAGGAGTCTGCTGTCATCCTTGTCATTGGAACATTTCATTGTATTTTCCACTACATTACTATTTATAAAAAATAGTACTTCCTAGCCAATATAATTATGACAAGTGTTTATTCTTAGAAGATTCTTTAAAATACTTTAGACTGTTATGATGTCATATTTGATATTATATAATCTTCTTCTAATTTTGTTGTTGATGCTGCATGATTCAACACCAAATCATCTATCTTCACATGAGGAGAGATGGCGAAGCGCTGCTGAGACAAGGAGCTAGGGCGATGGTGGAGAATTGCTGTGGGCAATGACAGGATGGAAGGCTAAACCACATGAAGGGTGATCCCAATGTCTCTGTGGTTGGTTTGCCTGTTTGAATGGATTCGTTGAGTGTGTTTTAGATCTAGATCTGAATAGAGGTTTTAGATCTGGTACTGTGATGTGTGTTTTGAGTGCTGAGCGGCTGGCAAAAC
The DNA here is from genome assembly GCA_014871385.1 of Ceratodon purpureus. Taxonomy (NCBI): domain Eukaryota; kingdom Viridiplantae; phylum Streptophyta; class Bryopsida; order Pseudoditrichales; family Ditrichaceae; genus Ceratodon; species Ceratodon purpureus. Next base: position 20,750,266 of record CM026426.1, on the reverse strand, counting down.
AAGGATGTTCAACTGTGTTGGTTTGAACAACCCATTACTTCTACCAGATCAACCTCTACTTCATTTTCTAGGTCCAACTCTACTTCTACTTAGACTATCAAACACAGACCCTGTCAACGCCGACAAGTACCTCCACATCGCCCAAACGCGACACCAACATGAAAAGACAAGTCAGATCAGCAAAACCAGTTCAAAGATACACAGAGAGAGTCCTCTTCCCCTTCTCTTTCCTCATGTTAGTTCTACTTTGTACACTTCATCTGCATAGACAGTTAGGTTGTGCTTTAGAAAATATTAACCATTGTCATGTAAACCAAAGCTATGTTAGAAACAGATCTCAAGAACAGACTGAGACGAGCACAAGCAACACCAACAACGACATCACACAAGCCGCGTCTAACAAGCACCAGAAAGGACATCATAAGGAGCAGCCCCTACAACCCGAAGATGCAAGACATATGCCAGATGCAAGACACATCAAACCCTCAATGACACTCAGCATCACCCCACCACATTCAGGCGAGCAACTGCGACCACACAATACAAAGATATGGAGAGCTGGACGTCTGCACAACAACCTCCAAGGGCCAGCACACACGCAGCTCGAGAAACTAAAAATTCAACGCACCATCAACACCCAAGCACCCATCAACAGATCAAGTAAGTCATTCACATTTCTCTGCAATATACTTGCAAGTTCCGTTTATTCCTTAGAGGAGCAACATGAATGCCGTCGAGCAAATACATACCTGCACCTGCATCATGTGCCTCTACGACAAAGACTTCGACACAAGTCCAAGCAGCCAGTCGCGGAACCAAAGCGACACCTTCGTAAATCAATTCCACAGCTGCGGAGCTTCTACACTCCCTATCGCAACCAGCATCAACGCAACAGCTCCAAAACCAAGAACTACACCAACAATACAAGAAAAACAATTGTAAATTTAATTACAGCCTCTAGGAGGCGCATACGCAGAAGACACATGCAACATCGAGCACTCCCAGTCTTGAGCCCTGTGCAACACTCCCGTGTCTTCTCTCGCTGCCTTGAGAGTACTCCTCTTCGGCAACAACAACCTCCAAGGCCAGATCCCATTGTGGCTCTGGGAGCTTCCAGCCCTGCAAGTGCTCGACCTTTCACACAACAATCTCACCGGCCAACTCTCCGGCAACTTCTCCATGATGCGAGGATTCAACACCGACAGCTCAAACTCATCATCCAACAACTCAGCTCCGATTCAGAAAACGTTTGTGATCACTGTCAAGGACCACCAATTGAAGTACGACTACATCACATCAGCTCTCACCTCCATGAATGTGGCCGGCAACACAAACATTCCGAACAACAGCAAATCACGTCCAAAGTCGCACCAAACATCAAGAGGACAAACGGCACCAGCTTGAAGCAAAGGCACAACCTGATATACCTCACAGAAGATCAGCAAACGACCACTCCAACACATGTGCCCCATGCCTGCGTCAAGGAGGATGCGGCAAGAAGAAAAATTGCACACACAAGGAGGATGAGCAGCAACCTGAGTAGAAGGCTGAGCTCTTCTTGCAACGGTAATCACCAGGTGCGTTTCTCTAAACCCTTCTCCCCTGAATTTCACCGCAATAATTCTGTGAATACCCTCTACAAATTAAGGATTTACATAAGACAAACACCGTCAGATGACCTTCTGAAAACATCCAACGAATATAAGTCACTAATAATTAGGTTTCCTAAGATTAATTACTGCTGCCACTTATGCAACCCTAACATCAATTTACCGAACGAAAACTTCAATAATGATCCACAGAAAACAACCACAAGAATAGATGTAACAGTGAACCCTAACAGAAAAAACATTCATAAAGCACCCCAACCCGATGTCCTCAACCTCTTCTTTTTGCGCTCTCAATGCTTCCATACAATAGATGTTCTAGAGTATGTCCACAAAAACAGAGTTGTAGCCAGGCATGCATACGTAGAAGCTGTAACAGGGAAGACAGTTAGGAAAACTAAAAGAGTGAGAGCACACCTGCAACCGGCGAGGGACACTGCGAACACATCCGAGAACCTTGATAGCGAAGAGGAGAGCTTTGACCACTTGGTGAAGAAGGCCGCTGGGGAGGCTACTGCATACGGAGAGCTTACGGAGGAGGGTACTGCAATTAAGAAGGTCACAAGGGCAGGAGCTTCTTCACCGAAGACGGAGGGAGCAGCTTTGAAGGCGGCGGCGGGAACTTCAGCGGCTACCGTCGGAGAGCTTACGGAGGAGGGTACTGCGATTAAGAAGGTCACAAGGGCAGGAGCTTCTTCACCGAAGACGGAGGGAGCATCTTTGAAGGCGGCGGCGGGAGCATCAGCGGCGACGACGGTAGGAGCATCCCCGAAGATATCAACAGGAGGTCCATCGGCGACGACGACAGGAGCACCTTCGGAGGCGGCGGAGACAACAATAGCGGCAAAGGTAACTTTGGAGCCAAAGAGAGGAAGAGAACCCTCTCTGACCGCAGACAACCCAACGGAAGAGGTGGAGGCGAACTCAAGGCCGGAACGGGAGCACTTGGCAGGAGCAGCTCTGACGGCGAGAGCAACCTGTGCTTCAGCAAGAAAGACAACACCCGCAACCTGTGAAACTTTGACGACAAGGAGAGGCGCTGAAGTGTACCGTGGAAAGACTCCTGAAGGCTGCGGGACCGCTGTAGGACGCTGCGGAAGCGCCATACAGAGCTGCGGAAGCACTGTGCGGAGCCTCGTAAGCGCTGTGCAGAGCTATACAATAACTGAGCGTAGTTGTCTCGTCAAAAAAATTGGAGATTTGAGCTGGCTGCCAAACGATACTCGGCAAGGGTACAAAGGTGCATCGACGCTAACCTCAGGTAAGATTTTCTCTGTTTTTTGCATTAGATTTCAGAGCCTTCACTTGCACTGGAGCTGCAGTGTATGGAAATGTACCATCTCAAAGTATAAGATTTTAGAAACTTGGAATGCTCTCAGCCAAAGGCTGAAGCAACTTTGTGCATGTGTAATTAAACTTAGGTCCATTGTAGGGGTTATTAGAATTAGGTTTATAGATGATTGCTTCATTAAATCTCTATGCTTGTTTAGAAATGGTTGTATGGTTAGAAATGATTGTTTGATTGGATATGAGAGTAGCAAGGATTATTACAGCAAGTCTGTAATTAATGATTGCAACACTCATAATTTGCTAAGTTATGTTTGCAACAAGTTTCCCATAGTAGGTCTAATGGTGAGCAACTTAGAGAATCGTTATAATGCTTTAGCTTTTTTATACTTAGGAAATTGTGAAATTGTTTCTGAATGTGATCTTATGTATGTTGTATGTTATAGTCTGAAAACTTGTTGGAATTGCAATCACAACCAGTTTGTGTTTGTATAACACCAAAATTGATGATTGGATTGAAATTGTTAGTGTAGAATGTATGTACAAAATTGATTTTGTGTTAGAAGTTGAACATTATATTTACACATGTTTGAGCCACTTCCTTAGTTCTTATCTCTCAGTTGGCCCAGAGCTTAATCTCTGGAAGGGAGTAGGTTCAAGGATGATAAGTGGCAATTTTCAAGCACATATCTCTAAACATTACTCTTTTTTGTACTTTGCATGTAGTAGAATGGCGAGCACCAGCAGCACACCTCCCTCCGCTAAAAATTTGTTTGTAAATGAAAAAAACTCTAGCCCAGACAATGTGAATGTGAAGAGGTCATCAAGTCTTGCAGTAGTCCAAAGTCAGAAAAAGGTAAAGGGGACCGCACCTACTGAGGTGCGACGCCCTCCTTTCTGGCTGGGTTTTCAAGCGTTGAATGAACTTGGTCAATTGGCAAACACCCCACATGAGCAACCTAGGTCTGCCTCAAAATTAGTGGAGAGTGGTTGGTCCGTGGATGAAGCCGATGAGCATGTGAAATCCATCCCATCCTACCCATATGTCACGCAAGAAGAGTGGCCTTCTAAGCGTGAAGATGGGAAGGAAGGGATGCATTTCAATCTCACCCAAATACCTTCGGAGGTGGAGATTGGGGATAATGGCTTCGCCTTGGACTATCACATCTCCATACATTTTGAGGTTGGAGATAGAGAGCTTATGAGGGATGATGTGTTTGAGTTAACCAAAGTAAGATTAGAGAAAATGGGCATTGAGACCGGGGAACTTCTTGGAGAGCCGATTGCAATCTTGTGCTTTCATGGGTCCAAGAGATGGAGTGGAATAATTAAACTCCATCTCAAAAACCCTGAAATCGATGGATTGGCGCTCATCCAAGGACGGAGGTCTTTCATCCTCAAACTTGACAAATTTACACTCGCTCGAGGTAAAATCTGCAAGTCCTTTGATTCCATTGCCATAGCATCTTTGCTATCGGTTAAAGTAACAAGTCCCACTCTCGAAGGTAAAAAATGGTTTACCTTGTTTGAGGAGATTGTTACTGAGGGATTCAATAGGGGGTTTGAGTTTGAAATCACGAATGTCCAAAAATCCGCTGAGGGGACATATGCTTGGATCAAAGCACCATCTCCCGAGGAAGCAAAAAGGATTCAACTCAACAAAATTGCATTTTTTAATGAAATTATCGAGGTAAATTTTGCTAGCAAGGGAAAAATATCCGAGGATGAAAAAGCGAGGAAAAATGCAGTAGTACTCATTGCCCGAAACCTCAACAAAGTGAAAACCACCATGCAAATTGAGGAGAGTATCCGTAAATACATGGGTAAAGACAATGTCTTGGGTTTTTACTTCAAACTTGAGAAAGGGAAGCATACGGGATCGTGCAATGTTCAATGTCTCAATTCTTTCGTTTACAAAAAATTTGTTAAGAAAAATCATAAAATCTTAGGTAAATATGTCGAAGTTACTCCTCACCCTAAAAGTCTAGATGGAGAAAATGCGCCTAGTAAGGAGGATTTGATTAGACTCGGATTCACGGATGTCAACACCGCCCTTGCCAACACCGTACAAGCCTTGGAGAATGGGCCGCATCATAACAACAACAAAGACATCAACAGAATGGTAGAAGCAGCGGTAAAGAAGGGAACGGATGAAATCCGAAGAGAAATGGCAACTCTAAAAGGTGAGATCGTCTAAGAAGCAAAAGTTTATGCGGACCATGTCCAAGCAGAGTCAAACAAGAATGCCAAAGTCCAAATGATGCTTCTTCAAAAGCAAATGAAAATGACTTTGGATGCAATTGAAGCAGCGAATCCGGATATTTCGGAAATTGAAGGCAACATGGACTTGTCAAACTAGTTTTGACAAACATCCTGGCGGTTAAGCTATTTATAGTATTAATAAATACTAAAAATAATAAAAGACTATTAATAGTATTAATAAATACTAAAAATAACAATCTTTTTATAGTATTGATAAATACTAAAAATAAAAATATTTTTATAGTATTATCAAATACTAAAAATAACAATCTTTTCTTAGTAACAACATATACTATAAATAAAAACCTTTTTATAGTATTAATAAATACTATAAATGACAACCTTTCTACAACATCAATAAATACTAAAAATAAACTTCTATTTATAGTATCATTATTCCCTAAAAATATACCTAAATATCTATTTATAGTATTAATAAATACTAAAATTAAACAACTAAAAACAACCTCAACAAATTCTAAAAATAAACACCTATATACAGTTTCGATTAAAACAGAAAACAAAAAACTACACTTGGTAATTACTACCCTAAAACTAAAAAATCAAAACTTACAATATACTTATTCAAAATATAGTATAAACATTATTCAAAGTTACTCTAACAACCATATAAAATATCTTCAAATTATCTCGGTCAACCATAAAGAGAAAACTCCTTCTCATCACCCAATCCACACATACTATCTCATAACACAAATCACAAAAATAAACAAAATGGCCTCGGCCTACCGGCCTCGTCATAAATCTAGGCACAACAAAAAACAAAATAAACACAAAACTCTACTATTAATAAAAAGATCTAAGTTCAAATGTCAAATAATATCTATAAAAACTCTAAACTCATATATAACACTAATCAATATTAAAAAACAAAAACATCTATATATTACACTAACAAACCCAAAAATCACAAAACAATCTCCTGTACTTATTACCTCAAATACATACAAAACACTATAAATAACATAAAATATCAAATAAACAAACTAATAAAACAAACCATTAAAGCCAACAAAACGGCCTCGGCCTACCGGCCTCGCCACAAAACAAAAAACAACAAAAGCCAACACATATATAACTGGTACGCCTCTACAACCACTAGTCATACATCAAATCATACCAAACCATCACACTATATACCAGAAAAAATAATAATAAAAACAATACCCGCATTACCCAATCTGTTTACTACAATTAAATTTACATCTATAAAATACTACAAAACTAATAAGAAAAAACCCAAATTACTTCACTACTGCAGTTACTACTTTACCAACAAATTAGCATTACTTCAATGTGGAGATATAGAAACCAATCCTGGACCAATGCCCAACATACTACGTACACATCCCACAGATCACAAAAAACGTGCTAGAAAATACTTTATCTCCAGTACAATAAAACTCCAACCACATTACCAACACATCGCAATAACATTTGCTCCCATCCTACATACAGACCATCCACTACACCACCAAGCAACTATCTCATTTCCATCCCTTCATCAATATATAAAAAGACAAATTCACTCACCACCCCCCCACATACTATACGCCCTAATCGTTACCATAAACCCATCAATAGACAAATGTAATACTATCATATCAAACCCCCGCGTATACCACTTCAATGATATATGGACAAATACAATACTCATCCGACTCTCCAATCTCAACAACCCTCCAGAAAGACACATATCTATAAACCATCCGTATACCAAACTCATCAAAAATATCCAAGAATTAATACTCCCAAAAAATCAATACACAAAGAACTATACGAATTCATTCACAGTCAAGAAACCCCCCCCACACACGCCATACTCCAAAGAAAATTCCCATTTCTCCCAAACAAACTAATAACAGAATCACTCCGATGTCTTGAAAACATAAACGAATACTCACATCCACCCCCACTCCCAAACATCCCCACACCAGTACCAAGAATAAATCCTACTACGAATCTTGAAACAAACATAATTACTTGGAATGCATCATCACTTAATACAGCCTTACCAAACCTACAAAGTCTCATAAATAACTCCATTGGAAATACAGCAATTATAAATATTCAAGAAACAAAACTCACAGCGACAAAATCTACAAAATACATACAAAATCTATTCCCTGAATACAAACTCATCTTCAACAACACCCATGCCCTAACAAGATGCATACAACAAAGAATGCCCTATAAACCTGGAAGAGGAGGATTACTCACACTTATTCACAACAAATACGCATTCCCCGGTAACAATACTAAAGTTCCAACCCCAGCAAATATATCCCCATATCTACAAATAATAAAAATAAACAATCATCCACTTACACCTTGGCTAATCATCTACATGTACATGCCTACTCATCTAGAAGATATATGTCTCATTCCCTACATCAAAACCACAATCACTAACCTAATTGCTACACACCCAAACCACACATATATCCTATGTGGCGATTTCAACCGTGACATCGCACTTATTGGAAGGCAAAATCACAACAATAATACACCACCACAAGATGAAGACATCCAGTGGAAAAACTTCACCACATCACTTAATTTCGAATACATCCCAACAAACATTCACTTCTTCAGACAAGGCGGTTATAACTATACATCAACCAGCCTTATAGACGGCTTCTATATAAACTCAACAAATAACAACAGATTTACTTCCACCACAAACATAAATATGAATCTAAACTCAGACCACTACCCAGTTACCTTACATATCCCACAAAACACATTACTAGCCAGGCCCTCACCGCCAGTAACTACCATTGAAATCAGAATACTTAATCCGATTCCAGAAGAAAATTTAGAAAAATTTAACATAGAATTCTTTGAAAGAAACTCTATAAAAATAAATGAATTAACATTATTATTAGAAAACCACGACCACCTCACACAAGATCAATGGGAAACAGCCTGTACATCCCTAGATGAAATTATAAACAAAATCTCAGAAACTATTGAAAACACCTGTAAAGCACCTCCACTACCAAATCTAACCAATAGAACTGCACAACAAGGTGGATTTTTACCCCGTAAACTTGCCAAAGAATGGAAAAAACACCTCGCTACATACCATCTCATCAGAAAAACTATATACATCGCAAAACACAACCCACAATGGCAAACACATCCTATCATGAATGAAATACGTAATCACCAAAATGTACAAATTCCTCATCCTCCAATAATAGATACTATACCAAATGAATGGATAGACGTCATAGCCGCTATAGCAAAAACTGCCAATAAAGAAGCTAGAAAAATTACAACAAAATATACTAAAGAATGTATTCACAAAGCTGTCTCAAAATACCGCCAAATGTATGAAAAAAGCCCCAAGAAAATAAATAGAAAAGTCTTCAAAAACTCTGAAACTTCACCTCTAGACTCCATCATTGATAGACAAAACAATATTCTAACCAGCCCTAAAGATATTGCACAAGAAATACACATTCAACAATCTATCAGTAACCGCCCAACAGTTCCTACATGCCACTATCAAAATATTCATCAGACACACTGCACATGCAGTGTCAGACAATACCCATGGCATGACCTAGAAGGATTCACAATTGACCAACGCGGTGAACCGGAAATCCCTCTACACACATACTTCGATCAAGAAACCTACGATTTCTGCCTTAAAAACCTAGGAAATAACAAAGCCCCAGGCCCTGACAAAATCCCTAACTCAATCTTGAAAAACATGCCTCCACGATTCCACAAACTACTCCTCCTATTTTTCAAACACTGTTACAAACAAAAACAAATCCCAGCATCATGGAAAACTAGCCTAACAGTTTTATTATACAAAAAAGGTGACCCATTCCAACTGACCAACCATAGACCTATTGCACTAGCAAACACAATTTACAAACTTTTTACTAGTACATTAACTTCTATCCTTTCCGCCTATGGTGAAAAACACCAAATCTTACACGACAGCCAAGAAGGATTCAGAGCAGAACGAGGAACTTCCAGACAACTTCAAATCCTCATTACAGCACTAGAAGATGCGAGATTCACAAACCAAGACATATATATCTTATATATAGACTTCAAAAATGCCTTCGGCTCTATCGATCATGCAAGACTCCTAGCCATTATGAAAGTTGCGGAAAATGATTTTTTTGGCAACCTTCCACAACTTTTTTGAATATGATAATTTTTGGACATGTAGCTAGGTCACTTAGAAACACGAATTTGGAGAGACTCATTCCATATGCACTTTATAAAATGGTTTTTTGGGCCTTCAAAACTCTACTGTCCCCTTTTGCGCAGGGAAAATTAACTTGTTTTTCAACTTTGAATGTTACAATGTTGCAATTAGTGAATTATGAGTGTGTGAGATTTGGTGGACATGTAGACGTAGAAGTTAGCTGCAAGATCGTACGGTTAGATAAAATAATTAAGACCCCAAGTTTGTAAAAGCCACCTTGCTTTGAAGAGGGGCTGTTTTGAGGCAGTTTTGATGAAAAATACCCTTGGAACTTTAGGCGTTAAAAATATTATCGTTCGTAGGCAAAGGACTTTGAACTTTAGCTTCTAGTGTGAAGGTCAAAACATTTACTTTGGTTGATTTATCAATTTAATTGGTAGAAACTACGACCTTTCAACTTTTGATAACAGTTTAAAGTGGTGGCAAGTTTTAAAATTATATAGGAAAAGACACTATTATAAATATTCACTTATTTTTACAGAATTTCTTCTTATTTATAATTAACATTTTGATCTAAATTTACGCATATCCTAAATATAGTTACCTATTTATACACTAAATATCCATGTACAAATCATTTATGTATTTAATGTAAGGTAAGCCTTCTTTATATCGTTTGTGTTTGCTGACAAAAGTGACAAATCTATAATGTAAGAACAATGGACAATATACCTTCTACACATTTCACTTCACATGTAGTGAATACATATACATTATACAATAACAAATAGTTGCATATGTGTATTAAAAATATTACATTACATAGATCTATGGTATTATGCATCATATAGGATTTTAAATGCTACATTGTAATAAATGCATTCAAACCATCGATTGAATGATAAGATACCTAGAATAATATTAAAGGGATAGAGGTAACAATGATTTTTATAAACTACACAAATTTATGAAAGTATAACAAATACATGTATGTAGAGTATGTATAATGTGTATTTTTCATACACAACAAATATCTAGGCTACAATACATAAAAATATATATTTAAATTTTATAATAAAAAATATAATGACTTTTAAAACCCTAGACTAAGGTTTAAAAGTCCACGTTTTCAACTTGAGATAATAAAGAGTCTCTCTCAATCTCTCTTCCACCTTTATTTCCATCTCTTCATTATAAACTTGAAAATTTGTTATAAATTTTTATCATCATCACATGGTTTTTCGATTTTATGTTATGATTATAAAATAAAATAAAAGTAATGGACGATAGTGACGAAGAAGTAGCAAAAAAGGAGTTGCGCTTCAAAATGAAAGAAGGTGCATTAAAGGTAGGTCAACAGAGATCATTATATTAAAACTACCGTATTACTTCAATTAAAAACAATATTTCAAATATTATTTCTAAGTTCTAAAGAAACAACGGATTTGGACAATTTTTCAAAAGATTAAATTTGAAGACTTAAAGTCTTAATTTATATTAATTGAATATTTTCCCGATTTATTATGGAAGATGTTGATATGATTTCTTTTATATACAATTGAAATAAGATGTTTTTATGAAAAACTAATAAGATTAACAAAAATAAGAAGAAAACTTAGTAGCATGGGTAGAATGTTGATATTGACTCCTGAACAAGTGAGAGAAGTATGCAAAAAAGAAGAAAAAGAGAGAAAGAAAAAAGAGGTAAGACAAATTGTAAAGGTTCAACGACAAAAACGAAGGCTTGCAACTTTTGAAAATATGAGGGTTTTGGAATCAAAGTTGAGTAAGCTAGAATTAGCTGAAAAACAACATTTGTTGTCTTTGTGGATGAAGAGTACACGTCGACCACAAAATTTGGCAAATGATCCAAAAAACCTCATGGTGAGGATTAAACAAAAATGTAAAACATCAAAAAATGTTTAACAACAAAAAAAAACATGGAAAAGAACTTATTGATATAGCATATGCATTGTCACATGAAAAAAATAGGGTCTTAAAATAATTTACATAATAAAATCTTCAAATTTTATCATAAGTATAAAAAAATATAAAAAAATATAAAATATTTATTTCTTAAATTTTATTATAAATTTCAATTAATCAATTATAAAAAAATGCATTTAACTACATAACTGTTCTTAAACGACACTAATTTTTTTTTAAATATTAAAAGGATAAAAATAAAAATTCTTTTGCTTAGATTGTAGGTTTCAACACTTTATAAAATCAAATAATTGAGTAATTGAATAAATGGCTTATCAAAGTTAATTGATTGCTTTTGATTTTGTGATGATGATATGTTTGAATGTAAAAGATGTTTCAGCCTTAAGTGAATGTATATTTATATATCTTAAAAATTAGTTTTTAAAATAATATTTTAAAAGGATAAAATAATTTGAATGATATACTATCAGAATATTTTTAAATAATATAAACAATCCATAAACTACAATTATAAAACCATAGAAATGCATAAAACACCTATTGTCATCTAACCAATAATAATTTGTTAAAGGGGGTTAATAAAATATTACAAAGAATTCAAAGAAACACCAAGCTTTCACAAGAACATAAAGATGGAGACTTATTTTCTGTTGGCATGTCAATACTTGCTGGGGTACTTGAACATTAAAATGTTTAAAACTTTAAGTTTTTCATAAGTAATTTTATAACATGAATATTGTATTAAAAATGTATCAAATGTAGATATTTATTTAGTGAATATAAAACTATTAAACTCTGATGTTTTGAGTTGATTTTTAAAAGAAAAAATATATACTGATATATTATTTGTATATATAAGTTTGAGTAATTGAATTCAATTATTCGATAATTAATCAGAGACTTGCAAGAAAGCGAATAGGTAGTAGCGGTGGAAGAAGAAGGTACAAAAGAAATGATCTTCCACTTGTTGATCTCTCTAATTGTAAATATGAAGTTCTTCGTATTGTTTTACGTAAAAACGGATGGGAAGAAGGTCAAGAAGATGATAAAAGATGTCATCTCATTTGGACTGGTAGTATACAAATGCTTGTAATCATCTTATCCACCCTTTTTCATTTGTGAAATAAAATATTATTCAAATATATATTTAGTCTTATAGAGTTTTTTTAGAAAGCACAAAAACAATAGATAATGATATAAATATTTTACTTCTATGTAACTTCTAAAGTATCTATTTCAAATTTGAATAATTTTTGGACATCTCAGCTATAGTACTATGGTACATGATTATCTATATATAATTATACCATCAATTATTAAGATTCAAGATTATTTAAAATTTATTTATAACTTTTATGACATTTGTGCAGATTTATCAGTTGGCCCCGATAAACTAATGGCATTAAAAAAAGGTCAAAAAATCAATCATTTCCATGGAATGCTTGCAATATGCCGAAAGAAATCTTTGTTTCGAAGTCTATCTACTATGCGCAAGTATATAATTTTTATATTCCATAAAATGTTCATGCTTTTATATATACTAGATTAATGTTAATTTGAAAAGTTGAAATGCAACCAATTTGAATAAATCGTTTCTCATTCATATTTTTTTGATATAATAAATTATACATGTTAATTAATTTGATATTATGATATATATATTTCAATGTAGTTTTAATACTTAATATTTATATTATATTTAATTGACAGATTATTTCCAACACATTATAAGTTTTTTCCTCGAGCATTTATTCTCCCTAATCAATTATCAGATTTGCTAAATTGTTTTAGTACTTCAAAAGTAAAGACATACATATTAAAACCAGACAACGGAAGTCAAGTATGTAATCAAACATTGCATGGTTCATCTTAACTAATAATTACAAATACTCTTGTATATGCAATTTTGTATTATATTATAACATATAATTTGATGATGATTAATTTTTAACTTATATCTTAAAATATCATTTTGAAAAAACATTGTGTGTATTTTACTTTTAAAAGTAATATAATATGTACAATAATACATACATGATAAAAAAAAAAATGATAGAATTGATGTTTATAGGGCTATGCAGGGCAGAGGAGTAGTTTTAGCTCAAAGTGTTGCTCATGTTAGACATGCACTTGATGGATATCCCGGATCTAACTTATTGGCGCAAAAATACTTAACAAATCCAATGCTACTTAATGGCTACAAATTTGATCTTCGCATTTATGTACTTATACTTTCATGTGATCCCCTCCGCCTTTATCTCTACAGGTTTTTACTTTTGGTCTATCTTTGTTGTATTGTTCATTTGTCAAACTTTTATGGTTTAGAACATAGTACAAATAAAATGATTATTTTTATTATAGATCTTAGAGAAAATCAATTTTCACAATAATTATAGAAATACAATAATGATAGTAATATATGTTAATTGTGTATATCACGCATCAATGTATCTTTGCAAAACTTACTTTCCAAATTCAAATTCATGTTTCTCCATTTTATCATTCTTTTATATTCATTTTACAATAATGTAAATGATTGATATAATTGATATATGACCAAATTTTTAAGATATAACATGATATAAGTATATAATTTCATGACTTATACGTTCTAAATTTATAAATTATATAGGGAAGGTATAGCTCGATTCTGCACGGAAAGATATCAAAAGCCTGGACCGGAAAATTTAACCACTAGTTGCATGCACTTAACTAATTATGCTTTAAACAAGTATAATATCAATTTTCACTTTAATACAAATGAAAATGAGACAAATAAAGGTCATAAATGGACTTTGACTTCTTTATTTAAAGCTTTGTCTATACGTGGATTTGATACAACAAAACTTCATCAAAAAATATGCCATATTGTTGTTATGACTATTCTTGCCATTGTGCCACTTCTTCAGCACAATTATAAAACTTATATAGGGGAAGATGATAATGGGCAATCATGCTTTGAGCTTCTCGGTATGGATGTTTTAATTGATCAAAAATGCACTCCGTGGCTGCTAGAGGTTTGATACTTATACAAGTCATCTACTGTAGTGTATTATCTTACATGATTTATTGATTTACATAATATTAATTAATTATATTCAAGTTTTTAAATATTTGATTTATATATTTAAAAATTTAGTAACTCCTTATAATTTTTTTTTTTATTTTTTTCTTTTTGAAATTGACTTTAAAATTATATACAAAGCTTTTTAAGATTACATGTGTAAAACTAAAATGTTCTATTATCAATTTTAGTGACGCTCATCTTGTAATAGGTCAATCATTCTCCATCTTTTTCTATTGATACACCTTTGGATCTCAAAGTAAAAGAAGGTTTAATTTCGGATACTTTAAAACTTGTTAGAATGGATCCTTCCGGATATTCAAAATTAAGGCAACAAGTAAGTTATCATATTTTCAAATTTTATTTCTTAGACTTTTACAATTTCAAAATCTCCACTCAATATCAGTTCAATTTTAAGATATCTCTTGTAATTTATTATCAAGAAATTAAAATGATTTTGTCAAAAAACGATGTTTTTCCATTTGTGCATTTATAATCATCCAATAATATTAAGTTGGTTTTTTTACCATAAATTATATACCGCAAAATATACCAATATGTATAGGATAGAAGAGGTGCACGACTGCGTTTGTATGGTTGCCGACGTCCACCTCCAAGTGCAAATGATAAGCCAAAATTCACTCCAAATCACAATCAAGTGGTTTTTCATCTCAATCATGACTTTGAAGAACATGAAGCCAAAAACATGGGCAAGTATGATCGTATTTATCCAACAGATGATAGAAAAATGCAAGATTTATACAATGTTTTTTTATCAGGAGCAGAGTCCATTTTCAAACATTCATTTGATATGAAAGTGAAAGAAACCATTGCAAAAGTTCGAGAAGACCGCAAACAAGAACAAATAGCAAAAGAAGAAGAAGAGAAAAGAAAATTTGAGCAAAGGAGAAGAGCTCAACGACTCGCTCGAGCAGCAAATTTAGCTGCAATGGCCAATAAAGATATTAGTAAAAATGCAACAATTTTGCGCGAACAAAATAGTGCATTAGATCATATTGAAGGTACTAGTGAAGTTGTTATTGATTCACCAAGAAGCTTAGAAGATGATGAAGGACTTGAACGATGGTCTACAATGGAACAATCAGAATCAAAAACCGTCAACGAACATAAAAAATTTAATAAAATTTTTATGAACAACTATGAATTTAATTTAGATACTAGATATACAAATGACAACTATCTTCATATGGAAGAAATGACTATACAAGAAAAAGTTGACCAGTGGCAACAAGGTGGATGCTTTGAAATACCATCAGATGATTTTTTTCATGAAAAAATTGTTAAAAAAGAAGAGGTTGAAAGGATACCTTTAATAGATGAAAAATTAAACAATAAAACTCGAACAAGTGCGAAAGTTTCAAATGAAGATGGAGGTGTTTTGCTTATGTTGGAACACAATGAAGTGAGATTATTAAAGCAAGAAGCAGCAGCTCAAAGATTAGAACAAGATACTGAAGCTCTCCTACAAAAAATTATAGAAACTGAAAATAATATTATTGAAGAAGAGAAAATTAAATCAAACTTTTCTCCAAAAAAACCACTATCACAACGCATAGAAGAAGAATCATGGAAGAAAATTGATCAATCTAACATTGGTATCAAAGGACGTCAATTGATTACGCATGGCCAAAGAAATCAACAAGGTATGGACATAATTTTTTTAAGTTTAAAAATTTATCTATCACACACATGCATATCCAATATGTTTATGTTATAACCTTATAAATATTATCCAACTCAAAGCATTTTTATGAATACAACTTTCTTAATGTAATGTTTTGTTACAGGAAAAAAATTGTTCGTTCAACCTAAGAAACCCATTAAAGATATCAAAAATAAAAATATCATATCGCAACAATTGCCTTCTCAGAAAAAGGTTGTTGATAAATGTTCATATGCTTCTAGTTCAACTTCTGATATATCCCTCAATTGGGAACAAAAATTAGATGTTTTAGATTGTAAAACACTTCTTCCACCCATTATGCATCCTTCAACATTGAAACCTCCTACCCCAAATATCAAAATATGTGTTGACCAAGCTTCTGATGTGAGGCGCAAAATGACACCGTCAAAACATAATAAACTTAGTGTAATACGCCGTTATCATGGAAAAATTCCAGAATTAGTGAGAAATAATTCATTTTTCACGATTCGAGGATATAGTCTTCCGCCATCAATGGCGCACATGACGAAGTTTGCACCTAGAACACCCAAAAACCATGAACATCTTGCAATTATTCGTCGTCCACTATTTCAAAATGGAAGTGATATTTCTTTTCCACAAAATGGTATTGATCCCTCACATAAAACATCAACTTGTTCCAAATCTAGATTGAGTAGTGATTATATAAGTCGAGCAAGAGACCGTATTGAAAGAATTGATAAGTTTTGTGAAAATTGGCCTTGGAAAAATGAATCATCAAGTCCGAAAAGATATTCCTAAAGTCAAAAGGACTTATGAATGAAATATTAACAACTCTTCCTTTGCTACACAACATTTTTCAAGAAAGTCAATAATATCAATTCATTGAGTTGATTGATAGGGACTTTATAAGAATTGTTAGAAGAAGTTGTAAAATTGTAAAATTGTACATTAATTGAGTTTTGAACTAAGGTATTTGGATAGTTTATAGATGAATGTGTTGATTGTGTATCATTAATAAACAAAATATTTTGTTTTTTCTAAGATGCAATCAAATGAATATTAGCCATTTATGTAATCTTAGTCATGACTTTGTAACTTTCTTGAAATATTGTGATTTATACAATGAAGACGTGTATTTTTTAAATTAAAAATGAAAAAAATCTCAATAACAATGTTTTTCTTAATTCTTAAAAGAATTTCTACACAGTTATATTTTTGATATGAAGACTGCTATTTAAGTATGTATTTCTATGATATTGAAGTTCATCAATTTATTATAAACAATTTATATAATGCCCTATCAATGACAAAAAACCATTGGCATTAGACGCAACAATTATAAATACATATCTTGAAACTGATAATTTACATTATCTTAATATTGATGCATTCTATAGATCACTAATCTTTAGAATGGTTTAGGTCCATTACCATTGTAGCTGCCTTAACTTAAGAATAGTTTTATAATGTAATTTGAGGAAAAAAAAAGAAAAAAACACTATGCATTGATAACATGTTCCTTCATTGCTGAACAAATGTTTTTGAATATTTAAAAAAAAAGATCTAATTTTTTAATTTAATTTTTTGCAAAACATCAGTAAAAATAGCTCTAAATGACATATTTTAGTGGATATAAAATACTTAAAAATGGGCATATACCACTAAAAATGATTTTTCATATATTTTTTTTTCGCCTTTAAAGTATCCATATTGTTTCTTTTTCCTTTTTTGGAATTTATTTATGAACAAAATAAAACCACAAACGACTAATAAGCTGAAGGTGAAACAACTCATTTCAGAAACCATCCAACGAACCATCAAACGCCAACCCACGACTCATTCAAATTCCACCCAAATTCGAGTGAATGCAAACTAGAAATCCTTCACTTTATTCCAAATCCATTATCTTCAAAATTGCTATATGTCAGGTGCCCGAACGTACCCATTCTATAGATACGATACGATGTTAAATGCAGCGAGGGTTTAAGCTCTACATTAGCGTTCACCTTCTTCTTCAACGACCCCCTCTTCTTCACTGGTTTCTTTGTTGGTAACAACACACAATTGCTATTCGTAACATTGTCTCGAGGCAACAGAGAACTAGCGACGTTGATTTCAACCTTCTTTTTTTGTGGAGCCCTTTTCTTCACGACCTTCAGAGGGGGTGGAGGTGACTCTACTAGGATTGAAACTTCATTGAGGTCGGGGATGGCGTTGGTACATCCCCCTGAAACTCCTTGTGCCTCCGTATGAGTTGCAGGTGTGGTCTTCTTCCGCGGGTTCCGTTTCTTTGGAATGGTGGGTGGTTCAGCCACCATCCAGTCCATAGCATCGATGATAGTTCCTCCTTACTTTGGTTTAAACTCACGTGGCGCCTTTCTACCCAAACCTCCCTGGCTCCATTTCGCCCCCGCCTTTCTTGTTGGAGCAAGAATGTTGCCTTCTTGCACTGTCTCCATGGCCATTTGCTTCTTCCTTGGCTTTCTTATTAGACTTTTGGAGATTGGCTTTACAATCCTAGAGAAGTTCTTAGGACCGTACTCGCACTTGTATTTGGCACATCAAAAATTAAGACAGTGTTCCACATCTTCTTGTGCAAGAGTTCACCCTAAAAACTAATCCCTAGTTTTTAATCTACACAGAACCCTAAATTACATATAGGCAGTCATTGAAGGCACATTCTATGAACAAATGCTACCGACAATGAACACAACATAACCCAAAACATATCCCTAAACTCCAGTTTGCAACTCAATCCACCTTCAGAATATTTGAATAGCACGCAACACTAGTGTGGAGTGACACAGGATGATTTACCTCACAAAGTTGATGGCGGTTCGAGGTCCTTCTCTAGTGCCTTCTTTCGGTTTCCGATTCTCCTTGTTGGGTCTAAACTACATTGGGCTCCCTCCCTACCGCATTGCATTCCCTCGATGAAGTCCTGTACTCTCACTGATGGAATGTAACACTGTTGTACTTCATTGGATTCCTTGTGTTCTCCTCGAGGTGGACGGTACTCCATCTTCCACTTCAAATCTTAAGGACCAAAGACGCCTTCATGTGGGTTCTGAACAAAGTCCTCGATTGCTTTCAGCTGAAGAGCATGCAGATCGAATTTGCTGAAATCAACTTCCATGTCCACTGGAGGAGTGACGGGAATTTTTTCCTCACCAAGCACACTCTCATCGGGCTCCATCGCTGCTTTGAAATTGTGCCTAAACCAAAGACATCGCACATTCACAAGAGTCTTGCAACAATTGGTGCAAAGGGAATTTGATTGATATTTGGCGTGTGCAATGATCTCGGCGAACTATCAAGAAACCCTATATCGGGGAAATGGATAATACAGAGACATTGCAAATTTGTGACACCGACTTTCATTTCCCGTTAATTTTTTTAGGTCGGGCAGGGCGGGCAGAAGTTATCGCCGGGCAGTGTCACCGGTTGATGGTAGTGTCACGGTGGTGGCAGAGTCTCAAGATGCGGGAGTCAAAACATTATAGTGTTTCGTGACATTACGGAGTTACCCGAGTCCGGTTTTATAGGGACCGCGTGGTAGGGAAAAGCAGCGCTGCTAACGTGGACAACCACGATCGCCGCCAAGTAGCGGAGCTCCCGCGTTATCCTTCCCTAAATGCGAAATAGCATTCTCCCAGTTGTCTGTATGAGCTGGGATCTCCGTAATGTAGTACTACGAGCCTTTTGCGCAGGGCTCAAGCGGGCTGCGTTCCCCCGCGGGCAGTGCGAGAGTGCCCACTCTCAGATGCCGATGGTCAGCGTCCTCGTTTTTAGAATGGTGTACCTGTCCCTGCTATGGTTGGACCTGGGAGGCAGCAACGAGCTAGTAGGGTTCAAGCTGGTATGACTTCGAAACGCGGTCGCCAGTGCAATTTCGTTACGAATCAGTTGTACATGGACAACACCCTCTATGAGGTCTAGTACCATGGTATGAACCATGTGAACAGACAAGGACAGCCTTGTCATGGGAGTAGCTTTGCTGGTTTCAAACACTATTTGAGGGCCAGACTGTCCTAGCGCACCCGGAATTGGATCTGGTTCATGCTGGGGCAGGGTTTCTCGCCAGCACAAGTAATGGCCTTCCACAAGAAGGAAGTGTGGGAGTGCGCCATGGAGAATAAACCTTGTAGCAAGGATACTTTTATAATGCCTAATGACGTCTACAATTTGTGTAATAAAATGAGCATCACAACTATGGCAGAAGCATCCAAAGGACCCTCTCAGTGACCAACGAGCCTAAGGTACTCCCTTCACTTCTTTGACCACCTTGACAGCTTCACAAATTCAGTTTTTGGTTTGTGCATTTACTTCAATCAAAATTTGTGGTATTCACTGTTTTCTTTGATCCATGACGGTGTGATTGTGTACAGTACCCACTATACACTGTCATGATCTTCGACGAGTAGAAGAATAGGATCCCATTTGCGTTTGTGATTGTCGGGAAGTCGAAGGAGAAGGATGTTAAGCCTTGGTTAGAAAAACTAAACCCCCGCTGTCAAGCTGTATGCCAGACTGGTGTCCTGGATCCTTTATAGTAGACAATGCACAAGCCGAAATAAATGCAATAGCGTAAGACCACTTTCCCACGTCCTTTGGTTCTCTTCAAAAGAATTTTGCTGCCTCTATGACATGTATGACGCCCATCTGAATTGTTCACTTCCTATTTGATACTGCAGAACTGTTTGGCCAGGACTGACCATTATGCTCTCTTTGTGGCACGTCAAGAAGGCTTGGAAAGAAAACGCTGTCCAGAAGATCAAGGACGACAATTTGCGTGTCCAAGTCCTTAAAGCGGTAGAGGAGATAAAGTATTCTCTTGATCTAGTAGAAGGAGACATTGCGACTCGGAGAGCTACAGAGAAGATAGGTGGACTCCATAAGAGATTTTCGGATGTAGAAGGGTTCATTTTGTACTTCAAGGAGACTTGGCTAAGGAAAACAGGAATGTGGGTTACTGCAAATCGAAACTTTCCTTACTGCGGGCAGGTTACTAACGCAGCGGTTGAATCTTACCCTTCGTATTTGAAGTCTATACAGGGTTGTCACGGTCGTCCAGGATGCTCGGGACGTGGGGACGTCCGCGGACGTCCGCCAGCGCCACAGGACGTCCTGTGACTTAGAAAAAAAAAATCACCCGCATAGGTTTCACCCCGGGGTGAAACCACACCTTCTACGCGGGGGAGGGGTTGCGGGGAGGGTGCGGCCGTCGCCGCGGAGCGGGGAGGGGCCGTCGGCCGCGTCGGGAAGGGGCCGTCCCCGGCAACGGCCCCTTGCCGTTGCCGCGGAGGGGGTGGCCGTCCCCGGCGACGGCCCCTTGCCGTCGCCGCGGTGGGGGGGCCCGTCCCCGGCGACGGTCCCTTGCCGTCGCCGCGGAGGGGGGGGGGGCCGTCCCCGGCGACAGCCCCTTGCCGTTGCCGCGGAGGGGGTGGCCGTCCCCGGCGACGGCCCCTTGCCGTCGCCGCGGTGGGGGGGCCCGTCCCCGGCGACGGTCCCTTGCCGTCGCCGCGGAGGGGGGGGCCGTCCCCGGCGACGGTCCCTTGCCGTCGCCGAGGAGGGGGGGCCGTCCCCGGCGACGGCCCCTTGCCGTCGCGGCGGTGGGGGGGGCCGTCCCCGGTGACGGCCCCTTGCCGTCGCCGCGGAGGGGGGGGCCGTCCCCGGCGACGGCCCCTTGCCGTCGCCGTGGAGGGGGGGGCCGTCCCTGGCGACGGCCTCGTCGACGGCCGTGACAATCCATGATCGGACGGCCCCTCGCTTGACTTACGGCCTCGACGGCCGTCCTCCCTTGATTTTTAGGGCTTACCCCTTGGCATTTCATGGGATGAGTATAAAAGACCCCTCCTGAAAGTTGGCATTACACTTCTGAATTGTACTCCATGTGCTACTAGTTGCACTAATATACGTGTGTATCTGTCGCATGGTGAACGGCGGCGTTCAGAAGTGTGTTGAATTGGAGCTTCTTCGGAGGCTCTAGTTCTCTTGAGGACGTGGTACCCCGATTTTTTGAAGTTTTCTGGGCGATCTATAAAGTGCACCAATGGCGTCTAAAAGTTACTCCCCATGGTATACCGAAGTCCATATGATCGATGCGGAGAAGAAGAAGACTGAGATGGCTCAATGTATGCTATGCAAGAACACTTTCGCAAAGAGGATTGAGCGGATGCTCAGTCATTTGGGCTATGACGAAGTTCTAGGGGTACGGACTAGGTCGTTGCACTAATTTGTCACCCGCTATACTCTCCTTGTTCAAGAATTGCGGTGGCAAATTCCCCAACGACTCCAGAATATTCATGTCGGAGCAGAGTACTTCCCCCGTGACTCGTGGCAATATATCCCCGAGAGTGAACACTCCCATGGATGTGGACTCATGCGCTGGATCTAGGGTTTCAACTCCGAAGAATGAACCCGTTTTATTTGGTGAGGGTGTACCTTTCATTTCCACTCTTCCGGGGGAAGGTAGTGGACAATTTCCTCCTTTGAAGGCAAAGAGGCAATCTACCCTTCAAGAGGGCTTCGAAGAGACTCAGAGGCGGGAATGCGACAAAGCATGGGCCACATGTTTTTACGAGAACAGTATCTCGTTTAACGTGGCTCGGAGTGCCTCTTTCAAGGACGCGGTGTTGAAGACGTCCAACATGAAGAGATCATACACACCTCCATCTTTCCACCATCTCCGAACAAATTTACTAGCCCAAGCAAGGACTGATTTGGAGACTTCCTTGAATGATAGGATTTTTTCAAGTGTTAGGAAGTACGGGGGAACGTTGGCCCTGGATGGGTGGACTTCTATAAGCAGTTGCCCTCTAATAAACGCAATGCTGGTATCTCCTGCTGGTGAGTTATTCTTGGGAGCCGTTGACACGAGTGGGAAAGAGAAGGATGCCGTTTTCGTAGCAACCGTCATTGAGAAGTTTATCCAACAAGTTGGAGAACAGAACATCATTCAAGTATGCTACGATAATGCTAAGGTGATGCTTAATGCCGGAAAGTTGGTCCAAGCACTCTATCCATCCATATTTGTCCAAGGATGTGCTGCCCATGCGATGGACCTTTTGTTGGAGGATTGGAGTAAGATGAAGTGGGTGAAGGAGCTCCTAGATCGGGCTAAGAACTTGGTTAAGTTCATAAAGATAAGGCAAATGCCACTCTCGGTATTTCGAAAGCACGAGGCAAAACTTAGCTTGCTGATGCCTGGTCAGACTAGGTTTGCATCGCACTACATTATGATTTCGCGTCTATTGAAGGTTCGAGGAGCATTGGAGCAGAGCGTTGTGGATCCTGACTGGAGAAACTACGAAACAAAGAAGACCTTATATGCCCGTGACAAAGCGAAGATCTCACGCGATGTTAAGAGGGTTGTCTTGGATGACGTTTTCTGGGAGCAATGTGCAAACTTCAAGTGGATGACGAGTCCCATTGTATATGCCCTACAAGAGTTTGATGCGAAGGAATCGGCATTGGGTAAAGCCTACGTCGTTCTCCGCAACCTTGAGAAGCATGTCCTCTCTTTATGCCATGAGCCCTTCAAACTAGACTCTGACAATGCTGATTTCTACGAGGACTCATTTTATGAGCGTAAAGCCATGATTAAATCACCCTTACAGTGTGCTGCTGCGCTTCTAAACCCTTATCTTATTGATGATGAGGACCTTCACAATGATACTGATGCGATGGCATCGGTGAAGGAGGTCTTGTTGTCGATGGCTCCTCCGACACTGAAGGAAGTGGTCATAGAAGAGTTCTTTGCATTTCGTGAAGCTTATCTTCCGTTTCGTGACGTACGTGACTCCTCTAAGTCACAACTGCCGCCTTCTGGTTGGTGGGATATATACGGATCCGCTTGGAAAATTCATTTCCCCAATTGCAAAAAGGATTTTAGCTCAGCCCCTGTCTTCTTCTTCATGCGAGCGGAATTGGAGTAGCTACTCCTTTGTCCACGACAGGAAGCAAAACCATTTACTTCCGGAGAGGGCTAATGACCTCGTGTTTGTGTATACAAATTCCAAGATAATTTCCCAGTCCAAGTTGAGTGCCTTAGGCAGGTTCTACGGGGAGTTGGAGGAGAAGGAGGATCTGAAGGCCGTGGAAACCGAGGACGTTGACTACTCTAGTGAGTCTGATGTTGATCTACCCTTTGACGATCTATCAATTGACCCCCCTATTGAGGCCCTAGTCGACGACCTCGAGGTGTCTCCGAAAGGAAAATCCCGTTGTTCTCCTGCGCCGATGGAGCGTGCTTTCGAGTATGATGATGTCGAAGAAGAAGGTACCAACGAGGAGGATACGATTCCTCTTGCCTCTTTTCTGAATGGAGACGGTTTATTCAACAGTGATAAGATTCTCCGGGGAGGATCCTCTCATACTACCGTGGATTTGGTCGTACCAAAGAAAGAGGGAGACCCCACCATTGATACTTCTAAGGTTGTTTCTCCAAACTTCAACCGCCTGAAGGACGATATGGTTCCACCCACTACAAAGGAGGATGTGCCCGTACCCGTATCGGGTGCATCTCGGACATTGTTTGGAACCGCAAAGACTAGGGTCCAAGTTGGTGGGTTGTCTAAAAAAATGAAGGCAGATGCTAAGGCTGCTGAAGTAGCGGAGAAATGTAGGAAGAGATTGGTCCGAACCCGAGAAGCGGACCCGGGCCTCCTTTCTACTGATGACGGACTTCCAATTGGGCATCTCTTTGGGCCGAAGTTGGCTTTGGGAAAACCGGACATATTTCCTGAGAAACCCCCTGCTAGAGCCACGTCCAAGCGAAAGGCTGTAGACAAGACTCAGAAGGTGTTGGCTTTCAATCTTGGGAGGCCAAAAACTCCTTTGGATGACCCGAATGGCCCAAAGAAATTCCTGAACCCATTCGAGTCAAAAAAGAAGACTAAGGCAAGGGTGAAGAAGGTACGCGAGAGCGATGGCGATGACGAATACGATTCTTCCGGTCCTAGTGGAGCCGAAGTGAAGGACGACAGCGATTATGTGGCGTGATTGTGCACGATAGTTAGAAGGCAGCATTTCCGGTGCAGCACCCTAGAATGCCACTCTTTTATGAATGTCCATTTCTAGAAAACCATTATCATATCATATACATTTAACTTTTAAGCGCTGGTGCTTGCATCCTCAATATTGTCCTCCGCGTTGTGTACTTATGTTTACTTTGATTGTACTTCTCGCAATTTCTTTCTCGTAATGAATGTACAAAATCTACATATGAAGTTCGATGCATCTAAGTTCTAACAATTCTTTCAACACAAATGCAACTCCGAGAAAACATAAATGAAATTGTATTAAAACCAGAGGTAATTTTTGCAAGTACATATAGAAGTAGTGTAAAGTCCATACACCCGGCTCCGCAACCAATATATATATATACTGCTCTAAATACGACTATCACCCAGTGTATTGTCACATTAACCGTAGTAATGCGGGTACCATGTCCAACGAAAATACTGTACTCAACGTTCATCGTTTGCATTTGACCTCCGAGTTTGGCGTCGCTGGCTTGGATGTGTAATCGTACCCCCCGATCGATATTCTTCTTCCACGCGATCCAAAGAACGACGATTATCTTCCCCCCATTCGGGATCATCTTCATAAGGGTTGTCTCGATTGCGCTTCTTGGAATTCTTCCCGTTCCACAACTCCTTTGCCTTCTCAATCTTGGCTACTGTTTCTTGCACAATCTTCTCAATCCTATTGCGTGACCAACGAGAGGAATTATCCTCCGCACGAAGTGCCCTTCTCCAGTCGCAAACTATTTTCTGAAGAGCATCGTCAGACTTCTTAATGATCACCCAGTAGTCTAGGTCCGAATATTTGAAGGATTCCTTTGTAAAAGTGCGACGATGCTGAATGGCTTCTTCTTGTTTGGCCAATACAAGTGCCCTCCCAACCGGGGTTCTGTCATACATCTTGTACTCATCAAGTTGGCCATAGTCCCGTTCTACTTCTCTTCTCTTACCGTCGGCATCTACCACAACTTCCGGTTTTGGAAACCGGAAGAAGCGATTGCCATGTATACTCCAATGTCCACCGAAGTTCTTACAAAAAAACTCTCGGTCCTTGGCATCCGGAATTTCACATGCCCTCATCTCCACCTCGTAGTCGTGTGTCATCCATGAAAGATCGTCCATTTCGGCATTGTTAGCCGTAGATAGTTGGTGAGTCATTGTCTCCGGGTTCCAAGCCAGTGATTTGCCCCAATCATAATAATTCAGCTCTTTCTTAGGTAGTTGGTCTAGTGGTAAATTCCACCGATCAAACTCATGCCCAGGCGGCATCACGTGTTGTAGTCCCAGCATCTCGTAAAAACGTGAACTAATTGGGGAGCGACACATAACACACTATTTGTTGTTTAAAGCAGCCTTCGCGATGCAGGTTATGTGGAACTTGTGATTACAATTTCCCATCTCAAAGGCCCCTTCCGGCCCAAAATATTGTTGACAGATGGGACACGTCTCCTTCGAATATTCCTCCGACGGTTTGCGGGTATGGATAACCACACGTTTCGATTCATCCAAATGAGATGATAGTACATCGTACGGCATCCACCCCTCCTCGACCTCTAGCGCCCAGTCTTTATTGGCCCCTTCTTTATTTTTGGAACTATGTAATGTGCGCTCCATCATTTCTCCTACATCGCGCCATATCGTGATTTTTGTAGCATCCTTGCCGCCCTTGGCTGCTGCCTCGTTATACTTCTGTAAAGATGATTGGATAGCTTCTTCGACATCCATGGAAGTAATTGCACTTTTCTTCATATCCTGTTGTGCTCTAGAGACTATTGTCTCCATATCTTGTAGTTTGTGGACCCAACCAAGCCATGATAATGCCCTTATGGAAGATGGTGTATCATCTACCATCTGTATGGTGGTCTTCAGCCTTTCCAATTCCGTACGGGCCTTGTCTCTTTCCCTTCTAGCCACCTCCAAATCCCGTAAAAGAATGTCTAATTCTTTTGAATCATCCATTGGCCCTTTTCCTCTATCCTCATGTCTTGGTGTTGCTTGGCTAGAGCCAATGTCCAATGGAACTGGACCAGATGTCATTCTAGACTTCTGAGACGCCATCCCTTGTGTGGCCCCATCTCCACTTTTATTTGAAAATTTAGAAAGGCCAAGGTCATCGGAATCCTCACCATCCATTAGGAGAAAAATGGGGTCAAAATAAGGCCGTGTAAGCCTGCCCTTTCTAGGTGAACTCCCTGCCCAAATGCGGCACTGTCGCTGGCAGCGGGTGCCAGGATCGCTGCCCGCAGAGTTAATAGGGCAACTTAATGGTCTCGGGAAGGGGTTGCGGGGCGGGGTCGGTGTGCCTAGTGGCGCCGAGGTGGCTGCCTTGTTTGGTGAACCACGCCTTCTCGCATTTATTGAAGTTGAAGCCCGATTCGAAGGAGAGATGACGGGAGATTGGTGTCAACCGTTTGAAGATTCGAAGTTTGCTGCCACAACGGGAAGAAGCCATGGAGCTCGGTGGAGACTAGGTTGGTCTCCCCACCTGGTAATGGAGAGAATTGAAGTTGGGTGCGTAGAATTTGGGTGTTGCAAGACCAACGACCCAATTCGCAGGTGAAATTTGAGAGAGTGAAGGGAAATTGTGAGAACTAAACCAGTGAGCATGATTGTGCAGATACGCGTTGGCAGCAGTTACAAATTCGAGCAGCAAGCATTCAAAGGGTGTTCTTGCAACACCTCCTGCCGTGGACCCAAGAGGTTGCGTAAGTGTCAATTTCTCTATGACAAGTTTAGGTCGTGCATTTGTACATTGCATGCTATTCATTTGATCCTGCAATTTCCTTGAGTGGCTATGGTTTAGGGTTTGGTTGTTGTGAACTCTGCGGTTTTGGGTACATGGCAATCTTAAAAACGATTCTCTGCATACTTCCAGGTTAATCCGGGGCCTTGAGAGCTTGAATCACTACTTCGAAATTCTAGACTCTCGATGGCAGCACGAGGGGTGGAGCCTTCAAGCTACCGTGTTAGTGCTGAGCTTGATGCACGCTATGCACCACTTATTAGGAAAGGTTCATTGAGATCCGAGCAACCCTGCCCATCAACATTTCCAGGACAGAGGGCAGCCGGGGATACAAACATTGACTTGTGGGTCGATGGCAGCATTTACCCGGTTGATCCAGGAACAGGGAGGCCACCTCCATTCAGAATTCTTCGAGATTGCCTGGAATTCATATGTCATGGAGAGCAAGGTCTGTATGGATATGCACGCAGATTGGGTCTCGTTGATGGAGGAGGACCTACAAGGAGTGAGATGGAGATGCAGTGCCGACATTTAGAAGAAGAACTCGGCAAGGTGAGAGAGGACCTTGCTGGCAGCCGAGAGAGGCTCGACCATAACAGGGACATTGAGGATACATGCATGCAATTGCGGGTTGAATTGGAGACTATTTGAACCGAGATGAGCAGCATGGAGAGAAATCATAGGGTGACGATGCAGGGCTTGGAGACCGAGGTGCGTCGCTGGCAGCAAGCAAGTGAGCGCCTACCGGAGGGGCCTAGCCCTTTGAAGGACACGCCTATGGGGATGCGACGTAGGGCTCGACCGCTCAGGGGGATTCATGAATTGAATCATGGTTTAGGGTGGGCAAAACGCAGAGTGAAGCTTGTTAGGACGCATTTGAAACCTCATCTCGTGGATGCTGTCAACGACAACAACCGGGTCAACCATGAGAAGCAGCGACTTCATGGGGATAAAGCCTCCCAAATAGTAACTGCTGTAGCGTTAGCAAAGATACTGACTAAGCATGAAGGTCTCACCCTCGCAACTCAGCCATCTATGGAGCATGTTAAGAGAAAGATTGCTAGTAACGTCCTCAAGGCAATTGGAAAAAGGGTAGGGCCGAGTAATATTCTTGCTGCCTGCGACCAAGCAGGGGTGTCCTTGAAAGGTTATGGTGCAATTTACCAAGCCGTGAAGGCTCCACTTCGGGATTTGGGCAAGGATGCCAAATCCAACATACTACCTAGTCCCTACCACGTCAAAAGGCTTCGGCAGGAGCTAAATGCGAACTTGCCACAATTCATTGGCCAGTACTACCACGCTGAGGGAAGGATGGAGCTGCCAGCAGTGTCAAAGAAAACCAAGAAATCTGAGAAGCAGCGAAAGGAGGTGGTCTTAGATGAAAAAAAACTCGCTATTCACGGACCTTGAGGTGGTCCAGCAGAGCATGATGATCTTTTATGGCATCACGGAGTCAGGTATGCATCCTCTTCTTCTCTTGTTGACAGCAATGGTGAATGTCCGTTTGGTGCTAGCAACTGCATTGTATGTGTTTAACAAAGGAAGCTAATTCGATTGCATTACAGAAACATTCTCACGTGAGGATATTCTTGCAGAGTTGGAAGGGGCTCCGTTGATATTTGTCCTCAAGCTGGATGAGGCAGAGATTATTAACGGGAAGAAATTTGAACGTGTTAGCATCACGTTGATGAATCGGGCTCTGGACACTAACATTCAGGTGGACCACGAGAGGTACTTCTCAGTACAATCAGAGCAAGAGATTTGGCCAGTTGCCACGTTTCAGGTCGAGAAGGAGTCCTACGATGTTCTCTCGTGGATATTTAGAAAGTCGAACATCCCGGCTGTGATAGCAGCGCAGTCAAGTGGCAAGAAACTCACGGTCCCTGAAGTTGGAGAATTCCAGGTGGAGTGGCATCTTGCTGCGGACATGAAGACGATCAAGTGTATGTACGGGCTCCAGTCAGGGCCGTCGTGTGCAATGAACTGCATATATTGCGACCAGAAGAGGATAAAGCCCACTGTGGGGACAGCAAGCCAGGCAAACGCTGCCATCAAGAGCCGTGGTAAAGCAAACTGGGTGGAGGGGCTATTTTCCAACAGCGTACCTGAGGAACCTTGTGACATGACAACATCTAGTAGGTGGAGGCCTATCCTGCCGATTCCTTTGTCCAGAGTACACATTTGTACATTGCATGCCTTGGTTCGATTGACGGAGAAGATAGTGCACATGCATATCATGTATGTTTGGAACATACAGAATCAGAGACTGAGGGCTACTGCAATTGAACAGATGGAGAAGTTGTTGTCAGCAATTGGGGCTCATGGTGGAAACGTGGAGATTAAGAGGGACCCCAAGCTCAGTGGCAACACCGGAAACGTGCCGCAAAAACCCTCTTTCAGTGGTGCCGTTGCTAGCAGGCTTTTTAGGCCAAGCGTTTGGTCTGGAAATGATAAGGCCTGGAAGGATATATGTCAAGCTGAGAATAATAATGCCGGAAGTGGGGCTGACCGCATTGCAAAGTATCAGATGTGGCAAACCTTTGAAGATGTCGTACCATATTTGACAGGATTGGTGTTGACAGCAGAGCTACGGATGCAATTCAAGCAGAAGATACACAAGTGGGGTAAGGCATACTTAAAGGCCTTCGGAGAGGAGCATGTTACACATTATATGGTATGCTCACGGCTCTGTCTGTTGTTGCTTTTGGTGTTTCTTCAGTGAACCGTCTACTTGACCTAAGTATCCGGCTTTTAACTTCCTTCTTCTTGTTGACAGCACGTAATTGTACGGCACTCCACTTGGTTTGTGGAACACTATGGGAGCCTTGGAGTCTGGAGCTGCCAAGGCATGGAGAAATCACACCACCAAGCGAAGGCAGCACATCAAGCACATACAGCCCATGGTGGTGGGAAAGCCCGTAGTAGTGCGATTCTCCAGCAGATCCAGCATTGGTACCGAAACATACAACATCGATATAGGAAAAAAATGGAAATCCAGGGAGCTGTACCTGACCCGGATGACAAAGCACGGGCCATTGAGGGGTCCAGGAGACGCGAGCGGTGGCAACAATCAAACGCTGCCATCGCCTGCGAGGAGTGGAGGTCAAGGAGGAGGCGTGTTGGACGAGCATATGTTTCTCAAGAAGTCGTGGAGGACGAAGGAGATTGGATGATGGAAAGAGAGCAGGAATGGAATGCCAACTGGGACATGGTTGGTAGTGGGGGCGAGGAAGATGAACAGAGGGACGCTGCTAACAACGATGAGGACATCGCGGATGCTGGCAACAGGGGTGCCAGGGAGGATATTGCCCCCGATGTCGACATTGCACATGCTGACAGCGACTAGGGGGCGATGAGTCATGGAGTTTTTTTTGATATACAATGTTTTGTAGAAGGGTAATGTTATAAAGAAGTAATGCCTTTCAAAGATACTGTATTCTATAGATAGGATAGTGAAGCGAGTAGTTACATGAACGCTTAAATTGTCTTCAAATGTACACTTTCATTAAAACAAATATTAAAAAATTAAAAAATTCAGGCAATTCACTTTCAAAAATTAGTAGATGTGCGAATACATAGTCACCGCCCATACTCAGACAAATTAGACTCGAATTTCTTAAACTACATGATCTCACATTCGCGATATCATATTTAAATTTTAGAAAATATGGATGTTCTGTGTAGAAATAAATATTACAAAAAGCCAAATTTTTCCCCTTTCAATCATGTTCTCATGTAAAGTAATCTTGCTTTCAAATTTAGTTCTCTTAATTTTTTATCATATATCTTAGTTAATAAGTTTTTACATTTAATATTTCTTAGAGATTTTTACGAGACCCTGGGTGCCATTAAGTTGCATCACTTCTTAATTGAATTTTCTTATTTTTAATTTTTGATTCTATGTTTATCTCCTATTCTAAATAGAAAAAGTTGAAGATCACTTATTTTTATTTCAAAGACACACGAAAAATGAAAGAGAAAGTCTATTATTTTCTGGACTCTTCCCAATTTTCTAGATTTTTTTTTTCTTTTTCATATTTTTAAATTTACCCAAATTATAAAATATTAGTTAAAATATTTAAAAATAGAATAAATTACTTACTAGGAAAAGTATGAAATATCCAAAATAAATTTAAAAATGAAATAGTAGAATCAAATACACTTTCTGGGGGAGTTACAGTAGAATAGATTATAAGAATTTCATAAACTTATACAAGTCATATTCTTCAATTTATCGAATATGAATAATAATTTATACACGTACTTATTTTTCAATTTTCATTTTTTTCTCATTTGATGTTATCGAGAGTCCCCTTCTGAACTACTAATTAATAGTTTTTGTTCTGTTTCCTAACAATTGTTATTTTTGGTTAACTTTGTTATGGTCCTAATCAATTTCTTTTCTTTTTTTGTCCCTTTTCTTTACCCCATTTTTCCTAGATACAGAAATTGTACAATGAACTGTACTTGTACATTAGATAAGACATGATTAATAGTTGTTGGTTTTTTAAGATAATCAAAAGTTAATAATTGTTAAGATTATATTATTTCCTTTCTCCCAATTTTATTTAATTTTCCCACCAATCATTGTTTTAGACCTTTTCTTGTTTTGGTTCCTTATTTGTTTTTTTATATTCATTTTCTTCCCTTTTCTTTTTTTAAATTTAATTAGATTTCCAACTTCTCTTATCTCTCATCATTTGTTTTTTGGCTTTTTATCTCTTTTTATTTTTTCTTTATTTCGGATTTTTTCTTCCTTTTTTTTTTTTTTTTTTTCTCTACCCATTTTTTGGAGATACATGTTTTCTTTTTTCTTTTTTCTCCCTTTCCATTTTTTTTTTTCAATTACTTTTATCTTCATTTAATTCTTTTTCCATATAGATTTTGGACATCTCCCTAATCCTTCATTATTTAAGGTTTTCTTTTGTTTAGATTTTTATTCCTGCGCCTGTAAGTGTTTTTGAAATCGCTAAACAAGGGTTAAATTTCATTTGGTTTTAATTATGTCTCCATTTTTTTTTTTCCCCACAGATTATTATTTTAAACCTTTTCTTTTTTTGGTTACTAACTTACTAATTTATGTTTTTATGTTTATTTATTTTCCTTTTCATTTTTAGATTTAGTTAGTTTCCCGACTTCTCTTATTTTTTTCTAATAGTCAAGCATTTTTAAAATTGCCGAGTAAGGTTTTATTTTCATTTGGTGTTTATTTAATTTTCCCACCAATTTTATTTAATTTTCTCACCAATCATTATTTAGACCTATTTATGTTTTGGTTTCTATTTAGTTTTTTTATTTTTCTTTTTCTTCCTTTTCATTTTTCAATCTAATTAGTTTTCCAACTTTTCTTATTTTTTCCCAAAGCCCAGTATTTCTAAAATTGGCGAGTAAGGTTTTATTTTCATTACGGTTTTTATTTTCACTTGGTTTTCCTTCCAATTTCAGATTATTCTCTTCTCTTTGTTTTCATCATTTGTTTTTTGGGTTTTTATCTTATTTTTATTTTTGATTTATTTTTCTCATCTTATTTTTATATTTTCTCCTTATTATTACTTTTTTTTAATATATTTATGGTTTTATATAAAAAAAATTCCAATATCTTCCGCTATTTTCCGAATTGATGATATTTTTTAAAAGCCATAAATGTGATGGGACCGATTGAGCGGTGGAGTACATTGATGCCGCGGTCAAACACCCATGACCGCGGCATCCAAACCCGCGCGGTGTCAAGAGGGGCAACTGCGCTCCTCTCCTCCTCTCTTGACACCGTTGCTGGCAGCAACACTGGTGCGGTTGAAGCGTAGAAGGTCGCGAGGAGTCGAGGTGAGGGAACTTGAGGAACAGTCCGAGCTTTGAGATCGAGGGTCGCACAGTGTGAGCTTCGAGATTGAGGGCTGCACAGTCCGAGCTTGGGGAACGAGGGTAGCAGAGTTCGAGCTCGGAGATTGAGGGTCGCATAGTCGGAGCTCGGAGATTGAGGGTCACATAGTCAGAGCTTCGGGAACGAGGGTCGGTAGTAAAGGGACGAAGGGGGTTGAAGGAGGGGAGAGCTGATGGGGGAGAGACGGAGGTAAAGGAAGGCGGGACGAAGCTGAGAGGGGTCTGCTGAGAGCGGATTGTGGGCATAAGGGTGCTGCGGAAGGGCGCTCGAGACAGGGGTGCGGCGCAGCAACGTCGGTGTGGGAGGGACAACAACCTCAGAGCGAAGGAAGGAGCTGAAGGGGCGCGGCAACATTGAGGTAAACCCCCTACTCTAATGCGATTTTCTGTCTTTGGTTGCACTCTCAGCTACCCAAGAAGTCGTGAGCTCAGTCTGCTGTAAGTGACATAGTGTAGCACGCGTGAGTAGTAATAGGTAGGTGTGTCTATCCAAAAGATTCTATGAACTGTATGCATGAAGCCAGAGGCATTGTTTTAGCTACAGTCTTTGCTGTCAGCAAATCTGGGGTAAGCATTTCCCGCGTCTATTTTACCGTTCGTCTACTTCGAAGTTAGAGAGTTCCGGTAGTGGATAATTGTCTATCAGCACTAACTTGTGGTTGTGTTGCAGCCATGGTTGCTGGCAGCAAGGACGACGGTGTTCTCACGCAGTGGGACCTACCTTTCGACCTGAAGGCTCTACCGCAGGATGTGGCGGACAAGGCCGTGGTGATGGCGCCCTTTCTTCTTGGTAGGAAGAGCGCAAACTACGACGTCAATTTCTTCAACCGTGCACTTGGGCTCTGCAAGAAAGGGATATCCTTCACCGAGCTCAGCAGTGACAAGGTATGCAAGAAATCCTTGTTCATTAAGAGTTGGCCGGAGCGACATGGAGGGCGCCACCACATTGCTGACTGCACTGACAAGCAGGCTATCGAGGCTTACACACTCCAGCATGCGAAGGTGTATGGAGGTGAAGGCCCTGACAACGGGACATTTGGTACCTCCTTCCTTCGAGGCTGTCATCTGACCTTCGAGCTGGGCGAAGACGTCAACTGGGCAGAGAAAGCCGCGACCTTGCAGAAGGCACGTGATAAGAAAGATGCCCGCAACCCTCTCAAGCTCACACCCCTAGCCTTCAGAGAGCAGATCGAGGCCCTCATCGACGTGCTCGCTGGCCACATCGACGACAGACCCTCTGCTGGCAACACGGTCAGGGCCATTGAGGGAGTCGGCATTGGACCTAGCCACGGGGTCCTTGTTACGGGGAGCAACAGCAAGGGAGCGCCTGCAGCAGAGGGAGCTCGGGGTCGCACTCGAAGCCAGCTCAAGTCGAAGGCGCCCTTGATCACTGAGGAGGAGAGCTTGCCCAAGTCTTCACTTGCTGGCAGCAAGGATGAAGACCGACCCAGCACGGATCCGAAGGCGAAGCTGGAGCAGGCCAGGGCCAAGAAGGCGAGATTTCAGGCCGACCTCACAAAGAAGGAGGCTCAGAGGGAGTTGTTTGAAGGAGATATCAAGAACCAGAGGACCTTTATGCAGGAGAAGGGGGATGAGGAGGGCCGGTTCTATGAGGAGATTGCTGCCCACCGTGCTGCCAGCAAGATAGCCGCGGCCGCTGGCAACACGGTAGAGAAGAAGCGATTGGATGCTCTGGCCTGTCTAGGTGGTGATCAGATGGCCAATGCGAGCAAGGCTGCCGAAGAAGCCCAGCTTCGCATTGACAACAAGGAGAAGCAGATGGATGCATTGATGGGGGACATAGAGAGGTGCAAGGCCGAGATTGGTGCTCTTAGCGTGGAGATCATGACCCTGGAGCTGGCAGCGGCATTCATTCGCCCGAAGAGTGTGCTCCCACACCTGCCATCCGAGTTTCGAGCCCTCCCCATTCAGGTTTCCGACCCTTGCCCCTTCTGTGCGCGGTGCTTTGTTGACGCCGCTTGTGTACCCTTGAACTGCGGCTGCTTGGCACGCCCACATTGCATGTTTGAGGTTGTCTTCTCCCTTGACGCCAAGTGTAGCCGCTGTTGCCGCTCCTTGAGTGGGGGGTGGCTTGGGCAATGGGGATTTCCACTGCATGAGTCGGCTCAAGCGGAGCTCCATCACCTCCAGGAGGTTCTCAAGTCCGAGGTGGGAGCAGCAGACCTCCAGAGCCCCGTTGCTGGCAGCAAGAGGGCCGCTGAGCGCTCTTCTCCTCCTTTGGGGGAGGAAAACCAAGTCAAGAAGAAGACTCGCTTTCTGGAGGAGTCCGAGGCTTCGGGTCCGTATGTCATCGCCAAGATCTCCGCTCAGCCCTTGGTATCCGCGGCCGTGCTGCCAGCAGATGGAGAGTCAGATGACCTCAGCTTCCAGCGGGGGACACAAGCCCCTCCACGCCAGGAGGCCGAGGACACAGCCACTCATGGTGGTGGACTCAGCTCCAGTACCACCGAGTCCGGGGGGACATCTCAAGACCCGGCTGGAGCTGCCCTGGAGAAGCTGGTTGATGCCATCGCGACCTCAGTAGAGGCTTAGAGTCTGTGGTTTTTTTTTGGTTCATAGTGCCATAGCGGATTAGTATTAGTGGCTATTAGTTTGTGCCACGTTGCATTTACATTTGCTGCCCTGATTTTCGACTCTATTTTCACAGCTGCGGTGCCAGCAAGTAGTTGCTGGCAGCAGTGTATAAGTAGTTCCGATTGGGGGGGTGGGGGGTTGGGGGGTTGGGGTCAGACTTTAAGAAAACCGAACCTCATATTTTTCCGATACTTATGATGAATGTTATCCTCTTTTATTTCTATCTTGTACATGTGGCTGCCACATTGGTCGTGATGGTATGGAAGTCGCCTTGCTACTGAACCCTAATGTGTGCTGATTGCAACATGTTCTAGAAGAAGACTTTCATTCATCAAGGGGGAAGGTTACATGATTGACCATATAAGTACCATACATGATGTGTCAAGCACAAAGCATAGTCCCTTACAAGTGTTAATAATTATTCTGGCATTGGTCTAGTGAAACATGGAGTCATCTCAAATACTGTAGGCAGACTTGTGAAGACACTAATAGACCACCTTAATGCCGTGGTGAAAACGTTGTTGTCCTACACCTCCACTATCTTGATGGTTTTGGGAACCGCCACCTCACCAAGAAGCACACGCCTCTCATTACGTATGTTGATCTACATCAATGCCTCCAACAAAATGCGTTAGTACAATTATCCTGATATATGGAAGCAGCACCTTCCATATCTAAAACCAATGGGGTGATGCTGCTTACATCCACCTTTTTTTCACGTGAACCGTCTGCTTCCACCAGAATCATGTTGTACTCTTTGGAATCATCGTCTCCGAGCGTCATTGCAATTTCATGGCGCAAGTGGGATACAGGCCAGTCCTTGCCCACTTCAAATGCTGGCATTGGTCTCCCTCTAAACATACAGCAGACTTCTACCATCTCCACCTCTGGTAGATGGTCAATCGCATCCCATCTGTTGTTGGCAGCACCTCGAAACCTTGTATACTGGAACCTGGTGTATAGTGTTTGCCTGCCCACATGGTACCTAAAGACAACGCTGGATCTATTCACAACGCACTTGATAACATCCTGGCCAATGTGAAACTTCTCAGCCCATCCAGGATTCATCAGACTACCTAGGAGTGCCTCCGACGGAGAGTGTAGAACGAAGAGTGTAGGAGTCCGCCGAATGCTGTCACATGCGATCGCAAACAAGTCCACCATAACGTGGACAGGCATAAACCATTGCTCATGGGCGAAACTACTGCCAGTGGACGCTTTCATCGCATTCGAAAAATCTGCTGTCAGCTTCGTCCTGAAGGCTTCGGAGGTGTGCATGTCTGGCAAAGGCCACTCCACGTCGTTGAAACCAGGGAGCGGGATAGGTTCTATCCTCCCATACAACGTAGGCTCTACCGGGGGAAAATATACGCCACCAAGGAAGAATGTACCCGTGTCCAACAAGTCTGTATGGCTTCGATCATTCCGCGTTGCCTCCCCAGTCTCTGCATGGAGCATAAGAATGGGACTGATGATAGACGTGGGGTGCACCCAATCATCAAAGTGCAAGGAGTATAGGTAGTTTGCCGTGCATTGCCTACTTGCTACCACAGTGGGATCCAAGCTTAATTGGCGAGGCTGATACGCATGCTGCACAAGTACCTTATCCAGGTTGCTTGCTCCACGCACACCAGGTGTCCATGAGAAATCCACGATCTGAGCCTTGAAGGCCCCTCAAAAATTATCTCCACCATGCCGCCTTGCCTCTCTACCCCAAGGCCCTTCCGACTTTGGTTGCAACAGAACCCACGAATCCCGGTCCAGCCTTATTGGGATCCAATTGCCATGGACATCTTGATCGTTGTGCAGAATTACGCTCTGAACTATCGATTTTGGCCGTCTAGCCATGCTTCCCTAAACCCCAAGGTATTGGGAGACACAGTAGTGAACTATAACATCTCCCTTTCGTACCAACCAAGGCGAGGGAACATGCTGCCAGCACAGCAAAAATCACATTTGCATAGTTTGAGCACTTGAGGAGAGCAAGATCCTGAGTTCGTAATCAAAGATGAAGTTTGAGGAATTCATGCCTAGTCAAAACGTTGCCCCCAGGAGGCAGGTAAAACTGGATCATGTCAAGACAGGGAATTGATCGATATGAAAAAAAAGTTATCTAGTTTTGTAGCTCGTTGGCAGTAAACGGCACATTGAGTTGACAGCGAAGAAAGCCGCACTTCCACCTTGATTCAGCAAGTAACTACTCAAGCACAATTTGCTACATGAACAACACCCACAACCCCAAATCACCTGGTCAACTCCCAGCAAGTGCTAACTCTTGCTGCCAGCACCGAATACGTGTTTCTCCCTTCGCACTAACCCACACCCACTCTCCCAAATCAGCTGGAATCCTCTCAGCCCCAACTCCCGCTGGCTGCAACCAATTTCCCAAGTGCGTCGCTTCTCCCGTAGCGCCGAACACCCGCTGGCTGCACTCACTCTCCCTACGAAGTTCAAAAACTTCGGCACTCACTCATCGTCGGTGGGGGAGGTAGGTGGGCAGACTCATAATTTCCTCGTTCAAAGTGCTGGCAGAAAGTTTGCTGACATGAGCAGTCGGCTCGGGATCCGGTCCTTGCTCCGCCAGTCCGCTGTCAGCCCGACACTGTAGATGTGCCCTCCACACGCCTCGCTCGGAGGTCATTGGTTCGAGCCCCCGTAGCGGTTGCTGGCACCACGGTGGCACCTCACATGCCATGTCAAAAAGTACGCGGGCAGCGCCCGTTTTTTTCTCTCACGTGCCGCTTACACGGCCTTTTTGTGACCCGATTTTTCTCCTAATGGCTCAGTACTTCAATAATACGATCCTTTCCTTCCACCTTCACCACTTCCTTCTTCACCGTAGGCTTCACTTCTTTTGTTTTGTTTTTCTCCTTATCTACCGGCTGGTAGATTTTGCACTCTTCGAATTGTGCATAAAAATTCATCTTCACATGGTCCAACCTTCTTGTCAAACTCTTGATTTGTTCCGTTGCATCCATTAAATCCTTACTCAGGGCCACGTTCTCTTCGCCTAATTTCACACGGTCTTCCAGAAGAGGCTTAATGGAAGATGCCAAAGTCTCAAAGCCGAGGGCACTCGGTATCATGCCCGGAGTGATAGTTCCAAATGCATGAGCCATATTTATGAAATCTGGTGCCATAGCACCTTATACGGAAGCCCCTTCTTTCAGGGTGTGTGCAATCTTCAACACATTATGAATTTGTTGCACTTCCTCCGTGGTTTTTCCTGCAGCCTCTCCCTCCGTGGTATTCTCTAAGCCTCCACGCTGTTCATCAGAGGACACCTCCGTCAATTTGATGCTAAAATCTAGTAACTCCTTCAATGATTCGTTGTTTGGCATCGACTTCACCAGCTCCATAATCTCCGAAATGGAATGGACTGCATCCTTTGTGCTATCCTCTTTGGTACGCACTTGAACTATTGCCAAGGAACTTGGACCATCATCCACTGAACGAGGGTTGGAGCATCCAGCTTCCGCAGCCGTAAGATGTGTTGAACAGTCATTGTCCACCTCCACTTCCACCTCATCTACGGCTGCCTTGCCCTTTGTATCGTTGGAAGATTTCACCGTGATTCCCAGGTCTGCTCTAGGAATAGTAGGAACATTAATTTCTGTGGCAACGGGGAACATTGTAGCGATCACATTGGCAATGGCAACGGGCTTCTTTTCGTCTGGACGATGCGGAGTTTCATTTTGTAATTTTTTTACTTCATTCTTCGGAAAGCTCTTTAGATGTGGCCACTGCCGCTTTCGGAACTCCGCTACAACCTTCTTTGCTTGCAAAGGATCGATCAGATATAAACCCGGAATGTCTCTTACCATCCATCCAATTTGCAACGGCCTGTCTTTCGTAGTGGGGTACGTACACCAACTAATCTTCCGCTTCAATATAAGCTCCGCATATACCATACTGCAAATGGTATAATTGAAATGGCCTTTGCTGGGCTTATGTTGCCCAAACATAGTAGTCCAGACTATATATGCCCGATGCAAGAAATGGTCATCCATGCATGACCAGGGCTTGCAAGTAAAAGTCCGTGTGTTCATCTCGTGTTCTTCTCGGGGCCACAACTTGTCAATGTGATACATCTTCACATACTTCTTGCACTCCTTGAAAGTCCAGAAAATCTCCCCTACAGATTCCCAGCCTTCTTCTGCTACAATGTTTTTGTTGTCTAGGATCTCCCAAGAAAAGTTGTGGCACGTTCCCTTCGGCCTGTTCCTCTTCCCGGTTCCTCCAATCTCATCATGTTCCGGATCCGCCATAGTAACCTCGTTTTAAACAAAAACGTAATGGTTTTGTTTTAAAGAAAACAAGGAGTTGATAAATGACGGTTTACAAAATAACGAATACAGAAAATTCAAAAACTCCCCCCCCCCCCCACAATAAAAAGGGACCCCCATCTCCTCACCCCCACGTACCAACAAGCTCCTAAGTGAATTGGGAAACTGTAGCAATAGGAGAGGGACTATTGAGGAGAGTGAAGTGAGGAAGTGGGGGACGGCCGTCGCCATATATGGCGACGGCCCCAAACCCTACGGCCGTCCCCCCAAGCCTGGGGCCGTCGCCCCCTGATCCTACGGCCGCGGCCAATGGCCGTCGTCCCGAACCTGACGACGGCCATTGGGGGCCGTCGGGTCGGGGGCCACAGGGACGGCCGCGGAGGCCCGTGCCTCCGCGGCCGTCCGATCGGGCCGTCTCCTCGGCGACGGCCGTCCGATCGGGCCGTCTCCTCGGCGACGGCCGTCCGATGAAGGCCGTCGCCGAGGGGACGGCCTTTAAGAGGGCCCCCGAGGGGGCGGCTTGTGGCCCTCCGATCGCGGCCGTCTCCGCGGCCGTCGCCATCCGATGGCGGCCGACGGCGCAGGACAGCCGCGGAGACGGCCTTCTTGACGGCCTTGGAGACGGCCCCGTCGGCGACAGCCCGCGGCCGTCCGATCGGGGCCGTCTCCAAGGCGACGGCCGTTCGATCACGGCCGCGGTCGAAGGGCCGTCCCCGCGGACGGCCCCTCGCGGAGACGGCCCACGGCCGTGGAGACGGCCCCCGACCGTGGGGACGAGGCCGTCGCGGCCGCGGGAAATTTCCCTTCCCCCCCTTTTTTTAAATACAAATGATAAAAACATATAATGCTACATCTTCCGACCACATATTAAACTAAACCTGTTAATTTCTTTCACCAATTAAAATGAGAACAGCAGTTAATGTTAACATGAATTAAAAGACTTCATGGTATGCAAAGCATCTAAATTCTTCAACGAGTCATTATTCCATACGCTCCACCGAAGTTAATGTATGTGTCATTTATTCAAATCATTCTTTCTGTTGTTTCTATCATACGCATTTCTTGCTGTCTACCATCGCACTCCAGAAGTTCCTTGCAGAAATCGAACTCACCTACACTTGTTTCAGAAATTGTAATCTTAATAGTTCTCAGTCTTCTTATTCTCCGCTTTGAATTTTTGTTTTTTCAAATACATAAGTACTTCTATTATACTTTCATTAAACGGCTTCATATTCTCAATTTAATTTGAGTTACCATCTCTTTATGTACTTTTAACGTTCCTCCCTCTATACAATTTCCACTTTCAAATATGGTTTTCATTTACTTCTTCTTTATTTTCCTCTATGTTTATTCCCCCCTAGTTTATGCCCTTTTATTAACGTCTAATTTGTCTAATCTACGACTCCAACCCTCGAAGCTCCATAAATGTCATTTCGTGAATTTCCTCCTTTCATATCGTTTCGAACGTTCGTATTTCGATTTATTTCCTCC
Source organism: Ceratodon purpureus (assembly GCA_014871385.1). Classification (NCBI taxonomy): domain Eukaryota; kingdom Viridiplantae; phylum Streptophyta; class Bryopsida; order Pseudoditrichales; family Ditrichaceae; genus Ceratodon; species Ceratodon purpureus. The sequence continues at coordinate 20,708,217 of CM026426.1, read as the reverse complement.
ATGACCCATGTTAAAGTATATTTTACTAATTTGACCACTATTCCACCATTTTACTAATTCTACCCTACTGCTTTAGTTTTGAATTATATTCTACTAGATGTACCCTACTGCTTTAGTTTTTATTGAGTACTGTACCCCTCTTTCATATATACGTTTTGAACTCTCCATGTATCACTACATCATGGCCGACTTCTATTTCTTCTAATAATTATAATTTCGATACTTTCCCTCTCAAACTATTTTTTTTTTCGTCTATTATTTTGATGGTTCACTCATTTGTTTACTTATGAATATACTTCTACTTCACAGCTTTCCCCAAGTGTATCGATACGTTATTTCTTAATATTACACCCGTCGTCGTTATAGTTCTAATATTCATATCCGTCCTCAAACCTCTTGTTCTTTGTGTTGTTCATTAATTTAATTAATTACTATTCCAAAACAATACCACTATACCAAACATCTTTCATCAGTATTTTTAGTATTCCAATAATATATATATATATATATATATATATATATATATATATATATTTCTAAAATTATGTCCCCTCAATATACGTTTTCGTGTAATAATTTTATTTCCGTACTTGTAGCTAGAAGTATTTCACGTCGTGACTTTTTAATTTTTCCTTGGTACGGTATAGTCTATGTGTCTCTATGAATTATCGTGTTTGTTAAATTCTCTCATTGTGTCATTAGTAAGTGATTACTTTTGTACGTATATACTATACATTGTACAAGTTAGAATCCAATTCCATATTTATATTTACGTTAAAGTGTATATGAATAAACATATATTCCTATAGTATATAATGTAAATGTGTTACCTAATTTATTTATTTTATTTCATATAAGTTACAACTCAATTCTGGGCGTGGGAAACTAGAATTGTTTATAAAAACAATGATTTCAATTTTAGTCGTTCACAAATTGGCATTATTCAGTGACGATTGAATGTTTTGTGTTTTTGTTTTATTTTTTACTATTATCCCTTCCTCATCTCATAATGTGAGCTAGTGATTTTTTTTTTTTTTTTTAATGTTAACACAGTACTACGGTATGGAAGTGTGTAAAATAAAAGACATTAAAGTGCAAGGAGAGTTTTTATATTTCATATAACTCTAAACCAGGCATGAGAAATTAGAATTGGACCATTTGTTATGAAAAGAATGATTTGAGTTTTATTCCTCCCATGAATTCCATAATCCCAAGAGAATTGAATGTTTGTTTTGATTTTTTTTAATTTATTATAATCTCCAGTTTCTCTCATAATCTAAACTACTATTTATGTTTTTATTTTTGATTTTATCATAATACTAAAGAACGAGAGTATGTAAAATTAAAGAAATAAAACTGGGGTAAATCATTCCATAAAAAATAATAGTCAAAGAATCTATATATGTATTTTCATTGTATACCACTATTCGAGAAGAAATTGGATCTATATTTCTAAGAGATTTATGAAACCGTAAACCGGTGAAATATAAATGCAAATCTCTTAACCATTTAAACGTAAGTTGCACCGCATGAAAAACCAAGTGTGTACATCAATTCATGCGTTGAATTACTTCTAATGCATTCTCTCCGCGATGTTCCTCTTATCATCTCGTTGTTGACATTTACTCTTTTGATTCGTTAGTATAAAATGTTAACTCATTACTGTATGCTAAAACATGAGTAACTTCGTTTATTTAAATGACAATTGGTAAAAACTGTTTTAGTAAACCCACAATGTTTACAGTTCTTTCCATTCAATAGGATATATATTCTTCTTCATAAACGTGTTCACATTATTTGTAGATCCTAGGGGGTTATCCACCTCCAAAGAACCAAAATATCACATAGTTCATTGGATCCCAATTTCAAACGTCGACCTCACCTCCCCGATCACAGGATCTTCAGGACATTCCCCACAATATCCGGGATATGTCTGAATTTTCCATTTGTAGGAGATATGCTGTCCAAACAATCCCAAGTGGGATTGTTTCGGACAAGAAGGAGGGGGGAGAGTAGGGGAGGAGAGGGGGGAGGAGAGGAGAGAAAACACAAGGGGAGGGGAGTTCCTTCGACCCTCCCCCCCCCCCGGCCGTCCCCGGGGACGGCCACGGCCGACCCCGCGTGGACGGCCGTCGCCCACGGCCGTCGGATCTTCTCCGCCGACAAGATCCTACGGCTGCGGACGACATCCGTCCACGCGGGGTCGGCCGTGGCCAACCCCGCGTGGACGGCCGCGGCCGACACCGCGGTCGGAAGGGCCGTCCGCGTGGACGGCCGTGGCCGACCACGCCGCTGCAGCCTCCGACCGCGGGGTGCAGCACGGCCGTCCCCGCGGTTGGCCCACGCGGTAGTGCTCGATGGGAGTGGGCCAGTTGTGTGTATCTCTGAAACGGTTAATAAGATGTCCGAGTCCACCAATCGTTCCTCTGTTGTTTTGGCAAACTCTCTCAAGGTAACCTTTGAAAACCATTGCGAGTTCTCCGATATTCTTGAAATGGCGTGTTTCTACTGGCTTTGCTTCGTGGTATGCCGTGCACATGTTGCCCGTGTTGATCTTCGCTGCAATCTTCGCAGCTGCGAAATCCTCCGATGCAACCGTCAAATCTAGAATGATTTGAATATCTTGGTTTTCCTTGTGTACGTATACTACGCGAGGATCCACCCAGTATCGCCTCCTCATAGTCTCCTCCTTCTGATGGACACTCTCAAAAACCCAAGGCGACCTTCTGTTCTCTAGTGTCTTCGTCATCAAGCCCCAATCACAAACCCCGATGTAGATCTTGGACTCATCTTCCGGAAAGTGAAGTAGGATGTTGTCCGGTGACAAGTCATTGTGGAGGTAACCGTAATTGTGCACAGCATCTATGATGTTACACAATGCCCAAGCAAGCTCTGTACGCTTACTTCGGAAAAGTTGGAGACGCTTCCCTAGAATCGGACTGTCCTCTGCATTCTCTCTGAAGATGTAGTCGATGGGGAGGTCACCCGGGGCCTCGTTGTCTCTCTATAGCATGGCTCGAAGGGTCCCACCGTTCCACCAGAATATGAATCCCACATGTTCCAACTGATGAATGGCCATGAAGCGGATGACACCAGGATGGGGAATCCTTATCGCAAGAGATTCATTGTTGTGGTCCACACGTGCCAAATCCGGCCTCATAGACCAATTTAGCCGCCGTTTCTCAGCAAACTCCCAGTACGGTGGGATTTCCGGGTTTCCTTCGATACGAACCCTACGTATGGTAGCATAACCACCTCTTTGGACTTCCTTGTCCAAGTAATTGAAAATTGCAAAGTCTGCCAAGATAGTCAAATGTCGTTTAGGTAAGTCAGCCGCCGTCTCCATCCCAATCGGAGAATTCCAACAAGTAATAGACGCCCGTCGATGCTTTCTTCAGCTATGGGGCGCCATTAGTCTCGTGAAGCAATCTGCCTTTGCAATAGTATCCTTGAAGGCCTGGACTCCCCCCCTTTTTGCGCCTTTGCATACTTAGTAATAACCTCTTTAGCATTCCATAACGCATCGTGTGCACGTTCTGACACAAAATGATCGTAACCGGGCTTCTGTGTATCCGAATGCCAGCACGGATCCATCAAACGATCCCTAATCTTTGTCTCCATCTCTGACTTGAATTTCCTGCGCCCATCTTCTCCATACCGAACGTAACGGCTATTCAATGAAACAAGGGTATTCTCCTGGTAAAATTCCACGATGAATGCCACAATATAATCCCTGCAACGTAAGCTCGGCATGTCATCGAATTTGTTCGCCCATTCCCCCACATTCTTCTGCTTCTTGTTCTTCGGCATCGTGGAAAGCCTTCAAGGCTTCAAGAAATCGTAACCGCAACTCCAAAGAAACCCTCAATTCCCACTATGATTAATAAGAGCAATACAAATCCAAAGGGTTTTGAAAAAAACCGTTTAAAAATTCGAAAAGTCCCCCCCCCCCCCCCCCCCCCCCCCCAAATGAAGGACCCCTTTCCTCCCGGTGAGAACGACCAACGGAGAAGGATCGAATCCCCCACCTGTAGCAATGAGCCTCACTCGAAAAGGGAGAAAAAAGGTAAAAAATGAAGAGGCGGCTTCCCCTTATATAGGGGAAGCCGACCTTGCGGCCGTCCCTACGGCCGTTCCCACGGCCGTCCCCGCGGCCATCCGATCGGCTGCGACTCCGCCCGAAGGCGCCGGCCGTCCGATCGGACGGCCGCGTCGGGCGATGGCGCCGCGTGGCCGTCCGACCGACGCGGCCGTCTCCGCGGTCGGCCGCGTCTCCACGCGGTCGGCCACGCGGACGGCCGTGTCTCCCCGCCGTCGCCCACGCGGACGGCCGCGGGATCGGACGGCCCTCCGCAGCCGCCATGGTCGGCCTGGGAGGGCCGTCCGATCCAGTGGCCGTCCCCGCGGCCGACCGCGGAGACGGCCGCCCGATCGGACGGCCCACGCAGGCCGACCATGGCTGCCGCGGGCCGTCCGATCCCGCGGCCGTCCCCGAGGCCGTCCCCGCGGTCGGCCACGGCGACGGCCGTGGGATCCGACGGCCCAGGAGGGCCGCCCACATCCGACGGCCCGCGATGTACCAGCACGGCTGCATCTTGGCCGTCGGATCGACGTGCGGCCGTCCCCAACGACCCCGTGACCGTCCCCGCGGCCGTCCCCGCGAACGGACGGCCGAGATGGGGCGTGGTGGCGGGATCGGCCGATCGGACGGCTGGGGAATGTTTTTACCCCTCCGGAGTCGCAAAATTATTACTGCGACGCAATTCTCAAGCGTCAGGGACGCCACGTCCGGGACGGGGGACGTCGGGGTCGGACGTCTTGACGTCCGGAGCCGGGTCGGACGTCTATTTGAACAACCCTGAGTCTATACTAACGCACACTAGGTAGAAGCCTAGTGGAAGACGGATGGATTGGCTAGTTTATCATCTAATTGGAGATGTACAAACAAACTATTGGTACGCTGTTCAATATAAGCTTTATAGATTTATAAAGAATCGAAAGGTCGAAGGGATAGTGGCGGGAGCTATCCTACCACGGACGTGCCATACCGAACTTCATCCACACCCCACGAGTTTACCGTGAGACCTATACCAATTCCGCAACACGGAAGCTTCTCAAGAGCTTTCCCAAAGAACGGTGGCTAAGTGTGCTTAGATGCTATTAGAATCTAGAGGGTTCTACATGCTTCTACTACTTTCTAGGACCTTCCACTAGTTTCCGGAAGCTTCCACAAGCTTCCTTATAGTTCTAGTAGTTTCCGTAAGCTTCTACAAGCTTCCGGAAGATTCCATACGGATCCAATTGTTTTTGGAAGCTTCCATAAGCTTCCGCAAGGTCCTATGGATGCTTCCCAAGGTCTTTAGGACCTTTCTTCGGAAGTTTCCTCTGGTCTAGTATAAATAGAGAGTCGAGGGCCATTGCTCCTCACTTTCTTCAATACCAGTTGTACATACTCTTCCAATTATCAATATCACTTCTAGTTTTCTCACTTAAGTGTTATTCTGAGTCTTGTATGAGGAATTCCCTCACTTCTAGTCTATTCTTGTCTCCCTTTGAGGTATCCTCTCAATTTAGTCCCTTGCTCTATTTTAGAGTTGCCGTCTGCGACAATTTGAAGAAAGTGTTTTCCTAGTCGTTCTTGAGTTTTTTCTGATATCAGAGTCTAGTCTTGCAAGATAGAGTGTGGATTACCCCTCTTCTTCAAAGGATTTGTGACGTCTTAAGGGTTGCGGATTACCCTCCCTTAAATGGATATTCCTCATATAATCATCCCTATGAGAGTTTGTTCATAAATTTGAACCGACTTCTCATTTTGTCAAGTCTAGTTGTTTTAGAAGTACATTCTTTTTTTGAACTTAGGACCGAATTTAGAGATATCATCATTCAAGAGAAGAGCGAAGAGTTTTTTTGGATTTTTTGAGGTCTTCATTTTCTGTAGTCGTTCCAAAAGTACACGACGCAAAACTCCGCTTCTTTATTTACTTGTGAGACCTATCGGATTCAAGACGGATGACGTTTCAAACATCGAGATGCATGACATGTTTGCCATGCTACAGCAGTTACAGCAGAAGAATGCCAACCTACGGATTGCCATGGAACAGCTTCAAGTTGTTTCAACTCCAATCCATGTACCAGCCATTGTAGTACATCCAACTTCATAAGCGCCAAAGGAACCTCGAGTAGCCTTGCTGGATAAGTTTGATGGAGACCGTATGAAACTCCATAAATGCCATATTTAACTATTTCTGGACTATTCATTGAATTATGGACTATGGATCGTCCAAAAAAAGCAAAGGAAAATGAAAGGGGCTTAGTAAAACCATGCCCCACTGTTATGAATAGTGTATTATTTGAATGATTGGATTAGGAGATCTTTCGATATAGAGTTGTTCCAAGACGGGGGAAATGTGTGGACTAAGTAATGTATAAACATTGTATGATTTGCAAGTCCATGGATCAGGAGATCTTCCGATATAGTGCCGTTCCTGAAGAACAAATGTATGGACAAAGTAATGTAATGAATAATGTGTGTTTTGCAAAACCATGGATCAGGAGATTTCCTGTTATAGGTGTCTTCCGGAAGAACAACAGCCATCTCACAATTGCATGAGTGAAATGGTATGGACAAACTAAGTAATATAACATTACAAATAATACACATAGACCGACGATGGTGAAATAGTCATTTACATTACATAAACGGGTTACATAAATATGAGGTATTGTCATGAAAGTCATTCGAATGAACAGTGCCATATTATTACCACTAATACATTGTGGTACATAGGGACACGGGATTGTAAGCAACTCACTGAATGTATTGTCTACTGTTCTACTCTACTGGTGTACCATTGCCTAAGTGATCTCCTACATAATTCCCCATCCATGGGAGTTTTCTGAAGGAACTCAGTAACGGAGTCATAATGAACCAAATCCATAATGAATGGAAGTAAGGCTGCGCCGACGTCTGGTATGACGTTTCGCGGATTAGGCAGGTGCATTTCACCCTTCCAAGGAGTTGGAAAATAGCAGGAATGATTTCCATTCATTACATTCTTCCATTCACAGTCATCTACCATGAGAACCTTCCCCGGTTTGCAAAACCTGCGAGTTTTTTTATCCATACGAAGTCGTTGCAGGAACTTCTAGAAGAATGGATAAGGCTTCTGTTGAACACACTTGTCCTGACCATACACAAAAATTAACTGCGATCTAAGCTCCAGTGGAAGCAGATGCGCTAAGACAAGGTCCAAGCGGGATGGGGGCATACATGACCATATTCCGACATGGAAATCTTCAAGAAGCTTTCGAAAGAACGGTCGAATTCCAGGACGGCAAATGACATTCCCTAAGTCCAGCAACGGCGGGCTGAATCCTTTATAACCCTCGAAGCACAGGACGCCATTAACCGAGAGAACTATCGCCTTCTGCACAGTTGAAATAAAAATATCAGGACATTTCTACATTTGAGACTAAACATCGGGGGATCTTCCGATGTTTGTAAATGACGAATTCGCTAACATAGTTCATCGGAGGATATCTCGATGGTGCCTCCCAACGCCATGGCAGACAGAGGTGGTCAGACCATGTCTTGAAAGAGTATTACCACAGCAAAGCGATTTTAAAACAAAACAAATTCAAAGTTCCAAAACTCCATTGCATTCAGGAAGACAAATGAAAATTTTAAGGAACTTGGTTAGTTTCATTTTGCTATCAAAGATGAGGGAGCTACAGCTTCATTACATGGTCATGTGAGAGAATGTATGTGTTGACAATGAAGAACTCTGAATAAAATGAGTGTTCCATAATCCAAAGTCATTTGCACTAAACTACAATCTTCGCTTCATTACATGGTCATGTGAGAGAATGTATGTATTGACAATAAAGAACTGTGAATAAAATGAGTGTTCCAAAATCCAAAGTCATTTGTACTAAACTACAGCGCCCCTCAATATCTTCAGTGCCAAGTCCAACGACTGGTTCATGGGTAACTGACCAAACAGAAGCGGGGCCCGTTTCACATACTCTGTGACGTCTTCGCCTGATTTGAATAGACCCTGCAGCCAGGGTTTCAGTGTCATCGTAAGAAACCTATCATTATCATCCCCGGACCAAGTTGGGGGGTGGACAGCGTTATGAGGATTGTTGAGAAGGTTCTTCTGTGGACTATCATCCACTAGTAGGACTTCCTCAACGGACTCCAATACCAGCAACTTAGAAAAGACACGGAGATCCTTTAGAAAGAATGGCTTGTCTGGTTTTGACGACTCCACGTACAACGAACGTATGCAATCGTTCTGGCTAAGAACCCGCACATCTGGCAGCTTGGAGGAGGTGCCCTGAAGAACAACATGAGGAGTTTGAGGTATATTCCTAGCCGCGATGCTGGTCCAAAAGGCTACCATTGCATGATTAGAAAGCCAGTTTAGGAATTCCTGGCAACCAGGTCTGATCATTATAGGGCGCTTTTTTCCCTTGACAAAATTCCCACGGTGAACGAGAACCCCGTTTAAGTCTAGTACAACCGAATACCTTCGACCGGGTACCTTTCCGATCACCTTTGCTGGAACGGAGGATGGGAGAGGGGGCCCTGGAAAATGCAACAAAAAAAGGTCTCATCAGAATTCAGCATCAGGAGATCCCTCGATACAGATGTCCACTGTAAACAGGTCTGATCAACATTCAGCATCGGGAGATCCCTCGATATAGATGTTCACTATATTCCTCAAGCATCTACGGGAGACACTACACGGTCTACACGTGTCCAATTTGAGGACATGAAAACTATCAGTCCTACAATTAGAGTCCGACTAGATACCTTTCGCACTGTCGTCCGAATTTGGATCTTGGACTTCCGATGAAATGCCCACCGTCTTAGACGTCGGCATCTGGTAAAGGATTTTTTTCAAAGTTATTAGTAAATGGGATTGTATCATTATAGTCCTTGTAAACAAACTCGTGAGCCTGTCTAACTGCTTCAATATACTCAGCGCTGCGAGAGGGTGGGGTGTAATTTCCTCGCTGGGATATGTACTGCCTTACCTGTTCGTCCAGACTAGCATGAATTCCAGCTAGAGTGCTTTTTCCCTTAGCCTCTCTCTCAGCGCCGGTGCCATTTCCCTTCCCCTTGACTGCCGTTCCGGTGCTAGGCCCAGTCTTACCCTTGCCTCGTGTGGCCGGGGGGGCCGATGTTGTTCCCAACGGAAGGTCCGGCGGAAGGGATTGTTGCAAATGCTTTAACCCCTTCTGCAGCACAAGTGAGCGACATTCACGATCTGCGTCCTTAGATTTCTCCACCACGACTAGATCTCGCTCAGTGGATACCTCCGTCAGTGCCTTGTCTGGGAGCCCTTCATATAAATCCGGGTCTTTCTCCTCCTCCCTTAGGTTTTTGTCTTTGACATCGTCACATGCCTTCACATCGTTGCACACCAGGGCTTCCGCGTCGCATCTCTTCTTCTCCGGGCTGAACGCGTCTAAATCCTTCAGAGTGTCGTCAACAACATCTTCGTTCATATCAGGAGCCATGGTTGGAGACTGATGGGTCTCCTCGGGAGATGTACTCCGTGGGAGAGGAGGCGGGGGGCTGGATGGGACTGCGAACTCTGAGAACTGCACTTCTCAGCTACGGGGGGGTGAGTGCCTTGGATCAGGTGCAGTGCCTTCTATCATTGGGATATCTCCCGATGGTGGGATGCACGGTGCATGCTGAGTATCAGCTACTCCTCCCTCAGTCTCCTGCTCTTCAAGAGTAGAAATCCCTTCCGGGTCCGCAGCATCCCTGTTCGTCCCCTCCCTATCCCTGACAACTCCGGCGTCCTCCTCTGCTGCTGGTGCGAAATCAATATTTTGCGAAACCGTAGCGAAGTTTAAGACATTAAAGTCCAAGTCCTCCAGCCCCTCAGCACCCTCTCCCACGTCTCCTGCGCCACCTTCAGGATCCATAGTCTGAGTCTGGTGATCCACCGGTGATGTCCTCATATCCATCTGCGACCGAGCTACGTCCTTCGTGTTGCCCGACATGGTGGCAAGATCGCTTCGTGGCGTCAAGGACTCCCCCACGTGAGAATCGTCAACGGTGTGATCCCTCGACGCAGCTCCACCGTAAACGCGCGCGGAGTTCAGCAGTCCCTGCAATATGAGCGCAGGACACCATTAGCGGTAAGAAAAGCTGCAGTAGAGTAGAAATCGGGTTTGAGTATATGGTACATGAATACTACAATGCCTTGGAAGTTTACCCGAGGTGCAGTGCTAAGCAAACAAAAAAGAGGTGCCTTGCTCACAAGAATAGGGAATTTAGTCGTGAGGGGGATGTTACATGGAATAGCTAAGTTAAGGAAGCTTGAAACAATCCTTGGGAAAGAAATAATTGGTTAGGAGATGAATAGCGTGATTCAAAAAATAAAATACTTCATTTTCCATTATGGTATGCAATTTATGATACTTACATAATGGTACATTTTTTTACAGAACCCTTATATAAGGATAGTGATCATGCTAGATTTTGCCACTCTAGAAAACAACATGGTATCCCAAATTGGGTAGGCCTGCCTACGGTTCAAAACCTACCGAGGTGCAAGCCGTCTCCTCGTCCTCAGAGTTGGATTCGGAATCATCAGGCGGAGCTTGTCCGCGGCCATCTTCATCATCAGCCACACCATCTTCATCATCACCCTCTCCACCGGCTGCCTCATCATCACCATCTTCACCATCATCACCACCATCATTGGTTACCAAGGCATCTGGGTCAACTATATCCTTGTAAAGTATGTCCCATATCTGCTTCGACGTCTTCTGAGCGTGTTCTTTATCATCGTCAGAGAAGACAACTTTGAGGACTATGGCTTCGTTTTCCTGTAGACATGCAGGCGATAAGAACATGTATGAAATGCGAACAGCACACTCTAACCAAATGTCACGTTCAATTTCATTGCGTAAGGGTTCAGAAGTGTCGGGAAATGTGGTGCGAAGTGCATGATTTATTGGGGGATCCCTCGATGATTTGAGAACCCCTATACCTAGGTTTTTTAGACGTTAATCGTCCATCGAGGGATCCCCCGATAAATCTTGCATCCGTGAAGACATATCAGGAAACACTGAGGCTCAGAACAAAAAAGGACCTTTGATTTAGATTCTATATACGTGAGTGAACAAATTCATATATCGCGAGTACTATAAATGGAGGACATCTGCATAATAAGTCTCAAGAACAACATCCTATTCGCACAAATGCGAAATAAAGTGGAAGCGTCCGAGTCACTTGAAGAGTTATTTTTAATATGACTTCAGCATTCGAAGGGTGCAGACAGAGTACTTACAAGTCCAAGGTGGGTGAAGTGAGCCTCGGCGTTGACATTTACGAGTACCATGTTATCTTTGATGTGCTGCTGAAAGAGAGTAGAAAGCGCGGCCAGCTTAATCGTTGGTCGACCAGGTCGTTTCCATTGCTGGATGGTTTACGTAATGTCCTTGGCCAGGTACACTGCGTCAAATGGCCTCTTCCCCGCAAAGAAATCCCCGAAGCATTCCTTCGTCAACTGCGTTGGCGAATAAGCGAAGCAGAAAATCATGTACACAACATACGAAGAACCCACCTCCGGCTCGGGAAATCCGTCCTCGAGGGAAGGGACGTAGTGGATCACATGCCAATTCCACAACTTCCTCTTTGCTGTCCTCGTGCGCGTTTCAATGTGCGTAAGTGTGGCATGGAATCTCGCCGCATCTGTGAATAGAACTGCTCCTGAGCGTGCAAAGACCTACGTATTGTTTCGTTCCTGGCCTTCTAGAGGATTGAATATCCGAGTCAGCATGTTCTCGTCCAGCACCTGAGCTTACACTGGCATGTCAGCGATCGCATCAAACAAGAAGTACATGAATATGTGTATTTTTCCCCCTCCTCTCCAATGATACACTTCTTCACTTCCTAGAAGGCCAGAAATGTCGGGCCTAATCCTCTCCGTAACCATGCACTTGTACTTCGTTTCAAACCCCCTTTAGATGTGCGATGCCACACTTGCTTGCTCTTGTACCATATTGTGTGCGTCCCACATCACCTTAACAAAGTCAGGCACGTCCGCAGGATCAGACGTCTTGTTGAGGTTCCTGTTTCGTTTGTCCAACCACTTCTTCCCCGCAGCCGATGCATACGCCTTATCGAGCTAGCTCTCCAGCTCCGCGCGAGTGATGGACTTCTTATCGGCAAACTCGTCCCATTCATGTGCTTGATACATTACGTATGAGCTCTTACGGCTTGGAAGCTTCCACCCACAATAGGTGCTCATCAACTCGTTCTTCATCAGCCTGACCAGTCGTTCCTTGATCCCTGCTGTTTGAAGGGAGGGTAATCTTGCCATTTTATCACCTTTGGTGGCCTTCGATCCCTTCACAGAGATTTCTTTTCTCTCCACAAGGTCAGCAAGGTAGTGGATATCCAATGAGCGCAGGCCGTATAACGGTTTTAAGTCATTCAGGACAAAAGGCTTACGCTTGAGGTCATAGTTCGTCTGCACATTCCCTTGCGCATCTGGCAGCTTCCCCTTCATGTACTGTTTCTCAATCTCCACCCATCGGTCAACGGCCGTGTCGTCTTCAATAAACAGTAGAGGTATCTTGCAGGCCCTTAGCTCTGATTCCTTCACGTTTGTAAAGATTGATGCGAGAGCTGGAACAAATTCCTGCATACCACACGTCGGGGGAGGGATTAGTAGCGCTCTTCGATAAGGAAGTTGCCATTGGGGGATCCCCCGATGATGAGAAGTATGAGGAATACTCTAAGAGGCCATATACATTTCTACAACTCGGATCATCGGGGGATCTCTCGAAGAGGGAGGGAATACAGACTTACTAGGAATTCTTTAGGGTGCTGCCGTCCCTGTAAAGGTGGCATCGACTTCTTCATCTCTTTCCACTTGATTCTGGCATTGAGCACCTGCATCATGAATGTGTGCTCCTTCTGTGGGCCGGCCATATCTTGGTTTAGGACACGTGAGAGGAGCATGAGCTTGATGTGCTCAGGCTTGGGCGCCCACACTAGGATAATAGAGAACTTCGACGCCTTGTCTTTGTCAGCCCCATCAATTTCCCCACTCTCGACGAGATCTCGGTAACACTGAACCGTATGTTAGCCCCCAATGATGTAGAAGTTTGTGGAGCTCTTTATCTGATTCTTTTCCGGAGGTTTATTGAAAAACTCTACGAGATCTTTTTCTCCATACCCTCCCTTTTTTTAGTGGAAGTACAATGATTTCTCTATCCGTTCCACTGTACCTCGGAGCAATGTGCGCCTGGTTCGTCGAGGCTTTTAACCTGTCCGGAATAAGTCCTCGGTAGATGATTGAACCTGGAGGAGCCTTGTGCAGCTTTGAGAAATGCACAGTTATTGGCGCTTCCTTCTCATCCTTCAGCCTCTCGTGGCCCCACTTTGTACAGGGGTTCAAAAGCCTCGCTATACAAGTTCTTTATCTCTGTCTGCTTGGTCTTGTCCAGCTTCTCAATATCCGAAGCTGACATTGTCACACACTGCTCAAGAGTGAGCTTGTCATCACCCTTTCCCTTCTAGCCCTTCCCTGTGTCAGGCACCGCAGTTTCCCCGTCATTGATCAAGGAAGATTTCCGTTTTGTGCCCCGCGTCTTGGTAGGAGTAGACGCAGTCGGAGCCTGCGATTGACCAGGAGCAGCAGCTGCAGCCTCACTTTGCGCCTCGTTGATTAGGTTCTACTGATTTTCAATATGTGCCGGTGTCCACTTCGCCTTATCCTCCGGCAGGTACATGAATCCCTTGGCAGTGAGGGATGCACACTGAATTAGGCTGAGCTTGCAGAGGTCGAGGATCAATCCATAAGTTACAGTCCGATCGGACTTCGGCATCTTCTCCTCCACCACCATGATAGCTGTCTCCGAGTCAAGGCCTTTCAGCTCGAGAACATTCAATCCAATTGGGGAATGGATCCGCCCTTCACAGGTGAGATGGGGAACAATGACGACCATGCCTCCTGCCATATCCTTCCACAACATGGCCCATGCGGTGACGTTCTTATCGCAGCGGTAGATTGTGCAGAGATTTGATTCACCCTCGAAATTGTAGCGATGGATCCAAAAATCGACAAAGGGGAACAGCTTCACAGGTCTGTGGTCACTTGGTGGTTCCATTATTTGTTGTTCCCTGTAGAACAGACATACACCACTGCTGGTCAAATTCCTCCTCCAAATCAATTAACAGTTATACAAATCGGATCATCGGGGGATCTCTCGATGACTTTGATTCATACACACGCATGATGGGCTATGTGCACTACTTACAGGACAACAACTATCTTGGAAAACCATAGAAAAAAGCAGAGGAACAAAAGGGGCACCGAGGTCATCGAGAGATCCCCTGATGTTCTGCCATAACCACAGGATGGGAAGGGGATAACGACGCATCGAGGGATGCTCTGATGGACCAAGGATATGATACCTAAGCATTAAAAGATCCCAAATGCAATTAGCACTGTCCATACAGTGTATTGTCTAGGGTGACGTTACCTGGTTATTAGTTTATGTTTTATAAATATGGTTTCTAGTGAGTGGGTCATCGAGAGATCCCCCGATGTTCTGCCATACCCACAGGATGGGAAGGGGATACCAACACATTGAGGGATCCCCTGATGGACACAGGACATGTGCAGAGTGGTCATCGAGAGATCCCCCGATGGCTTGCCGTTCCCACAGAATGGGAAGGAGATACTGACGCATTGAGAGATCCCCCGATGGACCAAGGACATTTTATTCATGCATCAAGGGATCACTGAAGTTTATTACACTGTCCGTACAGTGTATTGTGTAGGGGGAGGTTCTCTGGTCCGTACAGTTTATGTTTAAAGCTTAGGGCTTCAAGTGTATAAGATCAGGAATTGGGTTTATATGGATGTGGATAGTCCTACTCTATTACACTACAAGGTCACGTCGCACTACGGAAACTAATTACAATACCAAGAGAATGCTCCTCACAGCACCTCTCTTAATGTTGCTCTTCATTATAAGAAGGACAGGGACTATTGCATTTCCGAATGTGGTCAAGGAAATATGCCACTAAGCATAGAATTTGAGATTATGAAAAAAACTTACGAGTCCTCCTAGATTCTTGCGGTCCCTGGCTCTCTGGATGAACAGCTTGCCATAGCTGCCTGCAAACTCTGCACGGCGATGGCACAATGCACGGGAAGTTGGAAACAAAAAATGAGAATGAGAAATAAAAGAACACTTTAGAGGAGCAAACACTCTGACGAATTTTAAGTTCAGCTCCGTCTACTCGTTCCGACAATGCAAGTAACCATACCAACGCATAAGACTCGAGCAATTATGCAAGAGATTGGCAACTGCAAACACAAAAGAGGAGACACAGACCCAATTGACCAAAGAATGTGCGCAAGAAGTACCTGCGAATGCAATCGCAGGTGGAAAACCCCCGATCCGCTGCTGCGTCTTCCTTCTCAAATCCCGCTCCAACGATCCGATTTCCTTGACCGCCCGCCGATCCAAAAGCTCCGCCTCGATCGAGAGAGAATGCCACTCCCAAACACCTCCCAAATGCCAAAAAAAAACACCTCTCACTTGTTAACTGGGGATTTAAGGTAGTAGAATAGAGGGGCAGTAAAACTGTAGGGGAGCAGTAAAACTGTAGAGGAGCAGTAAAACTGCAGTTATTGGGGGGGGCAGTAAACTGTTAAGTTACTGTCCTGCCCTGTAGTAACTCTGTTGGATGAAAACTGCCTGTTTTGGATGAAAACTGCCAGATGGATGAAAACTGTCAGATGGATGAAATCTGGTGGTTGGATGAAATCAAGTAGTCGGATGAAAACTGTTGGCAATTAGGGTTTTGGGGGTGGCGGGTAGGGCTTTGGATGGGGTTGTCGGAGAGGGAGCTGCGAGGCTCATTCTCTCTCTCTCCCTGTAGCACGACGTGGTATCCGTATTCCTCCGGAAGGCACTTAATTCACTCTAATTACCCTCCAAAGTAAACCACTCCGTGTTCGTTCCCATAAAGACCTATAGTTTTCATCCTTTTAGATCATAACAGAAATCACCACCCGAATCCAACCGTATTCCGTCTTTCGACCGGTTGGCCTGATCCGGTAGTTTTTGCCTCGTTCCTATTTTCCGGCTTTTTAGACTAGTGGCCGGTTTCCACTGATCCGTCTATCCTTTCAAGTGGCTGGATTTTCCACCGTCTCGTGACTTTAAGTGGCTGGACACCCCACTGTTCCTATCTACCACCCGGAGAGTGGAGTAATAATCCTTCCGTATGGCTAGGTACCGGTCCGTATAGCTACTCAGTGCCGGTTATGGATACGGAAATCATACTACAATGACATCACCTTACGGTTGTACGGCATTCTAACTATACCATCTCCCTTCCGGATTGGTTCGCAGTAGGAAATCCGGCTTTTATCCCATCTAATAGAAGCGACCGGTCCGTTTCCGGATCCCGGTGTACACACGGCCCTTCGTGTCCTTAAGACTACCAGCCCTGCTGCAGTACGTCTCTCCTCCCCTCCAGGCTCCTTCCGGGACTGAAAACCGTCAACACTCGACGCTTGACACCTTTCCAATCTCTCCGGGCGCTCTCCAAACTATCCCACTGTTCAACACTCCTCCGGAACACTACTGAAGACAATAGTACCAACAAACCATTACGGTAACGGACCTATCAGTCAGCCGGTCGACACAACAAATTCAAAAGTATATTCTCAATTGCAACAACAAAACGGCGTACAAAATAAGGCCCCGGCCTTGGAAAAACGTCCAGCTTAAATACTAAGACCTATCGATCCTAAAGCGACCAAGTGGCCCACCGAGATCCAGAAATTCCGGATCTTGGATCCGGGAATCCCGGACCGGTGGCCGCCTTCTATTCCTAGTTACTGCCGCTATCTATCCGGATTGGCAGCTGGGTGCACTTGAGCCCCATCGTTAGTCGCTGCCATTTTATCCGGTCCTTATCCTAACTTCTACTCCTTGTTCTTATCGAACCGGAGACTGTGCCGGGTTCCGTCCAACCGTTCCTTCTTCTGTAATCCCTTCTTCAGCCTCTTTAGCGAGGGGCCTTCTTCCGAAGTATCAGCTGCCGGCTGGTCGATGGCCTTCCGGGATCGTCCTACTTGAACCGCCGGGGATGGAGATCGTGCCGCCACCGGAACTGCGCTGAGATCCACCTGGAGATGTTCCGGAGATCCTTGTACCGACACAAAGTCTTCCGGTGTTGGGCCTTGGATCCGTTCCAAAGAGATGTGTCCGGTGTTAACAGTCTCAATTCCAGCCAGGGTGGGCAGATTGTGCAAGCTGTTCAAGGTATCCGGAATAGGATCCTCCAGCGGTTGCCCTAACTCCGGTTGCACTGGCCGGATGGTCGACCGTACCGGAGACGCTGGAAGTGGCACCTGTGTCGGTTCCCTGGTTGGTGCCGATGGTCTGGGCTCCTCCCGATCTGCCGGTGGCTCTGGTGGTCTTGACGGACCGTCCTTTCCGGCACTGATGATCTCCACAAAGTGCCTCATCTGCAACCAAGTGTCCTTCAT
This sequence comes from Ceratodon purpureus, assembly GCA_014871385.1. Classification (NCBI taxonomy): domain Eukaryota; kingdom Viridiplantae; phylum Streptophyta; class Bryopsida; order Pseudoditrichales; family Ditrichaceae; genus Ceratodon; species Ceratodon purpureus. The sequence continues at coordinate 20,690,662 of CM026426.1, read as the reverse complement.
CACCTGCTTCCGGTCGTGCATGAATTTCATGATCTTCGTCCGAACCGGATCCGGTTGACGGGTCAAGAAGGCTTGGTAAACGACGCACTGATTGGCCACATCCACCGGAAGGGCTAAAGTGGCCTTGACCTCGACGACCGACTGGATGGCATGGGCTGCCCGGTCACGGGCGTCATTGAAATCCCTTTGGGCATCACGTACGTCCTGCTCGAGCTTGTTAATCCTCTCCCGGTACTGCTCCATCTTGTCGATGTGCTTGGTCTGTAGACAGGCTAAGTCCCGGTGCTTGCGAAGGATAACCAGGCACTCCTCCAGCCGGTCCGAGCCCGTAAGGGCAATTACCTCCTTAGCCAACCGGCCCTCCAACTGCTTAGTTGACTGTAGGAACTGAGCATACGCCGACACCTGCTCCGAATGGTTGACTAAGTCCTGGCACGGGTCCCCGGTGTGCTCCGGTGGTCCGGTGGGTTTGAAGACTTCCGTATTCAGGGTTCGCTTGGTCGGGGTGGGAGTCCGAGGTGATCCGGACGGCTGTCCCTTCTCCGGGCTGGAACGAGGTCTCTTAGCCGGCGTGGGAGAGACCTCCATACAATCCTCATCATCGTCCTGATCAGACACTTCTTCCGGTTCAGCGTACAGTTGCAAGCTCTTTAGTTCATCATACTCCAGGATCTCCTTAGGGTTCAACAGCCCCCGGTGACGATAGAGGTGAACGAGGAAAGACGGAAGGCAGGTGGCCTGTTTCTTGGTCTTCCGGAGATTGGCTACCTGCTGGTCGACTATCGTCTTAATCATGAGGCCCCAGTCTACGGAGAACTCACCGTCCATGGCCCCAAGGAAAATGGACGCCCACTTGATGGTTATCCGTTTGGACTTTTTCGGATGGAAAATAGGGTTCATAAACCCTACTACCCTCCGGGCTCTCGCATCCTTGATGTCGTCCAGGTCCCACCCCTCTCTCCTGTCTGCGGACCCCTTGATATACGTCCACACAAATTCCCAGGCCTCCGGTGCTAAGATCTCTCCAACGTTGGTGAAGCCGTACGTATCCCTCCAGTCTTGTGCCGTCCACTGCTCCGGTTCTCCCCGGATGGTTTCTCGATTGTCGGGGTTCTTCACGAGGATCTCTTGGGCCGGAAGGGAATGTTTCCAACCCCACGCCTTGTCCAATAGTAACGCACAGCCCATGACATCTAAGGCGGTCCGGAGGAGCTCCATCTCTCCTTCGTCTGCCGGCATCAACGGCATGACCCGTTGTACCTTCACCAACTGTCCCTCCTCGGCCGGTTCCTTCCCCTTTCTACCCATTGTGCTAAGTCCTCTTCACCGTCACTCCGGTAGCACCTGCACGCACGATCCTCACCACAATCCCTCAACTAACGGAAACACTTCCGTCTCACCGTCTCTCTCCTACCGTCACAACCCTAAATGCGCACTCCGCCGAGGAACACAAGGATCCAGCGCACCACAAAATGACAAAAGAAAGGAGGAGCACGGTTGCTCTTCCTCCTTTAATACCTGCACTCACTCCCGCCCGTTCGTAGCTCATCATGACGGACGGTCGTAGCCTTTCATCATTGGACGGTCTTGACCGGCGGCGCTTTAATGGTCGCAGCCATTCTTCCTGCGTGCATCGTACCCTCCGGCGGTTACCCTTAAGTCTGCCGTGTCAGGGTTCTGTCACATGGACGGTGCTTCCTCTCCTTCGACTCAGACGACCGGATCTCACCCGGTTGACCATCCGGTTCCCTTATTTATTCAGCCAACCGTCTTAACCGGTTGTTTCCTTTATCTCAGTCGTACTTCCGTGTTCTAAACACAAAATTTTTTAATTTTTATCATTTTTCTACCGGAATTGGTATTCCGGAGTGCCAACCGTGGAAATCACTTTCCACACTCCCTCTCAGTTCAGAGCTCTCAGATGATAGTTTGTGTATAGGACATGTTGTAGGACTGTAGGAGGAGGCTGTTAGAGCAGTTTTCAGGACCCTGGGGGGTCCAGATAGTGATATCAGTAGGGAGCAGAATCATGTACAGATTTACAGTGAGTAAAGGGAAGGAATTGATTACATTGGGTGTGCATGTTTGAAATTGCAGTTATGAGTGCTTGAGGGACCAGGTTAGTGGATTCACCTGGTGGGTCCAGTAGATCTGGTGTTTAAATGAGTGGGTATTGTAGATCAGGCCAAGGAGAGTAGAAAAACGTATCAGATCTAGGAAAATACCACCAGGATTTGAGTAAATCTAAGTTGGCAGTTTCAGATCTAGGACTAGGATTTTGGGCAGTTTCAGGGCAGTTTCAGGGGCAATACAGAATTTTTCCAACGATTTCAGAGAGCTTTAGTACAGTATTCAGTTTTGAAGGAGTAAGAAAAATATTCCTTTCACATTGGCGACCATGCAATAGTTCAAACCATGTGGCTCTAGCTGCATACACCAGGACAGTACCAGATCCGTACTGTTCTAGGGGTAACAGGTACAGTGGCAATCCAGGGTCTGGGGGGAGCAGATCTGATAGTTCCAGGAAGCAGATCTGGACCAGTGGCAGTCACAGTGACCAGATCTGTGACAGTCAGGTTACTGTGACGAGATCCGGAACAGTAAGAGTTTTCGAAGCAGTCATGGGAGGTGTTTCATCCGTGGCACCAGGAGCAGTGCAGTCCAGACCAGTAGGGAGCAGTCAACATCCAGCTGGAGAGGAGGCGCATCTCTGGAGCTGAGGGCAGCTCTACAGCAAAAGGAGGATAGTCAGCCAGGACCAAGTAAGTTGCTGTTTCCCACTGATTTGAGGTTACATTGCAAGAAACAATAGGCTGAATGTATGACCAGCAGTAAAAAATGGAGCAGTTAGTAAAACAGCCATAAATTTACTGTCTACGTAAATGAGCAGATAGTAAAAAACGATGCAGTAAAAAATTGAGGTAAAAAATGGCACAGTAAAAAATCAAGGTAAAAATTTTGGCAGTAAAAATGAACATCAGGAAAAAGGAAGGAAAGGAACCTAGGGACCAGTGATAGGAGTCTGGGAAGGAAACTGGACCTAAAAATCACTAGATCTAGGAAAAAACAGTCAAACTGGACCAGGACAGTGAAAAACTGGACCAGTTTCACTGAAAACTGTAAAGGCAGTACTGGAGGGTCCAGGACAGACCTTTTGGAAAACACTGTAGAACTGTATTGCTAAGAAATCTGGTATAATTCTAAACTAAGGATAACCTTGAAAACCTAAAAGGCAGTTAGGACCAACCTAAGTAGGAGCAGTAGCTACTGACAGATCCACAAAGGACCAGACTGGGGTGGCAGACGGCTGTACTGACAGGGACCAGGAGTACGAAGGACTAGTACCGGCAGGGACCAGAGGAGGACTGGGATAGAGATCCACAGTACCTACCCAGGAGATCACCTGGAGGGGCAGACTCGACTTACTGGAAGAGCAGACAGACCAGAAGACCACGAGCAGGAAGGACCAGGAGGGAGGAGCAGTAACTGCAATATCATGGAAGGCGACTACCAAGGGTGGGACAAGGAAGAATTGGTTAGAAGACAGGCAGCAGAGAGGCTGGCCAGATACGAGCTCAGGGAGCAGCAGAGAGCAGCAGTTGAACCAGGCAGGAACATGGGTGGGCAGCCCAGTTCTGAGGAGAGCATTGCCAAAGGAAAGACCAGAGACTTGATTGACATGGACCTGGTGGGCAAAAATTCAAGCCAAGAGACACTGCTTGGAGTAAGCAGGAGGACCGGATCAGCTAAGGGCGAACCTGGTCCCAGTTTCAAGAACTGGCAGGAGGATGAAGAGATCAGGAAGTATGATGGCACAATGCCATCACCAAGGACCAGCAGAAGGGAGTTTCCAAGACCAGGAGGTGGAGACGTCCATCACAGTTGGAATCCTCAACTGGAGACAGCAGTAGCATACGACCAGTTTCAAGAGGAGCAGAGGAGAAACACCAGCCGACCTAATACACCAAGACCAGAGATACAGACACCATGAGACTTGGGGGAGACGCTGGAGACATTGAGGAAGAAACTGGACCAGGTCAGGAGTGAAGACAGGGCCTCAGGAGAGGCAGTACCCAGTTCAGACCCGACCTGGACTAGCAGACAAGGACAGCAGACCACTAGGAAGCAGACAGTCCAGTTCGTCCAGGACCAGTTCCAAGGACCAGAGCAAGATGAAGAAGAGGAAGACAAGAGGCAACTGGAGTAGTTCAAAGCCCAACAGCAAGCTAGAAGACAGGCTGAGAGGGCCAGAAGGGACCAGCAGACCATGGAAGAGGTGTACAGACACCAGATGGAGGAGCTAGGACAAGCCACCAGGTTCAAGGAAACCATGCAGGCTTGGGAGCAGAAAAACAGGGAAGAAATTCAAATGAAGGAAGCCATGAGGTTATGGCAGGAGACCAAGAGAATAGAGGAGCAGGACCAGGAGAGACAGAGGCAGGAAGCCCTTAGATCCTGGCAGGAGGCTCAAAGGAGGGAAGAAATCAAGCAGGCAGCAGAGAAGCAGGAAGCCATGCAGCAGGACCTGCTACGCCAGGAGGCCATGCGTCTATGGCAGGAGGCCCAGAGACTGGAGGACCAGAAGAAAAAGGAGGAGAGACAAGAAGCAACCCGCCAGTCTACCATGTACAGGTGGCAGGAGGTGTTGAGGGAGGAAAGTCAGAAATTACACGCCCAGCAAAAGGACATGTGGCCAGGATATGAACAGTGTGAGGTACCAGGTGGAAGATCTGGTGTAGCAAAATCAGCATAAGTGATGGGGGTACCAGTACCAGCAACTGCTATACCACAGGGATCAGCAGAGAGCCATTGCCACCACCAGACAAGACCAGCAGGTCCATCGGGAGGAGGAGGCGCATCAACAACCTTTGTGGACCACCTGACTGGTGATCTATACCAGGTAGAGGCATTTCAGTTAGTGTACTGGCCAGGTGGGGGAGCAGAGGTGGGAGCAGGAGCCACCAATACAGGGACAGGATTTCGAAGACCAGCAGAAGCAGTTGGAGGAACATCATATGGGACCAGACCATTAGTAGGGGGTGGAGTACCAGTGGCAACAGCAGCCAGCAGTTATCCAGACCAACCGGTACCACCAGTTTACCCACCAGTTGGAAGGCCAAGTATACCACCAGTATACCCACCAGATGGAAGACCAGTTGGAGGACCAGTGTACCCATCAGTTGGAGGACCAGTGTACCCACCAGTTGGAGGACCAGTCTACCGACCATTCAGAGGACCAGTATACCCACCAACTACAGGACCAGGCTACCCACCAGCTACAGGACCAGGCTACCCACCAGCTACAGGACCAGTATACCCACCAGTGGGAGGACCAGTCAGACTACCAGCATCAGGACCAGTAAGTATGGCACAGCGGAAGCCACTGCCATACTCCAAGTACAAGGAAGGTACAAATCCTGATGCTCATATTCGTCAGTTTTAGCGCACTTTGTGGCACAATGGAGAAACTGATGAGCAGGTTATCATTAACCTGATGAGTACCACCTTACGCGATAAGGTCAAGGCCTGGTATGAGAATTTTCTGGAGAGTCACCTTTACTGCTCATGGGAAGAAGTCAAGGCAGCCTTCAAGAGAAGGTATAGGGACCAGACAACTGATGAAGCAGTTTACAGGGAGCTGAAGTCTTTCAAGCAGGCAGATAGGGAGAAGGTGCAGGATTACTATGACAGGTTTATGACCCTGATCAAGTGTCTGCAGTCAGACCCTGGAGAAGGATTTCGAATTACAAATTTCAGGGCAGGTTTACTGGAGTACATCAAGATTACGACCAGTATTGCACCAGTCAAGACCCTGACAGAACTGGTGGATGCTGCTCTGAGGTGTGAAGAAAACTGCACCGATTCAAGTGGCAAGCCTACCAAGATTGAAGTCAAGAAAGTGGAGACCACCAGTAAGCCAGCAACTATGACCAGGAAGGAACCAGGCGAGGATGTCCCTAGGCGAATCTGTGGCACATGCAAGAAACTGGGCCATGAAGATCGTGGCTGCTGGTACAACCCAGCAAATCAGAGGGGTCCAGGTATGAAGAAAGAAGGAGAGGACCCAGTAGGGGTGAATGAAGTGTCTGCCCCAAAGCCAACAGCCACCTACAACAGTAACTACAACCAGGGGTATCAGCGGTCATCTAACACCAGGGCAGGTAATGGCCAGCAAGGTGGTTTTGGAGACAAGCCTGAATGTTGTTATTTGTGTGGTGGAACAGGACATAGGAGCTGGAACTGCCCTCTGAAGGCCCAGTGGGACCAGTTCCGGACACAAGGGGACTAGGGAACCAAGAAACAGGACCACCAGGTAAACAACGTAGAGATTAAGTTACTGGAGGATCCGGAGGACCAGGTAAACGTGGCCAGCATGACCAGGGCCCAGAGGCGGAAGGCAGGACTGCCTCCAATTGAAGACCAGTCAAAGGTACCAGAACCAAGGAAGGTCAGGACCAGAGAAGACTGGCAGGAGGAGGAACGACTCAGGAACTCTATGATACAGACCCTGAAGGAAATTCAACTCAAGGAGGAGGAGGAGGCGAGAGCAGCAAAGCAGGCCAAACCAGTTCAACCACCAGAAGATAAGGACACAGTTGAAGGAAATTTACTAGACAATGATTGGGCAGGATTTCCGGATTCTGATGCCCTTGATTACAATATGAAGACTGAACAACCTGGACGAGCAGTACCGGCAGGGACCAGTACAGAGGGGGACCGGGGGCGGTACTACACGAAACTAGTGGGCAGAAAGATACTGGACAGTCCAGTTACAGTGCCGTTGGGGCTGTTACTAAAGGTAGCTCCAAACATCACTGATTATGTCAAGGCACACCTGTTCCCGGAATTGGGACCAGACAAGAATTCTGGACCAGACCAGACACCAGCAGTGAAGCCAAGGACCAGTACCCCAGGTAAGCCGGATTTAATTAGCAGTTTGGCTATAGATGTTGACAGGGAACTGCCGGTGTTGACTGTGCAGGTTGGCAACGGGACCCTGGACAATGTATTGTTGGATGGTGGATCTGGTGTCAACCTGATCACTGAAGAGGAGCGTAAGCGATTGGGATTGAAGAACCCCTAGCCTGCACCCTTCAGATTGAGAATGGCAGACCAGACAGTGGTAGATCCGGTGGGGTTGATTCGAAATGTGAAGATCCACATTCATGGTATCCCTTACCTTATCACCTTGACTGTAATTAAAAACAAGGAGGTCAATGAGGCATATAGCATGCTGTTAGGTTGTCCTTGGTTGATTGATGCTAAAGTAAATCATGACTGGGGTAATAATCTGGTTACAATCAGAGGTAATGGGACAATAAAAACTGTCTCAGTCAATCAGAGGAAGGGGCCCAGGCCAAAACTGCCTGAGGTCCTGGTCTGTTATAATTTCACCGAAGGACTAACAGACGAGGAGGAAGCAAGATGGTTGGCTACAGAACAGGATCTAATGACCATCGGGACAGTCACTATACCACGACTGGACCAGGACCCGGACCACGACCAGTACAAGGCCAAGGACCAGGACCAGTCTAAGTTAAAGGACCAGGGGCAGGACCAGTTCAAGCCACAACACCAGGATCAGGACCAGTTCAAGCCCAAGGATCAAGATCACGACCAGTTAAAAGTAAAGGACCAGAAGCGGGACCAGTTCAAGGCCAGGTCCAAGGACCAGGATCAGTCTAAGGCGCACAACCAGGACCAGGACCAGTGCAAGGCCCAGAGCCAAAAGAAGGACCAGTCCAAGGACCAGGACCAGAGCCAGGACCGGTCAGAACACCAGGAGGGGGGACCAGGTCGAGCCTATCCAGACCAGTTCTACACCTTTGAGGAGGGGGATATTGAGGTAGATGAGACACCAACCAGGGAGAAGGTGTTGAAATTGAAGATCGCTGCCTGGACCCTACCAGAGTCGGAGCAGTTAAGGAAGATGAATCTGGGGACAGAGGAGGACCCCCAGTATGTGCAAATTAATGCCCATATCAGTCCAGAGCAGGCCCAGGAAGCAGAGGCCCTGTTCAGGGAATACAAGGATGTATTTGCCTGGACCTACAAGGACCTGAAGGGTATCCCGCCATCAATTGCACAGCACAGGATAGAGCTGGAGAAGGACATACCACCAGCACACCAGGCCAGATATCGGATGAATCCAAACTACGCCTGTATTGTGAAGCAGGATCTGGACAAACTGCTCCAGGCCGGGTTCATAGCACCAGTGGAGGATGCCACATGGTTATCACCCATTGTTATTGTGCCTAAGAAAAATGGAAAATTGAGAATTTGCATTGATTTTCGAAAGTTGAATGCTGCTACTAAAAAGGATCCTTACCCACTGCCATTTACTGAGGTGTTGGATTCTGTGGCAGGACATGAGCAGTATTCATTTCTGGACGGGTACTCCGGCTACCACCAGATTCAGATAGCACCAAAGGACCGGTACAAGACTGCCTTTGTGACAGACTGGAGGGCCTTTGTCTGGGTGGTGATGCCATTCGGGCTAAAGAATGCTCCACCGACCTACCAGAGGGCAGTAAACCGTGCTTTTCGTGATTTTATTGGTGAATTCATGAAACTGTTTTTGGATGATTTCAGTGTTTACAGTGACATAATCAGTCACCTGGTCAAGTTGAGGCACTGTTTCCAGAAATGTCGGGAGTATGGCATAAGCCTGAACCCGGAAAAATGTGCTTTACTGGTGTTTTCTGGTATCATCCTGGGCCATATCGTGTCCCAGGAGGGTAAGTTTCCGGACCCCAAGAAAATTGAAGCCATTGAAAAAATGCCTAAACCCTAGAAACCGGTTGATATCCAGGTTTTTAACAGTTTTGCCCAGTTTAACAGGTGTTACATCAAGGCCTATGCCCAGATCATGGAGCCCATCACCAGACTGATGAGGAAGACTGAGGACTTTATCTGGTCCCACCAGTGTGAGCAGGCCTAGTTGAAGATTAAGGAGCAGTACCAGAATGCACCGATCCTTATTGCCCCCAGATGGGACCTGGAGTTTCATTTGCATACTGATGCCTCGAACATTGCAGTCGGGGTGATGCTGGCCCAGAACCCAACAGGGAAGTGTGACCACCCGATTTCTTATGCCAGCAGACTTTTGAATTCTGCTGAGAAAAATTACAGTACTACTGAAAGAGAGGCCTTAGCTATGGTTTATGCTCTGAACAAGTATAGACATTATTTACTGGGCAATAAGTTTGTTTTTTTTGTTGACCATATGGCACCGGTGTATCTAGTCAACAAACCGCAGGTATCGGGCAGGATTGCGAGGTGGCTGCTGCTGTTTCAGGAGTTTGAGTTCACTGTGGTGTATAAGCCAGGGAAGAACCATGGAGTAGCAGATGCGCTGTCCAGACTGCCCAATGGAGAACCAGCAACTGGTGTTGAGGACCAGACCAGTGATGCCAGTTTGTTTTATGTGAAGCCGGAATGGTTAGAAGATGTCAGTTCATACCTTAGAACTGGTGTAATACGACAAAATCTGACTAGGGAGGAGCAGCGGAAACTGGTCCCCAAGGCACTGCCATACACCCGGATCCGGGGGGTACTGCACAAGAGGGGCCAGGATCTGGTCCTCAGGAGGGTACTCGACCCGGTCCAGGCCGAAACAGTGATGAAGGAGATGCATTATGGAGCGGCTGGTGGTCATTTTTCACAGGAGATAACCACCAAGAAAATACTGGATGCCGGGTACTGGTAGCCAGCAGTACACAGAGATGTCTCTGAATACTGTAAGGCCTCTGATCGGTGTCAGAGGGTTGGAGGCATGGCAAATACTAGACTGGCCACCCTGGTGACCAGTATGCCAGCAGAGCCATTCATGAAATGGGGGCTGGATTTTATAGGACCAATCAAGCCTATGGCTGCCCGGTCAGGTAACAGGTACATACTGGTGGCTACTGATTATGCTACCAAGTGGGTGGAGGCCCGGGCGTTAAGGACGAATTCGGCAGCTGTAACTGTTAAGTTCCTGTATAAGCAGATACTCACCAGGTACGGGTGTCCATTGACACTGGTCACTGACCAGGGCTCTCATTTCATCAATGAGGCCATTGAGCACCTGGTGGAGCATTTTCTGCTCCAGCACCGGACTTCTACTACCTACTACCCCCAGGGTAATGGCCAGGCAGAGTCGACCAACAAGGTAATTGGCCAACTGCTCAGCAAACTGGTCAATGAGAAGAGGACAGATTGGGATGAACAACTGCCTACAGTGTTGTTTTCCTACAGGACTGCTTTCAAGGTGACCACCGGGTATACACCATTTCAACTGGTGTATGGGCTCCATCCATTGATGCCCACGGAATACTTAGTTCCGACCAGGAGGACCAGTGTGGAGACTGATTATACACCAGCCAGGGTACTACAAGCCAGGATAGCATACTTGGAGCAGATAGATACCACCAGACAGGATGCACAGGAGCAGGCAGGGACCCGACAGTGGAACAGGTCACTCTGGAGCCAGCAGCATTACAAGAGGAAGGATTTTCAGATTGGGGACTATGTACTCTGGTACCTCAAGGGGCATAAGGAGCATGTGGGCAAATTCAAGAGCAGGTGGTTTGGGCCTTACAGGGTCCACTACAGGCTGCCTAACAATACTGCTCTTTTGGTTTCAATGCAGAATTTCGAGCCAGACCCAGGACAGACGTCAAGACCATCAAGACAGGATTAGACAGGACCAGGACAGAACAAATGAAGAGGGGCTGGAAGAAATCCCACAGCAGCAGAACAGGTTGAAGGGGGACTAGGAAGTAGACAAAGGGGATGAGGGCGAAACTAGCGGAAAAAATAAAGAAAAAAGAGGAAATAATCAAAAAGAAAAAAATAATGAAAAAGAGGAAGCAATCAAAAAAGGAGCAGAAGAGAAAGAAAGGAAGCAGCCAGCAGTACTATGTGGAGTAATGGAGGTCATACCAGTCCAAGAACGACACGTGGCAGAGGCGATGTTACAGCTAAGGGGGTGACCAGTAAAGGAAGAAGATGAAGAACATTCATCCAGTCAGCAAATTTCATCCATCGTGGATGAAAAACGGCTACTAACCCTAAAACCTGTTTTCAGTTATTGGTGGTGTAGGGTTAACCGAGCCACAAACGAAGTAGAAGAAAGCTGGAGAAGGGTTCGAGTGGGTCAGTCAGGAGCAGAAGAACGAGCACCAAGAGCCAGCACCCACGGCTCGCTAGAACGGACTTGGGAGATGGGGCAGCCGGAGCAACCGCAAGTGGATGAAGTACTAGCAGGGATGATACCCGGCCACAGCAGTTCATCCGTCAGGGAGAGAAGAAGACGACCAGAGGAGGGGGACTTACCCTATGGGGCCGAAACCCTGGGTCTTTTCGAGAGCAGCAGTGGAAGGTCACAACAGCCAGGGTTCGGGAGGAAGAGTGATAGAGAGTTTCGGTGCAGTAGCAGCCGACAGCACCAACCGGCGACAGGTTACAGTGGCACACAGGGAGCAGGAGGGAGCTGCGAGAGAACCATTCGGCAGCAGAAGGCGGCGGCAAGGGGCACTCAACAGCAGGAGGCAACAGCCGGGGGCGCTCAGCAGGGCCGGCAGCAGCAGCCAACACCAAGCAGCAGAGAGAAACGAGGGTTTCTAGGGCAGCGGGGGTTTGCTGAGGGCGGGGTTGCTGGCCATAGCTAACACCGACAGCAGTCGGAGGAGAGAGAGGATACGCGTGGAGGGGCTGGCTGTAGACAACAGCGGTTGATAGACGCCGGAGGAGCAGCAGCCGGCGAAGGAGCGAGGCAGTCAACCGACGGTGGAGCGAGACCGTTAGCAGCAGGCGGAGAGCAGCAATCGTTAGGGGCAGGAAGAGGAGTAGCTGGCGCCGGCACACGGCAGTCGATAGCGGCTGCAGATCAAGAGCAGGAAGGGAGCGGGGCGATTGAGCAGCCCGACACCAACCAAGGAGCGAGTCGACACCAACAGGAGAGCGAGGCGATCAAGGAGCAGTCGGCAGCGAGTGCGGTGGACAGGCAGCAGTCGGCGGAAGCTGCACACAGACAGCAGCAGAAGGAGACAAAGAGGAACCACAACGGTGGGGGATGTGACGACCAGCTAGGGTTTCAAGGCGCGGGTTTTTGGGCAGTTTGCCATAGCCAGGGCCGACAGCAGCAATCAGCGGAGACAATATGCCGCAACAGCATTGAGAGACAGAGTAGAGAGGAGCTTGCAGGGGCGAACCAGACGAGGCCGCTGCGAAAGCAGTTTCGGGACCAAGGGCAAGGCAGTTCGAGGGATTGGGAGCAGCAACAACAGCAGCAACTGCGAGCAGCAAGCCTGACAGCCACCAGCCACCAGCCACCAGGTAACGGACCGAAACCAGGGTATTTCGAGAACTTTTCAGCTCAGATTGTAGACTGAACCTGGAGCAGTAAGGGAGGATAGAGGTAGAAGGTAGAGGGATACAGACCAGTTGGCGGGGCTGAACCAGGAAGAGAGACTTGACATTAGGGATAGGGGGGAGAGCTCAGCCTTAACATTCAGAGATTGGGGAGAAGGGAGCCTTTCAGAGGAAGAAGTGCAAGTAAGGAGAAGAACAATACAACAGAAAAAATTTTAAAGAAAAGAAAAATTAAAAATGAACACAAATGAGCTAAGAGAGGAAGCAGGTGGGGGCAGCAACCAGGGTGCAGGGCCAGGTAACCAGCAGAAGTCTCTTCAGGGCAGGAGACCAGCAGTCAAGGGGGATCTTAGAGCATACCTGCAGGGACCAGGGGTAGCGCCTCACCAGGAGGAGATGGACCTAGAGCAAATAGAGGGGCAGGAACCTCCACAGCCGACACAGCAAGGACCAGGACCAGCACCAGAGGAGCCGGGACCAGGACCAGCTCCAGGGGAGCAGGGTCCAGGACCAGCACCAGGGGAGCAGGGACCAGGGCCAGCATCAAGGGAGCAGGGACCACGACCAGGGAACACCACCAGGAGGAAGTTCACCAACCCCATGGCCAGAGTTCCTAGGAGGACCAGGGTTGAGAGGAAGTTAGACAGAGCAATTCAGCTCACCTTTCTTCCTTTGAAGCATTGGCAGGGTTGGAGAGACCTCCAGGATAGTAACTGGGCAGAGCAGGTGGGTCTGGGGTCTTTTTATGAGTACACCAGGCCAGCACCACGCACAAAGCTGGTAGCAGACCTGGTAGAGGGGTTCCAGTACACCAAGGGGGAGAAGATTGAGTATTCCATGCCGATTTGGGTCACATTGAGGGGTATTCCAGTGGAGATCACAGCATGGACCATACAGCAGGCTTTGGGGATTGAGGGGACCAGGACACCACCAGTTCCGAAGGACGGTAATGCCCTGGAGAAGAAGTATATGACCATGTTTGGATTGACTAGGGTAGACCACACCAGTGATGGAACCAAGATCAGGGGGTTTGATGAGCAGTACCAGGAGCGGGTCAAGGCATTGGTGGAGATCATGTGTGTGAAGAAGACATCCCAGTATGCCAGCAATGAGCTACTGGAAAACTTGTACCAGGTTGTCAGGGAGGGAGACCACAACTGGGCCCCCCCTATACTTTCCAGCTTGAGGAGGCTACTTATCCGGATCCACACCAGCCCAACCAAAGAGATCAAGGGGGCAGAGTTGATGGATGCACTGCTTTGAAACTGGTTCCTGGATGATGAGGAGTATGTGGATCCAGCCCCCCAGGTGAGCTCCAGTGAGGAGGAGGATGACAGTGCTGGACCACCAGATGTGACACCAGAGAGACCAGCAAGACTGCTACCACCAGATGTGGCCAGTGGAGAGGGGTTTGAGACTCAGCTGACCAGGCAGGAGGAGGACCAGGCCACTTCAGTGGAGCGCCAGTCTTCATCTTCACCCGGACAGAGGAAGGGCAAGAGGAAGGCTGTAGTATCTCCAGGACCAGCTGGGCAGGTTCAAGAGGCTGAGGAGGATGGGTAACAACCCCAGATATCGGGAGACCAGCCCAGATTCCTTGGAGCAGGGTGAGAGGTGTGTCACAACACCAGGAGTAGCAGGAGAACATCCTGGCAGGAATATGAGTGGCCAGGTGAGCAGTCCAGTATTGGTGTTAGTATCGACACCCACCAGAGAGCAGCCAGCTTCAGAGGGCCAGCACCATGACCAGTACCAGGACCAGCTCCAGGAGCAGCCTCAGGACCAGTACCAGGACCAGCCCTAGGAGCAGCACCAGGACCAGGATGTGGAAGACCAAGTACAGGAGCAGGATCCCATGGACCACCAGGAGGAGCCAGTTGTGGATTTTCCCACAGGCTCGGTAGGGACCAGGATTCGGCCACGACCAGTAGTGATGGGGGACCAGGAGGACGTCACCAAGGAGGTGGACCAGTTGGTCCAGCAGTTGCAGGTGGCATTGGCCCAAGCATCTCGGGTGCAGATGTTACAGGGGCAGGAGGACAGGTCTGGACCGACTTTCCAAGTGTTGTTGACCACCAAACAGGCCCAAGAGGAGCAGATTCGGCAGTTGACTGACCAGCTGCAGCAGGCTCAGCACCAGCTCGTAGTACTCTAGGAGGACCAGGACAGGGAGAGGGAGACTTGGGTGGATCATGGGGTCCAGGCAGAGGCAGTCAGGGCCCGGAGATTGGAGTTGGAGGCCAGGACCAGTGCCAGGTTCAGGGACATTGATCGGCTGGCCAGGGAGAACCAGCAGCTTAGGCAGAGGGTGGAGTTGGCTGAGGCCAGTTCTACTCAGGCTTCTAGGGGGTTGACCAGACATCTGTTGTCGAGCACCAAGAAGCAGGTACTGGACCAGATTCAGGCCTACTCAAAGGACCAGGCCAGGTATTCCAGGTATTTGATGAGGTTTGCTGATGCTTACCCATCTTTTGTGTACTGGTCTGAGGATGACCAGGATGAGGGGGACCAGGATATGCCTGATGGGGGGCAGTTTGCGGATGATGGAGGGGCTTCCAGCAGTGGCTTGGGGACCACTTCTGGTATTGGATCTCAGTCAGGTGATGGACCAGCAGGTACCGCTCCTGCTGTACTACCAGTACCAGCACCACCAGGACCAGAGGCAGGACCAGCATCAGCAGCAGGAGGGGCAGCACCAGTTAGTGGCTAGATAGTAGATATAGGCTAGATTACTGGTAGGACCAGTAGTACTTCTTTTTTGATTTTTTGATACCTTAGTTTTTTTGGTTAACCCCATAAAACTTAAAACCGAGCATCTGAGGGCAGATGCAGACTAAAAGGGGGATAATGTTAACTGGGGATTTAAGGTAGTAGAATAGAGGGGCAGTAAAACTGTAGGGGAGCAGTAAAACTCCAGTTACTGAGGGGGGCAGTAAACTGTTAAGTTCCTGTCCTGCCCTCTAATAACTCTGTTGGATGAAAACTGCATGTTTTGGATGAAAACTGCCAGATGGATGAAATCTGGTGGTTGGATGAAATCTGGTGGTCGGATGAAAACTGTTGGCAGTTAGGCTTTTGGGGGTGGCGGCTAGGGTTTTGGATGGGGTTGTGGGAGAGGGGGCTACGAGGCTCATTCTCTCTCTCTCCCTCTCAGTTCAGAGCTCTGAGATGATAGTTTGTGTGACATGTTGTAGGACTGTAGGAGGATGTTGTATGAGTAGTTTTCAGGACCCTGGGGGGTCCAGATAGTGATATCAGTAGGGAGCAGAATCATGTACAGATTTACAGTGAGTAAAGGGAAGGAATTGATTACATTGGGTGTGCATGTTTGAAATTGCAGTTATGAGTGCTTGAGGGACCAGGTTAGTGGATTCACCTGGTGGGTCCAGTAGATCTGGTGTTTAAATGAGTGGGTATTGTAGATCAGGCCAAGGAGAGTAGAAAAACGTATCAGATCTAGGAAAATACCACCAGGATTTGAGTAAATCTAAGTTGGCAGTTTCAGATTTAGGACTAGGATTTTGGGCAGTTTCAGGACTGTTTCAGGGCAGTTTCAGGGCAGTTTCAGGGGCAATACAGAATTTTTCGCAGGATTTCAGTGAGCTTTAGGACAGTATTCATTTTTGAAGGAGTAAGAAAAATATTCCTTTTACATCACTCGCCTCCCAAACACCTCTCAATCGCCCTAAACCGAGAGAAAAAGAATTATTTGCCCTAAACCTGCCAACCAGCTCTCAATCGCTCTAAACCTCCCTCGCAAATCGACACACGGAAGCGAATTCCCACGACGACCTAAGCCCCTCGATAGGGAAGAGTCACGTCAAGCAGACTGACGCGGGAGAGGAGGGACCTACAGCAAGGTGGCGCGAAAGCGAGGTACAGCGAAGGAGCAATCGAGCAACCCTCACGATGATGATGGGGAGCCGTCTTTGCAGTGTACAGTGGAAACTTAGTACCATAATAAAAAAGAAAACGGGTTAGCACATTCTTGGACGAGAACAATGTACATTAAGGGGCACCAATCTCTAGCTCATGAGTGCATGCAGTCAATTGAAGTGACCCCTTGATATTAATTGGAAATTAATGAACGATGAGAAATGAACAAAGAAAATAGAAAACTAAATTGGATATTCAGAATAACGAAAAAAAAAATATAAAATAGAATGAAGTGAATCAAAAGAGTTTAATGGGATTACTTTTAAAAGTAAATGAAAATTAAAAATTAAAAAAACTAAAAATAAAAAATAAGAAATCAAATATAAAAGAGAACCGAATGAAATATAAAAGAGAGGGGAATTACATTGAATAAGAATTAAAACAAAACTCATAATAGGAAATAATAATATCACGGGCATAAAAGAAAACGCACATTTAAAAATAAAAGATAAATAAATGATAGATAAAAGAGAAGCAAATGAAAAATTAAAGAGAAGGGAATGCAATATGGTGGAAAAGAGAATGGCATGTTAAAGGAGACGGGAATGAAATATAAAAGAAAAATGAAATTAAAAACAACTAATATGGAGTACGCCTTTCAAGATTTCATGAATTAGATAGATCCTCAATAGATTTATGTCACATAGAAGATACAATAATAGATACTCCCAGATAAATAAACCTAGAGCTCGAAGAACTAATATGGAGTTCTCCTTATACGTTGTCCTACCGTCATCCACATGGTACCGCGCATGGATTATAACTCTACCATTCTCAAAAAACCACCATTAACTTTTTTTTTATATATAATTTTCATTTGAATACCTAATAAAGTGGCAACCACTATTGATATATTGTAAGTTATAAATCACCCTCGCGTTTTCATACTTGATAAATTCAGACTCATAGTAGATCCAACAAGATTCATTATGAAATCATTATTTTTAAAAAGAAAATGGTGCAAGTCATTTTTCTTTGAAATTAGTTTCACACGAACTGTTAAGTCATTCATTTTACCCTTATATTGTCTTCTTAAAATATCCCGTTATAAATTAAAATCATTGATAACAAAGGTTAGGTGATATAAAAATACCTTAATTAAAATTTAGCATTTTTATACAACGTTACTTCGACGCTTTTTAAAGAAATTACTTACATGTGTGACTTAAATATATAAACCATTCACATCATAATTCAGATTGAATTCAATTTTTACTTTGTGATGCACCATATTTTAAATGGAACTACATTAAATCCCTAGAAAATTACAAAGAGGCACGATTAAAAATTCACGTTTTGAAGAGTCACGGCTGAGTTTGAAAAGTTGCAACGAACGTTCATAACGTATGACTCATTTTCAAAACGTGAAAGGTCACATGAATGAATATAAAAAAGTAACAATGCGATGTACTACCATCATCCAAATAAAATATGAAAGGTGTTTTAGATCTGATACTGCCGTAAAAATACATCTGTTACCAAACAACTATGTAGCACGTTAAATTCGGGACACCATAAATTAAAGTGACCCTTACGAGATTTATGTGCCTTTAAAAAAGAGAAAAAAAAACATTTGAATGGTGTGTAAATGCCAAATGGGGTCATTTGGTAGTGCTTGTCATTCACTTCAAGACACCATAAATTAAATTGACCCTTACGAGATTTAGGTGACTTCAAAAAAAAAAAAAAAAAAAAAAAAACATTTGAATGGTGTGAAAATTAGATAGTCCCTCCAAAGATTTATGTGACCTCGAAAATTCAAAAATAGATAAACCCTATACCCCAAATCCTAACCCTTAAACCCTGAACCCTGAACCTTCCACCTTGAACTTAGAAAAGCACCTATTACCCCAGCACTCCCATGAAAAGTGTGGGAACATAAACGTGTACGCATTGGAAGCATATTAGGTACAACTGAATGGTATTCAGTACAAATTTAGTGTTCCTATGGACATTACTGTATGTAAATATTGTATATGTTGCTTAAAGGACGTGGTACGTGAGTCTAATAAATCATGCAACACTATATTCATTAATTTGGGAATAAAGGGCAAATTTGGGACATTGGTAGCAAATTGCATCATCCAACCTTCTCAGAGAAGTATGTCCTGTGTTCCACATAGTACTATGAAATGAAAATATTTGGCGAGCAAAAATTCATATATTGGCAACGGATCATTGTGTTCCAAATCATATATGACGCATCTCCTTGTATGATCAACCATTCAGTCTAGGGGAAATTTAGTCTTTTTTAAGATGTATATTGAATACCTATAAATAGTACTCTGTGCATGGCATCATGAAAGATAACATTAATGAATAACCAATACCATTAACATAACGTCGTACCAAAATTTCATTGCTGTATATTCATAAGGTACAAAATACATATATCTATGCCCAATATGGGTAAGCATGGTCAATAAAAGTACTCTTTATCTACTTACGTTACAATACACTACCTCACTTCAGAGCACTCACATCCGACCAGTGAGTAATTCCAGCTGCTTCAGCTGCTCTTCTCTCTTCATAAATCTTCATTATGGCATCTCTATTGGATCTCGAACTTCCACGTGGCATGGGACCCTCTACTCGAACTTTCGATGATATTCCAGTCACGGAGCACCGTCCTGGGAATTTTGTGAATGTGTTACCATAGAAGCTAGCATTCACGTTGGCATAAGCATGAACAATATTATGTGGATTGATTGTCTTCTTCGGCCTCTGTGGCCAGCTGTTGACGACACCCACTTCTAGTTCTGAAGGTAAGGAATAGTCCATTGCCGGCAAAACAAATCGTTCACAGACGTTGTGAGGTGCCCTCCAAATGATATGATTTGTATCTCGAGGACGGAAACATACATCTTCGTCTCTAAAGCCCTGGCAAATTCCAACAAACTGTTAAAGTCTGCTCATGGTAGATGACACTTTACATTTAGAAAAAAAAAAATCTTTCAAACTTTATTCCAAGAAGTATTTATCAACTCCCATAATCACAGGTGCCTATAATTAAAATATTCGTAATCTTCAAAAGTACTCACAGGTCCACTGCCCATATTTGACTAAATCACTACTGCAGAACAAGTTGTTCGAACCCAAATGCTCAAACAACTCGGTAGCCATGTCCTCTAGGGCTTGAAAACGGTGTGTGTCGTGCTGATCTACTAATCAATGTCTGTAGAGTGCCCACGTCTCCATCGTCGATGACATTAGTAACCAAGAGTACATGCACTCCCCGCAACATACACATATGAAAACCACGTCTCCATAATGTACCTGAATAAAATAATCTCTAGTAATTCATTTGAGTGACTTCCTGTAGTAGTAACCAATAACCTAATTGAAACATCGGGCACAACATCAACATACAACCAAGACGAAAACGTGCTCATCTAATTTTACTTCATAATGAACCTTAAAATCCAAGGAAGTGGAAAAACGTCAAACGATCAAGACCCCAATGTTTGCCATGTTTAAGGTGATCACCTTAATCTTTTCCCTTAAAATGAACGTTCTTACAACCATTACGAACTAGCACGGGGACACTCGACCTGATGAACCTAGTGAACAGTTCTAGTGACTTAGAAATACGACCATTTCTGGAAATTGGATCTTGCCCAATCGACCTACATCCTTCAGGATCCACGAAGAGAGCATCCACAAATTCCGGGACTAACAGGACGTCCTGACTCAAACTCAAGAGTATCTTGAGATCTTTCAGAATATCGCTGTGAGGATCATTCGAGCTTCTCCAAGGGTGAGGATGAACGCAATTATTTGGCGGATTCAGATAACACTTCAACGGGCTATCATCAACAATCACCGTGTTCTCGGACGATGACACGAAGAGACTACTATCTATGTGCCATTGAGACTTCCAGAAGAGGGGAAGTTCTTTAAAAAACTCCTCGTGCAATGCATCCTCGGACCTATACATTAAATTCTTCTCCCTGTGCTTCAAGGTTGTGCAATACTCTTGAGTGAGAAGAAACATAGGCTGGCACTCCCCAAACAACCAGGAGACTATGGGCGCTGCCATATCCTTTGCCATGCATGTCCAGACCCCTACATGTGCCATGGACGACAACTTCTGTAAAAACAGACGGACATTCGAACGGGCAGTTACTAGCCTATACGTCTCCCTTGTCGACGCTTTGATAAGAGCTGGCTTCTCGTATTGAATATCCTCCTGTATGTCCACATACGTGTGTGCCGGAATAGCGTCTTTTGAGCGGACAAAAGCAATATTGCACAGGACATGGTTTACATCGAGTATGATCAACCTTGTTTTATTAAACCCGGACGGGACCTTCTGAATCTTTAAAGCATCTCCCAAGCTATCCTGTGGAGAATAACGACACGCAATATCTCAAGACCATATCAAAAAAACCAAGCAAATGTAAAAACAATTTCCAGAAACTCGCATACACAATAGCAACCATGTATTACTTCCAAGTGGATCTCTACTTATACATTCAGTCGACCTAGTTAAGCACTCACGCTCTCCGTTTAAAAACGTTAGCACCGACTAAACAAAAGATCTCCCAGATGGAGTAGTAGATCGGGTTCGGTGGATTGGTGAGAGAGGTGAATTCCTCGCATCACAAGTGTTACCAGGAGTAAACATCGCCGTTTCGCCGAAAGGGTCTCTTCTAGACAATCTTGAGTTCCTCTGAACAAAAGTAAGTACAAATTACTAGAGGACATGAATAGAAGCGCTAGAATCATACAAAGACACAATGGAACGAAACGATTTAGACATCCCAATTCTTTCAGAATTAGATGGATTCAGATGGCCACCTTAATATTTGATCTTAAATTACAATGGACCATTACCAGTTGTTTTATAGCAATCAGGGTGAACACGTAAAAAAACAAATAGGAGCAAATATTTACACCCTCACAGTTATCACCTGAACGCAGTCTGAAACAAACGAAGTGAGGTACAATTGACTTGCCTTCAGGCGTCCAATTCATTCTAGTCTACGCTAAATTATATAGAAGAGATTAAGGTGACCTCCTTAAACTCTGCACCTCATGCCCTCAAACATAAAGGACATGGATTAAGAAGGTCACCTTAATCCAAAACCTATTCGTAGCTCACAGCGTATAAGTGACCATCTATAACATATACTTTATGCCAGATATGAAGACAAAACCAAGCAACTGCAGCTCTGTTTGACCAAAAAATGACAACTGCCAAACACCAATACATTGTAGACGAGTCGGATTAAGATGGTCACCTTAATTCTCAAAGCACGGGGGCTGTACTCTACGCTTCGTTTCGTACATAAGCAGTCTTTCGACAGTCAAATGTACTTAAAGATCAGTTACTTTTTAAGACAAAGAAATTGAATGTGGGAGAAATTATACGTACGAACCGTCCAGATGACTCACACGAATACTATACAGAATTATTATAAAAATGCGTTAAATGAAACCCCTAAATTGCAACAACCATTGGATACTATAGCAAATAAATTAAATCAGTAACAAATAACAACCAAGACCTGGACAGCGGAAGGAGGTCCAAGATTCAACGTATAATTGTTGAGTACCTTATAGACTCTGCCAAAAAAAGAAAATCTTGAAGACATGTCTGAAATTCGAGAGCAAAAACCAACTACATTACCATGTCAGCTTCACACATACACATTGAAACAACTTCAGTGAACAAAAGCAAAAACCATGTCTGCCTATTTCAATTCATAGAGACGTGTATCCAAATAGATTCAGAAAAGGGCAATTATAATGTGGAAAATGATGAACACATTTACTACAAGAAGACACCTTCTTCGGTGAGCACATTCACTACATATAGGGACATAACTCTACTACTTCGCACGCTGCTATTTTCTGAGCTCCACTAAGACATTAGGGGAAAAATCAGGTCTCCAACGGGCCTTGTAAGACAGCCCGGATTAGGTGAGCTTCCTGCCCGCTGACACTTCTCTTCGAAATCTCATTGGTCGATATCCTGCCCGCTGACAACAAAATTCGCCTCGCTGACAGCAGGATTCGCTGACAGGAGGATCCGCTTACAACAGGATCCGGTACTGTCCAATGGGGTGATAGCAGTGGGCACACGGTCGGTGACAGTGTCATTACTGCTTATATTGTCCAATGGGGGGGTGGGGTGGGGTGGGGTGGGGAAGGGAAGCGATTGGCTGGACCCCCCAAATGCCAACTGCTGTCACTGCTGGCAGCATTTGGCGACCTGCTGGCACAGTTGGTGCCAGCAGGTAAAGTGCACGGGCATGCCCAAAACTTTGGCACGGAAAGCATGGAAAAGGCCCGTTGGAGACCCCAAACTGCTCCTAATGCATGGGCTTTACCATCTAAAGGTTCATCACCGGGGACTCTACTACGATTCTTCTTCATGAAATCCCTAACAGGTACACCAGAACGAGCTAAATTCTCAATGAAGGGAAACAGATTCTTCACAAGGTTTGAGTGACGGTCCAGTGGTCCATACCAAGGAAACGGGTATAACACATTCCCAGGAGAGAGAACAGTTGTTTCTTGATTTCCATCAATCAGAAGAGTGTTTGATGCATCCGGGTGCACATCCTCAGGTGGCATGGGATTGAAATTCCACTGGTAAGGCTTGGTCCACAGAGTACTCCTCAGATCTTTCAAGTAATACACGTCACCCCATCTTCTGAGGAACCCTTGAAGGATTGGTTTTCGGTGCCTAAAGCCACCAGCGTCACGCATCTCTACCATGTCATAGCGAGAGAAGATCCTACCCGGCTTTACAGTACACTCTTGAAAGATAAAGGAGGTTATGTCCCTAACACGCGAATAAGGAAGATCACTCCAAATAACGGGGAATACGTTCTTCAGAGCACATACTTTCTCCCAAAATTCTATATCGCTGGTTTCAACTAAGGTCAGTGATACTTCGTCCAAGCAAGAATCTGCAGGACTGTGCACAAGCCCGGAGATATCAGATTCTCCAACATTCTGAATGTTTACTAGAATTCTTTGAAGTTCAAAGATCACGAAGTAACTTTTGGTCGGGACATGTGGTACTTCAGGTGTTGGTTTGCTGGGCAGCAACGTTGCCATATCGGACCTACAGGGGTCATCGAGGTCCTGTGCAACCACGATATCTAAGTCACCTAAAATTGAACAAGGATTAAGGGGGCCACCTTAAACCTAGAACAAATTCCAGGTATCACTCGAAACAGACAATTGACCAACACTTCTATGTTTTAAGATAATAGTTTAAGTTATGGAAGGTCTTTTATCATACGTACCTTCCCTTTGCTACCCCATAACTTTGTCTGGGTTTTCTCTTTATCTTTGGTCTTCTTCCCAAACGAGGGCTCGGACCCTGAACTAGACTTCAAAGCTTGATTCGCTGCGTTCCTAATTGGTTGCAACCTTAATCTCCCATCTTCAGCCACTGCATCGTCGTCCTTACTCGGAACCGCACATTTTTCAGCCGGACTCTCTAATCGTAAACACAGTCGTAGTGATGATCTTGTAGGGACTGGTTCAGTATCATTCTTCAGGATGTCGGTTTCATCCACAGCACGGACATGCTCCATCTGACTTAGAGGTTGAGTATCATCAACTGTTTGATCCGAAGGCTGTTCAAGAACACCATGAGGCCTCTCCAACTCATTGGCACTAGTGGTAGTCTCTATACCATCACCGACACCGAGCTCCTTCACTCCTTTTTCTTCGTCCAACCCCTGCTCCAATTTCCCATCGACATGGTCGTTATCATCATCGACCCCCTTCTTCAGTTTGGCATCTACATTAGCCACATCATCAACTAAAGCTACCTCCGGCTCGACGTCTTCAACTGTGCACACCTTCAACTCTGCATCTTCGATCCGCAAAATATCCTTCCTTGTCACTTCATGATCTCCCTCAGCGACTTTATCCTCTACACTTGTAGGAGGCAGCTGACACTGTGCATTGCTGTTATTGACCAAAATAAAATCCTCTTTAGATGTGTTCTGGCCACTTCCAATGCCTCCACATTCCATTTCTGTGATAGCCCCTTCCTTAGAATTAGCCACTTGATCATTCAATCTTCCAGTGGGTACGGGGTCTACGGTTGACGATGTCTCCTGCCTCTGATCGAGTACCTGAGGAAGGGTGACGTGTGGCGCAACATTGATCTCCTCCACGTGGTGAAGAGGGATTTCTGAGGAGAATCTGGCATGCTCGCCTTCATCTAGACGTTGGTTTGGAACTGGCATATCAGCCGCATTGTTCGGGTCTGGACTCGAGGGGATTAAGGTGGTCTCCTCAATGTGCCACTTCTGAGCGGTAGTGGATGTGGAAATATTGAAGTCTTCAGTCTGAATTCCCGAATCGTGAATTTCACGTCCATAGCTAGGGTCAACCTCCTCCACCCTAATAGTAGGAGGTTCAGCTTCCATGGGCTCCACAACATATGCGGATTTTTCAAAACGCGGAGGTCAAGTCTCATTTGTGATTGCCAACTGATTCTGAAATCTCGACAACGTGTTCCTTGGTGCTATATAAGGCTCAATCCGTCCACCTCGTTGAAATCCAGGTCCGTGCATGTAAAGGTGTGGTTCCATCATTTTGAGGTCCTCTGATTCGGAGTCTATATCCATCTGAGATTCACCTCCCTCACCATAAAATCCCATACGATAACTATGGTTATAAGCATACATACTGGGCCTGAATCCACCGACTGCAGGGGCTGCTACAAGATTGGGCTTCAACGCCGCCCTCAACGACTGCAACTTTACCTCTAACTCTGCCTTCTTGATCTTCTTCTGTAACTCAATTATTTATGGATCGTTGTCAACTACGCTGTCACCTGACTTCTTTGCGTTCTCTATTCTATGCTTCCTTTGTTCAGATGGTCCACCGGATTGGTTGAAAGTTGGAGAACTTCCATAGCTCATTGGAGATACGTATTGGTCTTCATTAGCACCCGCATCCCCGTCATCAAAATCAGGTCCATGCGCGTGCTTACGGTGCTGTTGACTCACATGAACATCAGAATTCATCATCTCCTCCGAAGTGGCCCGTGACCGTGTCGTAAATGATCCACTCTGGGCGCCATCAACTCTATTGTCCCTGGATGGAGAACCTCCACAACTAGGATCTTGGTGCACATTACTAACTAGTTGCACACTAGATGGTAGGGCGCTACTAATTGGTAGCACACTACTCGATCCAGGGGCACTACAACGGTGAGGTTGGAGGAAATCCTGAAAGTTCATCGCTGCTGCCTTCGACTTGAGAGATATCATTTCATTAACGCAGTCTTGATCACAAAACGTATAGACGTGCATCTTTAGCATCTGCAATAGAGGATTCACAATTGTTTATTAGATTACGAAATACTAAAAGCGAGAAGATGTTAAAACACATACTGATAGATACTTTGATAAATATACGCAAACAGAAAACTGAAGATTGCATTCAGAATTGAGAAGTCGATCAGGATCTGGATCCTCAACAAAATTATAAATTTAAAAAACGAACATGTAGACAAGGAATGACAACGCTGTTAAACGAAATGATACGTTTCACCACTGACAGCAACATTGGAACTACAGCTTAATAAGGTATTTAGAAAAGGGTGATACTAAACATATAGGTCTACGATACAATCATAATTAAGATGGTCACCTTAATCATGGGGACGAGTGTAAAATAGAAGTCAATATATCAAACGCGGGAAATAAAATGGATTAGGTTCTTATTCGATAATGAAGTACTGAAGGCAAGATGTTAGTACGTGTACTGCTCTAAGCATTGATAACTATACGACAACGGAAAATTGTGCATTGCATTCAAAATTAAGAAGATCACCTAAATCTGGATCCTAAACAACATAATACATCTCAGAAATGAACATCTAGACAAGGAATGACAGGGATTCTAAACGAAATGATACATTTCACAACTGACAGCGGGCATAACAACTACACCAAAATAGGGTAATAAGAAAAGGAAGATATTGGACCTTCAGGTCTAAGGTAATATCATAATTAAGATGGTCACCTCAATCATTGAGACCAGTGTAAGATAGAAGTCAATTTATCAGACGCGAAAAAATGAAATGGACTAGGGTAAGATGGCAGATTAAGGTGACAATCTTAATCTAGGGCATATTAATCCAGCATCTTGAAAAGGCTTATTTCATGGTTAAGAAAGAAAACATTCATATGCAATGACATGGTGTGAACAAGATTAGACAGATGTGGTTTACCTGACAGGCAAGCATGATTTTCCGTCCACCAAATATGTTGAAAACAGACTTATAGGCCGCGGAGACCTCTTGGAGCATTCGAATGTATGTCTCCATCCGAAACTCGCCTGGATAGTATCGGTATTTTGCCTCCGGGTACACCTTAAGCTTATCACACCTAAAAATGTTCGTGAGTGTAGATACCGGCCACTGCTCCTTGACAATGTAGAACACAGTGACTACTTTCCCCTTCACCTTCTTCTCACTCTTAAATCTTTCCATCGGATCCGGGTGATAATATGCCTCCACAGGTTTTTGGTGAGTGGTCTTTAGCTTCCTCCTGTTCAGCTCCAGCACTTGCTCTTTTTGTGGTTCATCTGCAATCCAGATCCACACGGGCGTTTCTGCCCACCTAGGAATCTCGAAAGCCTCCAGTCTCTTCACGAACGTCTCCCAAAATGGATGCTCGACGTCGGTACCCCTAACATGCCCTTCGACGTTATGAAAGTCAATGACAGCAGTCCACTCTGATTTCGTCCTCTCACGAATGTCAGCCTTCCTAATATCCCCTACTGTTACGTAATTGCCCTGTTTTATTACGTCCCCTCCTGTCGTCTTGAAATCCCGGGCCAGCAGCATACACACCCCTACATCTGTGCTCAGAGCTTGTTCTGATTTTGTATCCACAACTGAGCGAATGGATTCAATGAATGGAGGCGGAAGAAAACCCTTTTTCGTAAGAGATTCCACGCACTTGAACCAGTTCTTTGTCAGAGGTGCAATGGACTTGAGGTTATTCTTGAAGTTCGGAATGTCTTTGATGAGGTGGCCCAACTCAGGGCATACGAGTTCGCCTTTAACGTGTTTCGAAAAAAACCTTTCCCATTTCTCCTAGCACGCGTCACTAGACCGAACGAGAGCCCACTCAAATCGTACCTCGTTATATGTCCACTTTATGAGCTTGTCATCCTTCTCGGTCATATCTCTCTTAGACCTCACACTCGTCAGAGTTTGGATCATGGAGTTTAGAAATCTCTGAAAAAAAAAAAAAAAAAAAAAAAAAAAAAAAAAAAAAAAAAAAAAAAAAAAAAAAAAAACACATCATTAGTGAAGAGCTTATTTTTGATTTCATCGTAGATAAGGTTAAGATTCATTGAACTGAGTGCAAAGTACTGTAAGACATGATAAAGACCCCAAAAACCATACTGAAACTTTTATTACGGACTGATGCTATTCAGTTATGAAACAAGTCTGAGCCGCTTGATTTAGGCAATAGAACAGAGTACAAAGTTAGAAACCAACTTGAGGTACAAGTGACACTCAAAATTCTACAACGACTTTGAGTGATCGATATGACCAAAAACAATCCCGAGCATGCTCAAGATATAATAGAATCCTACTCTAAAATAACAACTTCAGTTGGCCTTATGAAGTCTACATTGAAACTTTGGACACGTAGCACAGCTTCGACAATGAATTTTACAAGACTAACTAATGAGAGAAAATGACCATTCCAATTCTACCGTCACTTACTGGATTCAGATGACCACCTTAATCATGTATACTTTGAACATCGTATTCGAATTTTTAAAAATCATTCTCAAGAAAAGCAACAAACAAAAATTGCGAGAATGTTAACACTCATAGCTATCACACAATCGGTGACTGAAGAAAACTAACCATCAAAATAAATTGCCCTCAACGTAAAGATCTGGTTGCTGAATGCCAACCTATGCCAGTTTTATATTTTCAAGACAAACTTCGCACAAATGTCTAGGGCTGTGTCAAAACTGTAACAATAAGTTCATTAAGGTGGTAATCTTACTCTCCTGTAACAAAGCTATCTCTTGAAAGTTCTGAGAAAGATCTGGATGACGAGATTAAGGTGGACCCCTTAATCCCTGTTTTGACCAAAAGTATGCGGCAACAAAATATTGAATGTGGCTCTAGTAAATCAAACAACACAAGATGTATTCCTCTAAAAAAACAAGAACCTTCCGACAGGCTTGCTAAACAATTTCTGAAAGATTTAGTTTCAATGCGAAAGTCACTCTAAATCGGACGGATCATGTAATAGTCCATCATCGTGTGGTTGAATTATGGTATTATTTTAATTAGAATGATAGAGAATGTCCTACTTGTTAACACCTGACGAAGACAATGATTGAATGACACAACATTTAATACCACCAGTAAAAGTTCTTCAAAGGAGTTATTCATTTAACCCCTAAGTGCCCAGGAAAGCCAAAACGGCTTTTTGCTGTTTCGGTCAGTCTAGATAAAGGGATTAAAATTGATATTTTTGTCTAACATATTTATTGGATGCTCCTTGTACTGCAAAGTGTATGTGTTAAAATTTGTAAAGCCAAATTCCAATTTTAAGACCTTCATCTAGAAATTTTAGGTTTCAACTCCAAAACGGGCAGCTTTAAACTAGGCCTTTTTTTAAAATCAATTCTTGAACTATGTTCATAACCAAACCACTACTCAAATTCCAAAGAGACCCAAGTCAAAAAATATACCTATTTTACAAGGGCAGCCTCTAAAAATTACAAAGACAAGCTTCAATATTTTCAGTAATTTTTGAATTACATCTTTCAAAATTCGTCAAAATTTGAGATTTTGGAATTTTTCAAAAATAATTTCGCTCAAAAATAAAAAACTTATAAAGGCACCTAACCACCGTTCAGATTTTTCTAAAACCATATATACGTGACGTCATGCATGTTTTACTATATCAACGTTTTTAGACCTGCTTCTAGAAAACAATTTTTATGAGAGCCAAAAAAAGGAATGAGTCTCTCAAATTTTCCATGGAGGTACTCGACTTGATTACCTACATGGAGAAAAATATGGGCAAAATTTTTGGGGTAACAATCTTCAACTCCCCCTTTCCACCATTTTGACTATGTCATTCAGCCAATGCCCAAAAAAAGTTTTGCTGCAACTTTGAATATTATAATCTCTAAGATGGTAATTATAGAACGGCTGATAATTTTATCCCTACTTCTAAAGAAGTTTTAGTACAAGATCTTACGGCTAGATGTCTAAAAAAAGCAAATTTGTTTGGTTCAAGTTGTCGTTTCTACAAGGTGGTCAAAAATCACTGTTTTGGAGGTTTTGAGACCCAAAACATGCTTGGGCACTTAGGGGTTAAATCCAATGTTAGAATTACAAACATGAAGCTGACATTTGAAATCGTTTTCACTGGGAGTGACTGATACAATAAGAGATGGTCATCCCATTCCTACCGTCAAGTAATGAATTCAGGTTACCATCCGAATCCTCTAACCTTCAGAAACTGTATCCGTAAGTGGATCTACAAATAACATACTCAATGAAAATGAAAACCAACAAACTCGAAGAGAGATTACGATTGTCCATAACCACTAGAATGCAGCCTAAAAAATAATGCGACGAATGAAATACATGAGGCCTCAATGTAACAACTAGACTGCTTAAATCAAAATTAGAGCAGATTATGATTACCACCTTAAACTTCTCACAAATGTGTTATACTGTCTAAGACCTTAAAAGACGAAATAGGGGAAGGTAGTTCACTCTAGGATTTCAAATCTAAAGCTAGAAAAGGTGATTAAGGTGGACTTCTTAATCTGAATTGTTCTAACTAATTGTATTCGACTATGAAGATGATGGACAACGCCCTACTAAATCCAACAAAGATATCTTTAAAGATTTATGGAGAAAGAAAAAAAAAATTTACAGAAAGCAGGCAAAACAAAGATCATATTTTATTTTCATTCCAACTGTTTCTCTAAATCAGACGTACTGTGTTTTAGTGCATGAAGATTAATTTGAACATTACTGGTAGGAGGAATAGAATGCCTGGGAACTTCCTATGTGTTCACAGTTTGAATTACTAAGACATTAGTATCTCAACCCCACCAGTATTTGAAACACTAAGATATATACAATGTAACAACTGAATTCAAGAATGTTGAAGTGGGGTGTAGAATGTACTTACATTCCAGTCGCTCCGCTTTTTTGACATTTTGGGGCTGGCCTTGTCCGAAGCGTTGTAGCGTACTCATTCCGGCCTCCCCATCTCAACCCAAATTCTCCTAACATGAACCAGGTTAGATGCCCATGTGGGCTTAAACGGATTAATCTGATTCGATTGGTTATAGTAATCGGAGATAGCTTGTATCTTCCAATCTGTGCTCTCCAGATACAAAGCATCTCCTTTCGGTCATTATCAACGTCCGGGTTTTCAAGAATCAGCTGAGCTGCCTTCACAGTGTGCTGACCGTTGATTGCATAGAACCTTAGGTCCTTTATTTCGTCCCAATTCTTAGGAATTTGTTTCAGTCCTTGCGGAAAAAGGCAGAGCACCTGCTTGTTGGGAATAACTTGTGTCAGCAAGGTGTTGTAAACTGTCGTGACTCCTTCACCCTCCAGTACTCTGACGATGTAGTTGCATGGCGCCATGTCTACGCTCGAAACATCCACGTCAACAAATGTATCATACCCGAGGGGATAGTATTCCCAAAGTCGTCTCTGAAGTTCTTGAACCTGCGTATGCACTCTTCGGCAATAACTGTTCCATCTGCGTTGCGGGTAAATGGTAAGTTATGCCCCACTGGAAGCTCCTCATCGGCATCAACATCAACAAGTCCTCCAGTTGCAGCTGCCGGAGCATCTTTTGGAATTTTCTTGGGCGTGGTCTTTGGTCTGGGCACCTTCTTGGGAGCACCTCTTACTCCGTCATCGGTTGCTCTTGGTACAGCCTGTGCATCTGTAACCCCTGTAATCCCTGAAGAGCTCCTTTTATCCTTCTTCGTGTTCTTCTCTTTCTTTTTCTGCTTCGCAACTGACTCTTTCAGTTTAGCCAGCAACTTCTCCACCTGCGTCTGTGTCACACCAGCTTTGTTAGACTCCTTGTTGAACGCCTCTGGAATAAACGCTGCCAATGTTGTATCTTTCCATGCAAGTCGCAATTGGGTGTGGTTGATAGAGAAGTCCACCGTGTTGATCAAAAGGGCCTCCTTAGTAGAGTCGTTACGCTGAAAAAGAAGGTACACATACGGATGCGTAGCCTTGCAGGAGATGACCGAATGCCCTGTAACGGCAACGTGATTGTTTGCCCCCACAAATTTGATGCAGAGGCATGGTCTCGAAGATGTGATTGTCTCTCTTGCCAAAAACCAACCTGCGCTTCTATCGACAACATCGTTTCGGATGGTGAATTTCACCTCCTCAATCTCTTCGAAGAAATCTGTGTCGTAGTCAGTAGGGCACAAATCTTGCCTATTAGCAATCCAAAAGAGGAACGGATCATTGGTTGACATCCTGCAATTACGAACAACTAGTAGGTTAGAATAAAGAAAAACAACCAATTCTAATTAGAATTCCGAATTTCAAAAAATGACATGCATGATTGAGGTGGACACCTTATTCTCTCAGGCTCGGTACAGACTTCATAGTGAAGTGTACAAATTCACATCAACCCTAAAACCTTGAATCCTTTCTAAGTCGATTGAGGTGTTATTGGTATGTTAAAATGCTGGGATTGAGGATGTAGGACCATTAGGGCATATTCTAATGAAACCAAACAGTCCAGAGAAATTAGCTATACTAGAATACGTCGATGGTCTATATGCTCAACCATGACCCGTCACTAGAAATTCTGTAATATTCAAATGAAGAAGAAGAGCGTTGGTGAAAGGATATAACTACTTGGACTGCTGATTAAGAAGAGTCTTAATTCAAATTGTCTTCTTCGAAAAGCAAACAGACTCATTTGGACGCAGAAACTAGAAGAAATACAATTCATCGTATATTTGTACTTGCTAGTATGTATTTCAGTATACGTATACCTCTAAATGAATCTGATCGCGGAGAGAACAGAACACTTTCATCGTCTAAAATGTATCACATTCTATCGCCAATGCATTGTAACAAGAAATTTCAAAACAACAATAACCTGAAACCCTGAACAGAATGACACTCGTAGTAAATACTCTGAACTTCAGCACCTCCGACTTCGGGAACTCCATTAGAGTAATCTATTTTGCAGTTCAAGGGGTAGGGGGGGTGGTGGGGGGAGCAGACACCGATAGGGACAATCTAACTACGGATCACAATGACACAAATGTGAAACTACAGAGAGTCGCTGTGTAGATAGGAAGACATTTTCAACAAAACAGAAGATGACAAACTCCAACAGGTGAATGAAAGAATGGCGTGCAGCACTATTGCTTAAGGAAATTGCAAATTGGTAGTGGAGTTCTCTGGACTTCTAACATCTAAGACGTCAATCATATTGGAGCCTTGCTAAAAAAACAATAGAATGATGCACACGATACGACGTTCCAAAAACACAATACACATCAAAGGATTAGTAGCTCGCAGATTGTACCTCGCATACGCGGATGTGCCGCTTGGTCTTTCTCCACCGGAATTCACGTGACTTCGAAACGCTACTCCACACCCCACAGCTTAGAAGATTAATTGCCAGAACCCTGAAGACGATAATATCTTACTATGAAGTTACTCTACAGAACACACTCTCCACGTCTGGACACGGCAGAAACTATCACCACGGTGGCGGATCCACAACTGGGAATTAACTGTATTCAGGTCTAAACTACAGAATCCAACTCATCGGCTCTAGTAGCCATATGTAACAGACTCGCTCTGAAAATGGAGAATGCTGCCAAACATGGTGGACAACAACAAACAGGAACCAAGTCTCAGACGGGAAACAATACACGACTCTCAGAAGAAAGACAAAAAATGAGAGAGGCTGGAGTGGGAGGAGAGAAGGTCGATCCTGCCTAGAGGTAATGGAACGTTTCAAATAACTTTGTTCGATTTCGAGGTGGTCGTAGCGAACCTGTGGGAACATTACTTTAGAACAACAAAATTTGATTAGAACAATAGGGTACGTTCTGAAAGTGCTGATTGATAGATGGCGGGAACTAAAAATCATCATGTAAAATAATAGGTAGCTATTGGCGGCTAAATGATGGTAGTATATGGGAATCAGTAACAATGCAAATGACATGAGTGACGTATTATGCAAATGATCTCCATGATGGATTCTGGCCCTGAGATGTGATTTCAGAGCAATTGTTACAATGATTTAAAATCACAATTTCGGATTTTCCACTTCAAAGTTAATGCAAATGATGAAGTATAATTTAGTATAGATGTAATTCACACAATGTTTACCAGCTCCATACAAATACATCATTCTCAGCTCTAATTATGTAATAATTAACTACTATGACATTTGACTGTATTCTATCGCATGTGTGAAAACAATAAAATGGCAATATTGTTCGTTAGTTCATAACTCATCAGAAAGCAAGAACAGAGGAAGTAAACACGGAATTAAAAGGGTACGTTTGACTAGTCGATGTAATTTCTAAATTTAGGTGGTCGCCTTAATTCGCGGAAGGAGCTTTCCACTACAGAAACTACATTCAGGTCACGCAAAGGTGTAATCTTCCAGCATCGCTCAAAGAGGAGTGGAGGCACTTTCAGTCCGATGAGGTTTTTATGTTGCAATGTCTCTTCTTTCATTGCGACAAAAAATAAAAATAATATGTTCATAGACCCTGGGCCAAAATGACAAGAGGGGAACCAAAGTGCCAATTGACTCTCAGATGCATCTCTAGGAATTCGAGTTTTCTAAATAAAACAACTTGGGGGACATGTATTTAAAGATAAGAAAAGTAGGTTATGGCAGGGGTCAAAAAGGTAGCATGCTAAATCCAGGAGATTGGAGTTCACTAAAGAATTTAGAGTCAGGGAAGATAACGGCGATATTCAGATAATAAATTCCCTTGCTCCAAATATGGAAGTGCAATAAAGATACCATTTGCTTCAAAAAAAAATTAAAAAAATATGGAAGTGCCCCATTGTGGTGTGTTTAGGAGATTCTGGCTATGATCAGGTCTGTTGCTAGGTTCAGGTCTTTTTTGGTATGGTGATGGTTCTGACTCACCTGTAAGTTCTTCTTGCTTGGTATGCGGGGGTGTTGTATTTTCCTGCCTGCAAAGAAATCTTTTACCATTTGTCTCAAGAAAAAAACTTTAAAAAAAATATGGAAGTGTTACAGCAGTTAATTAATACCCATCTTTTGCCAAAAAAATCCAAATAAACAAAAAATCGTTATTTTGCATTAATAAATTGCAATCATATTTCAGAGTAGTGGAGAATATTGTTGCCATTCATTGGTGAAAACTATTAGATATTGTGAGAAGGTTTTTTTTTTTTTTTTTTTTTTTGAAGCAAGGAATATTGTGAGAAGGTTTGAATTGGGGGTTCCGAATTTCTTCTAATTCAAACAGCAATCTCCTGTACACATCCGCACCATTGGATGGTTGATTCGGTACTTGAAAGTGCCCCCCAGGTATTTAATAAAAAAATGGATTTGCATTGGATACTATAATGGGCTCGCTAAATTAAACAAACAAATAAAGAATAAGCCATTCAAACTGCAGACGAAGTCCTACAACTTCTCTTTTGTCCCCTGTATCAGAGAATTGATAGAAAAGTTTATAACAAATCCATCGACCACTGAACAAAAACATCCATCTGTCAACGAAATTGATGCCACCCTTAACGAAACCCTGCAAGTGTCAATGAAACCCTGTAATTAATGACAAAAACCTACAACTCTTGATGAAAAGAAACCTTCTAACCATACGGATACACCTTTACATTACAACTTACTGAAGCATCCTTTAGTTAAAACATATACAAACACACATATGAATATATATATATATATATATATATATATATATATATATATATATATATATATATATATATATACGTCATTTATTTATAATTCAAATAAATACAATTAATCGTTCAATAATCATTTTGTTTCACACTCTTAACCAAATGGTCCAAATCAAATAAATCCATAATATGTCTCCATACCAATTCATGTCAATGAAGGCCATTCAATAATAATGGTATGTATTAATTACAATATCATATGCAAGTTAGCTATCTCTTAATACAGATTCAAAGAGATCTATAAATGGATGAGACTTACTACTTCTCTATGGTATGACATTTCAAATTTGCCAACAAACACTTTCTTGTAAACTTTCTTGTAATTTTCCAAACTTGAATTTTTATATCAATTCATTATTCACATAAATATAAAACATAAATAGATCTATGCGTATAAGTATATATATATATATATATATATATATATATATATATATATATATATATATTTATTTATTTATTTATAAATAGATATAGAGGATTTGCAAGCAAGATATTAATGGAAACATTTTATCTAATTCAATTCTTAAAAAACGCCATAAATTTTGTATGGTTCTATGTACTACTCTCAAGATCTCCAACTCTTTAATATTTACTCTTTGAATGGGACTACTTAAACAAACAAAGTCATTTATTTGATATATGATATTCACCTACTACATGTACATATACCTATATATATATATATATATATATATATATATATATATATATATATATATATATATATATATATATATATATATATATATATATACCTGTATATTTTTTATATATGTGTACATCATTATAAATTATGTATATCCGTATACATATATGTATATATTTGTGTATATATACATGTATACATATATGTATATTTTCTATATTTGTATATATAATTATATTATATATATATATATATATATATGTATACAAAGGTATATATTTATGTTCATATTTATATGTAAATTAAAAAAATTGTATATTGAATGTATGTGGAAAGATAGACGAACGGAACAATAAATTACTGGGTTTTTGTAATGTATTTTGATTATTAAAATACCCAATTAATTATGAATGGTCCCATTTATTACCCTCAAGAGCCAATTACTTGATATTTTCCTTTAGGAAACATCATTTAAACATAGAAGGTCACTTATTTGGTATTCACCTTCTACATGTATATATACATGTGTATATATATATAATACATTTTATTTATAATATATATAGAATATAACTAGTATTAAATAAATAGTATTAAATAGAGTATGAACAATATTTATGTTGAAAGAGGGAGAAACGGAATAATAAACGATGAATACTTGTTATCTATATTAATTCTTCAAATGCTCCATGAATTATGCATGTTCTTCCTTGTTTTCATCAAGAATTCAAAGTTTTCAACATTCTTATCTTATTACCATTATTTAAACCAACAAACTGACCTATTTTGTTTAACAATATTAACCTACTTTCAACAATAGTAGACCTATACATATGTATCTATGTACGTATATATATATATATATGTATATACAAGTATATATACATACATGTATGTAAAGATTTGTAGAGAAACGGACAAAAACAGATCCATTGTTATGTGTTCTCCGTTTTATTTATACTCAAGAAGCCGTCAATTATTTAGGGTCGTATTTGTTACCCCGAAGGTCTCCATTTTTATTAATATTATTTCTGAATAATATTTAATTAAACGAATAATCTCAATTTTTTTTTTTAGGAATACAAACTCTTTTATTCCATATATATATATATATATATAAATAAAAAGAGAGTGATAGAGAGAGAGAGGGGTACAAATATACTAAAGTAGAGGTATGGAGTAGAAAAGATTTGTTATTTTGTGTTTTTGGTTTTGTTTTTTCAAACAAGTGTTCTTTTGTTAAATGATATTAACTTTGTGCCTTTCTATGTTTACAAGCATGTAGATTTTTTTTAAATGTAATTATATATAGAGTATCATATGTTTTGTCAAATATATGTGATTGGTTAAGTTACCTGTAAGATTTTTTTTTTTTTTTTTTTTTTTAATTATCATCATTTTAACAAACAACTCGATTTCTTTCGTTGAATCGTACAAACGATCTTATGGATTTAATTTTGTATGAAGCTATAATTGACAACATAATTTGGTTCCACTGTATTTTACATATACGAACACATCAAGTTTGCTATTTAATATTACAATAGTCATTTTTACTATTTAATGCATGGGACATATTTTTATCAATATTTTTTTAGTCTTCTAGAATTATAGCCATGTATCTAAATTATTTATAGACATAGGTGTACAATATCATGGGCAACTATTTAATTTTTTCATCCAATTCGCATGGTTCATTTGTCGTTATATAGTGATAATGGCTTTGAAAGATATAGTATGTCCTTTCATCTAAAGATTATTTCCTATTGGAGCATCTACCGAATTGTTTTTTTGGCCCAAACTATATCACCCACCATACGGCCCTTTCATCTTAATAATAC
The DNA here is from genome assembly GCA_014871385.1 of Ceratodon purpureus. NCBI lineage: Eukaryota > Viridiplantae > Streptophyta > Bryopsida > Pseudoditrichales > Ditrichaceae > Ceratodon > Ceratodon purpureus. Next base: position 20,652,906 of record CM026426.1, on the reverse strand, counting down.
TATTTAGTTACATGTTACATGTGTACACATTATTTATTCTAAATTTATGCCCTTATACCTATGGAGAAGATTGTTTGGTTGTTCACAACTTCATCACGAAAGAACACACATTTCATTGTTGTATTACTTATGTATATTCATCAGTTATCCTTTATACTTTTCTTTTACGCAACAAAAAGAGATATTAGTATTCTAGGAATGAAGTTGTAATTCACCTTTCATATTTTACATGTTCATTGTTAACTTATGATTTAGAATATCATCATTGTAAGATATCTGTAAAGTGTTAACCAATTACTATAAATTTCAGATGATGCAAACAAATCAACTTAGGCTTTTTAAAAAAATTCCCAATTTATCTTCATTCCTAAGCTCGCATTTCAACAAGAAACTTGGAATAAAAAATATTTGCTCACCCTTTTTAAACTTATCATATTACTATTTACAAATAGTTTCAACTCCTTCCCCTTAATTGGACATTTAAAATACAATTGTCTTGTCTCATCTTATGTCTTCTCCCAATTTTATTGAGCTTATAAATTCATAATTCCTTCTCGTGCATATGATTACTTGGCTCATGGAATGGATATTTCTTTGGCGCCTTGAACTGACTTTTCAGAAATCATCCTCCTAAACCCGTCCAGCAAGTCAGAGTCACTCTCATTTGAGGCCGCCACCATCATTCCACTCCTTCTGTTTAGCTCCTCCTAGGATACCCCTTTCTATCTCCTCCCATTTTGTGTGCCTTCCTGCAAGTTCACTGTGCTCTTGGAATTACTCTCTGAACAATGTCGACCGAAGAGAGCCCTCCCTCTCATCCAGAGTCCGTAGTAGAAGTCTTACAGTGGTTGATTAGTGTTCGTACTTTTAGTGAGCGAAGAGGATTTCCATTAATTCCACCTCACAATGCCATTGTTCTGAGCTTGCTCAACACAGGTGTGACGTTCGCATGGACACCAACATGTCAAGTGCAGTTCGACGCTGTGAATGCCGAGATGAGGGTGTTCGTCGTCTCCAATGTGCTCGGCCATCGAGGTAGCACGCCGGCTGTCACTCCAGCTCATGCTCTGCCCCACCAAGAAGCGGCCCCACCTCCTGCTGATCCTCCTTGACACCGCCGCCATGGACCTTTCATCCACTCTCGGGGGCAGCGTGTCTCGACTTCCGTGCCCGCACAACTCCAAACACTTCGAGCAAGCCCACCATATCGGCTAAACCGCAGCCGCATGTGGAGCACGTCGCAGCGAATCCAACAAAGTGGACCTGCTCTTCTCGGTAGCGACATTAATGTTTCCCCAATTCCGTGGCGTGCTATAGAACGGCCCGAAAGTTCTACACCGAGGACTTTGGAACCTGCGCCTACAGTATTACCTCGTCCTTCCTCGCAAGTGGAAAACGGGCCCTACATGCAGAGAGGAGAGAATTCCCTTCAGGCCGAATATGACCCTCTTAGATCCACGCGGAACGGAATTTCTGCAAACAGCCACCTCGCATCCGATGATGTAGAGGAGCAGAGGAACGACATCAGGGTCGTCGAAGCTGGAGATCAGCCCAGGAATGTCATCACGATCGTCGATTCGGATCCAAACCATTCGGACGATGAAGTGAAAGAGCAGCATAGCTGCAGATACTACCGCTCATAGCTACATATGGTCAAGTTAGGTCTCTCTTTAATGGTTGTTAATTTTTCCTACGGCTTGGTACATTGCGGTTGTTAATTAAAGTTTGACAGCATCAGTTACACCAACTTGCATATACTGTTTCTAATATTGGTCTAGGTCTGTACTTCCTGGAACTGATATAGCAAACTTTTGAATCGACTTTCACATACATTTCGAAAGAGTTTTTGCTTACATTTTTTGGTTTATGAAATTTACGCATTGGAATCTCTTATGGTAATCTTGTGTTCCTTAATTTTATGCAATTGCTTCACAGTGTGTTGATGTGTTTCTGAAAATGATTTTATTGGAATATACAACTTCATCACAACATCTTACATTCTGTAGATTGGAGATTCTACTCAATCAACAGTGACTTGAAAATGCTTACATTTCCAGAATATGTTCCACTTCTTAACATGCGTTAAATATGCTTTAAACACATCGACTGTGAAGTATATTCATATTGTTTTACCCATGGTACGTTGAAGACCTTTCGCTAGGGGGGAGGAATCCGATACTGACCTCCTATATTAGTTTTAAGAATCGTTTAACGTTCATATATCTTGGCGCATGCACTTTAATGGATGACACACAGAATGTTCCTGAGAATATAACTTTGGAAACGTTTGTAGACCTAAAAATGTGGAAGAATCCTATTTAAGATTGTTAAGAAAGTCCCTACTGTCAACTTGTAATTTGAATGCTAGCACCATTTCCCTCCAATTGTTGAATCCCTTTCCCGCGTGGTTGATTAGTTTCCAGCCGCAGTCAGTTGTCTATATAAGCTGGAGCTCCCAAATTTGCATTCCCAACTTCTACATTGGCATACACCTGATGTCGCGTTCACTCTGAGGACACTCTTATTGATGTTGTTTTTTTAGAATTCAATATTGTAGTGCCGTAGAGAGACTTGCTTCCCCAACATCTTCCTCCATTACGTTGTCACTTTGCCATTTCATTGCCACACTTCGGAGAACTAAGCTCCTTCTTGTAGCCGTCTCCTTTCCGAAGGCAACTACACAGGTATGTTAGCATACAGATCCTCTTCATTCTATGCATTTTTGCACTCTACTATATGTCATTGTAGTGATATTTCAATGTAGTGCAATCTTGTTGAGTTCAATGTCGTACATGTATGGTTTATTCTCCAAGTTCTGAGTCGTTCTATTCATATTACTGTCTTCATTAGGGACCTCCTTGTTTTTCAGGGATACAGACCTCTGTTGTCGACAACTGATGAAGCTAGACACGCCTAATTACATGCATGTATGAACAGTGCAAATACATTGTTGTGCCGTATATACGTTGTACTCATTGCACATATAGTACTACTAGTCGTATGTAGTCTAAATATAGATTAGAAGTAAAAATTTTCAGTATGTATGTACAATTCAGATGGCCACCTTAATTTATTAGTAATAAGACTTTGAATATGTTCTCTAATCAAGTTTTCTATGAAGTTGACATCCTCGATACAAATCGGGTCTATCAGGGACACCAAATTAAGTAGGTATATAGAACCAATGAATTGACGAATTCCGTAAGGATATTATAATTTTAATTGAAGCAGCGCGTCTTTAAGAATGTCTCCTTAATTTTCAGTTTCCTTTGCAAGTCCAGGACCTTCATTACCCACGTAAAAAGTAGTTTAAGTGTCCTGTTTAAGTCTACAAAATCGAAGGGCACGTTGCATGCATGAAAGCTTTCATTTTGCATGCACATGCATGATATAATGATTTCCCTGAACTGTCGAGTACTGTGAGTCCATGCACTGAAATACTGATCTTCATTATGATGCGTCGTTAAATAAATAGCTATATTCTCAATTATATGTGTCAGTCCAAATCTCTTTGTATGCGTGGTACGGCTACAGACAGTCGGTGACGAAGTTCTGTTTTCAGGTGGTCTCCTTAATCTATGCAACTTTTTGATGTTCTGTCGTTAACCTTTTCTATAGTGGTGGCGGCTTGATGAAGACAATTACTGTGGTCACATGCAAGTAGATTCTCTACATGCCGTGCATTGGAAGATCCCCTAATGGAAATCACTCATTGGAAACAGAGTCTAATTTGAATCTCTATTATCCAATTTTGGTGTCAGTCAAAGGTATGGAGCTGTGATCCCTTTTCCGTAATTAAATATTTAAAAAGTGTTTTTGACCATGGTTTTTTTTGGATTCCTAGGTTCATTGTACAAGATGGCGGATATCGGGGATCATTTGTCGGAAGAGGTATTTTCTAAATAAATCGCACTAGAAATGATTTACATTCCGTCGGTGACCACTTTTGAGGAAGTTATATTCTGTTATTAATGTTAACTTACTATATGCAGATAATCTTTGAAGGGGAGATTGAAGATGCCGCCATTTGAGTTCCCGCCATCTTAAACGGTAAGTCAGACCGATAATAAAAACATATTCCATTTTTGCAATTACAGAGCCTAAATCTTAGACATGTACTTCAATGTATTTAGCTACCTACCGCGTGAATGCCTATTTTTGTTCCTTGTAAACCTAAGATTAAGGAGACCGCCTGAATATTACTAGCATACAAGAACAATCCAGAAAGAGCCAAGTTTCTCATGTTCATGTCTGCAATGGTTTTCAACATGTTACATTGGAATTTCAGTTCAGTTTGTTGATGTATTGTTCAATCTTTGTTTCTTTTCTTTATGTCACCGTAGACATTTCTTCATTCTCAGTACATGCATATAGGAGACAAATCCTTTTAGAAACTTAAGGTATTGAAACAAGCATTTAGTTCATGAGTGTAGTTCTATTGACTTCTAATGCAATGAAATTTAACATTAGAGGGCATCTGAATGAGTGTAAGGAGAGGTTGATATTTAGAATGTTGGAGACTCCCCGTGTATGCTTCAAAACTTGCGGATATTGAGGAAATATTACATTTCTGTCGTTGACACAGATCCTGCTCTAACCGGTGAAACTCAATCAAACCCCACTGAACAGTCGGCCTCTATTGCTGTGAGTTCATTACTGCGCACCCTAGTATGTTTTTGTTTATTATCAACATCTTAGGCTCAATGTCATACGCAAATTTTAGTTTTGGAGCTTAGGATTTATCAAGCAGTTCCATTTGTTTTGTACAGAGAGAGGTTGGTGCGGAGTTCAGTGCTACAGACTCTAATGGAGGGGCAGAATTTGATGGCGATATTCCACAACCTATTCGAGCTGGACTACCTCGGACGGAATGAATCAACCGCAACGTATCTCTAATTAGCAGTGAAGGGATACTCGTAGGTTCTGGTATAGTTAGAAATTGCCATGCGGCTGACTGTGTCGACAGTCGACCACTTGGTACAGAGGATGTGGGTATTCTTGTGTTAGAGTCTCTTCGTCATGACCTCATACCTGCTGATTGGAAGTACTCGGTTCGACGCTGGTCAGCAAAGAATGCGACAATCGATGGCGTCTCCTTATACGACCTCGGCATAGCCTTTGATACAGAAATTCAAGGACAAACGACAAGAGATCTTCGAGGACCAAAACGCCAATATAACACTTCGCGAGTTCGCCAACGTATGCACTCAGACAAACTGGAGCGTTTGACCAGTGAACAGGCTCTGTGGGAGGTTGCTACGAAGACATGTTGCATGAGGAGGTGCACGAGGAGGATCAGTGCCGATGTTGTAAAGACTTTGCGACACGAAATGTGGTCCTCCGACCACAAGTTACGTTCACACATTAAACTGGAAGTTCATAGACATGTTCGCCGCGGAGGGGACCGAAAGTATGTAACACTTGAGAATGACGAAGTATGCCTCAAAGGGTGGATGATTATTATGGCTCTTTCTAAGACCGAGTTCTACAGGCAACGTACCAACCCAGGCTTGGGTGTCCGATCTAATCACCATGGTAATCGGGGCATTAAGAAGCGTAGGGCAGGTACAAGGCAAGCATCTGCCTCTCTTGCATGCATAATCAATGCATCTGCAGATCTCATGCCCCATAGATTTCGAACCTTGCCTTCTGGAGAAAGGGTAGTGGAGCGCGTGTTACCTGCTGGGACTAAATGGAAGGACATTCGGGAGCGACTCAACGAGGTGAGTTCTTGTTCTGTGTGTATCTCATGAGAGGTGCTCCTACTCTTAAAGCGACTTCCATTATAAAAATTAGAATTTGAATGATATCTTTGTACTTCAGACACATGACCTGTGTGATTAATGGACTAGTGCGTGGGTGTTAGTGAAGCTTGAGGTCATAGTTTTATCTGAAGTCTAGTTGGTAATGAATATGTATGTCTCCGAGGGAAGCTTGTACGTGAGCGGAGAGCGCAGAGCGGAGAGCGGTGAGCGCAAATTTGGAGAGCGGAGAGCACAGAATGGGGGACAGAACCTTAAAATAGCAATTTTTTTACTAAAAATAAATTATAAAATTAGAAGATTCGAATATTCTTAGTGTATTTTTGGAAATTTACTAATTTCAGTAATTTAATTGACCCTATAACCGTGGACTAATTACAGTATTTTCATTGAATTTGTAGTTCATATTCTCTTTTCTTGGTGATTAATATTTTAACGTGCACCAATTACTATGCTCCAGCTCCTTCTAACTAGTTCAGGCATACAGTAATTCCCCTTATCTCCTTAAATTTATATGCAAATTACTACTTAAAATGTATTGGTATTGAAACTCTGAACAGGGATCAAGTAACATTTAATTTTGTAACATTTTCTTAACATTGCTAGAATTCATCCACCATAGTCTACACGCCTTTCTCCTTTTTTTAATTTTTTTTTAATTTTTTTGAAATTTGTCTTGTTTTTTTATAAAATTTTCTTTATTCTATCTATCTTGTTAGAGGGGTCAAAAGCCTCCTTTCATTTAATTCTCTCCTTCATTTTATTTTCACAATCATTTTATTTTCACATTCAATTTGTTGATCTCCTTTATATTATTTTCAACCTTCATTTTAAATATTGCTATTCTTTACTTTAATCTTTTTAATTTCAATTTATATAAATGTTTTTTTTTTTTTTTTTTTTTTTTTTTTTTTTTTTTTTTTTCATTCTTTAATTTAAAAAAATAAATTTAAATGCTAAATGACCTCTGCTAAACCTTCATCTTTTTCCATTTGGTTTAGGAGGATGACAACTTTTTAATGAATGAATAGCCAATTTTCAAGGGCGCCAAGCATCTTCTTCAGGGATATTTAAGATAAGAGTAGGGAATGTCTCTGCCTCTTTTGTGTTGGTGTTATGTGAAGCTCTTTTCCGTAGTGCGGGACAGCAGCTATGGAAGACGTCAGAGATATTGTTGTTTCACTTGCTGACGATGTTTGTCCATTTCAACCATATGTTGAGGTGGAGGACGAAGAAGAAATGATGGCCAACAGCCAAGGGCGTCCTTCGACAACGGATGTTGACGTACAATCGGATGTAAGAGCTGACCTTCCACGTTCAGAAAATTCGGATGATATCAGAGTGCTGGAGGAGGACGCAGATGTGCCTTTGTAACCTCATGCATACTCCATGGTTGGAAAGATCCCAAGGGGAACCTATCCGAGGGAATCAGTGAATCGGAGGCGGGGAGGTGGGGCATTGCTGAAACGTTCATACCAAGGACACGCTCCAAGTGTGGGAACGAAAGTGAATGAGAATGTAGTTTGTCCTGTAGTACAGTCAGCGGCTGGCAGTCCTGCTGATAGTGTAGTGGGCAACCCTAAACGTGTTAGGTTCGAAGAGTGAGACATCTAATAACAAGTATATGTTTGCTGTAAGAAAGGGTACATGTCAGGGGATACGAGGTACATAGTGCACTTGTTCAAGATAGAATGTATTGAAATAGAATGCAACCAATGAGAACGACAAAGCCTTTATAATGAAAAAGTCAATATAGCTTTCGTGTTGCGGACTTATTACATGGGATATTACTAAAATCATTCACTCCGTGACAAATGGCCATTGTGGAAATGGCAGTTCTAAAGTAGGAGGGCTACCTACTTCTTCGCCAAGGAGTGACGCAAGATTCCACTCTCTAAGAGTAGCTTGACCTCGTTGAAGCTGAAGGTAGGCGCATGGATGAAAAGCTCGGCTTCGGGATCACGGTTGAAGACCTTCAAGAATATGTAGTAAAGGTGCTTACAATATGTGAACTGAGTCTTGCCACGGAACGTAGTCATCGTCTTCTTGAATGCTGGGCAAGTGCAACCAGGGTAAGAACTGATGGTAATCTGGTACCGTGTGATGTGTGGAGCGACACCCGAATCCAGCCCAATGATGCAACCGTGGCCCGGCTCAGGTATCATGGTGACGGAACGGAGGCGCGCTTTAAGAGACTCGGAGGAGCCCATGGAGAGTCGCTGCGCTTGATTGGGACGAGTGGCGGTGCGCTTCACCATCTTGCCGTCTCTCTTGCCTGGGTAGCGGTCAGCGTCTGCAGGGACTCGCACTGAACTGAGATTTGCCGGGGGCGGGGCAGTGGAGAAGAGGCGTCTTGGGGAGACCGGTTTCTTCGGCGGAAGTTGAAAGCCCGCTGCTTCGAGGGCAAGAATCTCAGTGAGTTTTAGGTTAGTACCAAGTTTCACTGGCTACACCTCTGGAATGGAGGGGAATTCTTGGTCCTTTGAGTAGTGTGCTACCCACTTCCGCTTAGAGCCTTTCACGCAGCGCTCAATATCATCAAGGCAGAAGAAGAACTCAGTCTTCTCGACTAGGTTCCTGCGATAGTTAGTCCAGAGCCCAGTGTAGGTCGGGGCAGCTGTGCAATGGGGCCCCCTGACAATTCTCTCAGTGCACTTCTTCTTCGTTTCAGCTCTTTGGGCCCAGCAGCACTTCGCAGAAAGTTTGTGAAGTCTCGAAATGTGCCACTCCTTCACGTCCACCTTAGTTACTTCAACCGCGTTGACATGGCGAATGCCGCCCTTGTTCACTGGTGAAGGTAAAGGGGAATCAACTTCCTGGGCAGGAGATTGGGTACCTTGTACCTCGGTGTCGTGTTCGGAGTCGTCTTCCACAATGACGGGCATCTGCATAGGGCGAGCCCTGACGGCACGTCTTGGGCCTCTTGGGCGTGAGAAGTTTGTCTTATCCGGGCGATGAGACTCCTCGTCAGCTCCGATAAGGACGTCGGCTTTTCGCTTCTGTGAACCGAAGACTTCCGCTCCAGGCATGATAGGCTGACGGGTGCAGAACTCATCCGCGCCTGGCATATCGAGCATGGGCTTGTCGAGCAGTGTAAGATTTCCCCATTTCTTCGCGTTGCGTTCAGCCATCCGGAGCCTTCGTTCCTTCTTGGACGGTCCTGTTCCGCCGACGTCACCTTTGAGGAACTGGTAGTAGTTGACAACCTGTAGAAATGCCCGAACGAAATCGTCCACGGTAGCAACGTAGAGGTCGTTCCCGTTATTTCCTGAAGCTTGGAGCCACTTGTTGTGAACTGTTTCGGCGAGGTTACACGTCGGCATCTCTGTGAGTTCTTCTTTCGTGAATTTCTGCAGATTTCACAGTAGATGCCGTTAGATTCACGGATTAGAGTTTTGTAGGTTAGGGCTAGGAAAGCAGTATCAAGAACATGAAAACAGAGTGCAGATATAATACCTCGGTCATGAATCCCCCCCACTGGCGGAAGCGGTGGTGCCAGAATGACAGCCACTGATCGAGTTTGATGAGCTCGCTCTCGCCAACGACCCCGGTGGATGCCCACCATGCTCGCAACGCGTGGTACAGAGTTTCCGCCTCTGCCATGCTGGTCGCATTCTTGTACTGAGTGCACATCTTCTTGTGCTGTTCCCAGAGTTCTTCGAGGAAGTGCTTCTGCGTATACGCCACCATGTTCTGAGTCCTGTGGAACAAGCACGACCTCTCCCGGTCCTCCATTGGGTCCTCTTTGTTGCCATTGCCGTAAAGGATTCGCACTGCATTCCAATTCGCCTGTGCGTTATCCGCCATGAACCCCTTGAAGTTCGGCGCTGCAACGCCATTGATCTCCATGACCAAGTTCAGGTTTTTCCAGAAGACGAGCTGGGCGTCCGTGTCCTCGGACTGCATGTCGCAAGTGGCGATTGTCATCACGCGGCAGTAGGTGGCGTCGTACACATGGCACGCCATGGTCGACCAGTCTTTGACGCGTTTTACATGGTCGAACATGATCCATGCGTTTTCCAAGTCGCCACCAGCTTGCATTCGGCTGACCAAGTCGACACCACTTCCCGGCCCGACCTCCGACATCTTGAAGAGGAAGACTTTGTCACGCATAGCTCCCTGACCAGGAAACCTATTCTCCTGGACATACGCCCAGAGACTGTTACCACGGAGCTTGGTGATACCGTCCATGATTCCGTACCTTTTGAATTTTTTGAAGGTGGCGACTTTGTTGCGGATGTTTGGTGACGCCATATCTTTGCAACGATCCAGAACAGGAACCAACTCCTCCATCGTCAGCTTCCTCGGTGGTGCATCTTCAGGCTGTAGAAGGTAGCTCCCGATGAGGAGTTTGCTCGCCTCCAGGACAACGGCGCTCTTTGTTGCTTTGTTGTTCATCTCTACCTGCTCTTCTATTAAGCTACTTATCTCTGCTTTAGAGTCTCTGTAGTCTCCAACTTTCACTGGATGATTATGTGTTCCTATGTGAATACAAGCTCTAGTCTGATTCGCTTTGCCCACAACGTAATAAATCTTAGCCTTGCATGTAGCTACACATGATGGAGGTTCTTTACATACCTTGCACACTAGCGTGGAATCAGATAGAGGAGGCTGATCCATGACAAAAGCTTGCAGGGTACACCCTTCAAACTCAGTCTCGTTAACCTCGAAGATCTTGGGAACACGCTTCAGGAAGTCACACTCCTTGTTGCTGCAGCGCAGCCATCCGACGCAGGTGGAACTTCAAAAAGATAGTCTGAAGTCGTTTTTGATGTTTTTTGTGATGGTTTTGGTCCACAAGTGTCCGTCGTATCGTTTGTCCATTCCCTGCATTGACTTGGCGGCAAGCTTAGAGGATCCTGCAGCAGCTGGTGGCAACTCAAAAAGAACCGGACCATCAAACTTCGCAGGCAAGTACTCTACTCTCTCGTGTCTAATAGTGGAATAGTCTATCTTTTTCAAAATGTTTTTTGACCCACGCGTCTTTGCAAGCTGTTGAAGGAGGGGGACAATGCTAACTGTGACCTGGGACAATGGAGGAGACACATTGGAAGGAGGAGCATCTGCGTGGACCTTGGGCACCAACTTGACGGGACTGACTTCGTCATCAGAGGAGAGAGTAATGACTGTCGGAGGCGGAGGTTTCTCTACGTCTGAAGTTTCAGTACCAGGCTCGACCTTGACCTTGACATCACGAGGTAAGGGAGTCTGAATTGTGCAAGTAGAAGAGCGACGGGGGGTGAGGATCTCAGTGGATGCAGCCATCAGAGAATCAGTAAGACCATAGACTCTATAGGATCCAGGGAAGAGTCTCCACTGCAACATATTATTCTCATCTCTCATTGAAGGTTGCCCGAGGGTGTGGGTAACCTCCGGAGTAACGTCATCGAAGATCTTTCCTCTATACTGATGGAATCCTCACAAAAATGAAATCTGAGACTTAGGCGAAGAGAGGAAACTGTAGCTAGACCATCGTCATCTACGCGAAACCTAAGGGGGATACCCATGCCTTGGTCGTACAGACAGACCATCCCCATATTCGCAGGCAATTCAGAGATATTACAGGAAGAAGGGAGAAGAGGGAGTGTATTAGCGAAGCAGTATCGCGAGAGCAAAGTGAGAGGAATGATGCATCGCTGTTGATCATTTTATTCTAGTTGGAATGTCCATGTGGACGACTAGGTAATGATTCATTCTGTTACGAAACGAATGTATGATTAAAGAGAGACGGCGCTAACTAATCGAATGTTGCTTTCTGCAGGCATGAGGGTAGGGATTTTTAGAAGTACGCATTGAATATATGAATCGTGGAACCGATTCTATTCGATGTGGAGGATGGTTAGATTAGACTGAGCCGTCAGTTGTGTCCATATATAATACAAGTTTTCCAGTGCTTTATTTAAAACTTTTATTATTTTGTGGGCTTCGTTTATTCTCTTCCAATATAGATTGATCTCATCAGCTTTAATTCAAAATGCAATTATTTATAGTTTTCACTAATTTAAGTAGGTTAAATATTAAGGGCTGAATCAGAGGACTTGAAGGTTTGGAATATATAAGAGGAAGGGAAGTTAGAAGGAGAGCTATATTGTGAGGAGAGATATCTCGTTAGTTAGACACATGAAGGAGAGTGAACACCACAGTCTCCGCAGCCTTCGTTTGGCTTAAACGAGTCACTTCTAGAAGAGATAGCTTTAGGATCCACAGAGGATCTACTTTCTACAGAAGTAAGTTACTGACCTTCCATTTAAATCTTGAATGTGTATTGTTCAATTCGGAATCAGACTGCTTCGTTTCTGATGTTATTGTCTTGACTAGCATAATTCTAGTTGTAACCGACGTACTTTACTGTGCTTTATGTTTTGCGAAATCTTAGACTTATTTTAAATGCAGATTTCAGAAAGTAAAATTCTGAGTTCTCCTTTGTAGTTAAGCTAACTTTGTTCTTTTGAGGAAGTGGACCGAGGGTGGAGGTTCTAGATTTGCTAAACAGAGTCGAGGAGTGAGGGGGGGCAATTCAGAAGCTCCAGAAGGAACTGGTGAGTGAGTGGGAGGTGCTGCGAGAGCAAGGAGAGCAATAATGGAGGAAGGAGAGGCAGTGGATCGTCAGCACGCGGCCCGTGGAGGTCTTAAAAAAGGTGGGCAAAAAGGGGCGCTGCGGGGAGGGCGAGCAGGTGGGAGTGGGGGAGGCCGTGGTAGGGGTGCAGAGGGGAAGGGTTCGAAGATGCAGGTCGGGAGGGGGCGTCGCAGAGGTGAGAGGCGGGGAGAGCAGCGCGGTGGGCGAGGAGCAGGGCGTGGTCGCATCAACGTAGAGGAGGGCTGCAAAATGGCTGCCCAGGCTGGGGGAGACGAAGATATCCGGAATGGGGATCAAGGACCGGAAGAGCACGAAGAGGATCAGGAGGTTGAACAACAGGGCGAGGACCAAGAGAAAGACGACGACGACGAGGATGGTGAGGAAGACGACCACGACCAGGATGGAGAAGAGGAAGAGGAGAACGAGCACGATGGAGAAGAGGACGAGAAGGACGAGCAAGAAGAGGTTGGAGTAGAGGAGCAGGGACAGCAGCAGCGCCGCCGTTACACCGACGTCGAGGTATTGAATTACCGAGGGATTGAGTGACGATGGTGGGTTCAAGTGTATGCTTGAGGTTTGTGGGGATTTGTCAAAATTTGGTTTTGGGGTTTTCGGATTTTGGATTTGGTTGGATTGTTGGAGTTTGTCGGAATGGCTTTGGTGCTTGAAGCTTTCGGCCCCGAATGTATGTGGGGGGCCTTGAGCAGTGAGCTGCGTGCGGAGGCTCGGCCCCTGTGGCGGGGCCGATGATGCAGGCACGGCTCTTTTGTTTTTTCTCAATGCCATTGGTGCTTGAAGCTTTCGGCCCCGAATGTATGTGGGGGGCCTTGAGCAGTGAGCTGCTTGCGGAGGCTCGGCCCTTGTGGCTGGGCCGATGATGCAGCCATGGCTCTCTTTTTTTTTCTCAATGCCATTGGTGCTTGAAGCTTTCGGCCCCGAATGTATGTGGGGGGCCTTGAGCAGTGAGCTGCTTGCGGAGGCTCGGCCCTTGTGGCTGGGCCGATGATGCAGCCATGGCTCTCTTTTTTTTTCTCAATGGCTTTGGTGCTTGAAGCTTTCGGCCCCGAATGTATGTGGGGGGCCTTGAGCAGTGAGCTGCGTGCGGAGGCTCGGCCCCTGTGGCGGGGCCGATGATGCAGGCACGGCTCTTTTGTTTTTTCTCAATGCCATTGGTGCTTGAAGCTTTCGGCCCCGAATGTATGTGGGGGGCCTTGAGCAGTGAGCTGCTTGCGGAGGCTCGGCCCTTGTGGCTGGGCCGATGATGCAGCCATGGCTCTCTTTTTTTTTCTCAATGCCATTGGTGCTTGAAGCTTTCGGCCCCGAATGTATGTGGGGGGCCTTGAGCAGTGAGCTGCTTGCGGAGGCTCGGCCCTTGTGGCTGGGCCGATGATGCAGCCACGGCTCTTTTTATTTTCTCAATGCCATTGGTGCTTGAAGCTTTCGGCCCCGAATGTATGTGGAGGGCCTTGACACTGAGCTGCTTGTGGCTGGGCTGATGAGGCATTTGCTTGCACTTATTTCCTTACATTGCTTCGCCGGTCATGGTTTTTGGTCGTTGCTTGGGATGGGCGGGGGCCTTATTTGGCTCTCTTGGTCGGGGCACTTACATTGCAGGCTGATGATCCTAATGCTCATTTTATGGTCTGTAATTTAGGAGTCATCTGATGATAACATAGGGAGCCAAGTACAAGTAGCGACTCCAGCGGAGACCGAGGTACTTTAATTTGTACCCTATTCCTTAGATGATTTAGCATTTCCGAAATTATTTATGTTTTTTATTGTTTAACTTTCGTTGACATTGGAATTTAATCTTTTTTTTTTCATAATCTAGGTATATTCCGGTGCTCCAGAGCTTTCTGCCAATTCCCCCATATCAGTAATAAATGTTTCCAACCTTTCGGATTCATTTGATCAGCATAACTGTACTTGTGATGTAGCAAACCCTGTAGGTTTTGGTAGTGTACCTTTAGCGGTCCATTCTCCACAGTACATGCCTACATCTCCAGTGTACTTGCCTACGTCCCCTGTCTATGAGCCTACTTCCCCTCGCTACATGCCCACCTCTCCTACACAGGATTCACCATCCATGTCTCCACCCTCTCCATCATCGCCTATCAGACTTAGGCGGCCAGCTCATGTTGTGTTTGCCCTTCCGGCAATTCTGCCATGCCCTGTCCAACAAACGAGGCGTTTCTGGAGGAGGCGCCGTCATTGGAACTGTAGACAGTCTAAGGAGTATTATAGGCGATCATCACGTCGATAGAGTCTTCAGGCTTAAATGATATTGTACTTGTTGTATTCGAATTATCATTATGAAGTGATTTCATATTTCTCTATTTTGCAAGACTTTCTAAGTTTTGATTCCAACATTAATCTGCACATCGTTTTGCAGGTTACTCAAACACAAGAAGTGTTGGTAAAACAAACTTGTCCTGAAGACTTGAAGACTGCTTTTGAGGGCGAATTGGAGCACCGTAAACAATACAAGCTGGACTCCATTGGCGTCATCAACAAACTCTGGATTCAACCTGAAAGGAAGTCCCGCTTGATGGTGCCCCTGTGCAAGATGATATCAATGGCCAAGGTTAGACCAGTGGGCGAAATGGGGGTACAGCACTTGGAGCGGGAGTTTGTTAAGGGGTATAGAGATGGGGACCGCGTCATGTACATCTCCATATACAACAGTGAAGAGCAGACGAAGGATGTTACGGCGGAGACCATAGGTGGTTGGAGCCCTTTATGGAGGGCCGCAAGTGATTGTTTTGATGATGACATCCGTGGAGACGAGGAGTGGATGCAATTCACCAACAAGATGTTCTTTGTCTGGGAAGGTAACCACCGCCTCGCTGCCTGGCTCCGACATATAAACAAGCACCATGCGGACGACCCAGCATGGCACATCTCAGTACATTGCATTATACTAGACCCCCGCGGCCATGTGGGCAAGTTGCTTCACGCCATGCACGACATTAACTGGTAAGTATCTCCGTTGTTATCCTTCTTTGTGTACACTCAAACCTTTGAGCTACTACATTTTATTCCTCTAATATTCAACTTTGTTTTTCAGGTTGAATGAGAATGACCACGTCAAGAGTAATCTTCCAGCAAAGTTGTTTCGAATCCGCTCATTCGGGATGATGAAACTGGAGGATTTTAAAGACCTCCTCAGCCCTGAAGAATATGATGCATGTCTGAAACACAAGCCACCTAATCCGTCGTGGTTTCCCTTGACAACCAAGATTTTTATAGCATTTCTATACCGTGTAAGTTTTGCCGCCATCCATTCTTCGCTTCTGCAACTTGGATAAATTTCAATATCCTGATAAATACTTTTGTTTCAACAGCGGGAAATCGCACAAGCCTCCAACGACGCAGCGAGGGCCTACTATGAGAAGACACCAGAGGAGGATCAAACAGCAAATGGAGTTTGGGAAGTCATGAATGAGGCATTTGAGAAAATGGTCGAATCCATCAAGAAGAAGGACTTTACCAAGTACTTGGCCATTGCGAATCCCAAGAACGGTGACGACTTCCTTAATGAGGTGACACACTCACTAATGCCATTTACAATACTTCGTTTGTCAACGTGATTTTCTTAATTCGTAGCGTCTAAAACAATCACTCTTCATGCAGATCAATCGACATTACAGTGACTTCTCGAAACCGGAGATGACCCTTGAGAAGCTACAGAAAATTGTCCCAGCAGCAGTTGAGCCCAAATACAAGGCTCGCTGGTTGAGGTGGTGGAACTCATCCCCAAATTCTAGACTATCTTACAGATTCCTTCCGCTCGAATTCAAGGAAACCGACCTCGACCCTTGGTTGAACAAGGCTTCATTTTGGGCTGGGGTATATTCTCTACATTTAGTATTCAAACTACATTATAGTTTTAATTTTTCTTAACTTCTACCTCGTCGCTAATATATTTTCGTCTATACTTAAAGTTGGAGGAAGCTGTCATCAATGAAGTCGAGGACATATGCAAAGCGGAGAACCTCATCATCAATTGGAAGGATTTTCCTGATGTCCAAGAACCGGGGGCTTATGTGGAGAGTTCACGTATTCTTTTATGGGACAAGGCCTTCCCGACGTTCCTTGGAAAGCAGGCTGAGAAGGTTTATGACAAGAAGTCTAACTTCGCTAAATTCCCTGGAACCGCTGAGGTTGTCAAGCGGGTTACTTATCGGTACGTATGTTATCTTCATGTGAATCGTTTTCCGCAATAATGGGCTGTTTTTATTTTAGTGATGCTAACCTTCTTTAAAATTGTTTATTTAGGTACTTTAAGAGAGAGCTTGTTCCAAAAGGCGTCCTCACCGTCCAGCAGCTCCCCAGCTACTTCCTTGCTTGGACGTCGAGAACCTCGGACCAGTGTATCTATTCTCCACAACAGTTGAAAAGGTACAAAGCTCCCCACTTGCTTGAGGGATGCTGGTACCTTCATTGTTTTCGCGGTTTCACTATTGACTCTGAGGTGGACATCAAGACTTTACATGATGCCGGTGAGGTAGTGGCCGAAGAAACGTTGGATGCTACTGAAGATGACGGAGGCCCTGAAGACCAATCATCCGCTCCTCCACCGAAGAAACAGAGAGCTCGGCGACTGAAATCTTTGCGATCACATTCACAAGCTTCACAGCAAACTGGTGCGGCGTCTTCTGCTCCAGAGGAGACGGCACCTGAGCCCTCTCCAGGTAATGTGGTTACGAAGCCCTCTTCAACCTCTTCACCGGGTCCTTCCTCGATCAGTGCTTTGGAGATCACCAGAGGTCTCCTTCAGCAGAGGAAGGCCAAACTATATCCTCAAACAACTTCTTCCGCTGGAGCTTCATGCTCAACACAAGTTTCCGTCTTCAACTCATCTGTGGATTCCTTCTTACGGCGAAATAAGAGACAGGAGAGAAAAGGTGGCGACCCGGATTGGATCAAGACTCAAGACTTCATTCGCAAGATATGTTCCAATATTTTGACATTTAATGGATTCTGCCACCTCTACTCGCTATGTAGTTACTAACTCTCGTTTCTTGTTTCCTCAAGTTTGGAGCAGGCCGCGAAAACGAAGTTCCGGACCGGTGCAAACAAGAGGACCATCTGGGAGTCGACTTGATCATTGCCGACATCCCTGAGAATCTTCCCGTCCCTTCCGTTTCCGTTCCCCCTACGAGTATTCCGCCTTGGAACTCTCGCGGGAAGGATTATTTGTACGACATCTTCCATTTTGCAGATAAATACCTGCAGAAAAATGGTGCCATCTGCCTCATCTACAACACTGATCAGAAGCTGGCTAAGGATATCGAGGAAGAAGCTGCTGGTGGTGGATACGTGCTGTTCAAGGACTGGTGGGGCGTCAATGTACTCGGCCTGACTTCTCCAACGAACCCCGAGAACTTGGTAATTTCCCTAAACATACCCTTATCTTTACTTATTGATAACCCTTCCGCTTAATTTTACTCACTAGTTTTCCTTGAGTGCAGACTATGCGGTTCTGGATTCGCGTCTACGTTCGTAGTGGCTGTACTTTCTCCTTCCAGACGAAGAAGGAAGAGCTGATACATGGGCTCCTCAACATTATCGAGAGTGATGCCATTTTCAACTTCACCGATGTGGAATTGCTGCTCATGAATGGGGAGGTGCCGTGGAGAGGCGCAAGGGAGAAATCCATTGACATGATGCAGGGCATACTTGAGGAGCTGTCAAAGCCCGGCGACATAGTTGTTGATTGGAATGCTGGGACAGGTAACTATTCATGCATATCTTTGGTGAATTATTCCTCTCGTTTTTACCTCAGTTTCTCATTTGTTTGTATCTCTCCGAGTTTCAGGAGCCTCCATCAAGGCTGCCCAGGCTACTGGTCGCCACATTCTCGCTTTTGAGGAGGACGAAGCCATATTCAACGCCCTTCTCAAACCATCCGCCATGGGCCCTCCTAAACATCCTAGGCCGGCAGCAGTAGACGAAGCCCCTCCAAAGAGACCGAGACCTGATAAGTGGTGTAAGCCTTCTATTCTTTGTTCAAATTCTCCAAGCATTACTTCTCTTTGCAGCTCTACGTACTCGATCTAACTACAATCGGTTCTCTATTGCAGAGTAGTTTCAGCAACACCGCCACGTGGGCCAACATCAGTGTCCACTCCATCGTGGCGTCTTCATTCGAGCCCGATTCAGCCTTTCATACTTCCGGACTACGCAGAGGACTTAGCACAGGCGTTTCAATC
Organism: Ceratodon purpureus; assembly: GCA_014871385.1. NCBI lineage: Eukaryota > Viridiplantae > Streptophyta > Bryopsida > Pseudoditrichales > Ditrichaceae > Ceratodon > Ceratodon purpureus. The sequence continues at coordinate 20,634,352 of CM026426.1, read as the reverse complement.
TGGAGCCCTTACATATGTTCCTAGTCGGCCAACTACTTTTGATCCCAGGGCCCTTCTATTCGTCGATGACGAGGCTAGAGAAGGAGATTCGGAGTCATCTAGTTCTGAGAGTGAAAGTAGCGACTGTAGCATGTTGTGAGTTTGAAGTAGGCTTCGGTCTTTTGTTCATTTCATTTGATTTGATTTGATTTAATTGGAGTTCATTGGGTAATCCTTCGTCTACTCTACTACCCTAAACCTAAAGTTGTTATGATTCTCATATCCAATTTGTCTCCGTGATTGTAAAGGATGAAATGTCACAACTGTAATGCTCGAAATATAATATGAAGAATGAAATGTTACAAAAGAAATGCTCAAAAATAATATTGTGCTGTTATTTATATTTTACTCATTCAAAATCCCACATTTGCATAGCCATGTTACCTATTCTTGACTTGGTGTACATCTTGGTTTCTGCTTCTCCATTATTGTACACGAACTCTGAAATATTCCACGAACTTTTAAGAGCATTTGTTTTAGTTGGTTTCGAGTTCTCTTATTTCTAGAATCATCTATATTATCTAAAACCATCATGCAAGAATACTCGTATCTAGATCCAATAAAAGACCAAATCTTAAGGATTGTATTCGAACACCCCGCTAGACTTCACAGTACTAATCCTTCGGAGGATATACAGTCCAACTCTTGTCCATATCAAACCAGCAAGTTTCGCCATCTGATATTATCACTTCGGGCAGCTGAACAACTGGATTCTCATCGACGTTCGAAAGCAAGGGATACGGGATTAGGGACAACTCCATAATACGGAGAAGCTCATTGGTACAAAGCACTGTCCAACGCCATTCACCTTCACCAACATGGAGGCTTCCGATGTGCCTAAACGGTGGCAGGTCCATGCCTCGTTCCCTGGCGCGCTCCACCTCCAGCAGCCACGGCCGCAGCTCCTCATAACTCGCCGGTGCCTTTGGGGGCAAACCTACAGCCGCTCTCGTCCTCCTCGATCTCGCATTACACACCTTCGGCATCGCGCAACACACTAAATTGTTGTAGTCTTCAAACGTTACACTCAAGCTTGCAGATTGACATCCCCGAACTCCTACGCTACCTTCGCATACAGCACAGCATGCCAAGGACTGTGTCACTATCCAAATACGCCACCTAGAGACAAGCTCAAGAAACCAAGAGTGACCTCCTTCTCTAGAACCCAGCTTACCAAGTGTTGTTTCATGATGAAAATCTCCTACTTGTATCACCCAAATGAAGATGCTTTGCTGCCTAGGAAGAGAGAGTAATCTTCGATGAAGACAAGGACTCTAACAAGGTATATCTTGGTTTCAGCAGTTAAGATATTATACACGAATTTTGAAATATTCCAGGAAGTTTTCAAACCTTGCCTCCTTTACGTTCTTTCAAATTTGTTTTTTTACTTGTGCATTTACATAATCCTATGAAAGAATTATTTGTTTGATCTAAAACTCAACTCCTGATCATTGTATCTTGCCTAAACCCATGACAAATCTAAAGGAATGTATGCATGACGTCATCATGACATCAGCCCTAATTTGTATCTTTGAGAACAAACGTAATAAATTCTTACCAGAGATAATCCTAAATTCCACGGTAATATACTCTTTTTCTAAAAAAAGTGTCATAATTAAGCCTTAATTTAGTAATTTTCCACGGTTATAGGGTCTACTTTGCTTTTGAAAATTTTCCTAATTGTCAATTCTGTGCTCTCCATTCTGCGCTCACCGCTCTCCGCTCTACGCTCTCCGCTCACGTATGAACTTTCCCCGTATGTCTCCTGGGTTATTTTAATATTATATTAGGCCATGGATAAAGATTACCGCGTAAGTCTAAGCAGTGAAATCGATTTGTTTATTTGTCTATCATATTATATCAGACTCTGGATTCAGATGGCCATCTTAGACTGTGTTGTGAATTTGTAATTTCTTTGTCGATTCGTCATGTTATAGTAGACCATGGTTTACGATGCCTTAATCTGAGCAGTGATTTTGATCTGATTAGTTTTTCCCGTCATAGATTATTAGATCTGGATCAAGAATGTTTTAATTATTCTCAGGAGAGCAATCGATTTTATTTGCATATCTTATTATATTAAAATCTGGATTGAGATGGCCATCTTAATTTGTGGACAGAATTTGAAATGATTTCTTGAATCTGACATAATATAGTAGTCCCGGATTAAGATGTCCACCTTAATCTGAGTAGTGAATTTCAGCTTCGTCCCTTGACCTAATATTAAAGTGGACTCTGGATGACGATGCCGTCCTCAAGCTGAGCACTGAATTTGATATGAATTGTTTTTCCTGTCACTATTTATCAGAGTGTAGATTCAGATGGCCATCTTAATCCAAGCAGAGTTTGTTTTTTTTCTTACATATTACATTAAATTCTGGAATTTCATGGCCATATTCTATCGTCAGAATTTGAACTGTTTTCTTTAATCTGCGATATTACAATAGACCAGGATTAAGATGCCCACCTTAATCTGAGCAGTGATTTTGATCTGATTTGTTTTGCCCGTCATTTATTAATAGAGTCATGAGCAAGAATGTTTTAATTATTCTCAGCGGAATAATCGATTTTATTTGTCTATCTTATTATATTAAAAGCTGGATTGAGATGGCCATCTTAATTTGTGGACATAATTTGAACTGATTTCTTGATTCTGCCATATTATAGTAGACCCGGATTAAGATGTCCACCTTATTCTGAGCAGTGAATTTCAGCTTCGTCCTATAACCTGTCATATTAAAGTGTGGACGACGATGCCCTTCTCAAGCTGAGCAGTGAATTTGTTATGAGTTGTTCTGACCTTCTTACTTTTTTAGAGTCTAGATTAAGATGGCCATCTTAATCCAAGCAGTCTTCTTTAATCTGCGATATTACAGTTTTAAGATTTCCACCTTAATCTGAGCAGTGATTTTGATCTGATTTGTTTTGACCGTTATAGATTATTACAGTAGACCAGGATTAACATGCCCACCTTAATCTCTGCAATGAGATTTATTTTATGCGATTGTCCTATCATATTATATTAGAGACAGGATTAAGAAGGCCATCTTAATCTGTTTGGCGTTTTCAACTGTCAGGTTTGTTCATTCATTAGGTTCAATGTTCACAGTATTTCGTTACTTAGCGGGAGAGAAGAATTAAATTCGAATTAGTTCAATGGTGGTATGATCCATTGCTAATTTCGAGACGGGTTATTGTGACGATCTCAATTTAGAAGTGTAGTTCTGAGTATCTCTAAGTGGAAGGATTAAGATGACCGTCTGAATTTCGCTCACTCATAGCTGGTGGATGTCTTGGTTTGTTAAATGCTTGATTACAGCATATTCATGAGCCAGTGATTTGTGCAGGTCGACACTGCGTTGGGACTGCCACCTATATCTCCTTCGGCTTTGAGCTTCTTACGGAGATTGGAGTTCAGCGACTATATCATTAAACGTCGTGGGGACATGTTCGCACGGTGTGGCACATGTGATAGGAAGAAGCAACTAAAAAATGCTCATGCCTTGGGTTCTGCGGCCTATGTGTATTATGCGAACGCACTTCAGCGACACCTCTCAGAACAAGAAGCGCAACGTCAAGCATATTATGCATCCCGGTACTTGTCCATCACAAAACCAGATCAGGTTTTAACTATCATACATGACAAGATGGATCATTCGAAAACAGCATCGCCATGTCTAGCTAACCGAAACAAGAATACAGAAGGACTTATGAAGCTCCCGGTTTCAGTAACTGGTATGATTGCACATGGACATGGTGATGTCCGTTTCGCTCATTACTCTCTTGACTTGTACCCAGCCGACTCTAACCACACTGTGGGATCCATCGCTAGACTACTTCGCGACCTACAGCGTCCTAAGGCTTCAGCAACAAGCCAGCTTTTTGAAAATTCAGGAACAACGCCGTTGTTTGCTGCCCTGCTTCAAGACAAGCTACACTGCGTTGAAGCACTAGGCGTCTCAGGAGAATCTACTAATGCAACACCTCTGCCTCCTGTATTGCATGTGCAATTGGACAATTGTTGGAAGGACAACAAAAGCAGATACGTTTTCTTCTTGTTGGTCACACACATGAAGACATCGACGCCTCGTTTGGAAGATGGAGCATGAAGCTGCGAGAGAATGATCACCCAACCCTTCCTTCTCTCATGGAGTCATATATGAATATCGATGAGAATTCCGGGAAGATTATTCCCCACTTGATTGAAGAGGTACCTGATTTCAAGGCATTCGTCTTACCCTACATTGCCTCCGACGGCGACAGGTCTATCGGTCACACTAAAGGCCAGCAATTCAAATTCTCCATGCGGGATGGAGAACCTATAATGCAGTACAAGATTTTGTGCACAGAGGATACATGGAAGCCTGCGGAGGGAATTAAGCTGTGGGCTACGGATGCGGCATGAAAGCAAAGGATCCCACAGGGTGAGCCACAGGCTGCTATTCCAATCCCCATGCGAAACAAGGACGAGATTGTTAAGGGATTGTCAGGCTTTGTAATGTACTGGGAGTTGCTTGCAGCGCAAGACTTATCCAGAAGTTATTTGGAAAGGCATTCCTCATTGATTAACTATTGGAAGGGTGTGAGGGACGCCGTGGCGTTGCCTGCTGGTCCTAGGGCGTTGGTGCGACCTGTCCTTGCCAATGGATTTTGGCCTGCAAGCCGAGTCCACGAAGGTGTGAATGACATTTTTAATGGTAACGGGACCGTGAAGGAGGAGTTCGACGAGGACGAGCACTTTCTTGGCCCAGCTAGAGCTAGACCGCAACCTTCTTTTCGAGTTGCTCGAGATTGTGGAGAAGGATACATGTTGCTGCTACGTGCCGGCAACGACGGAGAGCACCCGAAACCAGTCTAGGTGGCTCTGGCCCTTTCAGATCCGAGGTTGTCCTCAACAAGTGAGCACTATCAGCATATTAATGTGCAGTCCCTCGTACCTGTGAAGAAAGATCGAGCTGTCCAGGATTTCTACCAGGGGTGGGATCTTAGTGGTAGAGCAGCATTGAAGTGGAAGGCTGATTCCCGTCAGCCACCATGCTGGGTTCACACCGACTCAATTTTGACAGCTTGGAAACCTAGAGCCAGAGCCCTGAACATCACGATCCTAGAAGTACAAGTACACGTTGCAAAAGGAAACCTGGAGCGTTGTACGGAGGACGATGAATCCTCCCACTCAGAGGATTCTGACTGAGTTTCAAGATAAGTTTGATTTTAAGGGGGTGGGTGATGGCTGAAGAACAAGGAGTCCTCTTATTATCACCAAACGGGCGGTGGAATTGAAATTCAAGTAAAGTAAAATATTGACTTAGTTCATAGTGTAACTCTTATGATAGTCCGGATAGTTTGGGGAATTCCATGGACTGAGGTGAGGTTATTAAGACTTATTGTGCCTACATAGAAGTCTGTATTCTCTGAGATTGTGCCTTAGATATTTCAAGTAAGGACATGTATTTCGTTTTCTTAATTAGCTGAGTGATCAAACATCGAATATATAATCGGACATGTATAATTCACCCAATATTGTCTTGTTAGATTGCGGTGAAAAGTTTAATGTAACGAAGTGACTATGGTGGTGCCTTATCCTTGATACAAGAGATCCCTGAAGGATGAATCGCACACGTGGAGTGGACATGGATTAAGGTGACCACCTTAATCTTGTGAACATGTTTAGAACGAGCCAGTAGCCGCAGAAATCCTAGAGCTTCCTTTGTATACCCTAATTTCAGTGGCACAAATGTGGTATCCCAAGGTGCAGACGTAGTAACTGTAATGAAATTTGTAGTTAGTAAGGTTTACCTCAGTAGTTTTCTCCTCATGCTTAAACGTGTGGACGTGAATTTGGTAAAGTTAATTCAATGCTCATGCGTTTGTACATTAAGTAGACTGGATTTGGTCATATTGAAGTCAATGAAATTGGAGACAATGTTCATCCCATATACGTTTTGAAGCCCAGAATTATATTTTCCTGTGTTTTGCAATTAGTTGTGAATGGGGGTATTGTTGTAAATAGTCTTCTCGGTACTCATAATAGCTTCAGGACGTGAAGGTAGAAACCGAATGTTTTTGTATAATATTGCTGAAACGTAATGTTCATCTTTAACTTTGATTGTAAGTGTTTGGCATTGATGCGCACATATATTTTTTATTTTCATACATGTTTTGTTCCCGGTATGTGTTTCCGAAAGATGCGGAGGTTAAAAGTCTATAGACTAGACCTGAAGCGGATTTGAGTTTACCGGGGCTTAGGTCTTTTCCCCTTGCTCAGTCCAGATTGAGGTGGTAACCTTAATTTAATACAATAGGGAAGTTGGTAGAGGTACGACATGTATTATGTTACTATACGCCCGAATACAGTACTGTATGACTGATTTCTGACGGACGAGGTACCATGAATACATCGCTGTCATACATAGAGGTGCTATTCTGAATAATATGAAGTCTAACTCTAAGATGATCAACTTAAATTTTTAGAATATTTTGATGACTATTAAAAGACTCATTGGGCTACATAGAAGTGCAATATAACATTGTCAAATGAGTACATTTAGAGTTCACTGCCTATACTTTTATGTCTTATTCGATGTCAAATGCTTTTCACTATTATTATTTAACTTACACAAATTAAGACGACCTTCTTAAATTTGTAAGTGCGGCCATACCACACTTCTTAATCAATGGTAGATGATACATCCTCTAACTTGTAAGTGTGGTAATAATTAATGAACTTAAGTAGATGTTACCTGTTCCGTTGTAGATAGACTATAACATTCATCGCTAATGTGGCGTATGAACTAGGTTCACAATAGTATATGACAGAAAAAATATATGTCCCTGTCGCCAAGCCATGAGCTCAAATCTGTTGGTTGGAACGAGAGTGTTCTATATAATCGGTCCGGGTTCGAAACCCATCAGACCCGTTCTGAGCGATTCTGTGGTACGTCATGGCTTGGCACTGCTGGGGAGAAATTCACAGGCAGGAAATGTTGTACCAACCAACAAGGCCCACCCGAAGCACCTGAGACAGAGCTTGAAGATGCAGTGACAAGATTCAATGGTGGTTGTTGCCACCACAAAAAAAATTGGCAGGGTTGCGGGGGACCGAGGATGGGATTGAGGTGCCGGAGAAGCATTCGAGGAGGCGGGGGGAGCACCTGCTCGGGTGTTTAGAGCGGCCGATTACATTCCCAGGGAGTGCAGGTATTTCGGTCTTTCATTGGAAGATCTTTTGTCCATCGGGTTTATTTTATTGCTCTTGAATGGTGTGTTCTATCTCCTGTACATGTTACATGTGCTGATCATGTGATCCATCGTGGGATCCCCTATTGTAAGTAGAATTGTTCATGTAGTTCTCGATGAGGATCTCCCGATGAGGATCTCCCGATGAGGGTCTGTGGGACCTTCCCGTTACGACTTCTCTCAGGAATCAACTGCTCGTAGTGATGAGCTTCGACACGGGCAGTCTGTGAAGCTTGTCGTTCCCCGTTTCGGAGATGTTGGAATCGGATCTGTTGTCGACGTTAATCCTTCTGGGCAATGGCTTGGGGTTTGCATTCCACCTGGCTCTTCAGAATTTATTCTTGTGTGCTGTCAGACATTTCCCCAGGAGCTCACACTAATAGTGCATAAGAAATTCTATTTGAAATTTATTACAGGAAAGACGGGAATACGGGATTGCGGCGGGTGGACAGATGCATTCAGTCGACGGTGACCGTAGGAGGAAGTACTTGACGCTGCATGGTTTGGAAGTTTGCGCAACTGCGTGGTATCTTATTCACGGAGTTCCAAAGTCAACTTGTCATAGCTATGTCCAAAGTACAACAAAGGGATTCTCTCAACAGCGCATGGAAACAAGGGCTACAAGCAACCGAGGATCGGAACAGTTCAAGTCATGGGTACTATTGCTGCTATTGTAGATGAGAATGTAGATCAGATGCCCCATCAAATGCGAGGAATTGCAAATGGACGAGTGGACACTCTGAAATATCTTCCAGCAGGCAACAACTGGAAGCGAGTGATGGCTGACGCCAATGAGGTACGAGTCTTTGCTTCGCGTGTCTTCTAGTGTCATTGCATCGGGAGATCTCCCGATAGATGTAACTTTCGTATTGACAGTCCGTTCTCTGTCTTATAGTATCGTTGCACTCTACCTACGTCATGCAATATAAAACCCTTTTTCCCGTCTTCGGTGATTTGTCTTAATTTGTCGTATAATACTTCGAGCTTGTTCGCTTGCGTGCGTCTCTTTCTTTGCCTCACCAGCCATTTGGACATTCCGGTGCTTTGCAAACAAATGTTTCATTAGGTCTGCCTACAGTGAGCCAGTCTACAATTGGTAGAATTAAAAGTTCACTCTTCAACAATATCGCAATCAAACCGGTCGGAAATTCTTTTGCGAAATGCTCGACATGTGACCAACTTCAAGAATTCATTCTAAAGTCAGCTAACGGAAGTCCAGAATATGTTGACTTCGTGAAGCAACGGGGCGAGCATCTTGCTCACCAAGCCTCTTGTTGTCGTCTGTATGGGGCATGGCGCGAAGAATCAAAGCGCAATCCCAGTGAGATTCTGTGCATTATTCATGACAAGATGGATACTGCAAAAACCGCCCTTCCCCGGATGTGTTTTACAACTAAGGCTACTCAAGGTTTGAGCCAACTTCCTATGAACGTCACTGGTATGGTTTCACATGGGCACGGGGATGGCGCCTATGCACATTACTGTCCTCAGTGTTGGCCAGGAGATTCTAACGCCACAATATCGTCGTTGGCAGACGTAGCTTGTACGTGAGCGGAGAGCGGAGAGCAGAGAGCGGTGAGCGTAGATTTGGAGAGCGGAGAGCACAGAGTGGGGGACAGAACCTAAAAATAGCACTTTTTTTTACTAAAAATAAAATATAAATTTGAAGATTCGAATATTTTCTATATATTTATAGAAAGTTACTAATTTTAGTAATTTAATTGACCCTATAACCGTGGACTAATTACAGTATTTTCATTGAATTTGTAGTTCGTTTTCCCTTTTCTTGGTGATTAATTTTTTAACGTGCACCAATTACTATGCTCCAGCTCCTTCTAACTAGTTCAGGCATACATTATTTCCCCTTATCCCCTCACATTTATATGCAAATTACTACTTAAAATGTATTGATATTGAAGCTCTTAAGGGGGATCAAGTAACATTTAATATCGTAACATTATCTTAACATTGCTAGAATTCATCCGCCATGGTCTACATGCCTTTCAACTTTCTTTTTATTTTTATTTTTTATGATTCTCTTGTATTTTTTATTAACTTACTTTATTCTATCTATCTTGTTAAAGGGGTCAAAAGCGTCCTTTCATTTAATTTTCTCTTTCATTTTACTTTGTCTTTTATTTTCTTAATCTCCTTCATATTATTTTCAACCTTATTATTTATTTTTGCTTTTGTTTACTTTTATTCTTTTAATTTCATTTTTTATAAATGTTTTTTTTTTTTCCTTTTATAATTTCATTATTTTTTTATTATTCTTTTATAATTTTAAATGCAAAATGACTTCTGCTCAACCCTCATCCTTTTCCATTCAGTTTAGAAGGATGACAACTTTTAAATGAATGAAAAGCCGATTTTCAAGGGCGCCAAGCATCTTCTTCAGGGATATTTAAGATAAGATTATGGAATGTTTCTTCCTCTTTTGTGTTGGTGTTTTGTGAAGCTCGATTCTGTAGTGACGGATAGCGGTTATGGAAGACGTCAAAGATATTGCTGTTTCACTTGCTGACGATGTTTGTCCATTTCAACCATATGTTGAGGTGGAGGACGAAGAAGAGGTGATGGCCAACAGCCAAGGGCGTCCTTTGACAACGGATGTTGAGCTACAATCGGATGTAAGAGCTGACCCTCCACGTTCAGAAAATTCGGATGATATCATAGTCGTGGAGGAGGACGCAGATGTGCCTTTGTAACCTCATGCATACTCCAAGGTTGGAAAGATCCCAAGGGGAACCTATCCGAGGGAATCAGTGAATCGGAGGCGGGGAGGTGGGCCATTGCTGAAACGTTCACACCAAGGACACTTGCCACGTGTGGGAACGAAAGTGAACGCGAATGTAGTTCGAAGAGTGGAACATCTAATAACAAGTATATGTTTGCTGTAATAAAGGGTACATGTCAGGGGATACAAGGTTTATAGTGCACTTGTTCAAGATAGAATGTTTTGAAATAGAATGCAGTCAATGTGAACGACAAAGCCTTTATAATGAAAAAGTCAATATAGCTTTCGTGTTGCGGACTTAGTACATGGGATATTACCAAAATCATTCACTACGTGATCAATGGCCATTGTGGAAATAGCAGTTCTAAAGTAGGAGGGCTACCTACTTCTTCGCCAACGGATGACGCAAGATTCCACTCTCTAGGAGTAGCTTGACCTCCTTGAAGCTGAAGGTAGGCGCATGGATGAAAAGCTCGGCTTTGGGATCACGGTTGTAGACCTTCAAGAGCATGTAATAAAGGTGCTTACAGTACGTGAACTGAGTCCTGCCTCGGAACGTGGTCATCGTCTTCTGGAATGCAAGGCAAGTGCAACTAGGGTAAGAACTGATGGTAATCTGGTACCGTGTGATGTGTGGAGCGACGCCCGAATCCCGCCCAATGATGCAACCATGGCCTGGCTCAGGTATAATGGTGACGGAACGGAGGCGCGCTTTTAGAGAGTCGGGGGAGCCCATGAATAGTCGTAGCGGTGAGCGTCTGCAGAGACTGGCACCGAGCTGAGATTTGCAGGGGGCGGGGCAGAGGAGAAGAGGCGTATTGGGGAGACCGGCTTCTTCGGCGGAAGTTGAAAGCCTGCTGCTTCGAGGGCAAGAATCTCAGTGAGTTTTAGGTTAGTACCTAGTTTCACTGGCCAGACCTCTGGAATGGAGGGGAATTCTTGGTCCTTTGAGTAGTGTGCTACCCACTTGCGCTTAGAGCCTTTCACGCAGCGCTCAATATCGTCGGAGTAGAAGAAGAACTCTGTCTTCTCAACTGTGTTCCTGCGATAGTTAGTCCAAAGCCAAGTGTAGGTCGGGGCATCTGTGCAATGGGGCCCCCTGACAATTCTCTCAGTGCACTTCTTTTTCGTTTGAGCTCTTTGGGCCCAGCAGCACTTCGCAGAAAGTTTGTGAAGTCTCGAAATGTGCCACTCCTTCACGTCGACCTTGCTTTCTTCAACCGCGTTGACATGGCGAATGACGCCCTTGTTTACAGGTGAAGGTAAAGGGGAATCAACTTCCTGGGCAGGAGATTGGGTACCTTCTTCCTCGGTGTCGTGTTCAAAGTCGTCTTCCACAATGACAGGCATCTGCACGTCTTGGGCCTCTTGGACGAGAGAACTTTGTCTTGTCCGGGCGATGAGACTCCTTCTCAGCTCCGATGGGAACGTCGGCTTTTCGCTTCTGTGAACCAAACTTTTCCGCTCCAGGCATGATAGGCTGACGGGTGCAGAACTCATCCGCTCCTAGCATATCGAGCATGGGGTCTTCGAGCAGTGTAGGATTTCCCCATTTCTTCGCGTTGTGTTCCGCCATCCGGAGCCTCAGTTCTTTCTTGGACGGTCCTGTTCCGCCGACGTCACCTTTGAGGAACTGGTAGTAGTTGACAACCTGTACAAAAGCCCGAACGAAATCGTCAAGGGTAGCAACGTAGAGGTCGTTTCCAGTGTTTCCTGAAGCTTGGAGCCACTTGTTATGAACTGTTTCTGCAAGGTTACAGGTCGGCATCTTTGAGAGTCCTTCTTCCGTGAATTTCAGTAGTTTAGACAGTAGGTGCCGTTAGATTCAGCGATTAGAGTTTTGTAGGTTAGGAATAGGAAACCAGTATCAAAAACATCGAAATAGAGTGCAGAAATCATACCGTTGTCATGAATCCCCCCCACTGGCGGAAGCAGTGGTGCTAGAATGAGAGCCACTGATCGAGTTTGATGAGTCCGCTCTCGCCAACAATCGCGGTAGATGCCCACCATGCTCGCAACGCGTGGTACAGAGTTTCCGCCTCTGCCATGCTGGTCGCATTCTTGTACTGAGTGCACATCTTCTTGTGCTGTTCCGAGAGTTCTTCGGGGAAGTGCTTCTGCGTATACGCCACCATGTTCTGTGTCCAATGGAACAAGCACGACCTCTCCTGGTCCTCCATTGGGTCCTCTTTGTTGCCATTGCCGTAAAGGATTCGCACTGCATTCCAATTCGCCTGTGCATTATCCGCCATGAACCCCTTGAAGTTTGGCGCTGCAACGCCATTGTTCTCCATGACCAAGTTCAGGTTTTTCCAGAAGACGAGCTGGGCCTCTGTGTCCTCGGACTGCATGTCGCAACTAGCGATTGTCATCACGCGGCAGTAGGTGGCGTCGTACACATGGCACGCCATCGTCGACCAGTCTTTGACACGTTTTACATGGTCGAACATGATTCATGCGTTCTCCAAATCTCCTTCAGCTTGCATTTGGCTGACCAAGTCGACCCCACTTCCCGGCCCGACCTCCGACATCTTGAAGAGGAAGACTTTGTCACGCATAGCTCCCTGACCAGGAAACTTATTTTCTTGAACATATGCCCTGAGACTGTTTCCACGGAGCTTGGTGATACCGTCCATGATTCCGTACCTTCTGTTTTTTTTGAAGGTTGCGACTTTGTTGCGGATGTTTAGAGACGCCATGTCTTTGCATCGATCCAGAACACAGACCAGCTCCTCCATCGTCAGCTTCCTCGGTGTTGCATCCTCAAGCTGTAGCAGGTAGCTCCCGATGAGGTGTTTGCTCGCCTCCAAGACAACGGCGCTCTTTGTTGCTTTGTTGTTCATCTCTACCTGCTCTTCTATTAAGCTACTTATCTCTGCTTTAGAGTCTCTGTAGTCTCCAACTTTCACTGGATGATTATGTGTTCCTATGTGAATACAAGCTCTAGTCTGATTCGCTTTGCCCACAACGTAATAAATCTTAGCCTTGCATGTAGCTACACATGATGGAGGTTCTTTACATACCTTGCACACTAGCGTGGAATCAGATAGAGGAGGCTGATCCATGACAAAAGCTTGCAGGGTACACCCTTCAAACTCAGTCTCGTTAACCTCGAAGATCTTGGGAACACGCTTCAGGAAGTCACACTCCTTGTTGCTGCAGCGCAGCCATCCGACGCAGGTGGAACTTCAAAAAGATAGTCTGAAGTCGTTTTTGATGTTTTTTGTGATGGTTTTGGTCCACAAGTGTCCGTCGTACCGTTTGTTAATTCCCTGCATTGACTTGGCGGCGAGCTTAGAGGATCCTGCAACAGCTGGGGGCAACTCAAAAAGAACCGGACCATCAAACTTTGCAGGCAAGTACTCTACTCTCTCGTGTCTAATAGTGGAATAGTCTATCTTTTTCAAAATGTTTTTTGACCCACGCGTCTTTGCAAGCTGTTGAAGGAGGGGGACAATGCTAACTGTGACCTGGGACAATGGAGGAGACACATTGGAAGGAGGAGCATCTGCGTGGACCTTGGGCACCAACTTGACGGGACTGACTTCGTCATCAGAGGAGAGAGTAATGACTGTCGGAGGCGGAGGTTTCTCTACGTCTGAAGTTTCAGTACCAGGCTCGACCTTGACCTTGACATCACGAGGTAAGGGAGTCTGAATTGTGCAAGTAGAAGAGCGACGGGGGGTGAGGATCTCAGTAGATGCAACCATCAGAGAATCAGTAAGACCATAGACTCTATAGGATCCAGGGAAAAGTCTCCACTGCAACATATTGTTCTCATCTCTCATGGAAAGTTGCCCGAAGGTGTGGGTAACCTCGGCAGTAACATCATCAAAGATCTCCTCCTCTATACTGATGGTATCCTCACGGAAATGGAATCTGAGACTCAGGCAAAGAGAGGACACTGTGCTAGACCATTGTCATCTACGCGAAACCTAAGGGGGATGCCCATGCCTTGGGCGTATAGACAGACCATCCCCATGTTCGCAGGCAACTCAGTGATTATAGGGGAAAAAAGGAGAAGAGTGAGTGTACTAGCCAAGCGGTATCGCGAGAGCAAAGTGAGAGGAATGATTCATCGGTATTGATCATTTTATTCCAGTTGGAATGTCCATGTGGACGTCTAGATAATCATTCATTCTGTTAGGTAACGAATGTATGATTAAAGAGAGACGGCACTAACTAATTAGAATGCAGCATTTTGCAGGCCCAAGAATATTAGGTAGGAGTTTCTTAGAACTACGCATTTAATATTTGAATCGTGGAACTGATTCTATTCGATGTGAAGTTTGGTGAGATTAGAGTGAGCCGTCAGTTGCTTCCATATTTAAGACAAGTATTCCACTGCTTAATTCAAATCCTTTATTATTTTGTGGGTTTGGTTTAATTGTTCTAATATAGATTGATCTCATCAGCTTTAATTCAAAATGCATTTATTTATAGTTTTTATTAATTTAAGTAGGTTAAGAATAAGGTAAGTATGTAGGGCTGAGTCGAAGGGGCTGAAGGTTTGGGATATATAAGAAGAAGGGAAGTTAGAAGGAGAGCTATATTGTGAGGAGAGTTTTCTCGTTAGTTAGACACATGAAGGAGAGTGGAGGGTCAGCTCCCTCCACTTTTGTCACTCCTAAGCCTAGAAGAAAAGCATATGGTACAGATTTTACGAATAGGAGAGCAAGGAAGAGGAGAGAATCACGTAGAAAGGCCAAGCGGAAAGGCAACCTCTTGAGTGCACCTCTGAAGGTTCAAGGAGCTAGGCTGCCTTTGGCAATTAATTTTTGTAGCATTCGTAAACTCGTTCTAGAGTCTACAGTGGAAATTGAAGAGGAGGTTTTAGACGTCACAGATGTCGACCATGGTGTAGTAAATATGGACAAAATAGATAATGGGATGACGGAAGATTTAGGAATTAATGGTTTAGAAACACCACAGTCTCCGCAGCCTTTGTTTGGGTTAAATGGGTCACTTCTAGAAGGGAGGGCTTTAGGATCCACGGAGGATCGTCTCTCTACTCAAGTAAGTTATTGACCTTAGTTGTATTTTTTGAACTTGTCTTGTTCAATTTTAAAGGTGATTGCGTCGATTCTTTCGTTATCGTCTTATAATTGTAACCGATGACCTTTACAGTGCTTTATGTCTTGCGAATTCTTAGACATATTTTAAACGTAGTTAAAACACAGTGAAAATGTGAATTCTCGTGCTTGATGTCTTGCAAATTCTTCCACATATTTTAAACCTAGTTTTCACAAAGTAAAATTTTGAATTTTCCTCCTCAGTGTTGTTAACTTTGTTCTTCTGAGGAAGTGGACTGAGGGAGGAGGTTCTAGGTTTGCTAAACAAAGTGGAGGACTGAAAGAAGAAGTGAGTGGAGAAGAAGCGAAAGAAGGTTCAAGTGTGTGGCAAGGAAGAGCTGCGAGAGCGAGGCGAGCAATTATGGAAGAAGGAGAGGCGGTAGATAGAGCTCTTGCAGCCCGTGGAGGTCCTTTAAAAGGTGGGCAAAGAGGCGTGGGGCGTAGTAAGCGTGGAGTTGGGCGCGGAGCAGGTCGGAAATCTAAGTTCCAGGGTTCGGGGAAGGAGGTTGGGAGGGGATGGCGAGGAGGTGCGAGCCTAGGAGGGCGTGGACGTGGGAGGGAACCACAGGGTGGGAGCTCTGCCGGGGAGATGGCCTTCCCTGCAGGGGAGATCGACGCTGGCGGGGTGCACTTCGAGGTGCCACGGGGGGAGGAGGACAACGAGCAGCAAGGGGAGTAGGAGGACAACGAGCAGCAAGGAGAGCAGGAGGACGACGAGCAACAAGGAGAGCAGGAGGATGACGAGCAGGAAGGAGAGGAGGAGGACGAAGACGGGCAAGGTGAGGAGGAGGACGACGAGAACACCGCCATCGAGGTGAGTACTCCTGAATGGAAACAATTGCATGGGGGGTTGGGGTTTAGGGTTTTGGATTTCGAGTGAGTTGATGGGTTGCGTGGATGTTGGGTTCTCAATAAGGGTTCTTGAGTTCTTCTCTTTGGGATTCGTGGTTGTGTCGTTGAGGATTTGCGGAGGCTACCCCTTCGGGGAGGGGCCGAGGATGCGCAGCATGATGTTTTTTATTTTTTTTTAACTTGTATTCAAATTCTGAAGCATTCGGCCTCGACAGTTGGTCGGGGCCATGGGCAATGCAAGCTTGCGGAGGCTCCTCCTTTGGGGAGGGGCCGACGATGCGCAGCATGATGCTCTTTTTCTTTTAACTTGTATTCAAATTCTGAAGCATTTGCCCCCGACAGTTGGTCGGGGCCATGGGCATGGCAAGCTTGCGGAGGCTCCCCCTTCGGGGAGGGGCCGAGGATGCACATCATGATGTTTTTTTTTTTTTTTTAATTTATGTTCATTTCTTGGTCGGGGCCATGGGCATTGCAAGCTTGGGATGTAGCTCTTTTACACTTGGTCATGGGCTAATCCGCATCTATTTGTTTATTATTTAGGAGTCTTCTCAGGATAATATGGGGAGCCAAGGTCAAGTACCAACTCTAGCAGAGACAGAGGTACTCTATGTAAACACCCTTATCTTTTGCATTCTGTCCTTGACAAGGATGAAGTAAGTAGTTTTATAGTGGAAAATAACCCATTCTCTTTTTTTTCTTCTATAGGTATATTCCAATTCTCCAGAGCTGTCTGTCAATTCCCCCATATCAGTTATCAATGTCTCCGACCTTTCAGATTCATTTGATCAGCACTATTATACTTGTCATGTAGCAGATTCTGTCGGTTTAGGTAGTGTATCTTTTGATGTTCATTCTCCACAGTACATGCCTACATCACCAGTTTACATGCCCACGTTCCCAGTCTATGAGCCTACTTCCCCTCGCTACATGCCCACCTCTCCTACGCAGGATTCACCTTCAATGTCTCCACCCTCTCCTTCATCGCCTAGTAGAGTGAGGCAGCCAGCCCATATTATGTTTGCCCTTCCGGCAATACTGCCATGCCTCGTCGAACAAACCAGGCGATTTTGGAGGAGGCGCCGTCATTGGAACTGTAGACAGTCTAAGGAGTATTATAGGCGTGCATCACGTAGATAGAGTCTTCACGCTTATATGATATTGAACTTGTTGTATTGGATTTATCATTATGAAATGATATTGTTATTCTCTATTTCATATTTCTCTATTTTGCAAGACTTTTTAAGTTGCGATTCCAACATTAATTTGCACACCATTTTGCAGGTTACTCAAACACAAGAAGCGTTGGTAAAACCATCTTGTCCAGTAGACTTGAAGACTGCTTTAGAAGGCGAATTGCAGCACCGCAAACAAAACAAGCTGGACTCAGTAGGCGTCATCAACAAAGTCAGGACCAAACCAGAAAGGAAGTCCCGCTTGATGGTGCCCCTGTGCAGGATGATCTCAATGGCCAAGGTTCGACTAGTGGGCGAAATGGGGGTACAGCACTTGGAGCGGGAGTTTGTAAAGGGGTATAGAGATGGGGACCGCCTCATGTACATTTCCATACACAACAATGAAGAGCAGACGAAGGATGTTACGGCGGAGACCATGGCTGGTTGGAGCCCTTTATGGAGGGCCGCAAGTGATCGTTTTGATGATGAGATCCGTGGAGACAAGGAGTGGATGCAATTCTCCAACAAGATGTTTTTTGTCTGGGAAGGTAACCACCGCCTCGCTGCATGGCTCCGACATATAAACAAGTACCATGCGGACGACCCAACATGGCACATCTCTGTGCATTGCATTGTACTAGACCCCCGCGGCCATGTGGGCGAGTTGCTTCACGCCATGCACGACATTAACTGGTAAGTATTTCCGTTCTTTTCCTTGTTTGTGCACACTCAAACTTTTGTGCTACTCCATTTTATTCCTCTAATATTCTACTTTGTTTTTCAGGTTGAATGAGAATGACCACGTCTAGAGTAATCTTCCAGCAAAGTTGTTTCGAATCCGCTCATTTGGGATGATGAAACTGGAGGATTTTAAAGACCTCCTTATCGTTGAAGAATATGATGCATGTCTGAAACACAAGCCACCTAATCCGTCGTGGTTTCCCTTGACAACCAAAATTTTTATAACATTTCTGTACCGTGTAAGTTTTACCAACTTCCTGTCTTTGCTTCTGCAACTTGGTTAATTTTTCAATATTCTGATAAATAATTTTGTTTCAACGACGGGAAATTGCAGTGGCCTTGGACGAAGCAGCGAGGGCCTACCTTGACAAGACACCAGAGGAGGAACAAACTGCAAATGCAGTTTGGGATGTCAAAACTGAGGCATCTGAAAGAATGGTCGAATCCATCAAGAATAAGGACTTTACCAAGTACTTGGCCATTGCAAATCCCAAGAATGGTGACGACTTCCTCAATGAGGTGACGCCCTTACTAATGCCATTTACAAAACTTCATATGTCAACGTTATTTTTTTATTTCTTAGTGTCTAAAATAATCACTCTTCATGCAGATCAATCGACATTTCAGTGACTTCTCGAAACCGGAGATGACCCTTGAGAAGCTACACAAAATTGTCCCAACAGCAGTCGAGGCCAAATACAAGGCTCGTTGGTTGAGGTGGTGGAACTCATCCCCAAATTCCAGACAATCTTACAGATTCCTTCCGCTCGAATTCAAGAAAACCGACCTCGACCCTTGGTTGAATAAGGCTTCATTCTAGGCTGGGGTATATTTTCGACATTTATTATTTAAATTACATGATGATTTTTTTTATTTTTTATAAATTCTACCTCGTCGTTAATATATTGTCTTCTTTATTATAGTTGGAGGAAGCTGTCATCAATGAAGTCGAGGACATATGCAAAGCGGAGAATCTCATCATCAATTGGAAGGATTTTCCTGATGTTCAGGAACCGGGGGCTTATGTGGAGAGTTCACGCATTCTTTTATGGGACAAGGCCTTCCCTACGTACCTCGCGAAGAAGGCAGAGAAGGTTTTTGACAAGAAGTCGAATTTCGCAAAATTTCCTGGAACAGCAGAGGTTGTCAAGCAAGTTACTTACCGGTATGTTACTTAACTTCATCTCAGTCATTTTCCATATAAAGGGCTCTTTATTATTCTCTGATACTAACCTTCTATAAAATGATTTTCTTAGGTACTTCAAGAGAGAGCTGGTTCCAAAGGGCGCCATCACTGTCCAACAGCTTCCTAAGTACTTTTTTGCTTGGACTGAGAGAAGCTCGGATCAGTGTATCTATTCTCCCCAGCAGTTGAAAATGTACAAAGCTCCCCACTTGGAAACTGGATGCTGGTATCTTGATTGTTTTCGCCGTTTCACAATTGACTCGGAGGTGGACATCAAGACTTTACACGATGCCGGTGAGGTGGTGGCCGAAGACACGGTGGATGGTACTGAAGATGACGAAGGCCTTCAAGACCAATCATCAGCTCCTGCACCCAAGAAAGGGAGAGGGCGACTGAAATCTTTGCGTTCGCATTCACAGGCATCACAACAAACCGGTGCGGCATCTTCCGCGCCAAAGCAGAAGGAACCAGAGCCCTCTCCAGGTAATGTCGTTACGAAGCCTTCTCCAACTTCATCCCCGGCTCCTTCCTCGATCAGTGCTTCAGAGATCACCAGAAGTCTCCTTGAGCAGAGGAAGGCCAAAAAATTTCCGCAAACTACCTCTTCAGCTGGAACTCCTCATTCCACACAGGTCTATGACATCAACTCCTCTGTGGACTCAATTTTGCTTCGACACAAGGAGCTCTCCGACAGAGGTGGCGATCACAAATGGAACAAGGCTCTAGACATCGTTAGAAAGGTATGATTTGTTTCTCAGTCCTTTCACTTCGATACGTACAATGCTGTAAATCTTATAGTGTCTAACTCTATTTCTAGTTTTCTCAAGTTTGGAGCAAGCCGCAAAAACGGAGTTCCGTCAAGATGCAAAGAGCAAAATCACGTGGGATTCGTCTTGATCATAGCCAACATTCCTGAGAATCTTCCGATCCCTACGATATCCAATCCCCCCTACGTCATTCCATCTTGGAACAAACGTGATAAGGAGTATTTGGAGGAACTCTTCGAATTTGCAAGACATTACTTGCAGTATGATGGTGCTCTTTGCATAATCCACAACAACGACCAAGACCTGGCTGCGCACATTTCTGAAGAGGCTAAGATTAATGCCTTTGTGCAGCACCGAGACTGGTGGGGCTTCAACGTACTTGGCTTGGCTCACCCTACGATCCCTGGCTCCTTGGTATGTACATCATAATCATTCCTTGTCTTCGCATTCTGCTAAACTTTCTTATTATTTACACTCACATATTTTGGTGCGTCTCGCTTCTGGGTGCGCGTCTTCATCCGTGGTGGTCATCCTCCATCCAAGTTCTCTTTTCAAACGAATAAATTCGATGTTGTATACGACGACCTCCACATAACCTAAGTGATGCCATTCTCAACTTCACCGACGTGGAATTGCAGCACATGAATGGGGAGGTGCCGTGGAGAGGGCCAAGGGAGAAAGCCCTTGAGATGACGCAGGGCATAATTGAGGAAATGTCCAAGCCCGGTGACATAGTCTTCGAGTAGATGGCAGGAACAGGTAACCCTTCATTAACATTTTGTGCATTTCCATCCCCTTTTTTTATCCACAGGTGCTCACTTCTTTCTTGTGCTACGTGTTTCAGGTGCCTCCATCAAGGCTTGCCTGAGTATTGGTCGTCATATTATAGCTTGTCAGGAGGACGAAGGCATATTCAACGCCCTTCTCAAACCGTATATGGCTATGTCATCCGCCATGGGCCCTCCAAAACATCCTAGACCGGTAGCAGTTGAAGATGCACCTCCAATAAGAGCAAAACGAGATAAATATTGTAAGTTCTTTACATTTTCTTACTTCAGGGCTAGTTCTCTCTGCTTCTTTACTGATTCCATCTTCACCCACTTATTCTTACCACTCTCGATTTTCTCTCGCAGAGTAGTTGCGGCAACACCGCCACGTCGGCCAAGACCCGTGTCCATTCCATCGTGGCGTCATCATTCCAGTCCGATTCAGCCTTATATACTCCGGATTATGCAGGGGGCTTAGCACAAGCACTCCAATCTGGAGCCCTTATATATGTTCCTAGTCGGCCAACTACTTTTGATCCTAGGGCCCTTGTATTTGTCGATGAAGAGGCTGTAGAAGGAGATTCAGAGTCATCGGGTTCTGAGAGTGGAAGTAGCGATTGTAGCATGTTCTCAGTTTGAAAGAGGCCTCGGTCTATCATTGTTTTCATTTGATTTGATTTGATTTCAGTGGAGTTGATTGCATAATCCTTCGTCTACTCTACTGCAAACACCTTAAACTACTTATGATTCTCATTTCCAGTTCGTATCCGTGTATGTAAAGGATGAAATGTTACAACTAAAATGGTCAAAATATATATAATGCTGTAATAATTTTCTTAATCATTCAAAATCTCACATTTCTATAGCCATGCTACCTATTCTTGGGAGAGATCCACATACCATCTTTCGGAGAAATTTTCTTTCCTTCCAGCACATCTAAGACTTGATTCCCATTGGCCCATAGCAATGACCTCAACTGATCTAACTCAACGCAACTAAGTTCTCAAAGGGACGCTGTCTCTAACCTCTCGTTGTAAATTGGATTTGCAAGTTTCCAAGAACTCCTAAAAACACTCCAGTTGATGTTGAACCGATTAACTTCGTATTCGTCCTTCGGACTCCAATGGCGACCCTCGTACGAAAAGTAATCCCACCTCGCTAGCCGAAGGTATGCGTATTCTGGACTGCTGTCAATCTCACGCTTCCAACTCTTTGACACAGCACGAGCGTTCTTGACGTCTTCAAACGTGATTACCGTCGAAGGAGTCCAACCCTGCCTTGCACTACTACCCATATGATCCCAGGGATTAGGCCCATCCGCCATCCGCTTAAGCAAATCCTGTAAAACCGTTTCACAGGCAACGACCTCAAATGAATCGCCTATACCTTCAAAGAATTCCCTAGCAAGTACACGCTTAAGTTCTACAGAAATCATTGGGCTAATACAACTTCAAGGACCTCTGCTAAGGTTTATATAGATCGTTGCTTGACACTTAAGCTAGGAATGGTCTTATCTAAAGACGGAGAATTCTTTGACCAAGACATGTAGTCTGACTTGGTATACATCTTGGTTTCAGCAACTCCATTATTGTACATGAACTCTGAAATATTCCACGAAGTTTTAAGACCAATTCTTCTTGCTAGTTTCCAGTATTTTTTCCTTTATAATTATGTACATTATCTATTCAATCTTTATTGTTGTGATTTAAAAACATCATGCAGGAATAGTCGTATCTAGATCCAATAAGGGACCAAATCTAAAGGATTGTATACATGACGTCATCATGACATCACTCCTCATTTGTACCTCAGTAAACAAACTTATGAAATTCTTACCAGAGATAACCCTTAATTCCACAGAATTATATTCCTTTACTAAAATAAGTAACAAACTCATGCCTTATTTTAGTAACATTCCACGGTTATAGGGTCTACTTTGCTTTTGAAAATTTGGCTTATTGTCAATATTGTGCTCTCCATTCTGTCCTCTCCGCTCTCCGCTCTCCGCTGTCCGCTCACATACGAACTTTCCCCAACGATGTTGGAGACGGCACTGTTTCTATTGGCATGGGAGACATTGGCAGCGATGAATTCCAAGAGCCAATTATGTTGGATGGAATTCCGGAAGATCTTTAACAACAAATGTATGCTGTGGCGCCCATGCTTAAAGGCCGTGAAGGTGTCTATGACGAGCGATTCTTTACCCTTGTTTGTCGACTTTGTAACCGTGGTGTTGAGGTAGACCAAGTCCAGATGGTGGCAGTTGTTTCTAACGCCGAAATTCTTACAAAGTGGTCGCCTTCAACAGACAAGTACAGGTTTGCAATTGACAACTGTGTTGACCAGGACCAAGCAGCACAGTTCTGTGAGCACTACAGGCTTGTCTATGGAGGCCACCCGACCAACAATTCCTTTTCTATGAGGTTTTTACGGCTTGCTATGCGTCATTTGTGCACAATGTCAAGGTTGATTGGGTGGCAGAGGCTGTGAAGAGGTACAAAATTCGAATGTCCACTAAGTCCCTAAACCGCCACAAATTGGGCCCTGTGGCGATGCGGGAGCAACTGGCCTCCTTGTGCGCCGTTGTTGCTGCCAACAAAGTGGCAACAGGATTCAAGAAAAGCTCCCCTAAACACCCTAAATGGCCTAAGTTGCAGAGAGATCTGGCTATACGCGATGTAGAGACAGCCTTGAGAGATAGTTACAAGCTTCAGGAAGAAGCAATGGCTGTCCAAGACGATCTGCTGCAGACTGTGATTAAGTTAAAACAAGGACTTCTCTCCAACGGCAAACAGATGAGTGCGATTCAAGAGGAGTATAATGAAGCTTATGCAGTGGCAAATGAGCTGAAACTAAGAGGTACCAACCAGCTGTCCGCTCAGAAGTGGCGTGAGGGAAAGGATTTATTGGAGAAGATGATTGAAATGTCAGATTCGCAACAGAAGATGGAGGATTCCATACTAGAGATTGAGACTAGCAAGTTGCCAGAGGCTGCCAATGCAGTTGAGCGAGCAGCTCGTGCCATTGCTGCCAACAAGGAGAAGTTGCTGAACCTTCACAATTTCACCTTGATGCTGCAAACAAGAGCTCTATTCCAGTATCCAACAGGGACGTCATTGCCTGAGTTGCCAACAGAGTCAAAGTTCAGACGGTGCGCAGGATGTGGAAAACATGGATTTGTAGCGTGTGCTATTGTTGTCGGTTCTTGTGGGTGTGGATTTCATCCAACGTGCATTGCAGTGTTGCTACAGTTCAAGCGGCCCACTTGTCCACGCTGTTGTACGTCCTTCACTGGGGCTTGGATGGCTCAGTTTGGGCTCCCTCTTACAGCAGAGATGGAGGAGGATGTCTCCACGTGAAGAAGAGTTTGGAGGCAACAGCTGGTGGAAGTTCAAGTTCGTGTAAGTCACACTTACTACTCCTTGGTATGCCATGTAGAGTATTTGCATTCTTTGTAGAAATGGCGGCTACTTGCAATTATTGGCTAACAGTTTTGTTTTCTCACTGGTACAAGGAAAGGGGACGCATTTCAAAAGGAGTTGGATCTGAAGACTTCAGAACTCCAGCAGTTTGCATCTGCACTAGAGGAGAAGAAGGTAGCTCACACTCGTTTGCAAGCTCAAATTTTGGCGTTGGAAACAGAGGATGAGCGGCTGAATTCCATGAAGGATGATATGCGGAAAAGGAGCAGATAGTTCGCTACAGCCGGAGAGCTTAAAGAGAAGGCGGGTGTAGACAAGGAGCGACGGGAGATCAGCAAAGCGATTGCTGCCAACATCGCCACGTTGGAGGCAGCCCAAGAGGAAGCAGTGAAGCTGGCATCAATCATAGAGCGCGACAGTTCAGCCATCCTATGTTCCCAAGAGCAGCTTCGCCAACTTGAATCAAAACGTGGACAGTAGAATGAAGCCAGGGACCCTAGAAATGAAGCACCAAACAATCAATTTTTCTTTATGTAACTGTCTATACCTATTGTATGCTAGGACAGTCTACCAATGTTTCAGTAGTTTTGTGTTTGGTACACTTGCTATGATCTTGGCCCTTGGGTGTTTCTTTACCTCTGACTGATGTAGGGTTTTCAGAGACTCTTCAATATTTTAGCACCGTTCTCGGATTTGGTACATATCATGGTCACATTTTACTTTGAACGTAGATGTCTTGCTTGAATTTCATGCTTGTTTCTGAAGCAATCTTGCAATTGAAAAAGCAAGCATGGTTTGAATTCACCTCCTGATCATTCTTTTCAGTCATCGGCTTTATCACGTAGTTGTCATTTTTGTTTCGAAGTGCTCATACTGTTGAGAATTCAATGGTTCTTCATGTTATCTTGAATTTGAAATTACTATGTGTAGAATTTTGGAGGTTTAATCTAAACGTGGATGAATTGTAATGATGGACTCATGAGGAAGTATATATTGAATACACTTGTGATAAATCGTAGAGGATGTAGATGCAGAATTTATGTACATTAGCATGCTAAGGCACAAAATAAATGTTTGAAACTATTTGAAGAAAATTAGAAAATTTTGAAGTCAGACGAGTCTGGAAAAATACAGAATCAGTTTGTAGGATACTCATCACTTTAAATTTCAAGTCCAACATGAATTTCAAACATGAATTTCACAACAACCTCCTGTGCGGTAATTAATCTAAATAAATTGTTTTCCCCATGACATTTCACTAAATCCAAGAGTCCCTCGATAGTTCAACTTACCGGAGTTCCCAACAGTACTAATTCTAAAATATCTCTCTAAAAGATCTCAATGCCAAAATTCACCAGCCACATATGAAATTTTGCCAAAATATCACTCAGCCACATATGAAATTTTGTTTAGCCACATCCCTTTTTGTAGCCTCAGTCAAGCCCAACACATTCAAACGCAATTTTGCTTCATTAGAATACTTGGGTAATCATTGTTGGTGATATATTGGATTAAGGGGGTGGATCAATGACCAGAAAAAACATAACAGACTAATTCAAGACTGATGAAGGTCGATGGAAACAAAGGCAGACTAATTCAAGGCGGTGGAAACAAAGGCAAACTGATTTAAAGGCGGTGGAAACAAAGGCTTACACCAAAGTATACTATTGTTCTTTACAAGCCGTAAGAGGGGTTGAAAGTCAAGGAGAACGGTAAATGTCATGTAGCGGTGGCGGGGCCCGTGTCTCGCGAGCCCACGTGGACGGCCTGGGTGCTGGAACTTTTTTCCCGCGATCGCGAGGCGCAGTTATTTTTTCGTGCGTCACGGCACACTATACCGCCCTCCGCCCGAGACACTTGTTGATCGTGTGACACTTCTCCGTGTGACACTGCCACGCTGGCACTTCCCCCAAAACTGCCCAGTGTAATAAAAAAAAAGCTGACGTCGTCGTGACGTCACTTTCGGGAGCTTCTTCTTTGCATTCACATTGTCGTTTAGGGTTTCCTGTTGCAGTGTTTCGGATTGCTTGGGCTCCTAGGTTTGTCTCGCAATGTCGGGCACACATCATCTCCTGCACTTCGGTTTTCTTAGCATACGGTTTAGGCTAAGCGTATTCTGTAGTTGGTTATCCTGTATCTTGCAGATTTATGGCAGTCGTTGTGTTTAGGAGTCCAATGTATCACATCTGGGGTGCACTCGATTGCATAATTAAATGCGATATGACAACAAAGTGGACCTGCTAATCAACACCTCCCTTTGAGCGCGCCGGCGACCTCTTGAAGGGGAGGCAACGTCGTTGGCGCTTCAGTTTTTCAGGCTCTGGTAAGATTTCTCCTCCTCTGAATTAGGTCCTCGTTTATGCCGTGCTTGTATTGCGTTTCAATTGTCGAGAGAATGGAAGGTCAACTTGGCGAGGGTTCTAACATAAGAGTGATCAGAAGGAGCGACGCGGAGGTACCCGCGACAGCTGAATTCCAATACTGGAGCATTCCGAGGTAAGCATCTACAATTTTTTTTTCCCTGCAAGTGTAAATGCTTGGGGTGAATGTGTTTGTCGTAGTTTCTCTTTGATTGCGGTTACGTTGCGGTTCTGAATTCTGTTGTTGCATACCCACTTTTCTTCCGGTTTTTGTTGTGGTGAATATGCTCCATTGCGCAGTACTCCTTGACACAAGGTGGGTTCTAAAGGGTTTCCTCTACTTCTCAGTTTGGATCATTTCTTTGCGGAGTATACAGCACTGTGGACTGTCTTCGATTTCTCAATGGTTCTCGGGTCGTCTAGTTGTTTTTAGGGTTCACAGTTTCGGGTGTTTTCTACTCTGTTTCTGAGCGTCCCTATCAAAATCCCGGTGTTCGTTGATGAATATCATATACTGTCGTATTGGTTGTTGTCTGTCTTTTTCTAGGGATCAGGTTACGTTTGGAGAGGAGGATTGGTATTTCCGAATTGTTTCTTGTGGCAGAGGTTGCGGCTCTGTTATAGGGTGGAGGAACAGCTTCCGGTTCATTACTTGGAGAGACTGTCGCTGCGTCAAGTGCGGTGCAGACTGTAAGCTTTACAAACCATAGGAAAAGGCGCCTGAACCCGTGACACTACGGGTTGTTCTGTACGGGACTTCCTATAATGTCACGTACTCAAGCGAGGACCGCGTGGCAGAACTGACTACGGAGTTTGCGACAATGTGCAAGGGGGTGGTGAAACGGCATCAAAATTGGAAATACTTTGTATGTATTCACTGTGGTTAGAATTAGTTCTCTAATAAAATGATGCTTAACCGTCATCGCTTCATTGAAGGTTGTCCTCAGGCAAAGTAACCGGATGGGAGACCAGAGCTACTACTCCCGTACCCAGACTTTAAGAAAGGTGACGGGAAGAAGGTGGAGATCCTAAGTAAGAAGAAAGGAGGGATTGTTGGAGGTGCATCAGGGGTCACTGTGCAGTCTATGACACTGGGGGTGGTGACGCTGGAGGGACGTCGAAGTACGAGGCTGCCAACTTTGGGGTTGAAGAAGAAGGGGATCAGGGTTAATGTACGCTAGACGTAGTGCAGTTTTGGCAAAACAATCGTGTACTGTTGGGACCTAGAAGTACAAATATGTACTTCTTGTACACTATCACTGTTGATCCTAGCCGTTCATCGGATTTCTCGGTAGCTGGGTTTCAGGATTAAGTTCAGCCAATGGAAGGAAGCCAAAACTAACACAAGTGGATTTGTCGTGATCTGGGAAGCCCGTGTTCCAGCTCGACGGAAGTTGGCGCCGGCTAAATTTAAAGACTGTGGCTTGGCGGGAGGGGAGTTTGAGCCTTGGTAATGGGATCAGATTTGAATGGGGTTGTAAGCATCCTAGATTTTCCATACCAGGTGTCACTGTACTGTTATCCTACACAATCATCCCCCGCATATAATGTATTCTCATCCTACTTCTAAAAACAATGGATTCAATAAACATCTTAGAGCTATGGATAAGTGACACCTTCACCAATTTTCTAAAATGAATTTGGGATGAAAAATATTTTAGTAGAGTGATTGGATTTTAAAAGTATTATGGAGATAAGAATTGATATAAATTAAATTAGAGTAATATAATGTAATGTAAATGAATTTTGAAAAGGAATTTGGGGATCAATATGGACATTCTATTGTGATATTTAGTAATGTAGTGAATGTCTTAGTTATTAGTGATAGAGGAAAAGGCATTCTAAAGAATTATATGAAGCAATTTTAATATTCTATATTTGTATTAAAATTCTATATTTGTATAAATGGTTATTTTCTATACGTGAGGTACATATGACAAAAAGAGTTTTCTTTTCCGATCAAAAATTAAGTGCATGATTAATTGAATTATTCTATTGTTTATACTTTATGCTAAAAAAATGCATTTAAAAAAACTATATTCATTAGTATGAAAAAAAACTATATTCATCAAACTATATTTATCAATGTTCATCTAGATAAGGGGTTGGAAATAAATAAAAATAAAAATAAAAATAAAAAATAAAAATAAAACTAACAAAATCAAATACATAGGGGGTAGATTTTTTTTTAAAAAGCAAAAAAATAAATGGAAAAAGCTATCAAAATGAAATACATAGGGGGTTGAATTGTAAATAAATAAATAAATAAATAAATAAATAAATAAATAAATAAATAAATAAATAAATAAATAAATAAATAAATAAATAAATAAATAAATAAATAAATAAATAAATAAATAAATAAATAAATAAATAAATAAATAAATAAATAAATAAATAAATAAATAAATAAATAAATAAATAAATAAATAAATAAATAAATAAATAAATAAAAAACCCGAGTAAGCTATCAAAGTCAAATGCGAAAGGAGTTGAAAAGAAATGAAGAATTAAAATAAGATAAATTAAGTTGAATTTGAAAACAAGCTATCAAAAGCAAATACATAAGGGGTTGAATTAAAAAAAACAATAAAAAAATACAAATACAAATACAAATAGGGAAAGCCATTAAAATCAAGTACATAAGGGGTTGGAAATTAATTTTAATATGATTAAAAGAATAAGCTATCAAAATCAAATACATAAGGGGTTGAATTAAAAAAAACAATAAAAAAATACAAATACAAATACAAATAGGGAAAGCCATTAAAATCAAGTACATAAGGGGTTGGAAATTAATTTTAATATGATTAAAAGAATAAGCTATCAAAATCAAATACATGAGGAGTTGAATAAAAAAATAAAAAAATAAAAATGCTGCCCCACCTTGGTGTCTTTTTTTCCAATGAATAATGATACCTTTGGATTTTTTGAAAATAAAGTAGACATGGTTAACATGTATCATTTAGAAGTAAGGAAGTTATAGTATTTTAAGAAATTAAATAAGTGATTTAGAATGTCAACTTTGGGCATTAAAAAATGAGGCAACGAAATATTTGACCCTTCGTGCTATAATTAAATGTATATACAACATTAAAAATTTTATATGGTACAAATTGTTTGGATATAATTTAGATAAGTTATTTGTAGTTTTATGTGGAAGGTTTTGCCACATTTACATTTTAAAAAAAGGTGACTTTGACAAAGGTTTAGCCAATTTTATTGCACTCTACAAAATTTACTTTGAAGTATCTTTAGGCAAGGAAATTTCCTCACTGAACATCTAGTTTTCTTCCATTCTAAAGAACTCTTTATTAATCTTTCCTTTCTTTCAATTTTTTTTTTTAAATTTTGTTTTCCTCATCTTCTATCATTAACAATATTTTAGTTTATTTCCCTTTTGTTCACTCATCTTTATTTTATTAACTTTTTATTTATTTTTTCTTCTCTTTTATTATTACTTATTTATTTCTTTTCAAATTTATTTTTCGTCGGTTCCCTCTTCTCATTATTTAGTTATTTATTTTTCTCTTTTTTTTTTTGGACAAAGGATGCTATGAATCATTGATGAATTTGGGGGTCAAATTGAAAGAACATTCTAAGGTACTTTACTTACATGTCAAATTCAAAGAACATTCTAAGGTACTTTACTTACATGTCAAGATGGCGCTAAGGGAAGGACAGAACTTTGGGACTGATGTGGACGCCTTAATACCGCACCCAGGGTTTAAGAATTGGTGATCGGAGGTTACCATCCGGGTTCATCATGGACGCAACCGGTGATCACCAGTAAGCAGGGACCCTTAGAGTATTGGTGACTGGTGACCGCAGGTAACCTTCGTCTCGCACCTCGCCTCGTCTCGCACCTCGCCTCAGAGTCTCGAGGGTTTTGCTAGCACTAGGAAGCTTGGTGTGTGAGCGGGGAGGCTTGGTGTGTGGGCGGGGAGGCTTGGTGTGTGGGCGGAGAAGCTCGGTGTAGGGGGAGGGGAGAGATGTGTGGGGCAAGGGGGATTAATTGTGATTTTTGGAGCCATTCCGTTGCCCAAGAGCTGTAGCATTGCTCTTGATCAGTTCGGGTTTCTAGCTGTGGGCCAGGAGTGTGCACCAAGATAAGGGGGCAGCATGGATCGATCCATGAGCGGGAGGTCTGGCAGCATTGCGAGTGCTCGTGCCGGGAGAAGCGATTTGGTGAGGGCGAGAGGGAGGCAGGGCGAGTGCAGCGACGAAGATGGCGAGTTGCGGTCCGCGCGCAAGAAGGCGAGGTCGGGGGTGAAAGGAGGCGGAGCAGGCGACAGCTTCAAGGACAATGTAGCGCCGAAGAAGGGAGCAGCATTGGCTGAGGAGCCCTATGAGAGAGAAGGAGGAGCTACTGCAAGGGGCGAAGGAGGGGGAGCTCTTCATGAAGTCGGAGGAGCTGCAAAGGGTAGCGCGAAGAAGAGGGGGAAGTCCGTGGGGAGGTCTGAACAAGCTATCAACAGCGTAGAAGATGTAGACGAGGAGATTGCAAGGTTGAAGAAGCCACCCAGTGAGCTGAAGAGACGGGATTTTGAGGACAAATTTGGGCTCCAGAACGAAGGGGAAAATCCGCATCACTTTCGGAGGGGTACTGTTCCCGCTGATTCCTTGCGGAAATTGTTTGGAAAGCCGTATGGAGATGGTGGGCGCAGCGGCTTTTACTGGCAGGATTGTGACAAGGTTGAGGTCGTTGATAGAGTTAAGTACCTGCATCCGATTCTCTACCAACATGGAGAAGGGGAGACCCCCAACCTCATCACGGTGCGGTTTACTGAGGGGGTAACTCTTGAGTATGAGGAGGGTGGGGGCCGCGTCAATTGGTGCGCATTTGGAGAAGAGACAAACAAGGGACAGAGAAGTCGCTATCAACTGGATCGGATCAAGCTGGATGAGCTCCGCAAGAAGATCGCAGAGTCTAGGACCGTGGAGGGGAAGGGAAGGATTGACGTGCGAGGGAATGAATGGCAGGGAATCAAGGTCGAGGGCGGTTTCAAGGTGAAGATGGAGCAGGGCAGCGATGGAAGGGAGCAGGGTTGACGGAAGGTGGGGGAGGGAGCAGGGTCTGAGGGAACAGTGCGGAGTGGAGGAAAGCTTCGCTATGGTGAGGGGGATGGTGGGCTTGAGTCCGCAAGGGAGTCGGGGATATGTTTGCACTCAGAAATTACAATGTGTACATAAACTGCGATGGAAGAGTTAAGGGTTGAATTGGGGTCATGGAGAGTATGTGTCCACGAGATGTCTTAGTGTACTAGCCTAGAAGAAAGTACATTCCAAGGATGTACTTTGATGTGATCCACAGATTAGTGTACATTGCAAAGTACGTTTCGGTTTAAAGTAGGTATTGCAATTTTCTCTTTGTACAGAGTGTTTAGTATTCAGGTACATGCAACCAACTACAGCAAGTACTTCGTGTACTCTAGATCCAAAGTCTGGGCTGAAAATGTACTAACTTCCCTTGTACGCAGTGAGCACTGTTCTTGACGGAGCTACAACAAGTATTTTTTGTCTTCTATCCACTTTGTACTAAAAGTCGTCTAGGTTAGTCACTAATCCAGTAGGGTATAGGGAGTACAGTAAATACTCCGGCTTAGTACAGAAGCACCATTAGTGTAGTTCTTATAGGTAGACATAGTACTAGTTCATTAGTACATCCTAGAGTGCTTGTGTATTTTAGTATTTGGTTACAACTTCTACAAAGTCTAATGTTGTGTGTTATGGCAGGCTCGAGCTTGAGGTTTGCACCACCTCCTTTGAAGTTGAGCAACTCAAGCCGCGGCGTGGAGGCAGAGACAAGTCAGGCAAATTGGTCAAGAAGGGAAGGTGAGGGATACAGGGAGGCATCGCCTTTGATGGCAAAGGCAGCGCGGCCTCAAGAGAGGCGAGAAAGAAGTGAAGTGAAGCCGGTTGAGGGAATGGTGATGGAGGCCTTGACGGGTGGGAATCCTTTGAAGAGATCAAAACAAGATTTGGAGTCTGGGGAAGATTCTTCGGAGGATGAAGAAGAGATAAAGATGTCAAGAGATCATTCTAGCTCTGGCACTACGATTTTAGGTACCAACGACTATGACGACGCAGATTCCGAGGAGGCAACGGGGGATGGTGAGGATGGAGGTTGTGACGATGGTGATCAAACTGAGCAACCCGTCTTGGTAGCCAGCCCAGCCAAGCCTAGAGACAATCTCACAGCACCATCTCCACTGGATGGCATTGAGTGTTTCAGGGTTGTCCAGACCGGGGGTGGAGCGGGAGGAGGCGTACAGATACTGGTAGGAGACGGCGAGCTAGCGGGAGGAGATGATATATTGGCAAGAGGAGGGGGCAGCAGCCAAGGGGAAGGAGGGGGGAGCAGGCCAGCAGGAGGTGGGGGCAGCATGCAAGGGGAAGGAGGGGGCAGCAGGCCAGCAGGAGGAGGGGGAAGGAGCCCAGTGGGAGGAGGCGGCAGCACCCCAACGGGAGGAGGGGGCAGCACCCGAGCGGGAGGAAGGGGCAGCACCCCAGCGGGTGGAGTTGACAGCAGCCCAGCGGGAGGAGGGGGCAGCACCCCAGCGGGTGGAATTGGCAGCACCCCAACGGAAGTAACCAGGTGTTTCTCGGTAGGGGGAGGCAGCCTACTGGAATTAGTGATGGAGGCCTCGGGAGCGGGCCATAGTCTAGCGCATCAGAGGGATAATGAGAAGGGGGTTCAGGGGAAGTTGCAGGTAGAAGAGGGGGAGAAGGGCAAGGAGAGGAAGTCATCACCGCAGGCTCTAAAGAGCATCCCAGCGAAACCAGGATCCCAATGCTAGCCAGGACGCAAAGCAAAGGGGGGGAAGGAAGGGGAGCCCGCGGCAAAGGGAGCGCAGCCGGCTGTGAAAGGAGGAGAGCCATGCGAGAAGGAAGGGGAGCCAGCCACAAAGAGAGGATCTCCCATAGCAAAGCAAGGAGAGCCAGAGTCAAAGGAAGTGGAGCCCGCAGCAGTAGAAGAAGGAGAGCCTGCTAGAAAGGAGGGGGAATTCGCATTGAAGGGGACGAAATCGGCAGTGGAGAGTCCTAGGTCTCCTTTCAAGCTAAGGGCAAAGAGGGCGCGCGGTCCAAGCGTGTCCGATGACACAACACCAGGGGATCTTACTGCACCAGAGAACATGTACTCGGCTCAGAAGACAACCTATAAGGAGCTTACAGAGATTGCCGGAGGAGGGGGCAGCAGCCCAATCGTTGTAGAGGGACAAGTGCGGACTAGAGCACGCACTGCAAAGGAGGCCCAGCCAACATCAGAAGAATCTCCTTCTTCGACCAAGGTTAAGACTAAACGGGGGGAGAAGGTGAAGGGTGATAAGGTAGGTGGCGTTCTCTTACTAAAGAGATGGAGAGGTGCCACATAGAATGAGGGTTAGAGTGTGGACTGTCGTTACAGTTCATTTTTTTTGTTATTTTTGGTTTTTGTTATCAAGCAGTTTAGCTGCACCAGTATGCTTGGATAAATTGGCAGTGCAGGTACTTCCATGTATCATACCTCATCTATGAGGCCCCTCTAACGAGAACTGTTCACGGCTGAGATTTTCTGTTTATCCATTGGCATTGATGTTAT
Source organism: Ceratodon purpureus (assembly GCA_014871385.1). Taxonomy (NCBI): domain Eukaryota; kingdom Viridiplantae; phylum Streptophyta; class Bryopsida; order Pseudoditrichales; family Ditrichaceae; genus Ceratodon; species Ceratodon purpureus. Next base: position 20,600,419 of record CM026426.1, on the reverse strand, counting down.
TTTTTATAAGTTTTTTCCTTGATGAATTATTTGATGTTTTTAGTTCTTGAATAACTGTGCAGTAGGTAGTTGGTTGCTCCGATGTTGGATATTTTCTTGCACTTCGTTTTTTTCGCATCATGACTTGGGGAAGGTGGTCTGGTGGGATGTGATTCAACCAGGCCGACAGTTGGTATGATCCTGAAGATCTGTCTAATGGGCTCGAGAGGGTGCCTATCCTTGTTGGTCAGTCTGATATTGCTATGCGTTATTTTGAGTATGTGAACTCTAGTGTGGTCTATGACCAGGCCCGGGTACCTACCATCCTAGAGAGTTTCCGCCCCGGGGACTACCACTTGTGTTCCTCGGAATGTCTCCGTGGGAGTGGTACGTGTGCATGCCAAGAGCAGTCCCTAGGTAGAGTCGGCTACAGTGATGGAGGACTTATAGAGGACATCGCTCTTGATCGGTTCAACACCGGCGATGCTAACTACTGTAAGAAGGGTTCAATGTGTCTAAATGGAAATGAAGTTTGTGAGGGTCATGTGCCTCGCCCATTTGTTTAGGAGTGCAATGTTAAGTGTAGGTGTCGTGGTGATTGTGGGAATCGTGTTGTTCAGCAGGGGATGAAGTATCGAGTAGAGGTTTTTCGTACAGCCCTTACGGGATGGGGGATTCGGACATGTGAGCATATACCTAGAGGTGCGTTTGTTTTTAAGTTGATGGGAGAGATTTTAACCAATGCTGAGCAAATGTATAGAAACTCGGGGGTAGATGGGGGTCAGTCCTATAGCTTACAACTCGATGCTGATTGGGCTACAGAACGGAATTTAGACGACAACAATGCATTGTGCTTGGATAGTGCTCGATTTGGAAATGTTGCCAGATTATTGAACCACAGGTTAGAGTCTGATTCCATTTTCTCTACATCGACCTCCCCTTCCTTGTGTCCAATTCAATGTGACCTGACCGTGGGCCTTTGTCCTACAGGTGTGAAGATTCTAACTTAGTGGACATTCCAGTGTCAATAGAGAGTGTTCATCGCCGATATTACCATGTGGCATTCTTTGCTAGTCGAATTATAAATCCTGGAGAGGAACTAACATGGGATTATGGCGCAGACTTTTCTAAAGAAGATCCAGATTTGCCTAAATTTTCTTGTAAATGCAAAAGTGCTAAATGTAGAGACGGTACAGTACCACTTGCAGTCCGAAAGCCTCCCCGCACACCGCGTAGGAGTAGATGACTTCGGCATTGTGCTTGAACTTTACCATTTTCCCAAGTATGCACACATTTGCACATTCTTGTATTTTTCATGCGGCTGCCCTTAATGTATGTACAGCAGGATGTAATTCAAGTGACAGTCAGCTTAACTAATATCTGTAGGGCTGTAGACTTCGGCATTTTGCCTGAACTTTACCATTTTCTCAAGTATGCACACATTTACACATTCTTGTATTTTTCATGCGGCTGCCCTTAATGTATGTACAGACGAGATGTAATTCAAGTGACAGTCAGCTTATCTATTGTTTGTAGGGCTGTAGACTTTATCTGTGCACATGTTTTGGATATATTGTACTTACAAATAGGCCAGCTGCAAAATGTTGAGCACTTAAGCAAGTAGAATTCATCTACAACAAACATTATATACTCCAGTAAAATAGAGAAGAATTTAAATTGAGTTTATAAACTCAGGCAATAATTCGAGGTAGCGAATCAATATTTCAAATCCTAAAAGTACTTTCGATGGTATTGCTTGATTACTCTTAGTACTTGTCAAAACACCAACCAGTACTTCTAAAACCAACCCCAAATGAGAAACAAACCTCTCACCAAGGTCTGATAGCTCCCAATTCCTACCATCCGCATATCACTGCTATCGTCAGATATGAGCTCTTGAGGTACCGCTATCCAGTGCTCTTTGTAAAAGGGCCAAAAAAAAAGGAAAAAAACTACAGTACCTAATATCCAGCAAAATGTAGAACTATGATCGTCTAGCCTGACTCGGAATGAAAAAAGAAAAGGCACACTAAAAAGGCACGGACTCAAAAGAGAGTGACATTAGAAGGTACAAAATGAAATTAAAAAAAAGAAGATAAGAAAGAATAAAATAATAAAATGGATTGCAGGTTCTCTTAATCACAGACTACTATGCCAGACAGTAGATGACTGAAGCAAAAAAAGTGGGAGCACTTGGATAGCGGGACATCTCTAGAGCTCACTTTCAGTCAGACAAATATCCAAGCATTTGTTTGACTTGTATCATCACGGACCACTACTTCTAAAACCAACGTCAAATGAGAAACTATCCTGAAATCAGAGCACAGAGTGGACCAACTTGTACTTAATCTGCATTGAACGCCCACCACTCTTGCAAAGCATCTTCACATATCCTTTGTGTTTCACTTGACATCTTGTATACAGGAGTACCCTTTACCTTGTGTGGAGCAAGAACCATCGGAAATTTGCAAGCTCTAACCAGATGGGCATCAACATGGGCATCAACTGCTCTGTTACACAATACATATGTCTTCTTTCCACGGCCATACTTCTTGTAGTATTTTGCCCTGATCACAATGTCTCCGGCCCTGAATAGGCCCCCCCATGGGCAAGTCATGGGTTCTGTTAAGACGAACTTCTTGGCTTGACACTGGAGAATGTAGAACTCCACCCCGTCTTCGTTGTCTTCGTCCGCTGGAATCATGAAGTTGTCACTAATGTCCACCAAGTCTCCTACCTCCTCTGAAACGCCGTCATACACCCAGTTTCCTTCCTCGTCAATTTCTTCAATTTGTTGAGCTACGGCACTTGCACTGAATGGACGGAGCCCTTGGACCTTCCACTCCTGCACATGTGACAAGTTCTCACACTCAGTCCAATCACTATCTATGCAGGGATTACAGAAGCAAGACAACTCACGAGTTCTAAGCATGGTAGGATCAGTCATAGAAAATCCCATGATTGAGTAGAGACTCTTCGAGCCTGGCAAAGTGTTACACTTCACACTTTTGTCAGCATGATCACATTCTGTATCTCCAATCAACCTGAATACTCGTGATAGAGGAGCAATTCTGGTTTGTGCATATGAGCTGGGAACACGCTCTGTATATTTCTCCTCCAAAAACTCCACAACTTGAGCTGCATTTTGTAAGGGCCTCAAGGGATCCTGAATTTGTTCAGCAGCAAGCGGCCTCTTCACCACAGCCCCTGCTCCATCCCATTCTCCCTTCCCATGAGCCGATTCAAAGTAATTCCAACGCATCTTGCAACCTCAGGTGAGCGCAGGGTACCGAGCAACGAAATACATAGCTGTTGCACACTTAAATTGGGCACTGCATCCGTCACTGTACACCCAGTGCTCCTCTGGAGGCAACCCCGAATCTCTTAGCCAATCCCAATGCAACAGCAAACAGTGTTGCATAAACGCTGAATCGTTCGCCTTGTCGTCGGATATGTAGAAATGAGTCTGTTTCATGGTCTGCTTGCCTTCCTTCCACATCGTGATGTGCACCAAGATGGTCACACTCGTACTGAAGTAGTACAAGCTCTGGACCTCGTTCTGGATAGCAAATGTATAGTTCTCCGCATAGTCAATATGCAATATGACAACTCCCTCTGGCACGTTTTTCTTCATCAGTTGGCACTGCTCATCTTGCCATCGTGCTTTGAAGTTGTGGGTGATGAAGGTGGTCACGGTTTTCTCCATGTACAAAAGGAATTCGTGGGCATGTGTCTCTCTGAAAGCCTCCCACAACCGTTTCTTCACCTTTCCAGTCTGTGCATCCATTCCCACCTGGTAGTACTCAAAACACTTCCATTTCACAAGGGCCGTGTTAGAAGCAGACAACTCTAGAGGACAGACAGGAAGAAGATGGAAACCGCAATCAGGACAGTCGCCCATAAGGCACTCAAGTCTATGCCACATATCGTACTCCCCTTTTGGACACACACATGACTCCCACATCAAGGTTATTCGCTTGAAAAAATTCTCATGTGCATGACAACTCCCCTCCACGTTGCCTGCGCATACTTGACAGTCACAAACACAGGTCATTTGTGCATGCAGTCCTCGAGACTTCTCTCTGAGGTTGCTTAATGGACAACCTTCATCATGTCCATCTCGACATGATATACACACCAACATGTATTCCTCTCCTTTAGTTTTCGCACCCACCACGGCTTCAACCTCTCAAAAGCTCTCTGCCGCACACTGCATTCTGGATGGACTTCATCGAATCGTAAGAAGAATGTGGTCTGCAAAACACATACGCGAATCCATCAGGTACAAAAGGTCTTCCAAGTGAAGTCCATATCGACATATGGTACATAATTGTACTGAATGCAACAAACTACTACCACAAAATACAAATACGCTTCGACACATACATTCAAAACCATTGTGTACAATTCACGCTGCTATAAGTACTTTGTAATGAACCAACTTGTACAATATGGCAGGGTTTCAAGACTACCGTCGGTCGCTAAAATACTCGAAGTACTAAACACCCAAAACTGTACATGGATACTAGTTAGTCCCAATTGTGAATGCTAAATTAAGGTAACAACGTACATGCTCTAGTATATTATTTATACAATAAGTATATTGAAGGAACTTCTAATGTACATCTATAACTTTAAATCCCTACTGATACAACACTAAGTAGTTTTATGTACAAAGAGACAATCGACTTGATATCACACAGTACTAGGAATACGTTTAGAACCACTTCTGTACTCCTCATTCCTAGTGGTTAGTAGTACAAGACCTTTAGAAGAATCAATGAATACGATAAGTACAAGTGAAGTTTTGCTCTAGAGAGACCACATGACAAGCTAAATTTACAAAGAGTACACATCCCAGCTACTCTATGGACCGAGGTTATCTAAGGACTTTTTTTTCCAACATTATGTATCTAAGACTACAGACCAGATAAAACACGCAGTATAGTAGTTACAAGGAAACTCATGTCGAGTACTCTCCATTTTTTTACTATCCTCTTTGTACAACAAGAGCTCAAAAGCACAAGGACTAAGCATTCAGCTCTGCCAAAAAAATGAATTCTTTTTGGAGTCTTACAACTTACCTGAGTCTCACAGAGATAATGTGTTGGATGCGGCTCAGCCCAGTCTCTGCGACCTACTCTGTGCCGCACAATGTCCTTCTTGTTTGGCGATACCTTAGTCTGACCATTCCACCAGGCCTCTATGCACTGCTTCACATACTCAGACAGACCCCTTCTCTTTTTCCGACGAAGACGAAGACTACAAACCGTGTCTGCTTGGTTGGGGGCGTAAACCCTTCTACTCAATGCAATACTAATGCTTGCTTGTGTTGTATCCAAAACGCGTGACAGGGGCCTCACCCCATCAATCCCCAAACTGACAGCGGCATCCAACAATGCACTCTTCCTTGCTAAGCGCTCGTTTGAGTTTGCCACCTTCACCAACTGCAACTCGTTTTTGAAGTTCTCAAGAAAAGAATGAATTACCTTTGCTTCCTGTGGCCGAGCATAGTACACAGGAAGCAAAGGCAAAATAGTGTTATGACGCATGACCGTCTCCATAAAATCTCTCCCACTCGATGGACCAGGACAACTTCTCAACTCCTCGACTACATACTGTGCTATGCGAAGAGAGATCCGATTTAACTCCCGCACTGTCATACTATCTTCAACATCGTCATTCGGCAGCACAGAAGCTAAAACCAAGGTCTCCTCGTGTCTCTGTCTATCTCTAGCTCTTTGACGAGCCTTCCTTTCTCTAGCCCTATCTGTAGCTACTGCATGCTGCTCTTCCTGCAAGCGAGCCTCAGCTTGCCTAGCTGCGAGACCTGGACGACTAACACCATGCCGCAATCGCTGCCTCTTAGCAGTGTTACCCATTGCGGTAAATCTAATACACATTCACACTTCAAAAACCAAGCCACGCATCAGATACCTTACACTAAAGCAGAGTACATAGTTGAGGAGTTGAGAAGCTAACACGGTTCAATAGTATTGCATGAGAAACAAAGAAGAATCACAGTGTCATGAGTCTAGTTCTTGAACTCACCCTTGAGCCTCAACCTCTCTACTTCCTAATCGCAACTGATTCGCAAGAAGCAGTAGGAGACCCAACAGCAACCCTTCCGACCGAAACAGACGGTGATTGCTCGAAGCTGCTGGTGGAATAAGAATACGAAACTGGACTCATGAATAGAGAACGCCTTGGGGACTCATCTACATTGTTGCACTTGCCAAGGTAGAAGTCACGATTCCCTTGTTTAGACATTGGGGTTTCTTCAACATATCCAGACTCAGATATCTCACTAAGTGAATGGTAACAAGAAGATTCAAACTCAGAAATCACCTCCTTCGTAAAATAAGAAGTAATAAGTCTCTGAACTAGAACAGCTTGGTGTGGCGTGGACCTTGACATTATTCAAAAGGAAATAACAAGCAAGGAACTCATGAAGTTGATGTGTCTTGCAACACAAAGTGCGAACTACAGCATTCAACCAAAACCCTTGCATGCAGCATGAACATCAACACACGACGAACAGCATACTGCATCAAACAAGCAACAGTGTGCTGCAAGCGCCAAGAGGGGAGAGCCACGAGAGAGACGATGACGTGGACAAAAAAACAGGGTGGCGGCGCCTTCATGACATGGCGGCCTGGCAGAATAGGATCTGGCATCAAAAACAAGGCAGTAGTTATTACGCATTACGAGTACAATATATACTTCTAAGTACATTGAGTACAATTAGCACGCAGGAAGGCGTAGAGGGCCAAGTAACGGAAAAATGATTTTTTTCTTAATTTGAGAGATGGCCATTCTAGAGGCATGTCCAGCCGTTTAGAATCACAGACCCGATTAAGAAAAATTAACATTTTCTACTTCGTAAGCCGTTGCAATCGAAGCCAGCATTTACTTCTAAGACCTGTGCAAATTAAGTGACGTACTTGTAGAATTTACAACGGATCCCACAAGACTGGTTCTTCTTATCTCCTCTAAAAAAAAAGAAAACAAGATCTGAACCTTGGAGGCTTACCAAATTTGTACTTTTTTAAATCTGAATACAGTGTGACTTTTCCATAGTACTTGACAATAGTACTTTTTTTGGACAATTAACTTTGTTTTCTAGGTAACTCAATAACGCAGAAGAGAGTTCACATATGTAGAACTAAGCAAAGCAAACCAGAAACCCAAATTGAAACGCCTAAACCTAGGTAATACGAAGTACAAAGTAATGTACTCTTTGACTAGTGTACCGTGACTCAAAAAGTACATTGGTCTAGTGTACACACACCCATCAGGAGGACGTAGAACAGGATGGAGGCGCGGTGGGAGCGCCAGCTGTTCGGCGCCAGACGACACGGACCATTCCCCCACCCCCTGACATGTTCTGGAAGGTGGCGCCACCGAAGAAGGGTTCAGCTGGGAAAGGGGGGAAACAGGAGAAATCAAGCAAGGCCACTAATGGGAGCTTGAAGCGGAAAGGGAGTCCGGTATCAACAAACACAGGGCGCAAAGAGGTCAAAGCCACATATGAGGGATCGGCGAAAAAGAAAACAGTCCACCCTGACTTAGGAGCGCATATTGCCGCGGTGAAGAATCTGAAGATCGATCGAAACACTGAGCAGGAGGTACAGGTGACAAGAGACATTACGGGCGCACGTGTTACAAGGGCAATGTTCAGCGGACCCGGCAAGCGGAAGGATCCCCCGGAAGACGAATCTTTTCATGTCTCCATGAGGCATCCGCCAATGGATCGACTGAAAGAGGTCTCAGCTGTCACTCCTAAAACAGGTGTAGAGGTAAGTACTAACATAAAGGAAATTCTGCTTAGTAAAGGGAGAGCCATAAAGCTTCTTCGTGATAGGTTCCAGATGAAGGTTGACAGTGTCACGGTAGGTAGTATTCATAGAAATAATAAACCTAAACGAGTAACATTCGCTCATCAGGTTCCCTTTATCACGGTTACTCGTGACATTGAGGGGGATACAGTAACAGCTGGAGGTACACTTTTGCCATCCACTTCTCATGGACCTCGCGACACTGCGGAGGAAAACATGCAGTGTCACAGTCCCGAACCAATGGAGAACGATACAGCTCTACAGAGTTGCAGGCTCAATCAGACTCACTCCACGTCGCTTGAGGTGGTGGAAGAAAGACTTCCCGCGATGGTGGTGCCAACTGATGATTGGAGCACGAACACTGACCTTCACGATTTCTGGGCGGACGGGAATGGTACTCCACATCCCTTCACGTTTCACCCGGTCATGGAGCAGCGTTTTAGGGAGAGAGCGAAACTATTGTCTGATTTGGAGAAGACGCATGTTGAACGCTACTGCAGAGATGCAGGGGGGCCAGGAAAAGATCTTATGGAGCCAGTCTGCCCTGCCAAGCCTAATGTGCCGCAACTGGTCCTACTGCGCCAGTTTGAGGGGCAGGTGACACTACTGTGGAGCTGGCAGTGTCACAGTGGACAGGATTTCGTGGATAAGTGGTCTGCAATAGTGAAGACGGAGGACTTCAAAGACAAGTTAATGCGCTATGCCTACTGGTGGATGAGGAGAAAGGTAACGGAAATCCCCCACTATCAACGTTTTTGGGATTTCTTTGCCCATTGTCGCTGATTTTGGAGTCACTGTCACGTGATTTACTTCGGGTACCTATAGCAGATTCACGCTATTGAGATCTAATTAGAAAAGCTAAATCGGGCGTGCAAGGTGACAAGGCGAATCCCCTGTCTCCGGAATTTGTTGAAGCCGTCACTGCTTGTAACGACTCTTTGGTGCAGAGCGTTGAGAACGATGTGCCTTATGGTGAATTGGAGGGCTTGAGGGTGTACATGCAGTGGACCCTCGATTATGCTGCCTACGAGGATGATTTAATACGGTACCAAGCCGTTCTCACGAAGAGGAGAGAAGACCTGCTACTCAGAGGAAGACATGACTTCCAAAGTAAAAACGGGCGGCTGGTGGAAGAAGTCGCCTGCGGGTGGTGCCCCTTCTGGCGGATATGTTCCGAAAACGAGGAAATGTTCGACATACTACCTGCGCTACCATGGCGACATGATGGTACTGAAACTTCATTCGGGTTTCATTTCATTTCTATGTGTCGAACATCACGGTTACTATATCTCATTATCCGTATTCCTGCGTTCTCTAATTTTGTTTACTGCTGTGACAATGGAAAAGGCAAAGGACGTGAGGGCTGCCCTTCAGTTGACAAGGGTGGACATTGTGACACCGGAACCGCTCCTCTATGTTTTTCGAACACTGAGTTCGGGGTTTTTCGCAACGAGTTCGGGGTGTATAGGTTGTTGACATGTCCTACTTACGGCCTACAGGATACACTGATACTTGATGAATGCGTGGCACCCCGGAGGTTGAAAAGGGCACTCTCTCAATTCATAGAGGACGGGGTTTACCAGTACGCGAATACGGGATTCCCTTTAGGAGTGACCTTGCATGACACTGTTTGTTAAAAGATCCGCGAGGTGGCTATTGGATGTGGGGAGGAAGTCCTTCGTGCAATGCTGAAGTGGGTGCACAATGTTCAGCTGCGGGCGTTACAAGACTTCGTGGTCTGCCAGCCAATCTAGTTCATAAGGGCGTGGGAGACGGTGGATCACATTCACTGGTCGGAGCATGGGAGACAATGGTCGCTCGCATTACGGATCCGGGAGGAGCACAACATTGGGTGGGTTTCAAGCGCAGTCACCCCGAATTGGACCCCCAGAGTAGCTGCCATTCAGCTTAAGATTCAGGGATTTGTGCAGGACATCGGGGTCGCGATACAGGTCGAGGATGACTGTCATTGGAGGCAGTGCGCAGCGGAGGGGGTTAAGGAAAAGGCGAAACCTTCATGTCCGAAAACATTTCTCTTGGAACCAACATAAACTGCTCTGGATGCGGAGCCACCTTTCTCGAACACAACATCACGTACGCTACGAGATCTAGTAGGAGAACTTGTCGAAGGTTTACCCGCCACTCAGTCCGAGGGGGGCGTTTTCTATGCTGACTGCGTCACTGCGCCTACTATGTCACGGGAAAAAGACATTGGTGTCACGGAGAAAGAACTTGCGATAGCGAAGGAGGACAATACACCTACTGGGAGCATATTGGAGGCCACTGCTTTGGTGACTCAGCACTGTGAGAACCAGGGGGATCATGCTGAGGAGCACCTCATAGCTGACTTAGACCCAGAAGATATTACGAGTGAGCGTGACACTAGCGCCGCACGTGTCCTTGATACGGTATCCTGCGTAACGAAGCATCTACCACCGTCTTCTATAAAACTGGGAACAGATATCATTGACGGCCCACAAGGACGATCTCCGGTGGACTGCTCCAGTGTCACGCGAGACAGTGTAGACCGGGCAGGTCTACAGCAGGGCAAATTACAGGAATCGGATAACCAAAGTCCCCCTGGTAAGGTTACTGCGACCGTGGATCCCGGTGCTCTCTCAGACGACGTCTTCCAATCGAGGATCTCCCCCACGGAGCCCGTACTCGAATGTGCTCGTGACAGTGACTCTACATACACATACTCGGAGCCACATCATTATGAAATTCCACAAGACGGGTCTAAGAAAGCGGGGGGGTTCAAGGGTGACGGACCCTATATGCACGAGGCACTCGGGACAGGACATTGCCTTGGAGAACAGTAACTCATCTCAGAATCCCAGCTTTGGATAGTGGATAAAGGAAACATCAGGAGAATCGTTGCAGACACCTTATAAAGGAGTCTCCATAGTCACATCCATGAGTGCTGGGTCACGGTCCCTGGAAGACAACATATCCAGTGTTAGGAACTTGAGCAAACTTTTGGCCGAAGAGGGTGAGGCATCGGAGGAGGCACTGACGGACCTGCAGATTCTGTCCATGGCAGCGGACTCACAGTTGCCGGATGTTTCCCCGGTTCCCGCCTAGGAAAAGGAACTAATGTCACCTAAACGGGTCGGGGGATTAGTTGCAGATCCTTGGCCGTAGTGTTCGTTGGTCCTTGTTGGAGAGGCCGTGCTAATGAACATCCCGTAAGCATACGACTATTTTCAAATAGAGAAACTGCTGATGAAGGTACCAGGACGTGAAGGCCTCAACGACAGTGCAGAGTCTATGGTTTTGTTTAATGAGAAAGGGAAGGAGCTCGAGGTCAAGTTCACAGTCATCCACGACCTCAAGCGGGTACGCACACGATTAGGAAATGATATAGTTGACTTTGTTATGTCAAGGTTGTACTTCCAGTATCCTAGCAACCGTCGTCACGAAATTCTGCTTGTTACTTCTCGTGTGAGTTCCTGTCTTCAGAGTCTCGTGAAAGTGAGCACTACGTTGGAGAAGTGGGCCAACTCGTTCTTGCTGCCTCCTTCTCCGGTTCGGCTCCACGAGGTGAAGGAGATTCTTGTCCCGTGGGTACAGAATGAGCACTGGTCACTATTAGTGTTCCAGTATTTAAGAGTGATACACTTTGACTCTTACAAGGGGCAATGTCACTTTCCCAAGGGTAATGGGGCAGAGTTTCTTAAGAGTATATGCAGGGCATGGCAGTACTTGCGCGGGGTTGATTTTTACGAGGTACCTATTGTCGTGGAAGACGTCTTCCAACAACCTGGCAACTACGAGTGTGGACATCATACCGTCCGCAACGGCCACCTTTACCTGAAGGTGATTTACTACCGTTCGCATGTCTTTGTCTTCAAATCTGCAAATTTATTATCTTCACCAAAAATGTAGTGTCCTCATAAAACTTCTGACTCGGTGTGTGCTGTAGTTTCTTGCTCTTGATTCAGACGACAGAGAGGAGCGCCTGAAGATTAAGTTGTTGGAGTGCTTCAAGACAAAAGACGTGAACATTCAGATTTTGTCTCTCCTAGCCAGAGAGCTCGATACCTCCCGAAGTGACGCGAGATACAAGGCTCTTTTACGTGTACCTACTATACAGCCGCACAAACAGTCCGCATCGGATGAAGATGAGCTCAGCTTCGACAACAACGGTACATAGAGCTGCGGCATACCTTTTGGAAGTTCGTGGTCTCCCTATTTTTAGCGCAGACGTGTTAGGGTTGACGATGTAGTGGGAACACATGACTGTAATGTTCGGCAACTGTCGCTGTAGTGTCAGTGTGCAGTGTCACGGAAATTGGTCAGCCTCCACATTAAGGGAATTCAGTATCCGAACCTCATTGTCGGAATTTATGTATCCCTTTTCAACATAGAATTAAGACTTCTTTCTGCAGATGGGACTGAGTTTTTTGTTTGTGAAGAAGACTTAGCCATGTGGAATCTACTTGAAGGTGCTAATTAATTTTTGCTTCTCCGAGACCAAGCATCTCTGTCACGGTCGTGCAGTGTCACAGTTCCCATACGGGTGGACAACGTAGAAGTCCGGTATTTTAACGTCACATTCCAATCGGTGTTCTAGGACAGTGTCACATTCTATGTTCTTTTCAGTATGTATATTAAAATCATCCCACATATAATAAATCTTCACTTATACCAATTAAAAGTACCAGCCTCTACAGGGCTTATGACACAACTCGTACTTAAGCTAATTAACTGGAAAAATGAACGAGGAATCTTTATAAGCTCATAAGTGATCTTGATCTTAAGAAGAAGTGTTCCACATGGTCGTAATAATTTTAGTCATAGGACAGTGTCACTTTGGAGTGTTTCGGTTCAGAATGGTCACATTGAAATTCGTTTTGTTCATATGTTGTGTCGTTATAACATTCGTTCAGTCTCTCCAATGTCATATCCTAAGAATTTATTTGAGTATAATTTAATTGTGCGGGTTACAGTGCTATATCCATTTGACTTTGTTCTATAGGGTAAAATAGATTTGTTCATTCCTTATTTTTTTTTTAAAGCTTATTTCTTTTTAAAATTTGAGTATAGTGTCTTGATATATTAATATTATCACATTTGATTATAATGCCTCTTCTTATTATTAGATTTTTGGGGCTCCTTTATAAGAAGATGTAGATGTCTATTTTAATTACCCACAATTCTTTAAAGGAATTCGGATTTATTCAACCTTGGTTCATGACAAATAGTGGTCCCTTAAAAATCCAATGTAGTTTATTATTATTTTATTGTACATGTTCATGAATTACATTTGTAGCTGTGTGCCTTGTCAATTTAGTTTTTAAATTCTTACTCACACTCGTCGTGTTTACTGAACTTCGTATTTATATATTTTAAGCATTTTTAAGTTTAGGGTGTTTATTTGTTTTTATATTTTAATATTTCGCAATTACATTATTAATTCAATATTCTCATTGTATGAGATTACTTGATTATATATCTATATTTGAATCCATTACTTGTACTAATAATAGTATCCATTACATGTGTTTGACATCTATTTATTATTATGTTTAATTTATCAATTTTATGTTTCAATATATGTATTACCCTTTATTTTCCTTTTGATTGAATATTACTTCCTTCAGAGGAATATGCCATATTTGATATTGTTCATTTTGTGTATAACATAATTCATTTAGTAATGAAAAGTAACTACAATATCCCGGTACATGTGTTTTAATTTGCATTCAAATCCCTTTAATAACGTCATGCAGACTTATGTGCGGACTTATTTTTATTGATCACTTATTTTTGCATCTTAGTGAAGTATCCATTCTGCATTCGTTTCTTTCTATCCTTTCGGTTCATGGAAATCATCTCCAAATCAGTGAAAATTCAGCTTCTTCAGACCGTGACACTCTTTTCTACATAATGATTAGTGATTTCTAGTAAGCGAATCTGAATAGAAAAGCACAGGCTGTATCTCACCGACGACACTAATTTCATTTATTAAAGAACACGTAACAATGAATGCATTATATCACTCGGATTTGAAGCTTCTGGTGATCATTCTCCATACGTAAACAACTAGAAGGGATATATGACTACCACACCGCCGTTGTGACATTAGGGATTTCACCGGCATACATGACACTAAACTCCGCATAGTATATAGACAAATCGTTTTATCTTCATTTCATATGGTATCATTACATCATATCGGGGCTTTGCCGGAGTAGCATTATCTTCCGGGTGTACAATATCTTCCTTCACCCTACGAAACTGAATTGGGATCCCGAATCCGCATGGAACATCAGTCCAGTGTCACAAAAAATGGCATCCCCATACGTCTGTCTACTGAGTGGTCTTCTCATCACTGCATGTCCCTATCTATGCACTAAACGCACTCAGGTTATGCAACTCCTCGTCACATAGCACACCATAAAATTGCTCTAGAACCCAGGACTCTTCGCCTTGCACGGTGCATCCGGTGTCCTCCTCTGCCTCATCGACATGAAGGGTCCGAAGATGGTCGTTGCTCCGCTGGTCGGTAACCGAAGCCGTAGGAGAAACCCCAAAGTGACGCCTGCCTCTGTGGGCCTTAGGTCTACCTCCAGTACTATTAGTCCACCTCCTCGCAGAAGTCCACGATCGCAACCTCTTCTCCTCAGAAGTTTCTGCAGAGGTAACAACTCCAATAGAACCCCGGCGAAAAAACAGAAACGCCCACAGAGCAGACAACGATAAGAGAAACCAAAGAACCGGTTCAGGAAACTCGACAAGGAAGACAAGAGTGAAGCGAGACATTCTTCCGTCCTTAGCGTCGGAGGTGTCATCGAGTATGGTCGCGGGGAACATAATGCAAGATCTAGAATCCGGCAATGAAAACCCTAAACCGACCAGTTCTTATAGTGTTAACGCTGATCTAGAAGAGTCCTGCTGAAGCTACCGATTCTGTACGTACTGTATTCATACTTGAATTCGAATAAAGTACAGACGTCTCACAACATGCTTACGTGGTTTTTCAAGGAAGTCTCTGTTCCGAGCGAGTTTAAACCCCTGTCCGTCGTCGACGGGCTCAAAAACAGGGGAACCCTCCATAGGATGTACAGCTCCCACTTTAATTTCTGCCTTTAGTCTTCTAATTCTTCCTAACGTATGATTGAATTTGGCAAAAAGATGTTCCATCAGTACAGTGTCACCATAAACCTCTACGCCCAGTTCTATAACCTGTTGACCCAGTAACTCCGGAAGATCCCGTGACACTGGTTTCATAGGTGATGCCATTACAGGCGAGTACGGGGTTTCGGTTTGTTGAGGCGCTGGTGCTTGCACGCGTTGAGGTGTGAGAAGTTGGCGCAGCCCTCCGTTAACGTTACCTGCTAGTCGACCACAGAAACGTGCTATTGTCCCTTTGGCAATCTCTGGATGCATCATGATGACAACCTTCACATGGTGTTTACACATGTTGCCTCGCTGCGCCCAAACGCAGGTAGACATTCTCCATTCGGAGCCAGGGTTGTGAACGGTATATCGCAGATGTCGATGCTCGGTAGATGTCACAAGAGCAGTGTCACCATCCTCGACTGGCAGTGTCACGTCTTCATCTGGGATGGCGCGTGCCTTGAGAATGGATTCAACCATACAGTCTTGTCGATTTTTATTGTCGATGAAACCCTTTTCTTTCCGTAAATCCTTATACCAGTAATGGTCAACTATGTCTTCCGTTAGTGCTGTGATACACCAGTCCATCCTGCGACCTGTCATTTTGCTTCTCTCTGATCTCATAACTGACTTTGTGAAACCATGGTACCCTTCTATGGCAGCGTTCGTGTCCTGTCCGCAGTGGGATAGCTTCCTGTATCCAACCACCCACATGTGCACCTTATCAAGCCATTGGAACCTCATGTACTCCCAGAACTCCGACTCCTGTAGGAACTTCTTCTGTAATTCGTCAATCTTCACTTCGGCCCAGGACTTGCTCTCGTCTCCCGCTGGAGATGTCCGATCATATATTAATAATCCTAGTTCTTTCAAAATCGCAGCACGACGCGGTAAATCTGCTATCTTGTAACAAGCATTCTTCTGCCATGCTCTACGCACATGCCAGAGGCACAGGAAAATGGCGGTCTCGGGCCAAGTGTCACTGTGACGTCATAGACAAAATTATATCAGTTTGAGATGCATACATATACAGACACAGAAACAAAGTGGCAACTGCGAACATTAAGGTCTTGAATAACCCTGCATTATGTGGACTTTCGAGTAGGTCATAGAAGGTGTACTCACTTGATTGCATTAATTTCTCCCGGAGCACAGTCCACTATGAAAGTTGAGGGTTTCGAGTCGGGCTGCTCAGCGATCATTCTTTCGTTGAGGGATTTCATCCATGGCTTGAGGTCAGCTTCCGCACATTTTGAGGTAAGGATGAAAGCAACCGGAACGCCATTGTACCACTCATCGAAGACCATCACGGTATACAACGGAAACTACATCAACAGAAGGAGATTTTGTGACATTAGCTTTTGTCATTGACAGTGTCACAGTCTTAAAAAGCAGCCGGTCATCTGAATATAACAGTGTCACCGGTCTGTTGAAAATGGCTTTCGGCGGTCAATGAAGTGTATTACTTTGCTACATAACATTCACTATATTCACTGAAAAGAGAGTCAAATATATTTACGTACCTTCTTGTCATTAGTGCCGAAAGTAGCGTCCACAGAGATACCACCTCGATGTCCATGCTGTAGCATCATTTTTTTTTGCCATTGTGTCTGAATTCCAATGGTGAAGGGCATATTTTGCCCATTCAATTCACCTGGTACCGATACCGGTTTATGTTTATTGGACTCGGTGTAGTGGAACACCTTATCAGGATTTCTCTGCACCCACATTCTAACACTCCGGGCGTCGTTCTTGTGCAGCATGTAGGTTTCCTGTGCGAGCTTACCGGAAATGTTTCAAATGTCCTTGGTGCTGAGCAGTAAATCTCTGGTGATATCCCTGCCCTCCGCTTTATTTTTCTTGAGGATGTCCAAATGCTTCCTCATAATCTGACTGACAGTGTCCTTTCTCCTAAGGCACTCTTCAACGAAAGCACGTATTTCCGGCGACAGATGTGCGGAGAAGGCACTTCTGTCCCCAACCTTCATTCCCCCGTGCACTACTAACCCGTCAGAGTTTACATGCTTTTCGTGAAGAATACAGATTTCAGAAACATGTGGCAAATACAGCAAACTCTTTACAGTAAACTGGGCGAGGCACCCTCTCTTGATGGACCCCCCCCAATTTTTTTTTTGAATCCCTTACACCCTTTGGCCGTGTTTTAGAACCCGCAGTAGAATCCACTTTACCACTGCAAAGGTCAAAAGATGGTGCTTCATTGGGGTCCACCACCTCTCTCGGACAGTCTACTGTGTCACTCGGGCCTCCAGCAGTGTCACAGAGAGCTGACAGCATGGGACAGATGTCAGCCTCTGCGGAAGGATGTAAATCAGCACCAATGAACCACTCTGGCAGCAGTTGAGGCTCCGGATTAGCGGCTATAGTATCCTTGGTAGCGGTTTTCTTAGTCGCGGCTTTGCGGGCCTTCCCCGTCGGAGGAAGCTTTGACTCCGGTACAGGAATTATTGGCGGGATGAGATGGGCCTCCGTGACCATGTCCGGTGGAATGCTTCCTTTTGGAACCGTAGAAGGATTCGGCGATGAGGTATCCCCAGCGCCAATCAGTAACCTAGCTTATGCGGGGGGTAATCCAGAACATCCGTCGACAGTGTCACAACCCTGCGCGACTGTGGTTTTTGTCTTCCTGGAACCGCGACCTTTGGCTGGGTTTTTTCCCTCTGCAGCTTCTGTGACACTGCTGCCTAAAGCAACATCAGAGACAATGTCCGAAGCAAATTTTTTTTTCCTAGGACCACGTTTCTTCACTACTTTTGGATCTGGCACATCAAGGTCACACAGGATGGGAAGCTCATTCAAATCCGGGATGATGGCACCACAACAACTCACATTTGCATCTTCTACTACTAAACCCTTGGCAGAGCATCCCTTCTTCTTCCTCGCAGGTCGCTACTTAGGTGACTGTACTGGATTTTGAGCGACGCAGTCCATGGCATTGCCTAAAACACCCGGTGTCTTCAATTTAAATCTTCGAGGCGGCTTTCTTCCATCACCACCCTTCGCACGCTTCGCCCTTCCTTTCCTTGTCGACGCTATGGCATTCCCCTCAGGCGGTACATCAGGCTTCCGCAACTTCTTCCTAGGCTTCGGAAGCAGGTCCTCTGTGATAGGCTTCACAATGCCGGAATAATCCTTCGGCCCGTACTCACATTTGTACATGTTGCCATAGGAGTACATCAGAATGTGAGATGCTAATTACGTGGACATCTAACCCTAACCCCTAAACCTTCACTGAGAAGGTGACTCTACTATGTCGCCCCCCCGCATAGTGTCATATGAAGAATTGTATGACAGTGAACCCTAAAAAAAACCACAATTTCACCAGTCTAATCTACGAGCAAAGCGTAAGCACAAAGAGAGCAGGATTTGAACTTCGTTTTCATTAGACATAGCGTGGGCATGGCATTCGGTTGTGCAATTAAGGAAATACAGAGACGAATTACTGAAAGTACAGTGAAGAAAAGTTTCGTACTTAATGAAATTGAGAGCAGTCCGAGGCCCATCTCGAGACATGTTAGGTCTTCTATTCTCCTTATTAAGTCGGAACTTGCATTGGGCCCCTTCACGTCCACATTGCCTTCCTTCGATAAAATCTGCCACCCTATTAGTTGGGATGAAGCATTGCTGAACGACATGGCTCTTCTTGTGCTCTCCACGGGGAGGGCGATACTCTAGATCCCACTTCAGATCACGAGGCCCGAAGACACTAGGTGGTGGACACTGAACCCGATCTTCAATACTCTGCAAGTGCAGTTTCTGTATGTCGATGTCCCCAACGTGACCATCACAATTGATATGGCTAGAAACATTGTGCTCACTGTCTACGCTACCTTCATGAACACTCTCCATTGAACACATCAAGGATCACAAACACCCCAAACCACATCAGGACGACAGACAAAGCAGCATATACACACTCATTTCAAATCCTCTAGAGAAGCGACGAAAGAAATGCCCTAAGCCCTGAGCCCTTAATTGTCTAATGGATCCCGTCGTGACATCGTGACTCTGTCGTACAGTCGTTACTCGTCGTGACGTCAGCTTTTTTTATTACACTGGGCAGTTTTGGGGGAAGTGCCAGCGTGGCAGTGTCACACGGAGAAGTGTCACACGATCAACAAGTGTCATCAAGGAGGGCGGTACAGTGTCCCGTGACGCACGAAAAAATAACCGCGCCTTGCGATCGCGGGAAAAACGTTCCAGCGCCCGAGCCGTCCACGTGGGCTCGCGAGACGCGGGCCCCGCCATCACTACATGACATTTAGCGTTCTCCGAAAGTCAACAGGCTACTCCCAGTACTACTCACCTAGTTGACAACGATTGCCCCACTAAGTCTACGGGGGTCATAAGACTGTCCTAAGCCGTGTCCATCTCGTTGGCGGCTCCGTTGTGCGCTTCCATCATCTAAATGTACCAACCCCAATTTTTTAAGGTTCAAAACATGCCCTCTTTGTGGTACATCAACCATTCCTGCCAGATTTAGTGTTGCTTTGCTATGAACTGTGTCCACCATTGTTTCCATAGTTGTTTCAATCACCTACTCTGCTTTAGACTTCTAGCTTGCTGCCGCTCCTTGTTGTCGATCTGGTTGCTGTAGCTGTGTTGTAATCGAGGTAAATAGTTTCCACCATGTCTCCCTTGGGCAAGAGATCCCATCGTCCCAACAGAGGAAAAGCGGTTTTGCCAATTGAAGCAACTGATCGTGAGGCAATAGTTGTCAAGTCCGAGGTGCCATGACAGTGTCATACAGAGTCTACTTGGTAAGCGTCATTTGACTTAGAGGGGATTCCAACAGAGTTGAGAGAGAAGCTTGTCCGGGCTGCATTATGCTTGCTGGGCCGATCAGCTGCTGTCCACGACCAAGATTTCTTCCATAGAGTGGTAGGACTTTGCAAGGAAGGTTGTACGCCCAAAGAAGTCACGGAGAAGATGGTTCTAGCAAACAAATATGAGGAGACTTGGCTGCCTGGGGAGGGTGCAAACAAGACGCGCTACTTGTTGGACCGGTGTAAAGACTCCAAAGCACGGGATATGTATGTGAGGATGTACCAACGAGTATATGGCGATGCTCCCGACAACAAAGCATTCAGCCAAACTTTTCTACGCACATGTGTGTATTACTATAGTGGTGGGCGAGACAGCAACGTCTACTGGGCTGCTGCAGCTGCAAAGGTGAATCAAGAACGCCGAGCCCATGCTGCCAACAACCCACAGAAGCTGAGTCCTCCGGCGTTGAAGCAACAGATGGCGGGCATCATCTCGGCGGTGGCAATGTATTATCTTCACAATGGTGTTGGCACCGGTGCTAGGAAAGTGGATGCATTGCTTAAGGAGTTGCAGTTGCAGACTTCAAAACTCCAGCAGTCAGCATCTACGCTAGACAAGAAGAAGTTAGCTCACCTCGGTTTGCATGCCCAGATATTGGCGTTGGAAACCGAGGATGAGCGGTTGAACTCTATGAAGGAAGATCTGCGGAGAAGGAGCAAGAAGCATGCTACAGCCGGAGAGCTCCAAGAGAAGGCGGATGTAGACAAGGACTTACGGGAGATCAGCAAAGCAATTGCTGCAAACAACGATGCATTGGAGGCCGTCCAAGAGGAAGCAGCAACGCTGGCATCAACCTTAGAGCGCGACAGTTCAGCTTACCGGAGTTCCCAAGAGCAGCTGCGCCAACTCAAGAAGAATTGTGCATCTGACAGAATTGCGCAGCATTCTATCAAGCCGAAACGCCATGTTGGGAAGAATATGTCTGAAGCAGGCGTCCCTCTAAAAATTAACCTTGACTCAGCGTGTAGATGCTGCAACTACCTCTCTGTTTCAAACTATGCAGTGCCATATTCATGTGGTTGTTTGTTTCACCCTTGGTGCTTGTTTCCAGCGCTGATGTCGGGACGTGGCAATTGCCCTCTCTGCGGCAAACTCGGTGATGCAAGTTGGTTGGAATCATGGGGGTTTGATGGGCTGGAGCGCTCTGGTCCAGTCTCTCGTGACAGCAAAGGCAAATGTCTATCGAGTCCACCAGACTCTGGCTTTGTGAAGCAAATGAGAGAAGATGCTGGCGATGCTCAAGGTCGACCAGCTCCAAAGGTGGCCAAAACGAAGGCCAAGGTAAAGGGTCCATCGCCTCAACCACCAATTTCTCCATTTATTCCAGCGTTCCCACATCCCAAACCACTTGCTAGCCGACCCGCTGGCAGCATACACAGTGAAGTTGTCAATGTGGCCGTTGCAACCTTGGCGCATCACAGTAAATTTTAGTGTTTTTTTGCTCCCTGCATTTTTCAGAATTTTAGCCAAGGTTCTTTTTAGTTTAGTATCATGCTTACAATTTCAGTTATGATTTAATGTGCCGGAATTGTCCATGTGTTTGTTTGGAACCGCGTTTGTCTCTCTAAAGGAATAAGTACTAATGCTAGATGTGTTGCCCTCTAAACAGCAAAACAAAAGCTAGAAGAGTTCAAGAGGGGGCTCCAGGAAGGTACAAGCCTTGTTCGGGACGTTGAACCATGCCCAATAGCTGCAGAGGACGTGCCAAGCCGTTCTTCCGACAAGCCAAGTACTGGCAAGTTGCCACCAGCGCCACATTCCTCCCAGTGTCACTGGATTTGTTGGTTGAGCAGAGCATATCGACCGTGGAGGGTTTCCCTTAGAGATGTATTGAACAGACCTAGTGTTTAGTTCAAAGATGTTAGCGATCAAGATTTATTATCATGGCGTTAGTACCAAAGTGGTTGTAGTGTTTATAATAGCTAAGCCTGTACTCCATTCACTTCGTGGCCTTGGTGCTGAACATTTTGATGAAAAAAAAGGTTGGCATTTTTTCACAACTTCATGACTTCATGGACGTTTCCACTTCCCCTTTGTTTCCACTCCATGGTCTTTCCACTTTACTTTGTTTCCACTTTGCTTGTTTCCACGTCACGCGTTACAATTCTACACTCTGTTTCCTCTTCCCGAGCTTACTGACGAATTCATTTAGTTCAGTCTCCATACTATGCATTGGAGAATCTTTCAATGAAGGATTTGCGGTGTTCATATGTGCCTGGCTTGTATGATTATGTTCTTTTATGTTACCCAATGAGGCACAGCCTAGTTTTTGTTGAATGAGTTTGCAGCTCAAGAATGATACTTTGGAGTTGTTGCTTCACTGCTTTAATCAGCCTTTTTGCCGAGGATAGGTGAACTCTAATTGGACAAGATAAGCGACCAAAGGACGGATTCTAATCAAATGACATGCATGCAACTCGCATCGACGTCGTTTAGATGTTGCTAGCAATTTATATTCTTTGTGTTGTATTTGCAGGTGGCGGCAACAAAGGCAGATTATTTTAAAGGCGGTGGCAACAAAGGCAGACTGAATTATATTCTCTGTGTTGTATTTGCAGGCTGTTCAGATTTCTTGAACACCTAATTCAAAGCGAGGCACATTTCATCGTAACTTATGCCACCAATGAATCCTCCACCATTTAGCTAGAATTCAACCCTGGCTGAGCCATAGTTCCTATTCAGCTTGAGGTGTATACAAAACTACCTTTCCAGGTCTACATCCGTTTACCTGCCTTGCGTGTTTACAACGTGTCTACTTAAAAATGCACCTGCGGCACTAGCCACTCTAAGCTCTAAACTAGCTGGTAAGTGCTACTATCTCAAAAGTGCACGGTGGTAGAACTTGTGATACAGTGTTGGAACCTTCGTGTCTGCGGTTCACCTTGACGTCTGGATACCCAACTCGCTTGAGCACAAAGCGGAATTCCTCTATAGCCACGTCATCCAAGGTGATAGCAACCTCTCGACGAATATGTGACAACGGCCACCCTCGACCAACTTCAAACCTTGCCACCGGCAGACTTTGAAAAAAACAAGGAAGCACCACCATGTCTTCTTCCCCCACTTGGTCAATTTGTTCCCAAGTTACACCATCTTGCGCCAGACGCTCCCTCCCGTATTTAAAGTTCGAGTATTACACTGATCTTCCAACGTGGTACCTGTACAATAAACACAAATGAGAGCTTCACACAAGAGAGCTTCGGCCATAACATGCAGAAATGGCATTACAATGGCAACAGCGGCAACAGTGGCAACAAGCATCAAACGATGACAACAGTGGCAACACACCTGAAGGTTACAGAAGGTAAGGATATTGTGCACCGCACAATATCCTTACCAAACACCACTTTGGTTTGCCAACCCGGATCCATCAGAGATGTGAACACTTCTTCCGAGGGATTCTCCACGATATACAGCGTGGATGTTCGTCTCATAGTGTCTTGAGCTGCAGCAAAAAGGTCTACGAAGACATGTAGAGGAAGAAACCACTGGAGGTGGCCCATAAGGCTCCCAGTGGTGGACTTTGTTACAAACTGAAAGTCTGCATACAGTTTAGCTCTAAATGCCTCACTAGTATGCATATCTGGGAGAGGCCACTCCGGATCACTGAATGATGGCAATAGCAGTGGCTCGAATGATCCATACAAAAGCCCTGGCGTAGGTGGAACATAGACAAGATTAGAAAAAAAGATGCCAACATCAAGCAGCTCCTTATACGACCGCCCATTGCGAGTTGCCTCACCAACATCGCTGTGCACAACCATGATCACTCCTAGTATGGAATCAAGGTTGACCCAATCTTCAAAATACGGCTGGTATAAAACTGTTCCCAACACCCAAAGCAAACCACAAAATTAACGACTCCTCGTCATAAAGGGATGGCCACATGAGAAAATTGATGGTTAGCTCAGAGTTAGTCGTGACTCACAATTGCATGGAACCCAATCCCGAGTAATCTGTGGATCCAGTAGCACCTGATGCCTGTGGTAGGCATGCCTCACCAACACGGACTGCAGTTCCGGCTTGTTGGTGACAACCTTGCGATGATCTACCTTGAATTTAAAATCCATTATCTGAGCCTTGTAGGTTCCCCTCATGTCATTGCCGCCATGGCGTCGCGCATCTCTAGCCCAAGCCCCAATACTCCCAGGATTCAGCCTCACCCATGACATCCGCTCATACCTCGTTGGAATCCATTCCCCATCGGCGTTGTGAGTGCTGTGCAGAACAACTGCAGCAACCAGCGAAGTTGGTCGGCGGTTCTCCATACTTCCAACTACCTCAAGAACTTTCGATTCAAAGAATTTCGACAGTGTTCCTCACAAGCAACAACATCACAGCAACAGTTGCAAGCTGGTTCTTCCTAAACTCAAACAACCAATCATCCCACATTTCCCACCCAAAATCACCGTTGACCATCTATGGTCACATCAAGGTTCATTGAATGCCGGCGCCACTACCTGTCCCCACTCTCCAGCACGTGTGATGGTGTTGCCAACAAGGACATCCACTACGCGGCCCCAACACGTGTGTGGGTGTTGCCATCAAGGACAGCCAAGGCCCCAAAACCGAGGTACACCCCACTCCCAACAAGGACACTCGATTATCTTTTCACTGTACAAGCATTATCCAAGACCACCATCCGCGATTGGCTCTCACCCATTAAAAATCTGATGTCGCCGCCTTATACTCCACCATGGCATAGTGCATGTGGAATTTCTTAGCAATTTTTATTTTGACAAAATCCGGATATTCCAATTTCGGATTTGGGCATCCCAGGACCTCAAAGTTTCTCTAATGCATATGTGAAGATGTATCACATTGATAAATTATGGCCCCGAGAACAGCACGAGGTGAACACGCAAACTTTTAGCTGCAAGCCAGGGTCATGCACGGATGACCATTTCATGCATCGGGCATACGAGGTTTGGACTACTCTATATGGGGATCGTAGGCCTACCAAAGCCAATTTGAATTATACCATTTTGTGTATGGTATATGCAGAGCTAATATTGAAGCGTACGGTGGGTTGGTGTACGTATCCCACTACAAAAGACAAGCAGCTGCAAATTGGATGGAATATAAGACATATCCCAGATTTATATCTTATCGATCCATTGTAAGCGAAGAAGGTCGTGGAGGAGTTGAGGAACAAGCCGGGGCGATGGCCACTTCTAAAGAGTAGCGCAAAGAATGAAGTCTAGAGTATAGTGGGTATTGTATCGCACCGTCATGAGGATAAGAAGCCAATTGCCGTTGCTAGCGTGATTGCAACGATGTTCCCAACAGCCATAGAAACTAATGTCCCTATTATTCCTAACTTAGACTTTGGGAACACCGTGAAATCTTCTAATTATACGAGGGGCAAGGAAGTGGTGAATGATGTAGAAATTAAGGTGGACAATGAGTATTTTACACATCCGAAGGTAGCCGAAGTTGGTTGCTCCAACCCTTTTTCGGAAGACACTGTTCCGAGCTCATTGGCAGTAGTAGAGGTGCATACTAAAGAGGATAGTCCAAAGGATTTGGATCAATCCATTTCAGACATTATGGAGATGCTGAAGTGGATGCCGAACAACAAATCATTGCAGGAGTTACTAGATTTTAGCATCAAATGGATAGAGGTGTGCTCAGAGAAATGGCATGGGAGCTTAGACAATACCACTGAGGGAGGAGTTGCAGAGAAAACCTCGGAGGAAGTGCAAGAAATTTATAATGTCTAAAACAGTGCATGCTCCTTGAAAGATGGGGCTTCCGTATTAGCTGCCATGGCACCAGGTCTTCTAAACATGCCCATGGATTTACAAGTCTCACTCCAAGCATGATACATGGCGCCCTCGGGTTTGAGACTTTGGTACCTTAAGCCCCATTAAGCCTCTTCTGGAAGCCCGTGTACAATTAGGTAAAGAGAACGTGGCATTGAGTAAGGAATTAGTGGAGGCAACGAAGCTAATTGATACCTTAAATGTAAGGTTAGAGAAAACAAAGGAAAGTTTCAATTTACAAGTGCAAGATTGCAAGAAGTACCATCCAAAAGAGAAGGAGAAAAGCAAAATAGAAGAAGTGAAGCCTATGAAGAAGAGGGAAATGTGCAATTACTTCCAGTGATGTCGAAGGAGCTATCCAATCATCTTTATAGGAATATAATGAGGCAGCAGCCAAGGGTGGCGAGGATGCAACCAAAATCACGATATGGCCCAACGTAGAAGAAATGATGGAGCGCACATTACATAGTACACAAATAAAGGGAGGGGTCATTGACTGGGCACTAGGGGTGGAGGAGGGGTGGATGCCGTACGATGCACTATCCTCCCATTTGGATGAAACGAAACGAGAGGTTATCCATACTCGCAAAACGTCTGAGGAATTTTTGAAGGAGAAGTGTTCCATTTGTCAATAGTATTTTGGACCGGAGAGGGCTTTCAAGATGGGGCATTGTAATCACAAGTTCCACATAACTTGCATCGCTAGGGCTGCTTTAAACAACAAACAATGTGTTATTTGCCACTACCCAATTAGTTCTTGGTTTTATGAGATGATGGGACTACAACACTTAATGCCACATGGGCATGAGTTTGATCGGTGGAATTTACCATCAGACCAACTACCTAAGAAAGAGGTGAGTTGGTTTGATCAGGGTAAATCACTTACATGGAACTCGGTGACATTGACTCACCAACTCTCTACGGAGGGCAATGCCGATTCGGACGATTTTTCATGGATGACCCACGACTATGAGGTGGAGATGAGGGCACGTGAAATTCCAAATGCTAAGGAGCGGGAATTCTTTTGTAGGAACTTCAGAAGACATTGGAGTGTACAGCGTAATTGCTTCTTCCGGTTTCCAAAACCTCAAGTTCTGGTACCAGCCGATGGTACAAGAAGAGAAGTAGAGCAAGATTATGGGCAACTTGATGAGTACAATATGTACGACCAAACTCTAGTCGAGAGGGCACTTGTATTGACTAAGCTGGAAGAAGCTATTCGCCATTGTCACACTTTCACGGAGGAATCCTTCAAGTATTCAGACCTGGACTACTAGGAGGTCCTGAAGAAGTTCAACGATGCACTTGACAAAATAGTTTTCGGCTGGAGAAGGGCACTTCGTGATGAAGGTGGCATGTCTCTTAGGTCACGCGCTAGTATTGACAAGATTGTGCAAGAAACCGTTGCCAAGATTGAGAAGGCAAGGAGATATGGGAAGGAAAGAACGTCTGAAAGCGCAAAGCTATCAATCCCTATGAAGATGACCCAGAATGGGGGGATGATAATCGTTGAAAAGTAGAAGCAGTGGAGGAAGAATAACGATCTCGGGGTACGATAACACGACCATGTCAGAAACGCATTACTCGAGGATCGACTGTGAACATTGAGTAGAGTACATACGTCAGACATCATACCTGCATTATTTCGATTAATGTGAGAATACAGATGGTGATAGTTGTACTTGAAGCAGTATATTGGTTGCGTAGTCAGTAGTATGGAGCTTACTTTACCTCTCAATGTACTCGCAAGATATCATTTGTTTTTAATTCAATTTCATTTCTGATTTTGAATTGCATGTGTGTTGAATGATTTATTAGTAAGTCAACGCATCGAATTGGATATGTAGATTTTGTACATTCATTACAATAAATTAATGGCGTTGGTATACCCTAAACCTACAATACTTGACATTGAATTAGTCTATGCTGATGTAGGTATGTAAATGTGGTTGGTATATTTTACTGATGTTCAATAATTGGACAATACGTGGCAATCGCGGATGTTGTTACATCCACGGTTCCTCATTTATTGTATACAAAAAAATTCATTAAGAGCTTCCACCAAAACCTCCGTCGTAAGTATTCGTGATTAATCATTAAAGATAACAAACAAGGAATAGGGAATGCGACTTTTATCCAACGTAAAGTACCATTAAAGTAAAGATAAGGACACAACATTGAAGACAATATTAAAGAGACTGGCACCACCGCTTAAAGCGGATATATTATGATCACGGCTTCATGAATTGGACATTCATAAAAGAGTGGCATTCTAGGATGTTGTACTAAAAAAGCTTCTTTCTAAAAAACGAGCGACATTCACAACTCATAATCATTGTCACCCTTCACTTCGGCCCTACTAGGGCCAGAAGGTTTGTCATCGTCATTGCTCTAGGGCTCCTTCTTCACCCTCTTCGTAGTCTTCTTCTTCGCAAATGGGTTCATGAATTTCTTTGGGCCATTCACAACATCTAGAGGAGTTTTTGGCTTCCCAGGATTGAAAGGAATCACCTTTTCTTCGGCCTTTCGCTTGAACATGACTGTACTTGGGGGTTGTTCGGGAAACGGGTCCGGTTTTTCCACAGCCAACTTTGGGCGGAAGAGCTGCCCGATTGGAACTTCTTCATCACTAGAGAGAATTATCGGATCAGCTTGTCAAATTCGGGCCAATCTCTTCGTAGCTTTCTCCGCTAATTCGGCACCCTTAGCATCGTCCTTCATTTTCTTAGACAAGGCAACCAACCTCGCAGACAATTCAAAGCCACCAACTTGGACCCTAGTCTTTGCGGTTCCAAACAATGTCCGAGACGCACCAAGTACGTTTACAGGCACAGCCTCCTCTGTGGATGGTGGAAGCATTTCCTCCTTTACGCGCTTGAAGTCTAGAGAAACAACCTTCACAGCATTAGAGGTGTTGTCTACCTCTTTCTTTGGTATGACCAAACCCCGTGTAGTATGAGATGATCCTCCCCGCAAAATCTTATACTATGCTCACATTTATGTTTGTGCATGTAACATTGCCTACTCTAATGTTATTTACCATTATGTAATTCCCCCTATATACACTCATGGTGTTCGACGAGTGGCATAATGGCGTGCCTGTGGCGTTCATTCTCACATCAGAGTGCGCCAAAGTTAACTTGACCCCTTGGATGAAGGCGCTGAACGCAAGGATGGTCGAAGACCAGCCAGACTGGAAACCTGCTACTTTCATCGTTGACTGCGCCGAGGGTGAAATCAATGCTATAAAGTAAGTCAGATCTAGAAATGTTCTCTGACACTGTCGTCACTACTTCTATGCAGTTACGATGACGTCTACGATTTCCGCGTCTTAATCTCCTCTTAATCCAAATTGTCTCTTCACCGAGTGAAATGGCATTATCTACAGATCATCTCTTCTGAATAGTCGCACAACTACTTAAGTCCTGTTACTGTCTATCATCTAGTGTCCCAATGTATTATGTAGTGTCACAATAACACTGATTTTGCACAATCGTCTAGAGTGGTCATTCCTTCACAGTTGGGTGCTTTACATCCTCCCCCACATTCACGCTGATTGATTGATTCTGTACCTGTAGTGAGAGGTGGCCAAAGTCAAAGATATTTCTCTGCCTATGGCATGTGAGAAGAGCATGGCGGAAGAATTTATGTTATAAAATAGTAGATATGG
Source organism: Ceratodon purpureus (assembly GCA_014871385.1). Lineage (NCBI taxonomy): Eukaryota > Viridiplantae > Streptophyta > Bryopsida > Pseudoditrichales > Ditrichaceae > Ceratodon > Ceratodon purpureus. The sequence continues at coordinate 20,571,197 of CM026426.1, read as the reverse complement.
GGCGGAGAGCGGCCATCATGCGTGAGCTAGGACTAATGATGTATGACAAGACTTCCCGCCGAGGTGAGGAAGGAAAGGAGTGGGCAAGGACTCGGATTCAAGAACTGGAGGAAAAATATCCTTAGGAGAATGAGTTCTGGGAGTATATGAAAGAGCAGTGGCTTGATAAGGCCCACATGTGGATTGTAGGCTTCATAAATTTAAAATATTGCCGTCAAGATACAAACGCCACCATCGAGGGTTATCATGGATTTGCGAAGTTGATTCTAAGATCCGAGAGGAGTAGAATGACCGGGAGGAGAGTGGATTGGTGTATCACAGCCTTAACCAAGGACGTCTTAAATCACTACTAGTACAAAGAGCTCTGCAAAGAGAAGGGGTTTGTGGATAATAAAAAGCTGCAAGACATTGTCGTCGATTGTATTATTAAAGCTAGGGAGATTCCAGACCCAGACGTGACACTGTCTGAGATGGAAGGAGGATTTGTTTTGGTGACGTTTGCGACACATCGTCATTTGCGTTACACAGTCCATAATCCTGATTCAAAGTGGGGGGTTTGTAACTGTGTTTAGGCGCAGCGAGGAAATATGTGTAAGCATCACGTGAAGGTCGTCATGATGATGAACCCTAATGTTGCCGAGGGAACTATTGCTAGTTACGGTAGAAGGATGGCTGGAAACGTCAACGGGGATCTTCAACAATTACCGACTCCTAGACGGGTTCACCCTGCACCACCCAAAGATGCGTCGACGCCCATACGCGAATCAACATTAGTACCATTGACACCAAATCCCACACCTCAGAGATACTATGTTCAGGACTTGCCCAATACCCTGTGATAGCAGGTCATTCTCCTGTCCGAGGAAGTAAATGGAGACACCGTGATGATGGAGCATTTGGTTGCTGAATTTAATCTCACGTTGGGGCGTCTTTGGAGAATTAAAAGCGGAACGGCGGGAGGGGACGTTGCATCCGATGACCGGGGAGCCAGTGTTTTTTCATGCCGATGACGGAATGGGTTTCAAGTTGGGTTGCAAAAAAGACTTCCTAAAACGATCCTGTCAGGAACCGATCAGGTTCATGCCAACACTCCGCTTCCATATATAAACTTCATAACATATAATATAATAGATGCAAGTAAATAATACTTGACAATCACTTGTCAACTTGAATCATGAGTCAATAATCCAGAAATAGCATTACATTGACAAAATGTCGAGTGAGGGACAGGCTCCCCTCAATGAGCTTAAGTACAAGAAAAGTAATTAACTAACTTAACTGCTCTTAATTATAACTACTAGTTGCCTTCTCTTCTCTTTCCATAGTGGTTCATTGTAATCCAGTCCTGTTAATACGACAAAGTCGTAACAGATCCGGTCCGACGGTCGTACGTCGCCTTTGACCTAGGGTAAAATTTGTTCCTTCTTTGACTCGTTGAGTCCTAGCAAATCAAAGCGTCATAGACACTCAAGGCATATTGAGATTATATTCCCTCCTCTCCCCGGGTATATAGTCTCCCATAGGATGTTACTCACACCTTTGTTCTTGTCTTCCTATGTTGTAGTTGTCTTCCACGTAGTTTGCGAAGATGTTAAGATTCGGTTTGTTCGTCGAGTTGGGTCCATTGGAATATTTGTTACTTTGTTTAACATTTGTCTACTACCGTTGCTTACTTAGGATTTTCCTTGCTTTTCATGACGCTGATGATCTGGATGTCTTTCGATCATGTGAAGCCGCATCCCATCATTCGGCATTTGTCGTGGATAGCAAACAGTCCGTGGGTTGTTGCGTCTCTTGTCGTTTTAGTCGTTGTTGTGGCCATGCCGATATTCTTCGTAAAGACGGCAGTGGAGGGCAGATTTCAGCTTCACCGGAGTTACAGAGGCGCTATGGATCAAAGCTGAGCAAGAGGATATAGGAGCGGGCATGGGTTCTCGATCAGTTTTACAATGCACTCGGAGAGAAAGACGAGGACAACATTAGCAACTATAGCGCTAAATCGATTGCACTCATTCCGACCCAATCTGCAGTGACATTGAAGTGTAGTATCCGCGACTAATGTACCTTCTTTTCGTTAGACAATCTTCCTGTTCACTTTCTAGTCACATTGTTACAACTTAGGGTTGTGACACTACCTTACGTATATCCGGCTTTCATAAGTATCTGACACTGTGGATCCTCCTTGTAAGAATGTATTTCCACTTATTAATGGAGGGACCTCATAATATTTATCAGCTTTCTTTCTACGTTTATTTTCTTCAGCATGTCTATAGACCTTGCCCTATTGCATTGATTCCTCCACTACCATAATCGTGACCAATTCCTTCATTCTATGAATGCATGCATGCATTTTATGCAATTAGTGCGGAGAGTACGCGATACTCTTCAATCATCCACCAGGCACTCTAATTTCCTAACATATCTATCATTACATAAAATTCGGAATAAGTATGAACAATTTATGAGGGTATAAATTCTTCAGGATGTTCTGTATTACGATGTAATTGTTTTTTATTTCAATTAATTCGTTCTTTTTTATTTGGAAAAATAACCGTTTCAATGTCTTCCTTGTATTATTTTATTGTTTGATATCTTAAATATATAGTTTAATCTTTAATACGTGTGACCTCATATAGTGTTGTTCTTAATGATGTAATAAATTATATGTATATATATATATATATGATTATGGTTTTTTTTCATTTGATTTTTCGTTTTTCTTTGTTTTTTGTTTATTTTCTCCTTTAGCTGTTGTTATTAAGAACATCCATGATATCACATGTATTTATATTTTATTCTTTCTAATTTTTTTTTTAAAAATTCTCTTTATCTTATTTTCTTCTTTGTTTTTTTTCTTCTTCAGTTGTTGTTATAAAGAACATCAATTTTACCTTTCTAATTCGGGAGTTTTTTCTTTATAAAAAACTGAGTAAAACAATTGTGATTAACTTTTTTGTACTATTACTCCGATTATCTTCGACGGTATTCTGTGAATTTATTTTGTAAAGCAATTTCTTTTAAGTTTGAAAGGAACTTCTGTAGGTTCTAGGCTGTGATCATCGTTGTTCATAGGACCTCCCCGTCCGAAAGACCGTCCGGTCTGCTCGTCTGTCCGTTAGGGGTCATGTCCGGTCCGTAAGAGAATATTCGAGCATATTCAAGGATATTCGAGCATATTCGAGCATATTCGAGAAAAAATAAGAAATATTCATAGAATTTGTCCGATTTTCACCTCGGACTGACCGATCCGTCCATCCGTCCGTCAGTTATGACAACCCTGGCTGTGATTAACTTCTACAATTAATATAACAAAAAATTTGTTTGATGTTACTTTATTAAACTTGAACTATTATGTACCCATTAATGTAAACTATGTTCATATTGCTCTACATAATGCCATTCACTTCTATAAGATTTTGCAAGAATAATGTTACTTAAATAATTTTAATAAGTTGTATTCAATATTTATTTTGGTTGCTTCATGTTATCCATGCTTCATTTATATTGCTTTCCATATTATTTTTTTCGCGTAATGTTACACAATTTTTCATTTTGTACATAGTCTGCATATACACTAGTGTCACGTATATGACCGTGATATAGACCCCGAGTTCCCCAAAGTATAAATGCAAGAGGAATAGTCCGACATAAGCAAATAGGAAACCATTTTACATAAATCAATGAATCAGAAAGTCTATGACACCGTAACCTTTTGCGACGACTCTTCTATTAAAGGGTGATTTAGCTTCGTTCTTAGAAATCTAGTCTACTCTCCAAGTCAAAAGGAAATCCCAAGAAATTTTATTACCCACCTAACCTTTGTTGATTCTAACTAACTCAATCCTGCTCTATGCCAAGAGATCCAACATCCTGCTCCTGATTGTGATCAACTAAACCCACAACCTGCCCTCTTAACTGTCATTAATGCTAGTACCCTCCATCCATACTTCCCACAAACCCTAGTATTGAATACACCCACAATCCAATCTGCTCAAAAGAGTCTTAGTTTCTGCATTAAAAGCTGCCTCATACAACCAGTCCTGCTCTGTACAGTAGTGTCCTGTTATCATGATCCTCCCTAACCTCCTAACCACATCTCTTAATCTCCATAGCCATACAAACTCCAAGGGGATTGAAAGAGAGTGAGAGCCGCCACGGCCTCACTCTTCACTACCCCCCCAAACCCTAGCCGTCGTCATCCACTGTCCATTTTTCATCCAATCTAGAAATTCATCCGATTGTCAAAACTTCATCCGAAATGCACTAACTAGCAAATACGCAGTAATTAATTGTTTTACTGCTCCTGGCAGTTTACTATTCCTGCTTCTAAAGTACTGCTCCTAGGTAAAAAGGCAAAAAAATCCCTTTAACATTATTCCCTTTCTAGTGTGCCCTCAGATGCTCCGGTTTTTATGTAGTTAGCAAAAAAATATAAAAGTGTCAAAAATTAAAAACAGAGTCTACTACTGGTCCTACGAGTACTCTTCATATCCTACTACCTAGCCTCTAGCAGGTGCAGTCTCGGTGGCTGCCACTCCTGGCGCTCCTAGAGTCACTACTGGCCCTGGCAAAGTTCTCGTCGCTACTGGTCCCCCGGTTGCTGTGTCTGGTCCTAGTGCCGCGGCTGATCCTGCTGCTGAGGATGGTCCTGCTGCCGAGGCTCGTGTAAAATCTGGTTCCAAATCTCCACCGATTGGTGAAGTACCTGGTATTGGTCCCTCAATAATGTCCAAAGAAGACACAATTGCCACGATAGTGCGATCCACCTCCTCAAACCCAATAGTTGGCAGTGATACTACATGCCCCTCCACCGCATTCTACTCCTCATCCAACCAGTAAGCGAATGTAGGATAAGCCTCTACAAAACAAAGTAAATACCGGTTGAGCCGGTCCTGATCTTATCCATAAGCCTTCAGTTCCTCACCGACTTGTTTCTTCGATGTTGTCAACAAGTGCATGGCTAGGCCACGGTTGGCTGGGGATGAACTCTTCTCAGCAACCTCCAACTGTCGCCGGAGTTGCTGGTTCTCCAAAGCCAGTCTGTCGTAGTCCTTGAGTCTTGCGTTCAGCTTCAGCTCCATTTCCAACTGCTGTCGTCTTCGGCTCTCAATCTCCCCCCCGTATACTACACATCTGGCCCGCTCCTTGCGTTGCTCTTCGGTGAAGACTGTCAGTTTCCTCCTGGTCTCAGCCCATGTCGTCTTGAGCTCCGACAACTCCTGACCTGCAGCACAGAGTTGGGTCGAAAGCTGGGCAGTCCGTCCTTCTAACTCCTGATTACGACTGACCAATTCGTCATACGTTGGCTGCATCCTCTCCTGCTGCGCTTGTAAGTCCTTGATACAACCTATCTCCGTCACCCAGGTACGCTTCTGCTCCATCAATTGTTCCAACCCCATGGTTACCTCTGATTTTCCTCCACCTATCGATAAGAAGACTGCTCCAAGGTTTCGGGGTGACAAGGTATCCGATTGGCGGACTTTCTCCCATGGCTGCCCGAGGTCAATCTGGTCGAGTAGTGGTCTAGAACTGTTGGGATCGTCCATTGTTGTTGGTGGTTGATCCTTGCTACCTTTGACTGCTCGAGATGTGCGCAGAGTTAACAGAGTTCTCGAGGCCTGGCGTGGTGTTCCACCTACTCGTTTGTCCATCTCCTTTGTCTTCTAGTTCTCCCCCTTGGTCTTGGGCATTCTCCTGGTGTTAGAAGTAATGGCCCGCTTCTCTATTTCTTCGGCCTCCATGGACTCCAAAGACTCCGTTGGGCTGTCCCTATACTTGGGCTTCTTTTCAGTCTTCCTCAGCCTCTTGAACCTGGTGCCTTCTTCCTTTTCAGTAGATGGAGAGGATTGAGCTTTCCTCTTGTTCTTCCTGGTCTTCTTCCTCTGCCGTGAAGCTGGAGAGTCCTGTAGATCTGCTTCCTCCTCCTGCTGTTTCTTACCTCTAGTCAATCTTTGCCTTTTGGTCCTCTTTCATCCTTCCTCACTGATACCATCAGGGGGAAGCTGTTCTCCTGGTCAAATCGGGGTCATATTCGGTTGGCCCTCACTATCATCCTGCTCCTTCTTGCTCTCTTGGTCCGGCTTCGGGTCTATGTACTGCTCCTCGTCAGGAAACCACATCTTCAACACGACGTCTATAAGTTCTGCTCCCTTAATCTCGCGAGTGGGGCTGGTGTGGACTCAAATTAGCATGCGTCGGAGGCTAGACAAAATCAGTGGAGCCCAGTTGTGATCGCCCTTCTTCACTGCCTGGTACATATTCTCCAGCAGCTTGTTGCTGGCGTAGAGAGATTTTTTCTTCACGCACATGATCTCCACAAGGGCTCAAACTCTGTCCTGATACTCCTGTGTAAATCCCTTTACACTAGTCCTATTGAAGGTGTGATCTGCCCGAGTGAGACCAAACATCTTCATAAGTCTAGTATCTAACTCTCCGCTGGCCTTGGTGATCGCAGCTATTCTGTTCCCCTCTATTCCTAAGGCCTGCTGGATAGTCCAGGAGGTGATCTCCACTAGGACCTCTATGACTGTAGCCTTGATCGGCGTGGTATAATCCGTCTTCTCTCCCTTGACATACTGAAATCTCTCTACAAAGTCTGATACTAACTCTGTTCTAGGAACTCGCCAGGTGTACTCGTAGAAAGGACCGAGACTAACCTTTACTGCCCAATAGACGTCCTTCAACTTTCTCCATGCTCCCCAATACTCCACTGGGATAAAGGTGATTTTGATGGTCCTTTTCGTCTTTCTGGCGATGGTAATTTTCTTCGGGGCTCTGGTCAGCGTCTCTGTCTGCTTCCTTCTTGTACCTGCTCCTGGTTTCTGCTGCCCCACCCCTCCTACTGTTTCCTTCGGTTGCTCTTCTTCAGCCATCTCTTGGGTTGGCTGTGGGGGTGCTCCTTCCACCTCTTGAATCTCTATCTGCTCCATTTGGCCCGCGGTCCCTGGTCTGGTCATGTACTGGTGTAGTGTCCCCATCACTGTTTGTCGGTTCTGTTGAGTTCGTTCTCTTGTCTCTCCCTGGTCCGTAGCTTCGCCTGATGCCATGCCTCTACTATTTCTTCTGGTTTCTACTTCTCCTTCTATGTTGTCTTCTCGGGCCCAATCCTGAAATGTTAGTGGCTGGTTTCTACTCCCACTTCCCTCTCCTGCCCTTTCTGTCTTCACTCTCGTTTTTCTACTGCCCTGATTCTGATTCCCTTCTTCTACAGTCCTAACCAAACTCCACCTGTCTACACCACTCTGATTCGACCTATGCCCTTCTTGATTTACTTCGTATTCAAACTGAAAAACCCTCTGGAACTCAGCTATCGTTAGAACTACCTCTGTGGTGCATTGGTGTTGCGGTTCGTGCATCTGCTGGGTCGTCGTTTGCTGGCTCTCTGCTCCACCTTTGCTATGTTGTAAGGCTTCAGATTGATGCTCGTGTTTGACTTCGCCTCTCCAGCCAGCTCCTTCCCTCCAATTCGCCCTGCCTTGACAGTTCAGCCCGTTGTTGTTACCATCTCCCCGTTCCCAGTGGCTCCCCCTCTGCCACTTCTTAGCATGGTTGTCATAACAGACCGTCCGTCCGTTAGTCTGTTAGTCCGTCATGGTGACAAGACACACCTCCATGTCCGTCCGATAAGGGCGTTGACCGGTTGACTCATGGTAAGGGTAAAACGAATTTACCTAGCGCTGACTTTTGCGCACGCGTGCAGACGGGCGCGAGTGTAGGGGCGAGTGCGAAAAAAAAAAAAAAAAAAAAATAATTATTATTATTTTTTTTTTTTTGTGGCACTCGCCTATACGCTCGCGCCCTAATGCTCGCGCCCGTCCGCACTCGCCCGAGAGGTCGCACCCAACTTCCACCAAATTGTTGTTCATTTCATTTCAGTGCAACTTCCTTTATTGAGCGCGAGCACCCGGGCGGGCGCACACGGGCGCGAGCATATCAGCAAACGCGCACACAAAAACCAGCCAAAGTTTTTTTTAAAAAATTAAATTTTTTTATTTTTTTTTTATTTTATTTTTTTAATTTTTTTTGCACTCGCCTGTATGCTCGCGCCTGTATGCTTGCGCCCGTCCGCACTCGCCCAATGGCATGCGCCGGACTTCCACCAAGTTGTTGTTCATTTCAATTATGTGCTATTTCTTCCTTTGCACTTGGCGATATGCTCGCGCCCATCGGCACTCGCCCGATAGCTTGCATCGGACTTCCATCAAGAAGGTGTTCATTGCAATTTTATGCACAAATAATTGTTGCTAGACCAAGGAACTCAATTGCTCAGTATGCGATGTGATGGAGATCAATGAGTGATGAGAACATTTTTTTAATATGATATTAGAATAAAAATAGTAGTAAAAGGCTTTGATAATTAGATTAGTAGAAGATTTTGGAGTTAGTTTAATTTTGTTTAAACTAGAGCATTTTGTGTACATTTCCACTATCTTCGCGTTGATTAAATCATAAATTATTGAAACGTCAATTCATTGTGGACTATGTCGTTCATCACAGTTGATGGCTTTTTATCCATGACCTTTTTTTTAATATTTCTCCCATTCTATCACTTTATTTGTTGATTTTTCTAATCTTCTTCCATTCTATCTTCTTATTTTTATTTTCTTCCATTTCTAGTGGATGATGTATTTATTTATTTATTTATTCTTCGATTAATTGCCCATTCCATTTTTTATTTTTATTTATTTTTCCAATTGTCTTCTATTCTATCATCTTGTTCTTTTTAACTTCATTATAATTCCATTCTATCTTCTTGTTTTCCTTTTCTTCCATTCTTAGTGTATCATGTATTTATTTATTTATTTAATCTTCCATTAGTCGCCTGTACTGCTCTCCCCCAGGGTGTTTGATTCCAGCTGTAGTGTTTTTGAACTATAGTCCAGAGTGTCAGAGTCTGGAAACCCCGCCCACTCATTATCCAGTATCTCGCCTTCTACCTCCTTCTCTGCTGTTTTTAGAGCCTCTTTGACTTTCTTTGCCTCTGCCTTCTCCTGCTCCTCTCGAAGCTGAATTTCCTTCAAGGCTTCCAGCATAGACTTCCTGATTCTTTCTTCCTCTTGCCAGTCCTCCTTTATTCTGGCCTTTCTTGGTTTAGGTTCCCTTGATTCATCTGGGCTAGGTAACAGTCCTTCCTTCAAACGTTGGGCTCTGGTCATATCAGCTACCCCCACTGTATCTTCAGGTTCCTCTATCAGCTCAATCTCCACATTGCTCACGTGGTGATGCTGTTTTTTGCTCGTCTTCTCCTGGTCAGCCAAAAATTGATCCCATTGTGCCTTCTTGGGGCAGTTCCAGCTTCTGTGGTCTGCTCCTCCACACAAGAAGCAATACGGTGGTTGATCACCATAACTCCTCTGTTGACTACTGCCTACCCTAGGGTTCGGTGGTCGCTGGTATCCTTGGTTGTAATTGTAAGTTCCTGCAGGTTTAGAAGCAGATACTTCATTGGCACAAACATGTTCTTCTCCTTCCTTCTTCGCACCTGATCCCCTCTGGTTGGTTGGGTTGTACCATCAGTTGGCATCGTCATGGCCCAGCTTCTTACAGATTCCACAGGCTTTCCTTGGAGCCTCCTGGTCTGGTTCCTTCCTGGTCACTGTGGCTGCCTTACTACTGGTCTCCACTTTCTTCACCTCGATCTTAGTGGGTTTACCACTAGAGTCGGTGCAGTTCTCCTCACATCTTAAGGCTGCATCCACTAACTCTGTCAAACTCCTTACAGGTGCCACACTGGTACTAATCTTGATATACTCTAGCAGTCCTGCTCGAAAATTAGTGATTCTGAACCCTTCTCCTGGATCAGATGTTAGGCATTTGATTAGTATCATGAACCGATCATAGTAATCTTGTACCTTCTCTCTCTCCCCCTGTTTGAAGGACTTCAGTTCCCAATATATTGCCTCATCCGTGGTCTGGTCTCTGTACCTCCTCGAGAAAGCGGCTTTAACATCCTCCCATGAGCAGTAGACATGGTTCTCCAGGAAATTCTCATACCATGCACCAACCTTGTCCAGCAAAGTGGTACCCATCAGGTTGATTATCACCTGCTCATCAGTTTCTCCATTGTGCCATAAGGTCCTCTCGAACTGCCGTATGTGAGCGTCTGGATTCGTCCCCTCCTTGTACTTGGAGTAGGTCAGCGGTTTCGTCAGTGCCACAAGGACTGGTCCTATCACTGGTGGTACTCTGGGTCTAGCTGCTGGTATGTAGGCTGGTGGACCATGCCTTACTAGATAATTGCTGTCCACTATATCCCCTGGTACTCCTATTCCTGCAGATGGCCTACTATCATAAAGCATCCCCCTCATTATCTCCGCTGGCCTTCGGTATCATGTTCCTGTATCAAGAACTCCTGCTCCGGCTTGTGCTCCTCTGCTTGGCCAGTATGCAGTTTTGTTGACTTCTGGTCTATACTCATCATTTGTGAGGTGATCCACATAGGTAGAATATAACCTCCTCCTCTTGCTGGGCTCACCCGAGTCCTCGAGGTTGGAAAATGGTCTGTCCTTGGTCTTCCTGGTATAGCAGATGTGGCGTAGGGTCCTCTCATCAATTCTGCTTCCCACAACTGACCTGGTCTGTCCCCGTGGACCACTGAATGGTCGTATCCTGCCCACGGACCTACCCTTGGTTTGGCCAGGAGTTTCTGGCTCTCTTCCCTCAGTAACACCTGCCATTTGTATAGGCTCGCTTGCCGAGTGGCTTCTTTCATCTCTTCCTCCTTCTTCTTCTAGTCCTCCAATCTCTGTGCCTCTTGTTATTAACGCAAAGCCTCCTATCTAAGCAAGTCCAGCTGCATTGCTTCTTTTCTTTCAGCAGCCTGCTTCATTTCCTCCCTTCTTTGAGCCTCCTGCGAGGTTCTAAGAGACTCCTGTCTTTGTTTCTCCTGGTCGTACTCTTCAAGTCTCTTTGTTTCCTGCCATAGCTTCATGGCTTGCTTCAGTTTAATCTCCTCTCGATTCTTTTCTTCCCAAGCCTCCATTGTCCCTCTAAACCTGGCTGCCTGGCCTAGCTCCTCCATCTGCCTCCTGTACAAGTCTTCCGTGGCCTGCTGGTTTCTCCGTTCTCTCTCTGCCTGTGTTTCAGCCTGCTGTCGAGCCTTTAACTCCTCCAGCTGTCTTCTGTCCTCCTCATCTTCCTCTAGCTCCATTCCTTGGAACTGCTCTTGTGCAAAATGTACCACTGGTCTCCTGGGATTCACCTGTGCTAGCTTACCCGTCTTGTACATTTCTGACAGTGCTGCTGCTCCTGTCTGTACTCTATCCCCAGTGTGAACTTCTTCCAACTTCTTCTTCAGCGTCTCCAATGTCTCCACCAAATCACCTGATGTTTTCTCCCCTGGTTTCGGTGTGTCTGGTCTGCTGCCTCCTTTCTTTTCCTCCTCCTGGTAATGGTCATATGCTGATGCCATTTTGGTCTGGGGGTTCTAGCAATGCTGTGTGTCTCCTTCACCTGGCCTTGGGAATTCCCTCCTGCTAGTCCTGGGTGATAGTGGATGTCCCTCATACTTTCGAATTTCTTCCTCATCCTCCTGCGGAGGGAAGCTTGTATGTGAGCGGTGAGCGGAGAGCGAAGAGCGGAGAGCGGAGAATTTCTGCTCTGAGAGCAGAAATTGGAGAGCAGATTCTAAAAATAGTTAATTTTTTTCTAAAATTAGAATCTATGTTTAGATTATTCGAATCTTTTTAGAATATTCCTAATTTTAGTAAAAAAATTGGTCCTATGTCCGTGGCTTGAAGTCTGATTTGATCAGTTTTGATCTCCATTTTTCTTGCAAGTACGCAATATTTTATGTATTACACGAATAGATGGATGAAGATTATTTTGTATAGTAGATAGTATTTGATCCATTTCTAATAAGAAATTATGTTGGACATTGGTTTAGTGGTGTTGTAGGGGCAATTTAACCCCTAAAGTTCTTTGACTATATTTCACTAAAAACTCTCAAAACTGCCATTTCTAATGTAGAAAGAATGAATGACTAAAAAATCATCAGTTTTCAATTCTAACTATAAGATCTTTAATAAGATTATTGTTGTAGATAGGACAAAAAAAATCATCTGAATTGACCGTAGAGATTAGATGATCATAACAATTGAAATCCAAAAACAAACTTTCTTAGCTTGACTTTTAATTAGGTTGACTCACTCTAACTTTTTTTCTTAGGCTTCTTACATTGTGGATTTTAGGGTTTTCATGCTTGACAAAGACTTCTAAGATAGCTAATTGTACCAAAATAAATTACAGACAGAAGACAAGTGTAGCATGCAGAAAACAATATTTTTTATAAAGTTGAATACATAAGAATGTCCAATTCATATAATTTCTTTCCTAGAGATTCCATTACTTTATAAAGTCCCAATCTAAACTGTCAAAATAAAGATTAATATTCATCATTATAGTGAAAAAAAGAATAAACCTAAGAAAACAAAGTTTCTAACTTTTATAAAAGATAGAAACAGTTTTATTGGTGCATTGTTTGAAACAGTGAAAAAACTTTGATCTTTTGCGGAATGAACATTGTACTAAAAGTAATTCTCTTTTGGAAAACCTCAAAGATGAAAACATTGAATATTTATAGAAAAAGTCTGAAAGGTAACATATGTATTTAGCACAACTCCCTGAATTGCCTACACAACACAAAATTCCACTTCAAGTACCATTATTATTTTTTTTTCGTGTCCAATTTTTTAAAGAAAATAGATTCCTTCAAAACATTTGTTAGGGAAAAGATTCTCACAATTTTTTTAAAAATCGTATCTAAATTTGACATCTTAAGTACTTGCCTAAACTTTCAAAAAGCCAATTTCAACAATTGTCCTTTAAAAGATAACAAGTTAGATGGATATAGATTATAATGCATCGTGATCAATATTCTTATTGCTCTCATTGATGATTTTTGTCAAACATTTCATTATTAGAGTACAAAGTTTAGTTCATGACGTGACATAAAAGATGCAAAATCTAGTTCAAACATAGATAATGAAGTTTTTTTGGAAGCGTTATCCTTTCAAATTTATATTTAATACATAAATTTACAAGATAGGTGACACTTCTTTGTGGGACTTTGTGTCATTAAAGAAATGTATACTATTACGAATTTATGCAATGACTATGATGGCCTGATGTAACGATAAGTAGAGGTGGAAAATAAAGAGCCAAAGCAAGAGTCAAAGAAAGTCACAACCACTAATTGAAGAAATTGAAGTCAAGTCGAGTCTGCCTCTTGGCATAGTATGTTGTGCATTTTTGTAGGAGAGATTGAAGAAGTGATTTCAAAATTTATTTGTAATATGTTGGAAAAGTGTGTGTACTTTGAAATTGCATTTATGTGTTGAGGCTTGGAAGTGAGTTTATGTGTGTATTAAGTTATTAACATATACATTACTTAAAATCACTAGATTAGAATTCAAAAATTAAGGTTTCTTAAAGATAGCGTGATGACACACTGATTATCTATTAAAAAAGTGTCTTTGTCTTTGAAAACATAGGACTGTGAGTTTTCAATGGCTGATTAAAGAATTTATAGCTTGATAATTATTTAGCTATATTCTATAATATGGAGACAAAATTGAGTAAAGAAACAGATGAGAGAGCACTAATGCAGGCTAAGATAAAGGACATGAAAACTAAGCCAATATGTCAAACCTCATAAGAAACAATCAAAAGTGTTGAGGAGCGAATTTTAAGAAAAAAAATACATTTAGACTGTGGAAAGGACACAAGGAAATGAGCAAGAGAAACAAGCAAAGCCGAAAACCACGTGTGTATAGTCAACATCTAAAAGCTCATGAGGATGTTTCTGTGGATCTTAAGATTGCAAAGTGATTACATGATAAATATATTGGTCAACAACATATAGAAAAAATCAATCAAAACATAATCGATGATGATAATCTATTAAATCTATTGCTAGATAAGTGTCTCATCTAATAGAACTGTCATAAAGAGCGAGGTCATAAAGAGTGAGGTGCTTTGTCAAATGTCAGAGTTTCTATTTCAATACAGTGGTCAATGGATCAAAATGCATTGTTCAAGGCATCAATGACTAACTTCAACTGCAAGCAATCTAGTGTAGAATTGCACCTTCCAAAATGTTAGGGTGATTGCTCAAAGAAAAAGAACCCCATAACTAAAGAGAGAAATGTATGAGATGTCAATTTTTATGTGATTTCTACAAAAATGCTCTACATCTCCGGCACCAATCATCAAAAAATAATGTGAAAAGACATACGTTCAGTACTATAAACATGTAAAGGACTTAACTCTAACTCAAATTGTGCACTCTAAAAAAGAAGGCAATTGCCAATACACAAAGCATACAATAGGATCATGCAAAATTTCATGTGTAATTAAATAATATAAAGGAATTTTAAAAGAATTGATTAACCCAAAGTGCTAAAAGAGCCATAACAAACCTTCAAACAAAGTACGAAAACAAGTAAAACAAAACACCGCAAGTTACAAAAGATACAGCGCAACACTTTCATATAGCTTTTTCCTCCAAAAGTAAACAAATCTCACCATGCTTGATGCAATCAATCATTTCAAAAAAACATAAACAGAGAACTTCAAATAAGAGTATGAGCAAGCTTCAACCCATTCTAACAAAACATTATTCCATGGTCTATGTACAAGACATTCACTTGGTCTGGTCAATAACTATAAAAGCACTAAACCACTACATACACTATAAAATCCAACTAAAACAATCAAAGTGATAACAAAAGAGGCTCCCAAAATGCATTCCATCTCACCTCTAAACATAATCATGAAGATTCATACTACCATTCAAAGGCGGCCTAGATTTTCAAGGTTCTCACACCCCCTCATGTTTGAGATCCAATATCTCCCAAACCAAGCAAAACCAAGGCTTCAAACTTTGTACACACATGTGATACCTCACAAAGTAGCCTTCCACAAAATCTCATTTCCAAAGTCGTCGCCGATTAGCGTCAACACAATGGAAACCAAAGTCCAAAATCTGCCATTTTTTCCCGAAACCCGACTGCCCCCTGGAGGCTGGGAAGGGGCTCTCGGTGCCGAGAGCCCCTTCCCAGCCTCAAGGGCGCGGTCCTAAAAGGGCCCTTTTCAAGCCCATGATGTGGCTCTCGGCACCGAGAGCCCACAATTGGACTCCAAGTGGGTGGCATTAACATGGCAAACAGTGGCAGAATGGATGCCAAGGTTTTCAGACCCCCTCATGTTTGAGATCCAATATCTCCCAAACCAAGCATAACCAAGGCTTCAAACTTCGTACACACATGTGATACCTTACAAAGTAGCCTTCTACAAAATCTCATTTCCAAAGTCGTCGCCGATTAGCGTCAACACAATGGAAACCAAAGTCCAAAATCTGCCATTTTTTCCAGAAACCCGACCGCCCCCTGGAGGCTGGGAAGGGGCTCTCGGTGCCGAGAGCCCCTTCCCAGCCTCCAGGGGGCGGTCGGGTTTGGGGCTTGATGGGCCTTCATCGACCAATTCTTACTTGTAAAAGGACCGGTTAGGGCCCCTTAGGCCAAATCTCCGACTGCGCCCTTGAGGCTGGGAAGGGGCTCTCGGTGCCGAGAGCCCCTTCCCGGCCTCAAAGGCGCGGTCGGGTTTGGGGCTTGATGGGCCGTGATCGACCAATTCTTACTAGTAAAGGGACCGGTTAGGGCACCTTAGGCCAAATCCTCGACCGCGCCCTTGAGGCTGGGAAGGGGCTCTCGGTGCCGAGAGCCCCTTCCCGGCCTCAAAGGCGCGGTCGGGATTGGGGGGATATAGGCGCTTTGTATTCCTTTTTTTAAAGGAAGCAGCCACTTACGCCCCTAAAGACCCGCATTTGTATGTACAAGCGTCCTTAGCGGCCTCAAAAAGCCCTTTTTTTGAGAAGAGGTCCACATATGACCCTTTACCTTCGCGTTTTTACATAAAAAGGAATCCTTATGAACCTTAGAGGTGTAGAACCCGACCGCGCCTTTGAGGCCGGGAAGGGGTTCTCGGCACCGAGAGCCCCTTCCCAGCCTCAAGGGCGCGGTCGAGGATTTGGCCTAAGGTGCCCTTACCGGTCCCTTTACTAGTAAGAATTGGTCGATCACGGCCCATCAAGCCCCAAACCCGACCTCGCCTTTGAGGCCGGGAAGGGGCTCTCGGCACCGAGAGCCCCTTCCCAGCCTCAAGGGCGCGGTCGAGGTTTTGACCTAAGGGGCCCTAACCGGTCCTTTTACAAGTAAGAATTGGTCGATGAAGGCCCATCAAGCCCCAAACCCGACCGCCCCCTAAAGGCTGGGAAGGGGCTCTCGGCACCGAGAGCCCCTTCCCAGCCTCCAGGGGGCAGTCGGGTTTCTGGAAAAAATGGCAGATTTTGGACTTTGGTTTCCATTGTGTTGACGCTAATCGGCGACGACTTTGGAAATGAGATTTTGTAGAAGGCTACTTTGTAAGGTATCACATGTGTGTACGAAGTTTGAAGCCTTGGTTATGCTTGGTTTGGGAGATATTGGATCTCAAACATGAGGGGGTCTGAAAACCTTGGCATCCATTCTGCCACTGTTTGCCATGTTAATGCCACCCACTTGGAGTCCAATTGTGGGCTCTCGGTGCCGAGAGCCACATCATGGGCTTGAAAAGGGCCCTTTTAGGACCGCGCCCTTGAGGCTGGGAAGGGGCTCTCGGCACCGAGAGCCCCTTCCCAGCCTCCAGGGGGCGGTCGGGTTTCTGGAAAAAATGGCAGATTTTGGACTTTGGTTTCCATTGTGTTGACGCTAATCGGCGACGACTTTGGAAATGAGATTTTGTAGAAGGCTACTTTGTAAGGTATCACATGTGTGTACGAAGTTTGAAGCCTTGGTTATGCTTGGTTTGGGAGATATTGGATCTCAAACATGAGGGGGTCTGAAAACCTTGGCATCCATTCTGCCACTGTTTGCCATGTTAATGCCACCCACTTGGAGTCCAATTGTGGGCTCTCGGTGCCGAGAGCCACATCATGGGCTTGAAAAGGGCCCTTTTAGGACCGCGCCCTTGAGGCTGGGAAGGGGCTCTCGGCACCGAGAGCCCCTTCCCAGCCTCCAGGGGGCAGTCGGGTTTCGGGAAAAAATGGCAGATTTTGGACTTTGGTTTCCATTGTGTTGACGCTAATCGGCGACGACTTTGGAAATGAGATTTTGTGGAAGGCTACTTTGTGAGGTATCACATGTGTGTACAAAGTTTGAAGCCTTGGTTATGCTTGGTTTGGGAGATATTGGATCTCAAACATGAGGGGGTCTGAAAACCTTGGCATCCATT
Source organism: Ceratodon purpureus (assembly GCA_014871385.1). Taxonomy (NCBI): domain Eukaryota; kingdom Viridiplantae; phylum Streptophyta; class Bryopsida; order Pseudoditrichales; family Ditrichaceae; genus Ceratodon; species Ceratodon purpureus. The sequence continues at coordinate 20,553,929 of CM026426.1, read as the reverse complement.
CTGCCACTGTTTGCCATGTTAATGCCACCCACTTGGAGTCCAATTGTGGGCTCTCGGTGCCGAGAGCCACATCATGGGCTTGAAAAGGGCCCTTTTAGGACCGCGCCCTTGAGGCTGGGAAGGGGCTCTCGGCACCGAGAGCCCCTTCCCAGCCTCCAGGGGGCAGTCGGGTTTCGGGAAAAAATGGCAGATTTTGGACTTTGGTTTCCATTGTGTTGACGCTAATCGGCGACGACTTTGGAAATGAGATTTTGTGGAAGGCTAATTTGTGAGGTATCACATGTGTGTACAAAGTTTGAAGCCTTGGTTTTGCTTGGTTTGGGAGATATTGGATCTCAAACATGAGGGGGTGTGAGAACCTTGAAAATCTAGGCCGCCTTTGAATGGTAGTATGAATCTTCATGATTATGTTTAGAGGTGAGTTGGAATGCATTTTGGGAGCCTCTTTTGTTATCACTTTGATTGTTTTAGTTGGATTTTATAGTGTATGTAGTGGTTTAGTGCTTTTATAGTTATTGACCAAACCAAGTGAATGTCTTGTACATAGACCATGGAATAATGTTTTGTTAGAATGGGTTGAAGCTTGCTCATACTCTTATTTGAAGTTCTCTGTTTATGTTTTTTTGAAATGATTGATTGCATCAAGCATGGTGAGATTTGTTTACTTTTGGAGGAAAAAGCTATATGAAAGTGTTGCGTTGTATCTTTTGCAACTTGCGTTGTTTTGTTTTTACTTGTTTTCGTTCTTTGTCTACCGGCATGCTGTCTTGTTTTGTTGATGAGCACTTTCTTGGAATATTATAATGGCAATTGGGTAATTTTTAGGAGATGGCATTTGTTAGTATGCTTGTTCATACATTTAAGTTACAATTATTCGAACGTTATTGTGGATTGGCTTGTCTCATGTTTTAAAGTCTAAAGATGTTGTGTAGTTGTACAAATAGTTTCTTTGCATTCAATGTTCTCATTTTTTGTTGAACGTTGTATCGTTTTGTTTCAAGATCTCTTTTATAATGATTATGATTGCAAAAGGTCTCGTGCGTCTATTGTATGTTTTATCCTGTTGTAGCAAAAAACGCAATAATATCTTTGTGGTAAAGGTTGTTTTCACTTTAAAAATGGAGGTTGAAAATGTATCAATTTTTTAGGGATTTTCATTTTTTCACTTTTTTCTCAATTTGGTAATAATAAGTTAGATAAATCTTTGTTGTCTATCTTCCTTTTTAAGTTGATGATAAGGAGTGCCATGATTTACTTTAAGTACAAATTGATATCATTGTCTTGTTAACACCTTTTTAACAAGCAAATACAAGTATGAGCTTTTCTATATATTTTATTGTAATAAAGTTTTTATATCTACAGAAGCCTACCTTAAATTTTAAACTTTTTAAATGAAGCTTAAATTCTATGTCACCAATAAGTTGTAACTACCATGATTGGCTCGCATCCTACCATTTTTTTCCTAGCTGGCAAAGTCTAGTCTAATTGGCTATGGATTTGCTCTAAATTTCAACAATTATAGTTAAAAGTAGATTATCTTTCAAAGCTCATTATATGCTTCCAAAGAAAACCATAAAGAAAGAATCTATTCTATTCTTCATCGTTGTGCTTATTGCACTTCATGTTCTTATATTCTTAGAATTCCATCTCTATATCATATTTTTTCCACACCATCTTATTTACACTAGATTAATGGTTCAAGAGATTTTATCTTACATTTTCTAAAAAGTGTTAATGTACAATCAAAATCATTGTACAAGGATGGTCTTCAGTCCTTTTCGCTTATTACATATCCTTTCTAGAAAACCCTAATGCTCTTTTTCTTTATTAACCGCCTCTCTATTCTGATCCTAATATAATCCTATATTTCCAAATGAAGATATCTACCACATTTAATCTTCTTGCCCAACCAACAGTGCCTAGTTACTTTCTAGTTATTATACTACATCATCAGCGGCTACTATGTATAGCAAAGGTGTTTAAATGATCACTATTGAACTTCTAACCACCATAATTTATCTTTTCTTGACTATCCATGGCGAATGGTAAATTCCCATTATTATTTATCAAAGTAGCCGATAACCATTAAAAATTTATAACTGATTTAAAAAGCCTTTTGCAATTTCACAGTATTAATGAGTTTATACTCACACATGCATGCCTTCAAGTGTATTCTAAAACTCCTTATGTAGTCACACTTGCACCGAGGTTGTTCCTTATAATGATTTAAGACAATTGTATCAACAATTATCATTCAAATACACATGTTTTTAGTATGAACTTACTAACAATCTTAGCTTAGATGATAGATCTTTACTACAGTACAGATCTTTATCCAAGGATACAAGTGCTGCATTGGAGCTACTATAGTTGACAACATTGATCTTGACATTTCCAAAGTCCTTGCCATTATATAGAGTAGTGCGGTTTTTATGATTAGACAAAAACAATGCAATTACAGATAGAACTTCATGAAATAGAATTTGATGGCGATGAAAGTTAAAAAGATGTACGTCAATTCTATTATAAAGTCCTAAATCAAAAACAATTCCTTCGTAACACATTGTGCTCTTTGATTTAATAGTTTGAAAAACATGCACTACATATCACACATGCTCAAATTACACTCACCAACATTTGCAAATACAAAGTCACTTACACCAGCAAACATGTTTGCACACGAGGCAATTCCACAAAGCATCTAGGTTCATACACATTCACATACAAACAATATACACCCTCACATAAACAATTCTTTTAAAAGTCAAGCAAAATGTATATAACAGGAACAGTAAAACCAATATAAAAACATGAGAAAGATAAGATGAGATAATATGAGATAAGATATATTAAGGAAAAGATTAAAAAAATTTAGACGGCTATCTAATACAAAACAAGGATTAAAAAGAAAATAGAACAGATTATTGAAAGTAGACAATTATTGACCATACACTAATGTCATGATGACGTCAGCCCTAAATTATTCACAGTGAAGAAAAGGAATTCTATCCATGGAGATTGAACTTGCTTGAAACATGCCAAAATATTGCTATATTTAGAATCTAAATCAACAGATTATATACTAAATTTATCTCAAAATTGAAAAATAATAAAAGTATTGAGCAAAATATCCACGGTCATAGGGGATGATTGAATTTATAATGACAATATAAATGTCTATTTTCTGCTCTTCAATCTCCGCTCTCCGCTCTCCGCTCTTCGCTCTCCGCTCACATACGACCTTTCCCCTCCTCCTGCGAATTCTTGAAGCTTAGGCCAGGTTCTCCTCTTGCTGACCCTGTCCTCCTGCTTACTCCAAGTAATGTATCCTGGCTCGACTTTTCTCCTACCATGTCCATGTCAATCAAGTCCCTGGTTCTCCCTTTAGCTATGCTTGCTTTTGAACTCAATTGTCCTCCCGTTGGTTTTCCTACTTCTGCTGCTGCTCTTTACTCCCTGAGTTCATACCTTGCCAACCGTTCTGCTGCTTGTCTCCTGGCTATCTCCTCCTTGTCCCAACCTGGGTATTCTCTATCCATTGCAGTACAGTTTGCTGCTCTTCCCTTGGTACTCTTTGGTCATGTGTTCTTTTGGTTTGGCTGGTGCTTCCAGTAACTAAGTCTGCTCCTTCAAAACTCCTGGGTAGGTGCTGTCGGCTCCTGTCTTCCGCCCTCCTCTGGTTTGTCGAATGCTAGTCCCCTTGTTCCCTGGTTCCTGTCCAGTCCATCCCTTTGCCACCCTTCCACCTTGGTTCCTCTGGGACCTGTCAGTCTTTACTGTTTTACTGTAGATAGTTTTCTGGCCTTAGTTTTGCAAGTTCTAGCATAATCTCAATTTTTCCAAGCTTCAATACATTACAATTTTGCAAGCTTCTCCCCATAGGTTTTTTCCTGGTTCTTTACTGTCCATTCAATTTTGTTTTTAACTTTTCAATTTTCCCATTTCTCATTTTTCTTCTTAAGCCACTTACTGTTTTCTTAGCTCATTTTTCCTGTTCGCATTTTTATCCTTAGTTTCCACTATTACCTTTTACTGCTTGACTGTTTTTACTAACTAGTAACTTTTCAATTTTTACTGCTACTTTTTACTGCTGGTTTTTCACGTAACCTACTGTTCCTTTCCTGACTGTCTGAAATCAACAGTAGTTTGAGACATACCTGAATACCGGCGACTATCCTCCCTCTGCTTTGGAGCTCTCCTCAGCTCCTGTTGACGTTGACTGCTTGGGCATTGGCTCTTCCTCACAAGATTCTGGAACATATGTCCTCAGCCTCAAATTGTGCTCCTGCTACAGCATCTGTAGTGCTCCTGTTACTGTAATCCTCTGCCTCGGCCACTGCGCCTGTCAACCTGTTACAAAACTGTCATGGACTGTACATGCTCGCAGCAAGAGCCACCTGGTTTGTACTTAATGCATGGTCGCCAATGTTAAAGGGTGATTTAGCTTCGTTCTTAGAAATCTAGTCTACTCTCCAAGTCAAAAGGAAATCCCAAGAAATTTTATTACCCACCTAACCTTTGTTGATTCTAACTAACTCAATCCTGCTCTATGCCAAGAGATCCAACATCCTGCTCCTGATTGTGATCAACTAAACCCACAACCTGCCCTCTTAACTGTCATTAATGCTAGTACCCTCCATCCATACTTCCCACAAACCCTAGTATTGAATACACCCACAATCCAATCTGCTCAAAAGAGTCTTAGTTTCTGCATTAAAAGCTGCCTCATACAACCAGTCCTGCTCTGTACAGTAGTGTCCTGTTATCATGATCCTCCCTAACCTCCTAACCACATCTCTTAATCTCCATAGCCATACAAACTCCAAGGGGATTGAAAGACAGTGAGAGCCGCCACGGCCTCACTCTTCACTACCCCCCACCAAACCCTAGCCGTCGTCATCCACTGTCCATTTCTCATCCAATCTAGACATTCATCCGAATGTCAAAACTTCATCCAAAATGCACTAACTAGCAAATACGCAGTAATTAATTGTTTTACTGCTCCTGGCAGTTTACTATTCCTGCTTCTAAAGTTCTGCTCCTAGGTAAAAAAGCAAAAAAATCCCTTTAACATCTTTGTAGTCCTGTTTAAAACAACGACAGTCCTGTTGTGACACTACCATCCTAACTAGAGACTAGTTTAACGTCACCCAGTCCTTCCTCTTCATGTCCGGCCTTCTTATTACGCGCAATACCAAACGGTGCTCGGTATCCAGTGTCACGACATGTTGAATCCAATTTACATGCCAAAAGACAAAGAAGCTAGACGTTCAAATCCTTCGGCTTATACGGCTCCATCAACGACATCTTCAGGAGCTCCTCCCGACGACCAGACCGTTATGCTTTGAATTGTTTTTTCAGTTCCCGAAAAACACGTCAGATTTTCGAAATCCAATAGAAACTATATTAAGTACAACCTTTACGAAGAAATTACAATGTCTTTTTCTTGGAAATGAATTTTACCTTCAGAAATAACATGGCGATGTGTATGGTATGGTGATAACATTCATAAGTCCCCACCTGCCGTATTACATCTAGTGTCACTATTGGCACTTCGTATCGCTCTATCCCCCTCATCTGTTGCCATACATTCGAGATATACTGAACGAAGGCAGAGTCCTTCCCATTCGGATAGTGGCTACCTTTTCTAGAGCCTAAACGGCACACCCGATCATAACTATATACTAGCAGTGACCAATGATGGCGATGTACCGACGGTACCAGGACCTCACTTCTGGAGATAAAGATAGAGCCCTACTTTTGCAAATCCTTTTCAGTGGCCTTCATAGGAATAGCTGACAAGCTGACGCATGACAATACCACCAGTACTTTGTGGCGGTCAGTAGCCGGGTATTCGAAATACAGCCGAGACAGCACAAAGTCCACCATATCATTACCTAGCCTATCCCTAACTCCCTTAAGAGCCTTTATTGCCTCGAAGGGAACCTCCAGCTCCTTGCTCTTTTCGTTGAAAAACACAACCTCTTGCGCACCATCTCTACGCCCTCCTCGTCTCGGCAAAGTCTGCAAGAAGTGATCTATACGTAAGTAGTTGTATGCTTGTGGAAGCGTCATAACAACAACATCTTCCACTCTCACAATTACTCCATCTAGCCATGGAGCACCTGCCATAGCCCGCGCGAGAAGTTCCTTTGCTCCATTCTTTGGATTAGGCTGCTCCTTACTCTTTATGGACGAATGTTGGGACAAATCTACCAATAGGGCCGCAGTTGCTTCAAGTTGCTCTTCCTCTTCGAAAGCCCCTGTCAGATTTCTACAGGCCGAATCTTTGGCGGCATGGTCTACATTGGCAGTGCAACTAGTAGCAATCTCAACCGGTGCACCAGAATGGATTGTAACGATGGACACTCTTTTATAAGGAGTGTGGTTGACTTCTTTAACCGGAGCCTTCATCCATTGCACAAAGCTCGGGTCTTGAGAAAACACCAGCTCAAATCTTCCTCCACCATGTCGTCTCCAGCAGGTGCTGTATTCTAGAACATGTGAGTGAAATAAGGGAAGCGCCGCCAGGAGAAGCACTAGATTCCTCTAAGATGTTGCGTATCTCAGAGAACACAGTCTGACACTCCGCGGTACCGTAGCCACCCGATTCAGGCGATACCATCTCAACCACTGTAATTGTGGAATTTGTAATACATGTTGACCTAAGACTACTTACTCCCTTAACAGCGCTATGACCTACCTCCCCGAGATCCTCCATCTGATCTGGCTCAATCCGCCCTTGCACTACCTCAGTAACGGTCATGTCACTGCCATCAACCACAGTGTCACAGTCTCCATGACCACCTGTGACATTGGCAAATCCCTCCACTTCTCGCAACCCGTCTACAGGTGTACCTACATTATTGATGTGGATGGCCTCCTCTGATGGTTTCTTGCCCCGCATCTCCTGAACATCTTCCCCCTTGCATATGATTTGTTCCACCTGGCCGTCACACTTACTATCACTTTTGGGTGTCACCGTTGCATTTGGCCTAAGAAACTCAGTTTCCCTGGTGTCAGTGACACTGGACTCCAGCGCACACACCGCCCAGCGGGCGATGTCTTCCCGTCTCATGGTCTCCCCCACACCGTTGACAATCTCCTGGATTCTTAGCTGCAGACTGGCCACTCCCGGGTTCCAAGAAGGAGTATCTCTAGTAGGTACCTAGCCGATGTCCTACTTCTCTCTCGTTCGCAACACAAACATCCAAGTTGTTGCAAGCTCCGACCCTTGTTCGTATTGAACAGTTGCCCATGCATTAGTGAAGGCCATGGCGTGGCACGCCGCTAGGTCTAACAATGCCCTCATCCTTGTTGTTCGAACCCAATCGAGCAATGCGCGAACTACATCGTCACCCTTTCCTGCGTTAACCCGCTCCATGTCGGCATTGACCTAAGTACGCAAGGTCTCACCCAGTCCGCATTTTATCCCAACATATTGGTACAGGCCTTCGGATATGAAGATCGACAAAGCTCGTTGAATGTTAATTGCAATCCGGCACTCCTTGAGAACAATGTCTTCTGTCAAACCGTACATGGGACATGACAGCAGTCTATACTGACTGTATTGGGACTTAAAAAAAACCCGGAAGACATAAACTAGTGGAGTAGGCTGATAGGCTTCTAGCCGATTAGAGCATAAAAGTTTTTGCACTTCATTCGCTTCTACAGCTGGAAAGTCACAAGTATATATACAAATTAGACTTAGAAAGCCATAGTGAGATTCAAATGTGCGTATTCCATGCATAGTTAAAATTCAAATAATTCAAACAAGGTTCGGGAACTCACCATTGTGACGCCATAGAAGAGGTGGAAGATTTCCTAGCAGATCCTCCTCCACCGACATCACACGCCAAAGTGGTGACCAGCACCATCGGACCTCCTCAAACATTCGCCCATTAATGACCCTGAACTCTGATATGGCGACCAATTTTCTTCTCAATTTTGCGTTTTGCAACTCTGCTTTGTGGGCACATAAAGCAACCTCATAGTCCACGGAATCTATCGTCCACTGAATGTAAGCTGGTGACGCATCCAGATCCTTGTATGGTGTCCCCTCCTCCACAATTTTGACAAGGTTGGGCCTATAGCCTGAGTCACTTGGCTCACAATTTTCAGGTCAATCGGCGCCTTCTTGTCACCCTGTAACATTATCAAGTACAGAGTACCCTGGAACATCCTAGAGCACTGTTTCTTCGTGACACTGCATCACGTAACCTCCCGAATGACATTGGTTGGTCCATTCATTCCTATGTCTAGCATCTCTAATAGTGTCACGAGATGGGATCACATCATTACTCCCTAGAACGCCATCATCTATCCCCACCTCTAAAAATCTAGTACTACTGTAACTAGAATAAGAACCTACAATCACTTTCCCTACTGATTTACAGAATCTCTCTCTCAATATGTCTATTGCCCGTTGTTTGGAACTTACCTCAACGGCGGCTTCAACTTACTTGTTGACGTGGATTCTCAATACCACGGTAGAGTACGCGATAGGTTTGCTTCTTGTTTGCGACCCCTAATCTTCGCTCCAACTCCTCTCTAATGGTGGGTGGCGATGGAGTTTCTTCTTCACTTGGGCTCAGCTGTTGCTGGGCATTAGTGTCGCACACCATGGTTGAGGAAACTCCTACCTTCGCAGTCCCCCACGTCTTATTCCCCGCTTCATCCTCTCGGGGCAGTAGACATTGCAGAGCATCGACCTGGAAGGTGACACTGCGTTTTCGTTTACCTAGTAAATTCGCATTCTCCCCTAATCCATCATTAGGTTTCCGCAGTTCTTTATATATGGCCGCCGTGACACTCCCCCTTTGGATCTCCTGCCTCACAGTCGCCTTCGACTCCGGTGGCGGAAGATGCACTCTTCCGGCAACTCTTGAAAGGCGGTGGAGCTCCTGTAGGCATTACCCTGCGTTTTTTCTTCGACTCTACCCCTCCTTTGTCTTCTTCAGATCGACCGACAACCTTTCCACAAAGTAGGTCAGCAGCCAGAGGACTTTTGCCCCCGTTGTCTGAGTTCTTCTACGATAGCTGCGCCTTACCTCCATCCCCGACAGTCTTTGACTTCGCGCTCTCCTTCACTAGCTCGAACTGCGCTTTGCTCTTTACTCCTCCATATCCTCCGTTCCCGCTCTTTGCACCTCCCGGCCTGTTCTTTCCCTTCGTGGCCGTTGTAGTCTTCCCTAGTACTTCCACTCTCTTCCCTTCTCCGGGCAAGAAATCCGGATACGGAAGCAGTAATGCCGTACTACCTTTTGGATGCTTCGCCCCCTCGCATCCATCAAGAAACCTATGACGATTCAACATCATCTTGTTACTCATAGTTGCATCCCCACAGTGGATGCACACGAAGTAGCATCTATTCCCATTCAGCTTCAGTCTCCCCTTACATCTAGTCGCGAACTCTTCCTCTAGATCAGTAACCCGCCTCTGACTAGGGTAGTCGATGTTGTAAGAAATGCCGTAGATGACACTCTTCAGTGTCACCGGCTCGTCCTCCATATCCTTACAACCCGTAGATTAGACAAATATGCCATAAACAATTCCATGTCGTAAACAAGCGAAACAACACAAACCGAAAAAAAGCATAGAAGATATTCACCCAACGAGCTAAATGCTGCAAATGGCGAACCCTCGCGACCTTCAAGGCTCTGCTCCAGCGGCTCTCCAAAGGTGTCAAATCCCCATAAAATTGCATATTGAAGGCACAGTAATGAGTTTTTCTCCACCACTCTATGATATGACTCGTTGCGACAAGGATAAAGGAAAACAATCAATACCACTACATTGATACTACTACCTACGCCAAGGACGCCAAATCCTACAACCTCTCCATAATTAAGACACACTCAATGCAGACACAATCCATCTCTACACCACACAACAAGCGCTCACAAAACACTGGAACCCTAGACGGGACGACGAGGGCGATGGGAAGTGAAGACGTCATGGTGACGTCACCTTTTTTCGAGTCACTGTCAAGTAGGAATCCAGTGTCTCCGGCATCGGTAGTGTTTGGTGTCACACGGTTTGGGAGGCAGAGTGTCTCGGACAAGGCAGTGTCACAAGGGACCCGAAATTACCCGCAACGCGAGTTACCAAGCCGGCCACGACGCGGGGAAACTAGGGGTGCCAGCACGGCGGGCCACGGTGGACGGGGTGATGGGATCCACCATTGCTACATGCGAAATAGCGTTCTCCCTCAAGATGTGAATCTTGGCTGCGTAGGGTATAACTCGCAGATATACAGAGGCCGAGGACAGTATCGATCGGGGTTTATAGGGTATTAAGAGGGTGATGTGGCATTGCCGTAACGGTTTACAAGTGACTTCTCGACCTAAAAAGCCGGTTTCAAGGGATTTTCTGACGGCAATTATGCAAATCCAGTGAAAATATGGTGCAATGTTCAGAGCAATGTACCTACAAGTTGACTTTCTTTGCTCGTCCGTTCCAGTGAACATATGGTTGCAAATTTTGACGATCCTAGAAGGTCCGCCATCACTGTCGTTCTCGTCGTGCAGGGAAGAGGAGCTGCTCTTGATGAAATAGTCCACCATAACCGCAAGTTCTTCGTCGTAGTTATTGCAATCTTTGCCATAAAGTGAGGGGCTAAGACCAGGAGGAGGGATACCTGAGCCAAAGAAAGCGTTCGAAGCAGGCCCTCCTTTGCCTTTCATCCACTCCGAGAGGAAATGATGTGGACGGCATGCTTTGTGCAAGTTGGGGTCAAATGGTAAGTGTTGATCATAGTTGAGATCAACATGCCGGTCCCATGTTGACTCTTTGCCGTCATGCGTTTGAGTGTCATGGAGGAAGAAATAGTTTCCACTGGGTGCAGTTATTGTCGACCTAGGGCAGCGGATCTTAGGCATTCTTACAGATGGTGTTGCAATTTTATCAAGCTCTTGAGATGATGGGCTTATGGATAGCTTCTAAAATTACTTAACAATGTATATGGTGGACCAATATGCTCTGAAGGTTTTGGTGATTGTAGATTTCTAAGGGAAATTCTTCTTTGTAGCTATACAAATATCCAGATATATCCAGATCAACCATGCTCTTGATCAAAAAATTGTCTAAGAAATAAAGTATGTACATAGAACAGAATGTGTGTTTGCTAAAAGATTGGGTTCACTGTAATGGATTCAAGGCTCAGGAAGGGAATTGATCAATAGCCAGAAAGAAAGTCTGGGTCATTTTTTGGGGATCGCACTTCTTACCTTGGGATACCTTTGGCCCTGAAAAGCTATAGTGGAGATCCTAATATTTTAGCAAACACTACAGTTGCAGCCACACATTTGCAATTGCTTCAAGGTAAAAGAGCCAAACAGACCACGCTACTGCAAACATACAGAGCTTGATGTCGACGGAATTGATCAATACATGTCCAATAAGTAGAACTCTGCACTCGAAAACAACAAAGACTGTCAATTCCAGATCAATCCACTCATTAACTCACGCACCCACTCCAATTATCAAACTTCCAAAAAACATGTATCCGCCTCCATCCAAGCGTTTATCATCCTGAATCTTAACCGCTTTTTAACCTAAGCAGCCGGTCAACCTAAATTTGGTGGGATTTAATTCCCAGATTTAATGAACGAATTTAGGTTAGCATACTTTACATTTCCTCGCTAGAGTGTACATGACTGCGTCTACAAAGACTCAACCGAAATACATGGAAATCACTACTCTACTGGACCCTAAAGTCACATGCTTTGCTCATTAATTCTTGGAAAATTTTCATTAAATCGGGATCATCTTTGCTCACATATTTGCCAATTACTTCAAAGTCAAATCACCACTTCTACTAACATTGGCCTCATTATACACAGCATCGTAGGCCATTCTAGGCACAAAATGCAAAAGGGGTTAAATAGTATGCACTTTCCATAAGTAATCTCCTAAAATTTACCGTCAGTTATTCCGTACTTACGTCAATAGAATTATTTTTATTTTTATTTTCATTGGAGATACAAGGTTCATCAATTAGAAATTTGATTTTTTTTCAGCTTTTTTTTTTTTTTTAAAAAAAAAACCCCCAAAATAGCTATAAATGGATTAATATTTTTTAAATAACACATAAAATAATTTCTCATATTTTTTTTTTACCATCTAAGAATTTCCATTTTTTTTTCTCTTTAAGAAAAAACCTTGATCCAAGAATTTCCAACATTTTAAATTAAATATGTAAATTCCTTATTGAATTTTGTGTTTAAAACATAAGCAATATTTTTTATTTACCTTCAATAAACACAATTTGATCTCATCAATTTTTTCACTGTACTATTCATAAGTGAAGCATGACAAAGAAGTGGTATCTAAATACAAGTTATGTAATAACACCATTTTCTTTTAAAAGTTATTTCAATGGCTTTACTTATTTTGATGTTAAGGCAATCAGTTGAAAATCTAAAATGTCTTGAATATTTGAGGCTCAAGAAAAACTCAAACTGGAACATGGTATTGTTCATCATCGATAGCAAGTTCATTTATAAATTATTCCAAAAAAAAATAACAAAAATTTTGGAAATTTCAAGGATAGAAAAAAAAAAATAGAATATGAGAAATTACTTTATGTGATGGTTGTCTATTTTAATCCATCTAAGTAAGTTTTTAGTAATTTTTCCCCAAAAATCTAAAAAATTAAATTTATGAGGGACAAATCTTATTTCCCCCCCAAAAAAGAAGAATTTGTTTAAGGGTGAACAAACTTGCTATCGACGTACGGTACAGTATAGCCAATGGACTTGTTTTCCACATGCATCTTGTTACAGACCATGGAAGAGTCTTTACTTCTCATTGAGCACACAAACAGAAACATGAGCCATGTCTGTGTTTTTTCACTGAGTGGGTTTTGTTTCATGTAACTCCCCAAACCAGAATTCTGTTGTGAAAAATCAACTTGTCTTGTTTCTTTGAGTACATGGTAAGGGCTTCAAAGCTTCAAATGATGGGTTCCTGACCTGTAAAAGGCAAACATGCAACTTGATTATTGGCTGATGCAGTACGAACAATGTCAGCTTGAGCCACGCTGCCAAGGACGCCAAATGATGACTGGATGATTTTGCTCCCGCCTGGTTTCCAGGTGCATTCTGCCACCGCCACATCAATGGTAGTGTCAAAATCCATTGCAAAAAGATGTGCAGTTTGGTAGAGGCTCTGAAAATTGCACAGATCCAGAAACCTCATAGTAAGGGCAATTACCTGAAAGCTAGATTCTAGCTTCCAACTCCAAAACGTAATGTACATGGGAGCTATATAGTAGGGTGAACGGTTTTAGAAACCCCTACAGTTTTACATTCAAAATTTCATAACCAATTCCAAAATTATGATTCCATCATCACCAGCCTCCAAGAAACTTTGTAGATGCCTCTAAATATATACTCTTCACCACTCCACAATATGCTTGCCAATCTGAAATTTGTGAAGTTTCTGAACCGTCTACCTTAACTTTGACAAACCCAAGTGTCTAAGCCTGTGCAAGTTCAGCACTCCATTATATACGCAGCTCTTCCGCGGCAATGGCTGCATGAGTCTGCCATCTCCTACCATAACTTGCTCTTGCAGACTTGTGTGGGTTAGGCATTGCGGTCCAAGTTCTTACATACCAAGTCATGTTCTTTCTTCCTTGGCTCGGAGGTACTACTCTCTTGTCTCACACTTGCGGACACTACAATTCAGACCAACCTTGATTTCAGATGACTTGACTAACATATCATCTGTTCAATGACTTTGGAAAGCCTTGACTAGATTTGGGCATTCGTTGTTGCCTACCTTACTTCAATGTCATGCAGTGAGCTTTTTTAACATTTTTGTTTTAATCTACTTCATATCATTAGAGCATCCCCAGTGAGCTGTAAACCTGTAAGCCTGTAATTATGAGAACGTCGTTCTCCCAAACCTGAGTGCCTTTCCGAAGCAAAACATTCCAAAACCGTTTACAGATTTACAGGTTTGCCCCAAAAAACCTTCCAAAATGAGGTTCCGACCTGTAAATTACAGACTTACAAGCTCAAATACAGGCTTGGCCTGAACCGCAATTCACGTCTTTCTACATCTTTCCGATTACAGGTTTACGGTTCAGGCCTCACTGGGGATGCTCTTAGGAATCACTATACCTTGTGATTTTTACTTTGTGACCAATCTGAGAACATTGCTATGTCCAATGTGAAAGTCTCTCTTGGATCTTTCTTTCTTCCAATCATATGAGTAGTCAAGCTACTTTTAACCTATGAATGGAGTAATTTGAAGTTAGTCTTCGTTCGTACTATGGACTTCCACTTTAACATGCTTAACTAGAGTCTGGGTTTATGAGGAAACCCAATACCTTGAGTTGATGGGTTGGTGTATTCTTGATTAAAATGAGCCATCCCACCAGCAAAAGATTTCTCCAATTTTTAGTCAATTCTACTCAAAAATGTAGATAGTCGCACCTTTAGACCACCGTATTTAGACCGCCATATTTGGACCTCTGTATATCAATAGCATGTTCGTTCCTCATAATTCCAAAAAAACAAAAAAATTGGAAATTTTAAAGATGGAAGAACAGAAATACAAGAAATTATTTTATGTGAAATTATCTATTTTAATTCATCTCAAAATATTTTTAGTAATTTTTATTTGTAAAAATAAAACTAAAAATAAAAATAAAAATAAAAATTTGGAAAGATGAACCTTTTTTTTCCTTAAAAATAACAATATTTGTTCAATTCGTTTGAGAGTGAACTAACCTGCTATTGATATATAGTAGGAATCAATAACAATGCATTTTAATTCTATAGTATTTTCAATTGACCATGGGTGAGAGCACAATAAAGTGGACCACAAAGTGCAACATGTGATCACTAGGAAGTGAATATGAAGTGTGCTGTTTTTTAAAGCTCAAAGCTGATTTTGAGCATTTTGGTGTAGTTTTTGAACATTTTAGTCACTTTTTAGGGTGTCACAAGGTATCTTATATACATCTTCATAAAAAAAACATCTTCAATTGAAACTTATTTTGACCCCTAGTTCTAAATCATGAAAATGAACTTTTTCAAAGTCTTAATTTCTTCATTTGGGGACCTCTATTGTCTTTAGAGGATGTTTTTTTCAATTTAAAAAACAATGTTCGGTGAAAAAAAACTCCCCAAAAGTTTCACGGAAAACAGCGTCTTCAAAACGTATTTTAGACACTTTTGGCCAATCTAGAATTCCAACCACAGCTGTCTAGATCATTTCTACAAGCGTAGTGTACAAATGGAGGTCCCCGCGAAGTCAAAAGTGATTTTTGTCGTAAATACAATGTAAAACGATCACTTTTCCAAATGACAGCTTTCACTTTGTCTCACTTTATGGTGTTCGTAGAGGTGTCTAAACTCAACATCTTCTTCCGCAAATTTGGGAAGTTGTAGAACATCAAGTCTAAATTCCGTATCCCGAACTTAATTTTCAATCAAGAAGTCCTACATGCCACTTTCTCTACCGTTTACACATAGGGCTGAAATTGTCAAATAGTTAACCACTTTTTTGGTACACTTTATTGTGCTTCCCCCCCCATGTAGTCCATAAAATAGCAGAACCTTAAGGTGCCAGCGACCCTAACCTGCCAGCTATAATTTGACCGGAAAGTGCCTGGTTGTGAATCTAAACTTGAACACACCTTTACTGAAATTCACTGGAATCAATGAGATGGAACCAATGAAATGGGAGTATTGACAAGTTTTGTCAGGGTTTGTTTTAGGTAAGTCTATAGTCATGAATAGGTGTCTACAACACCTTCACTTCAAAAATTTGTGTAAAATTGCTCTTGTCTTCAAAAATTCTGATTTCAAGACCAAGCACTTCCTCTCCAATTTGCTATCACATTCATGATTTCACTTCATGCTCTTTGCACTCTCTGGTTACCAATTCCCTTATTTTGGCACCTTAAGGTTCTGCTACCTTATTTTTAGAAGGCAGCCTGCTGCCTGTACCAGGTGATGAGTCAAAGTTATTTTAAATTAATTTCAGGTGGGTGATGGATCACTATTCAGCCTAGCTGGTTGGAGTCAATCTCAAATTCTAAATCCATTCATGAATCTTGTTGCAATGGAAAGCACACCATTAAACTCTAAACTTAAAAAAAAATAAAAAAAATAAAATAAAATTCATTCACAACTATCTAAAACCCTAAACCCTAAACCTTGCACCCAACTTTGAGGGTCAAATTTTTGCTTCAACAGAAGGCTCAACTTCCTCTTGCCCAAAGTCATTGTGATGTTTATTGTCAAGCTGCTATAATTGAAGCAATTATTCTGGCTATGGTCAGGTATTGTTGTTTTGACTTTATTGATTCAATGAAAATAGTGGTTTTTTTATAGTTCTTTATTTTATTTTTAATTTCAATAAATTTAGTATAATTTTATACAAAAAGTTTATGCATCCATGGTTCAATCCACAAGGAACCATGTCTGTATTCCTTGTATCCTATTTATTTTATTTTATTTTATTTTATTTATTATTATTATTATTTTATTATTATTATTATTATTTTTTTTTATTTTTTTTTTATTTTTTATTTTTTTATTTTTTTATTTTTTGTATCCTATTTTGAACTATATAACCTATGAAGTTTCAGCCGCTGAATCTTTCAGCAAATATCAGTAACTACGACATAGTATGTATCTGAAGTGATACCTATCCAAAATGGATCACTTTCAAAAGGTCAGACTCCAGACTGTAATATGTTTTAAACAGTCCTTCATGTATGTTCCCTTTGGCTATATTTGTGAGTGTACTAATTTCTCCAGATCTTACTCTTGACCCAGCTTAACCCTTTAGTGCACAAGCGACCTGTTTTTGGTTGCTCAGGCACGGTAAAGGGGTTTTGTGGTGAACTGGTTCCGAATTTGGCATGGGTTGCTCCAGGACGGATTGGGGTTGGAACACCAGCTCTCCGATGGTGTAATTTGTTTTTGGAATCTGACCACCGAAACTGCAGTAAATACCTGAAAATACGGTTGCACCGTCGAAAAGAAGATACCATTTCTCTGCAAAAGATGAACCCTGGGCGTACACGGGATGAATCATTCGCTGCCATTTGCACATTTGCCCATCCCGTGTTCGAGTCACTGGTTCTCATGATTTCTGAAGGAAAGGAAAGGTGGTTCCTCAACAATCCCCCCTTGCTGCCCGGGTGGACCCTTGTTCAACCCCCGCAAAGCTCCCCCCGACATTCCCCAACGTGCACTGTCCATTTCCCAAACCCCTACACATTCCCCCTCCCCGTAATGTTTGACGGAGGGATTTAGCAGATGCCTTGGAGACCTGTTTTACGGGATCCGTCAAGAGGGAATTTAATTTGGGTTAGGTAAGGTGTTCGTGTATATCAGGTTTGGCAGAGAATTCTTGATGTGTGGAGTGTGGGGGAGAGCAATGGGATAACGTGGCTGCGCAGGATTGGAAGAAGGTGGTGCGGCGTTCGGCACATCTTGGACGCAAATGGATTTTGCAAGGCAAAGGGTGGAAGTTGCGTCAGGTGGCAAAGGTGATCGAGGAAAGTGCAGCCGTCGTCAAAATTATGGAAACGACGCAAGCTTTGAGAGGAAAGCCCAACCTCCACGAAGGAGACGAGGTATGTTGCGTCCGAATTTGGTTTCTTCATTTATGTTCAGGGTCTATTCTAATTGTTAACGGCGGTGGTAGAGAAGGGTAGGGAGTAGAGACTTGGCTAATTCAGATGTTTTAGGGGTAAAGAGATTTGTAATTGGTTCGGGAGGAGGGAAAATTTGAAGACCGGGGAATTCGTTGGGGGTTGGGAGTGGAGAATTTGCTGTACGGTGGAAGGAGGCGTAGGGATATGCAATTGAAGGCGCCAACAACAACATGGCGTATGCAGGGCGTCCACTGAGACACACAAGTAGCACCATGCAATGGCCAACGCCACAGAACATGCCATCAGCTTTTCCAGATGTAGAGCGTGCTCTCCCGGAGTGGGGGCATAATCAGGGGTTACAAGGGCATAAACTCTGCGCTCTTTTGCGGAGGGAGTACCTGGTTCAATTGCCGTGACTTAGGGGCTGTAGGGGTCTTGAGAATTTGGAAGTGCTCGAACCGAGACAATTGCGGTATCTGTTTCGGAGACACTTTGCAACTCTCCTGCGGTGGCGCCAGAGACGGAACGAGAGAGACTCAAACGAATTCTCTGACGATGTCAATCGAGCCAACTGAGAAGAGGTGTGGCCCGACGTGTAATTTTTGGATGTTCAAGCGACATTGCTTTTGAAAACATGGAGCCATCGATGCTAGAGATCTAAGTCAGAGCTTGGAGGATTGCAATGCAGTTGGGGAAAACCGAGGATCAGATGAGCAATGTGATTGCCATGGGTGTCAAAGGTGCAAGGGGCCTTGGGGAATTGAGGCCCATGATGCCGGAATTAAACTCGGGCATAAAGTCTACGTTGAAGGGGACTCAGCACATGCGGTAGGGGACGATAAGAGACAAAAGACTTCCGTGGAGGTGAAGATTGAGAAGGTTCGGGAGGAATGGAGGCAGGTTTTATCGCAAGGTGGAAGAGAAGGTGCCGTCGTCACATCGTGCAAGGGGGGGGGGGACATGGGCCAGATAGTTCAGCCGCACGAGGGCCAGAGCTGAATCCAGGCAGCAACATACCGGGACATACAGCCTAGTTGCAGCAGCCACCGCCATTTGCTGCGAGTGTGGACGTGAATTCATGTTCACAAGGAATGTCACCGGCATCCGTGCGGGGACATACAGCCCAGTTCTAGCAGCTCTTGGCATTCCCAGCTGGTGTGGACGTGAATTCACTATTGTAACTCGTCACAACGCCATCCATGCCGCAAAGCGCCATGCACCAACTCGTCGGAGAACCGGCCGACGTGAAGGTCAAGATCAGCAAAAGAACGGGGAAGCCAGTGCGCAAATACGAGCAAAAACAAAAGAAGGATAGTGTTGTTGTCGACAGCGGTGAGGGGACGGCATCTTTCGTCGGACAAGTGACGGCAATCATCGACAAGATTGCTCAGGATCTGCGGGAGAATGTGGCGCAGGGGGTGATTGGAGAGCACATCCCTATGGATTCGGACGTGACCCACATGCATTTGTGTCAAGTGGAGGCGCCACAGGACAAGGGGAAGGGAAAACGTAAGATCGACGATGACCCCAACGATGGTACCAGCGCCGCTTCGGGTAACAAAGGTGGCAAGGGGAGGAGGCCAGCATCAGCTACACCAGTCCTGCGAAATGTAGGCCGAGCTCTTGCCGGGCGGGTTCGAACGAGAAAGGGGGTGCCAGATTTGGGGGGCTCCTGTCCTTGATGCGGGAGAGGCAACACCACCGCCCCTGAGTAGCACGCCAGGAGGGGGAGAAGCATTTGGGCGAAAAAAGAAGCCACTCCCTAGCGGGAGACTAGTTCAGCCGAGGGGTCGGAGCATTCTGGAAAATGAAGACGTGCAAGTGGAGATCGATGTGGAAGAAGAGCACCTTCTTGAACAGCGGCCATACAGTCCATCCTTGATCAAACAAGGTGCCTCAAGGGGTGGAGGGCCACCGTCGTCCTTGCGGCAATGCCTCTTCAACATGCGTGCAGCAACAAGGGAGGGGGCGGATCAGCACCCAGAATCTGAACAAGGAGTCCTACCAGGTAAGTCATTTCTCTGTTCCATGTGGCGCATGGTGTACTTGTCATATGGCATGCCTGAATCGGATGTGTGTCCCCTACAGCTATGGTAGTAGAAAAACGTCTTACTGCGTTCCGCTCATACTTCTGTGTCCTACTCTCTTGGAATGGCCCAGTGGCACGCATGACCACATTGAATTGAAATGTACTTTGTTCATATCGTGAAAGTCCTCTGTTTTGTATTGCAGCGTAGGCAGCTGCGGAGGAGGAAGCAGGGTCGGAGCAATTCAAGGCCGCGATTGAGCAACTGCTCAGCACGGCTTGGACAGCCAACGAGAGTTGGTTTTGAATGAGGTTCAGCAGGTACCTCCAAGACGTGGACAACTCGAACATCACGTGCAACCTGCGGATTTTCTAGACCTGGGGGCCAGCATCGCCGAACCTTCTCCAGAGAGGTTGGTGATAGACAACCTCCCTGATATTTTGCTGGAAGGTAACAATCTTCGAAAGATCTCAGTAAGTGTGGTTGATATGGAATGGGGTGGGGAATTTGTTCAGAATTCATGTCGGCGGGTGTTTGAGGATGTTGTTGCTATGGTTTCCGATTAGAGTGGGACACCATGCTTCTCTGTGGATTTCAGAGTCGACTTCGGCCTCAACACCTTTGTCTTCCCTCGGTGCCAACGCCGTCCACCGCCCAGGACAAGTGTGGCTTGGAAGGGCTGCTGCGGAAAGCTACGGGGACTCTATGCATGCCATTAGACTTGCAGGCGTTGTCGTCCAAGGTAATTGCAGAAGAGCCTACACCCAGAAGGACCTCAAGGCAAACTGATCCTGCAGGGGCTGCCGCAGTAGAAGTGGAGTCCGATCTTGAGTGGGACCTAGTCGAAGTTGATGTGGAAGCACCACCGGCTCGAGGAGGGGGCGGTGGGCCACGGTGGATAAGTTGTAACGAGTTCTTTAGTGGAGACTCGGAGGGAGATGGCAGTGAAGGGATAGAGGCACTCTTTGCTGGCCTCGGAGAGTTCAGATGTGGCCCCCAAAACTAGGAACAGGAGCGCTTCGACGCTAGATTCCAAGACATGAACTAGCATGCCAACAAGTGGAGGTTGCGGCTGCGACATGCTTTCTGTGGACCTTGGCCGGGGTCGAAAATTCATTACGCAGAGGTCTTGAGTCCGGTGGATTGTTTCCTCAACATCTGGAATGATGTGATCCAACGGAAAATTGTGAAGTAGTCAATTGCATACGCGGACTAGATGGATCGTGTAACATGCAAGCTTGCGGAAGGGAGGCCTCGACATATAGGGGAAAATCACATTGAAGGAGCACAGACAGTTCATTGGAATTTGCATTCTAATGGCTGTTTGTAACCAACCGCGAGTGAGGGACTTTTGGGCGGTACAAATCGATACGTTACACTGTGAGCAGGTGGCGTCAACAATGCCAAGAAAACGGTGCCTGTATCTCCTTCAGTTCATGCACGTTGCTTCGAAAGAGTCACTCACGTACAACAAGCAAGACCTCCGCTACTACCCCATTGGACAGATTAGATGGCTTCTCGAAACACTAGTCCAGAATTTCCAATCCCTTTGGAATGCATCCCCATTTCCGTGTGTTGACGAGTCAATGGTGCCGTACAATGGAAGGTATTGCTCTTTCAAGCAATACCTTCCCTTGAAACCAATCACACATGGAATTAAGGTTTGGTGCCTCTGTTGTTCTGTAATTATGTATGTCTTGAACCTTGAGGTTTATGTAGGAGCAGCAAATGAGGCTATTGCAGGTCTCCTTCAGCATGCATGCGGATACGGAGCTGGAGTGGTATTGCGGCTCACGAATGGTTGGGAAGGAATGTGGTACACAGTAGTGATGGATAATTATTTAACCAGCCCCATGCTCTTTGACAACTTGCTTCGGAGGGGCTTCTATGCAGTTGACACTGCCTAACGAGGAATAGTAGGCTTTCCAACAAGCCTGCGTGTCCCCGACTCGATCGGGTAGTGCCTCCCACCAGCCGAGGCCCCAAACCCCACCGCGATCTGCGTCGACAGCTGAGTAGAGGCGCATCCTTGAGGCTGGCCTTTCGAGCCAGTCCAACTCCAAGCCGCCAATTGCCCAGCCGGTTCCGTTTTTCAGAAGTGGCCGATTCCATACTATGTGATGGCAGCGATGACATCTCCTGCGCATCAACTTTTGCAGATGGAGCTGATTCCAAAATCCCATGTTTCCCCCCTCACAGCGAGTCGCAGCTCTAGGATTCTTACGATTACCGCAAGGGCATGGGTGCAATTCAAGCGTACTTTGACCGCCAAAGAGCAACATGTACGTCACTCATGCCCAACCCCGCCACTACCTTCGCCCCCCCCCCCCCCCCCCCCCATTCAAAACACCGCCCCTCACCACCGGTATCTGTACGCAAAAGGTCTTAGTGATGCGTATGGTCAGCATTGTTGTTCATGTCCATACTTTGAGCAACAATTGCCTTGTCTGGCCCCTACAGTTACGTTGTTGCATTCGGGGGTGCGTAACATTCTCTGCTCGCATTTCCCATGAACTTCCTAACAATCAACTCTTCATTTCTGTTGCCGCAAGCCGTGGCCAATGGCGTTGTTGCAAAAACCACATATAACCTGGGACTCTCCTACAGGTAATCCTAAACCCAGAACCCCCCTTCCTCTAAGTTGTTCTCTTGGAAATTGTATAAATTATGTTCCCGGGTGTCAACCACTTACTGTCCATATCGTAACCATTTTCTGGACATGGTCTTTGGCTAAAGGGAGCTTGGCCTCCCAACCGCCAGCGCCTCTATCTTGCCAAGGTGGCAGGCATGGACCCTGCATGTTCCATCCACACGTACTGAATCTATTATGGTCGCTCTCTCGTGATGTTGCAGGAAGGTGGACGTTCCCACTGCTGGCCGTTTTGCTGTTGGTCGCTTCCAACACTGCCTCTTTGGTTGCGTTTCACCATCGTTGGAAAAGAAGAGACACCTGTTCCAAGCTGTGTGGACGTTTTCCCTCTCCGAAGGAAAACTACTCTTCTACGGTGTAGTATAGGGGGTGATTTGTATTTCGTGGGTTGTGGTGATCTTGTAGTCCATGATGCTTAGATTTTTGAGGTGCACTTCCTTTGCACATGAAAGACCTCTTATGTCGCTGTCCAAATTTTTGAAACTCACTCAGGAGGTCCTTGAAATTAGGCTCTGAACTTTCTCACTGAATCGTACATTCTCACACACTTTCCTGAGAACAAATCTATATCAATTTGGTAAAAAATATCTTTTCATGAAGAATTCCTTTGGTGCAATCCTGTGTGTGTCCTCTGCCGCGTCCAAGGCACCTCAAGATTTGTCCATTTTTACACAGTCCGCAATTGACGACATAGCCCAACCCCCCTTCACCATATATGAGTTTTTTCAGAACTTTTGCTGTCTGAATACACATGAAAATCTCACAATCTTCACTCTTCCTCTCCCAATTAAATTATGAATATAGAAGGTAGTCAAATTGGTCAGCAATTCCATCGGTTGGATTCTCATTTTGCATAAATATGAAGCTGCAATTGCACAAGTTCCGTCACAGGGTTGGAGAAAACCAGTTCACTTCGAAAATAGGGCGGGCACTTAAGGGTTAAAGTCTCCTTTGCTCATGATATGTCATTCAGCTCTCTATTTTCTAGTAGGGTCAAATGTATGGTGCCTGCTACTCATCAAACATGAAAGAATGGAAATAGGGTGCCTCACCCCATGACCAAATGTCAGAGGAGGTCAAATTTTCTCAATCAAGATTGTGAATTTTGTATGTCAAAAATTCAACCTCTGGGTCTTCTTAGTAAAGTCCAAGTTCGGGGTCCATTGTGCTCTATTTGTCTCCATATACTAGCAACTTAAGAGAGTTTTGAGGGCAAGACGACCACTTCTTGAGAAAAACTCTCAAGAAAAACACTACTTGAATCATGCTCTACAAGCCTTGTCATGTACAAGTAATTAACTTTTTGAAAATAATTGAGAAAGAATTTAATATGTTGGTTGTTAAAAAAAATAAAAAATTACAATTAGTCATAACGTTGTCGTAACAATGTCTCAATCTGACACCTTGATCATTAGTTTGAACACTTTCATTTTTTGTAATTGAAAAATAATCTTTTTTCAAATTTTCTTAAAACTTTGAAATATTCAGCTCATACATCTTGGCGTTCTTGGCTTTACATTGTAATCGCCCAAAGACTCTAACTTTTATATCCTAATACATTTTTTCAACCTAAGAATTTGAACTCTCATCTTCATTTAACCCAAAATCTTGACGCTCAGCCTCTAAGGGCCAGTTTAGACTTTGCCCAAACTTTGATAAGGCGGTTGTTTGGACCAATGAAAATGCTGAAATGCCCAAAGTCCGACCTCTCAGCCTTCACCCTAGGGCCAAAGTTCAAAGAACGTCACCTCCAAAAAAGCCTAAGGCCCAAATCACACGAGAAGCAGAGGTGGAGGGAGGGAGGGCGGGAGGGAGGGAGGGCGGGAGGGGCGGGAGGGAGGGCGGGAGGGAGGGAGGGCGGGAGGGAGGGAGGGCGGGAGGGCGGGCGGGAGGGAGGGCGGGAGGGCGGGCGGGAGGGAGGGCGGGAGGGAGGGCGGGAGGGAGGGCGGGAGGGCGGGAGGGAGGGCGGGAGGGAGGGCGGGGAGGGAGGGCGGGAGGGGAGGGCGGGAGGGAGGGCGGGAGGGAGGGAGGGAGGGAGGGAGGGAGGGAGGGAGGGAGGGAGGGAGGGAGGGAGGGAGGGAGGGAGGGAGGGCGGGAGGGAGGGAGGGAGGGAGGGAGGGAGGGAGGGAGGGAGGGAGGGAGGGAGGGAGGGAGGGAGGGAGGGAGGGAGGGAGGGAGGGAGGGAGGGAGGGAGGGAGGGAGGGAGGGAGGGAGGGAGGGAGGGAGGGCGGGAGGGAGGGAGGGAGGGAGGGAGGGAGGGAGGGAGGGAGGGAGGGAGGGAGGGAGGGAGGGAGGGAGGGAGGGAGGGAGGGAGGGAGGGAGGGAGGGAGGGAGGGAGGGAGGGAGGGAGGGAGGGAGGGAGGGAGGGAGGGAGGGAGGGAGGGAGGGAGGGAGGGAGGGAGGGAGGGAGGGAGGGAGGGAGGGAGGGAGGGAGGGAGGGAGGGAGGGAGGGAGGGAGGGAGGGAGGGAGGGAGGGAGGGAGGGAGGGAGGGAGGGAGGGAGGGAGGGAGGGAGGGAGGGAGGGAGGGAGGGAGGGAGGGAGGGAGGGAGGGAGGGAGGGAGGGAGGGAGGGAGGGAGGGAGGGAGGGAGGGAGGGAGGAGGGAGGGAGGGAGGGAGGGAGGGAGGGAGGGAGGGAGGGAGGGAGGGAGGGAGGGAGGGAGGGAGGGAGGGAGGGGAGGGAGGGAGGGAGGGAGGGAGGGAGGGATCTAGATGGCATTAAAGTAAAGTGACATGGCACAATAAAGGTAGTTTATTACTAGTGCTTGGAAGTTCCACAATTTAAGGAGAAAAATAAGGAAAAAGAGACTTGTAAAAGGAAAGTGCCATGTTGGAGAACTTCCTCTACCTTTGTGTAGGAAGGCCCTAAGTGATAGAAAATTATGACAACAAGGCCGCGGCCTCTTGAACAATAATTTGGGTCGAGCAATATACTGGATCCAAGCTTCCCTTGAGAGGTTGAACCTTTTTTCCATTGGGCTCAACCTCTCGACATAGTTTGGTACCAAAAAGTGACGGTAGTCCTCCCAAATTGGACATAGTAGTCTGAACCGGCCCTCAACTCCACCATATTGCAAACCAGCCCCACTAACAAAAACAAAATCACCTTTTCTACAGTGTTAGTGGGTGGACTCGGTGGAGGTGTTTATAAGTTACTTTCACTGTTTACAACTTGGGAGTCAGAAATACTGTACTATTAGAGTTATCCTTAAAGTCACCTTGTGTTTTAAAAAGATACCATGAGTTTTGCTTTATTGTATTTTTTTTACTTCAAATAGTTGAGAGACATGGAAGAATTTGGTGGTCTCACTATATTCGGTGTGTAAGGGCTTGCTGGTCCATAAACTCAAGGATAACTAGTTTTGCTGTCATTCCATCCTTAAAAACTAATTTTCCTTGAGTTTAGGGACCACCAAGCTCTTATACACCAAATATAGTGAGACCACCAAGTTCGTTCATGTCTCCCAACTATTTGAAGTTAAAAAGAATTATACATTAAAGCAAAACCCATAGTATATAAGTAAAATACGGAATGCCTCACTACGCCAAACTTCGACTCCTGGGAATTGAGCGGGGAGTTGAGTATTCTCCTCCCGGGAGCAGGCTCCCGGACTGCTCCCCTTCGTCACTGTAAATGACATGGTGTTTCACTTTTACCGTCCTCGCTTTTTACCATGGAGTCTGAGAGTCCTCGTCGAATTGCCAAGTGTCGACAAATCACCTGCACTCAGAAGTGCTTGAGCTGTGAAGTTAGCGAGCATCGTGCCAAGTGCGGGTTGCGGGTGCTGTTTCGGACTGTTTCGGGAGTGAAAATGCTCTGGGAGAGGGTGTATTTTTTAGCCACGTGTAATCATTTCAGAGGTTGTTACAAATTTACCAGGGGTGCCGGGTAACGAAATGGTGGCTGCCGTGTGTCCCTCTCGACATTTCTGATAAACTCTGGTAGGGTCTCTGGTAGTATTTCCGCACTATTAAATTTAAATTTTGAAAGCTAATATTTGACGGCAATAACGAGGCAGGTTTATGGAATCAAACAAATGCTTTATTGATATATACAACAGGGATACCTTTAACCATCACAATAGCTCTACGAACTTGTGTGTCCGGTTACAATATCCCATACATAGTTAAAACCGTGGTATTCTATGATGGAATCTGGAACTACGGGAAGGTACATTGCCTGATTCACAAGAGTAAATGAGAGGAAAAACAAAAGCTAACTCACACGTGATAGCAGACCTTACGTATCAGGAAGTAGTGATACAGTGTTTGCCGTTGCATTGACTCTGCTTTTAATTGAACCGCCTTCGGATTCACGATAACTCAGCATCACGATACACTAGCGCGCCATGTATCACATTCAGACGCTGATTAAGGTCAATGTCGCGATCCATGCGAGGATTAAACTTAGACTGGAGGTTTCTCTCAAAGGGTTTTGCCAACACCATTACACTACCGTAAGCCATAACAATTACAACGCATTTCCTGTTGATTAGTTTGCTAGAAGAAAAGAGAAAGAAAAAAACAAAAAGTAAAAAAACAGATACGAGAAACAAAATACAACAACACAGATTCTATAATCCATATCAATTGAGTGATTTCACGTAGAGGAAATCTGCCGTATAAGCCCGTTCAAACGCTCAGTCCATAGTACTCATCAAAGCTACAAAAGTGCATCCAGTTTAGGTTCATATTTTAAGAACACTCTTGACAAAAACACTGGATAATGGCAGAATCGAACATACTGTCTATAGAATTCAGCGCAAAACTATGTAGATGGCTGTTATTATTTTACTTACCCTGTATATACAGATGCATCAACAACGCTCTAGTCTCGCCAAACGAATCATTTTTTGTTCTTTTTTGAAGGTGTATCGACGACTTCTACAATGTACTCCGAGCCCCACATAACGTGAGCGTGGTCGCTGAACTCCACATTCTTCACATCATCCAGCGTTTTAATAGACTTGTTTACTTGCTTGCTTGGGTACATGATCTTGACTCCAGAATGGAAGACTCTGATTATCTCCACCACTTGCATGCCGGCCTCCCATTTCACCGATCGCCATGGAGTCGACTGGATCTTTGCCTTCGTTGTCTTAAAACTGATACTTGATCTTCCAAGCGCGACTGGGCCATCAGTGCGAGTAGGGTGTAGTACCCAGACATCTTTATTCATCCCCATTGGAATTTTTTTCTGTAATATCCACACAAATGTCATTATTTACAGTCCACAATGGTCACACAAAATACAACATGCCAGACATATTTGATAAATGACTTACGGCATTCCTCTAGGAATCCTGTTCTCTCATATAATAAAAACCAATGACATAGACAATAAAAATTTTAACGGGTACACTGGAAATAAAGCGACTGGAGCAATGCTTGTATGAAATTTACCTGGTGCCCGTTAGGTTTCAGCGTTGCGGGAGGTTCTCGTTCCGCAAACTTACTTTTCTTTTTAGGTGGTTGTTCAGAAGTAACTGGAAGACAAGCCTTTCCTTTTCCTGAAAAGTCTTGCACCTCACAGCCTTCGCGACCATACTTCGTCACCGTCCCCTGGACTTGCATAGCTCCACACGCATGTTCAGCTTCGGTGACTCCAGGTGCCACCTCCACAATGGCAACCGCAGGGCTGTTCACCAGAGCCGGGATCGATGGAGGAGTATCTACCTCCGCAACGTGTCCATCATTGCTCCCTATAATTCAAACACAGTTGATTATATTTTGATATGTACGTTTCTCGACGAGAATTAATTAACGAGTTATAGACAGTGTGGGCGGGAAACATTATGTCACCTGTAAAAGTCTGGAACCGTCTTTGTGTCTTACACTTTGATGTCATAGAAGAATCCATGTGTGCTATTTTAAGTCACATGTCACAACTGATGTGCTAAACATTAGGGAGTGAGAATACACTTACCCTTGTTAGTTGATTGAAGTTCGTGGTTCACGTCTTTCGTTGTCAAGGCCGGGGATTCACTCTGAAATTCGCTGTGATTGTGCTCAGTCCCACCTGCTCGAGGGCTATCGTGCATTTCTGCAGTATTTTTTTCATGCACATAGTTAGTCTCATACATTATTTCATTGTCTGTTAACGTCTTACCCTTTGCCGCATGAACGGTGTTCACTGCTTCGCTGTCCATGATGGGTGGCACATCAGATACGTCTGCTAAATGTGGTAATAGTGTTTTCTCCATTATGGCTCCTCGAGCTATGCCTTCGATTACAGAAACTGTTCCCGACTAGTTACGTGATTTGTCAGAAGTACGTTTCAATCTGTCTGAACTTCTGTCCTCCAGTGAATTCGGCATGTCTCGAGCACTAAGCATATCCTTAACCTTCTCCAAGACTGTTGGTACACCCTCGTAACTTCTGAGTTTGTCGAGAATTTCGGATACGCTTGTCTTCAGCAATGCAACCTCTCTTTCCACCCTGTCCTGACGGAGATTGTTCTCATATGTGTCTGATCCAGATCCAGATGCGCGTTGACTTGATGATCCAACCTGTTTATCATAATAAAATAAAAAAATAAAAAAAATAAACACACACACAATACAAAGTAATTAAAGAAGCAATAAAGCAGTGGAAGATCAGAAAGAAAGTTCAATTGTTCTGTCCACAAAAGGGAAGGGTGGGTAAACTTTGAAGACTACGAGCTCTGTGACCGACCTCGAAGGCTGTTTTCGGTACCTCAGGCATAGGCTCGTCTATTGGGAGTTCCTCCAAATTTTGTTCGCTAGAAACTGTTCGAACTCCAGTACCCTCGTCGTCGGCACATGGAGTGCCATCCTCATTATTATCCTGTGATAAAATAAAAAGACAGACGCGGTAACTGGCCATAGTTAGTTGACAGTAAACGAACTAGACTTTATTTTGTACTCGACTAAAACGTTGAACTACGGCCACTGCTACACACATGTTTAGTAAAGCATGCAACATTACAGCAACATATCCATGGAAACTGAAACGCGGCAAAAATAATCATAAAAAAAATAAACAAAAAAACCTCATTATTCGCCTAAAACTATGGGCCTGTTGTATGTCCTCTTTGTATCCCCCCGTGTGTTAGGAAGAGTCGTTTCAGCTTCTTTTCTGAATTCATTCCTTTCATTCGGTTGGACCTGCTGCTTCCAACTGGACTGGTCCACCACGCCAACAACGCCACATGTTTGTCAAGGGGACAGTCGGGATGCCTGTCACCCTTTTCCTCGAAATGTTTGCGGAATTCCGATCTTGTTTTCTCCATCTTCTTCCGCATGTACTCCCGAAACCAGGTATCTTTCACAGGGGGATCAAACTCAAACTGTTCCCAAACAAGTTCTTCCACTAACTTGAACCTCTCATCATTGTCATCGTAGGAGATCTGCGCATAATTTAAAAATTTAGACATCAATTGGTTAACAACCGTTGTCACTCGAAGCTTGTTTGTTAATATGTTTCCAGCTGAATCCGTTTTGATCTTGAACTTAGATCCGTCGTTCGCTTTCTTGTGGTGTTGGAACTCTGTATCGGCCCGCCTCTGCACGTTTCTTCTACCAATCTCCATGTTCTCCGGTACACATACATCCTGTGGCACATCTCCCATCGTTACATCTGTACTCTGTGTAGATGGAGTAAATACCCTCGGTTTGGGAGGAACTGGAGCAACTAGGAAAACACATGTATCCGGCGGTTTCATTAAAGGCGAGTCCAGAGACATCATCACCGGTCTGGGCAGGCCCGTGGATGCACTCCCCAAGTTCTCCAGGGCAGTTTGGTACATGTTGGATGTGCCTACGGGGTAGAGCGGATGCTGTGTCATCGGGGATGTTTGGCTGGGTCTCTACGGCATGTTCTCCATTCCTCCGTTGCTCGTCATCAACTGCTGAAGGTGTTGTATGGCAGCTTGAATTTGTTCTGCAGGATAGGGTGAGCAACTCCCAGGTAATGTTTGAAAGCCAGGGGCAACATTAGTTTCCATTGCCAGAGCAGTGGTTGGTGATACCCCAACTGGTAGCCGACGATGTGGAGTAGACGTGACTCCTGAAGACTCCAACACCTGTACATGAGGAGCCGAGGACGAGTAGTATGTTGGCTGCATCGGCAAATCCTCCGAAGAAGCGGATATGGAACTACCATCACTTCGCCACAGATGTCCTTGAAAATTCACACCTGCTGTCGGAACTGTCGAAGTCTGAGCCGAAAGCCGAGAAGCAGATGCATCCATTGTTACCTATCTCGGAAACCACTAAGTCAGTGCACGCAGAAAGTCATACAACTTAGAGAGTCGTTACCATTACATATATACAGTGCTCATGCCATACATGCGTTACCTCATATAGATTAAAAATAATAATACATTTCGTTTTGGACAAACAAAGATTCCTTTAGTATAGTCGTATTGAGGCGGTACAGTTTTGTAGACCAAAAATAATAAAACAGACACGAATACGTTTTTTGTTCGTGCTAAAATTATACTCAAATGGTTTTGTGCGTATTTCATACAGAGTAATCCCACCGTATCATGGGACTACCAACATTTTAAGCATAAACTGTACGAAATACGTGCGTAAAAAAACATGATAAACTAAACGCACCTGAAGAAACGACTTCGCGATTAGGTGACCGCAAATTTGTTTTTCTGTTCTTCTCTTGAACGTAATCACAGAAATAACTTTGAAGACCCTGCACATATAAAATCAAACAAAGGAAACCTCTTTATGCATATAATCTCTATAAACCTGACCATCGTTGACGCAGTCCACCAAAGCAACTTATAAATCATCAAGGCCTCTGCGGATTTAAAATAACCGAGCAGAAACAAACACTTCTCACACCGTGGATACTTTGCAAAAAATAAGTGTCTGTAAAATTAGAAGAACATTACTTACACAGTGCATGTAGACGCTCCAGATAACTTCGCTGCCGAGGCTGCTGCGCTCTCTTCCCTAAACCCAGGTCGACTCTTACGATGGAAAAAAGACCTTGCTGAAATCGTGAAGTTCCATGTATTAACCCTAACCCCTCCGCGCTCTCGACGCATGCCGCCGACTGGCAGTTCACTGGAAGAGAAATTAGAAAGTGTCCTTCGACTGATTCCCGCCATCTTTAACACTGTCATCGCTGATGCTATGAACTGTTCTTCGAAAAGCCGCGCCTCACGAACATCACCATATCCTACTCAACTCACTTGCGGAATCCATTGCCTCGTAACGAAGGTAACTATCTCGAAATCGTTGCCTCATGTTCGGCGGCACTCTTTCTTTGCATGAATAAACCTAACCCTTGTTGTTGTGCTCTGCAGAAATTCTACCTCGTGTACCTGCGGAGCAAATACAAGTAGAGAATACCAGTGAATCGACGGCTCTCATTTTACTGCCCTGTATCAGCTTCTCTAATCAAACGCAAGGTAATGTGTATTCGACGGAGTGATTTCCCAGTTTCTATGTAGCTAAAGTGTGTTTGAACATAACCTACAGCGCCGTAGCAATTTCTCTCCCGTTAACGATTAGAAATCCGGCGGTTCAGATGCACACTCTTAGAAGTAGAGTGTAGACAAATATAAAACGAACACATCGAATGCGTTAGAAAACAAACAATAACACGAAGTGGGTCAGAGCAATTTTCTACTGTAGCGTATCTCATGAGCCCTAACTTCATTGGACGCAATTTAGCAGCGGAGTAAGGACCGTGTGATTAAGAAACAGACCTTGAAGCAGCTGCGGAGCTCTGTAGAATGTGTTCATCGCCTGTTCCTATTGCATTATATTGCAGCTTCTTATGAGGTCAGCATAGTGTACAAAGGTGTCACATATTCGGAATTGTGTTAAACGAAATTGCTGTCTCATAATTCGTACTTCAATCGCAGTTCCTCTTATACTGAGACTTAGGGTTTTGTAAACTTCTTACTTGCTACACAGAGGACGTGCTGTGTCAACTTCGGCTGATGCCGTCGTAGAGGGCCTCTTGTACTTGTCACGGGCATTACCTACGGCGAGGAAGTTTGTAGAAGAAGCAAGGGTTCTTTGGGTGTTTAAGTCACGAGTTGTAGACTGCGGAAGGAGGTTTTTGCCATCACAGTGCGAAAGATTAAACCGCATACTTGATGGTTTGACGTATGCCGATGCATAGAAGATGCACTGTCGTATGCCGCGGTAGTAGGGTTACTGTTAGAAGGTTATACTCCCTTTCAATTGTCGTCGACGACATTGTCTGTGCATTGGCTTTGGTTTAGGCAAGTCGGATCAATGTCCCAATGTGAAGTCAGATACGTGAATACCCAGTCTATTTTTTCAGAACCCATTGACTGTGCCCCGAGAGAGAACACTGTCGGAGTAGTAAGAGAAAAATTGCTTGCTTCATTTGGCTGATGTCTTTCATTATAATAGTTCAATGATTATTAGGGTTGTGCACTATATTAATTTACCTTGTTTTTATTCATGTCGTATTAATCTTTCTCTTTC
The DNA here is from genome assembly GCA_014871385.1 of Ceratodon purpureus. NCBI lineage: Eukaryota > Viridiplantae > Streptophyta > Bryopsida > Pseudoditrichales > Ditrichaceae > Ceratodon > Ceratodon purpureus. The sequence goes on along the minus strand of CM026426.1, from coordinate 20,521,180 downwards.
ACCGTCTAATCATAGGCGTTGTGATGACCATTTCAGATTTAATTTTTCAAGACGATTTGGATGGAGGTGCCGTGTAGCCTTCCCATAACGGACCCTAGACGGATTAGAGCTCGAGAAAGGAAGCTATGGATACGAGAAGTGTCTTATGCGATACAAGAGCAGCTTCGAACATCTCAGCCGGTTCTAAAAATTTTATGTCCCTGTAAACCGTGCAATCAGGGATGGAGGCAAGAAAAGTACGTGGAGACGGTGTTACTACACCTGGACCCTGTCAAGAAGTTTGGTCGAGATCCAACCAATTACGGGTCTTCGAAGGTGCGTTCGCAGACTACTCATCCGTAGTCGTGTATGATGTACTTAATCCTGTTTCATTTTCTGAGTGATTTATTCAAATTGGGTTGAGTGTAACTCTACTGTTGTCAGGGGAAAGACGACAGTGAGGTTTGATCTGAGTATAAGTCGATCAGTCTTCTATCAAGTATGTCCATGGGTATCGCTTTTTGCTCCTGGATCATACTGTAATATCTGGTGGTAGTTTCATAGTGCACTCGGGGGTTATCAAGAATTTTCTGTTAGTCACCGGATTTTCACTGATGTTGACCACTTGTGATGCAGGGGTATACGCCCGATGAATCTGATGAAGAATGGGATGAACACATCGCTCAATCTTATGGTAGACTTGCGGCTAGACGTGAAAGGGGCGAGCCTTCGACTGATGGAGGGGACGATTTTGATTTAACCGAGTGCGTGGTAAGCTCCTTCAACAAGTACGACCGCAGTTTCGCAGAACAGTTTCCAGGAGAGAACGCAGGTGATATTGCAGCAGAGGAACAGGAAAACATTGCTGAACAAGAGAATGGCGTGGAAGGAAATGAGGACATGGCACCACCAGATGATGTTGATGGACGACCTGCCGAACAACAATGCGGATTCATGGCAGACAATCGTGCCCTTGACTTGGAGGCGGAAGGTTAAGTGCAATCAGGCTCAGACGATGACGAGCAGGGTGTGGGAGATGAAGAAGAAATGGAGGGGGAATCCAGCAATGACGATGGCCTTCTGTGGAATGATGGCGTTGAGAATCCAATATCTCCAAAGGAGATGTACTTACATGACGCTGCCAGAACGCCGCTCTTTGCAAACTCAAGGGTGTCTGTGCTCTCTGCGGTGATACTCTTATTGAATTCTATGCGTATGCATGGTGCCCCTAGTGCTCTAATCGACGAAGTTTTTTCATTGCTGTCCAAGGTTATCCTCCCGAAGGTGAACAGCCTGCGTGGAACCGAGTATGAGGCATCTAAGATGCTCAAAAAGCTTGGTTTGAAGTATAGTATTATCGACGTGTGCCCTAACCAATGCGTGCTATTTCGAGGAGATGCATATGCAGACCTGGATACTTGCCCAGAATGCGGTGCAAGTAGGCGCAGGAGGCGTGGAAAAAGTTTGGTGCCACGTCGTGTGGTACGATATTTCCCTTTGATCCCCAGATTGGTACGTATCTTCAGAAATCCAATGCTAGCTGCTGCGATGTCTTATGCTGCCCTGCATAAGAGCAGAGATTCTAAGATGCATAGTGTAGCCGATTCTGATATTTGGCGTCACATTGACAATGAGCATCCCGACTTCGCTTCCGATCCAAGAAACGTTAGGCTTGCACTCGCCACAGTCGGCGTCAATCCGTTCTCGGAGAAGCGGAACACCTACTCCATCTGGCCTGTTCTGCTCGTGAACTTCAATGTTGCACCATGGCTTACTTTGAAAAAGTTCTTTATAATGTTGTCCATCATTATCCCTGGGAAGAAATCAGTCACGGGGGAGCACTGGGACATGTACATAGAGCCACTGCTGGAAGAGTTGAGGGACTTGTGGTCAACGGGGGCTCTCATTAGGGATGCATCAAGGCCTTACGCACAGTCGTTCCATTACCTTAGAGCAGTTTTGATGTTTACCATTCATGATTATCCAGCTTATGGAATCGTTGCAGGTTTGGTTACTAAAGGATACAAAGGCTGCGTTTGTTGTGGACCGAACAACATCTGCAAGAGGTCGAGGTATCTTGCCAAAAACGTGTGGGACAATCAACACCGAATGTACCTGCTAGAAAACCATCCTTTGAGGGATAATGTGACTCAGTTTTGAGGTAGGCCGGAATACAGGATTGCTCCTCCAAGGATGACAAGCACGGAGATGAAGAGGTGCGATGAAGAGAGGGATAGGTACTTACGCGAAGGTGGCGTGAAGGGAGCTCGAGGTGATCCCGTGAGGGTGCATGGTGTGAAGCGCCTTTCCGCACTTTTCACGCTACCTTACTGGGAGGTCAGTACTTGCACATTGACACTTAATTCAAACTTTCTTTCATGATCTGGTCTCTGTCTATATTTTTATACCAAATAGATCGCTACTTCCTCCGCTTAGTCTTCGGAATGCCATGTGTCTGTTCTTGAAAGAGCTGAGAGTATGTGGTCTGCAATTTTATTTTTCCAGGCTCATAATTAGGGCGCCAGTATGTTATTAGTAAAAGCGCCTGCTTAACTGAAGCTGAATTAACGGATGTGTGTTTATGCGGATATAAGCATGCTGCGAACGACTTCGGGGTTTTGCGTTATTTGTAGAAAACAGTAAATATATTTTATACTCCGTTACGAATTACACATCTAGTCACTAATTTCGCTAATCAATCAGTCGATTATCAGATGTTGGTCTGTCTCTTTACGCGCACGATTACATTGCCGGGACCTAGAATTGCTTGTTTATTTTTATGTCGAAAACATTTTTATACATCCTACCGGAGGAGAAAATGTAACGTTATCAGATATGCACTGTCATCTGAGGGTACATTATGTCTGGCAATATGGAGTGTTAGTACGGTGCTATATACTATGCAAGTCAATCTCTGTTTCTCCTTTTTTTTTTTTTAATTCATCGTTGTGTATACGGGCTTGACTGCTCCAGTGCGGGATTTTGATAGGTAAACGCAATGGAAGGTGATTCGTCACCTCCAATAACTGTTTGTGGCGTATAATGTTTTAAGTACTCTGTCTGGATATAGCCGTCCGTACATGCGAGGAATCTTGTACACTGAGTGCGCTCTAGTGATGCAGTGTGGCTTTGCTTATCTTGTAGCCTAACATGAGGATTCAGTTGATTAATTTGGTGTCTATCATTGCCATCCACGGTTTGCGGTTTCACCCCAATTTCGAATGTGTGAGTATAGTGATGGTTGCTACGGTGCGGTACCTCCAGTTGTGCTATATGCTTTCATTATGAACATCAGCATACCCCGGGCTAATTAACCTCATGTTGTATGTGCAGACACAGCCAGTAAGACATACGCTTGACCTGATGCATTGTGAAAGAAACGTAAGCCAGACAATGTTGGGCTATATTCTCGGAGAGAAGGACACCCTCGCCGTGAGACGAGACATGGAGGAGATTGGAGCACCTTCAGTTCCCGGCGGTCCACGTGATCCGCGATATCAACACACGCCTGAACTTCATCTTCGACATGTTGGTGATTCGGGTCGGTACTTCAAGCCACAGGCTCCCTACGCTTTGAGACCTAACGACAGAAGCCGGTTCATCGACCTCATAGCCTCGACCAAGGTGCCCACAGGTTACGCAGGCCAACTGGGAAAACATATTGGGCAGAAGAGACTTGGAGGACTGAAAAGTCATGATTTTCATGTCCTAATTCAACAAATCGTGTCGGAACACGGAAACGCAACTAACATCCGGATAGCACCCTAATTGAGCGTAAACTTCCGTACTGTCACTAGGTTCCGAGTATCGTCCAGGGATTCAATAGTGTTTCACCAAGTAGTTACTTCTAATCATTCCGAACCTTGCCACTGCTCGGATAGTGTCTTCGGAACTAACTCATTAACTATCTCTCTCTCTCTTTCTCTCCCACATCAGGTGTTTCGTCCACAAACCCCAACGTCTCGGAAAAGCTACCGTCTCACAACTGTCCTAGAATACTCTGGACAACACGTCACACAGACAATCCCTTCCGATCCGTGAGACTACAACGACAAATCAATCCGGCTCTGGGAGAACCAGGATCCGATTATCCCTAGGCGACCCGTACCACGTTCCGAATCCCCCTCTCACAGTGTACGGAACCTCTTCAAAAGTTGAGGGAGCCCGATCAAGTACTCCTTAATCCGCTTCGACCCTAGCGACGGCTATTCCGCGTGAGGTTGGGTTAGGGATGGAACAGTGAGGCTTCACTCCTACGACAATCCACTAAATCTTTCCGTTCAATCCCATTACCTTTCCGGTTCGGGTCTCGTCACAACTCCCATCACCTTCCTATCCGAGCTACAGCGGAACTCTCATATCCTTCCCGGATCATTCACACTTAGCGGGAAACCACGCACAGTACTTGGAAAACACGAATACTTTACTGATAAGGAATATAGGGAGAAAACATGCAAAACAAAGACCCGGACTGCATCGCCTTCCCCGTTTAAGTAAGCAGGGGCTTTCACAAAAGCGGCGGCGCCGGCAGTTCAATCAAAAACCCTAATCCCTAGTTATCTACCTAGAATCCTACTTTACGACTATACCGGATCTCCTGATCCGAAATCTACTCCTATAAATCCGGAAAGTGACGGCTAGTTGCAGCGAGAGGAATCTACCCCATCTTTGTCTTCTTGTGGCTCTCCTGCTCGCGGTCTTTCTCCTTCGACCTCGTCATCCGTGGCTCGGATCCTCTTGCCCTTGCTGCCCGCTCCGCCTGACGCCTCGCACTCTGTTCCGCCTTTGACTCCTTCGCCTGGGCCTCCAAGGACAGCCGGGTAACGATTCGGTTCTTGGGAGAATTGGGAGACTTCGGCAACATATGCGCGGGAGGGGTTCCGGTCGTAGGGGTCTTAGTCCCAGTTCCGGCTGTCCCAACCGGAGAGCTCGCATAAGTTTCCGAGTCGGACCCGGAAAATTGTAATGGGTCCTTTCTCCGCCGGATCCTTTCTCTTCCTCAAAACTCTCCGAGCACAGGAGCTGTCAGCAGGGGAGTCCACCACTGGCGTTCCGGTGGGGGTAGGAGTCACCGTTCCGGTCTTGGCTGTGGGTGAAGGGCTAAGTGCCCCCTCCTGAGTCACTCGGGTCCGTCCGGTTGGTGAAATGGCTCGTCCCCATTCCGCTCCCGCTATCTCCCCTTGGTAATCCGCAATGATCACCCCCGATGCGAGTCTTGAAAGGACATCCGGCTGCACGGGCCGGGTCACATGTTCCGTAACCGTCCGCTATTCGGATCGCCTAACGGTGACTGTAGTCCCTATCACTTCCGCCTGACCGGTGGGGATCGCGCAGCCTTGCTGAGCCGTGCTGGCTCTAGGTGACGCCACCTGTTGGTGTTCCCGGATCATATCTGCGATCGTCCGAGCCGGCTTGAAGATGTCCACGTTGACCGCCATTTGCTCCTCCAGCTGGAGGTTGCGCTCTATTGGGGTTTGGAACCCTACCCCTCTAGATTCCCCTACAACGGTCCGCGAGGGAGATCCGTGAAACAGATGGTTTCGACAAGCGGTTCCGACACTGGGACTTCCGACTCCCGGATTGAGCAGTTGCCGAACCTTCTTCAGAATCTGGTCCATCGAATGCTCGCATTTGGAGAGGATCATGATGATCTTCTGCTTGTTCTCCAAATCTGCAGGCTGCAGTACATTCTCGTCGAATAACCGGGCCTTGTTGACTATAGCACCCGGATTCCCTACCAACTTCCGAAGCTCATCCAAGGTCTCGTCCTACTCGGCATGGAACTTCCAGATCTCCTCGCTCTTCGTTGCCAGTTCCCTCGTAAGCTCTTGCAACTGGAGCTCCAACTGTTTCTTCTCACTCCGAAGTTTCGGGGCGTCCTTCAACAGCTCCACCTCTCGGATCATCTCCTCCGGTAAGCAGCCCCCTAGAGACGTACAGACCCTCCTGAACAGCGTCTCGATCCGATCCTAAGAGGCCTGCGCACGATGAGTCTCCTCCCGAATTCCCCGGAACAGTTCAACCGGAAATCCTCGCTCGGGACTGACCTCCTTCCGTTCCGTATACCCCCAGGCCGTAGAGGACTCCGCGTGCTGCGACACAGCGCGTTCTGATTGTGACTTAGACTAAGCCTTCGTAGCGCCGGGGTTCGGAATGATCGCCGTATCGTCATCCTGTTCCATGGACGCTGTATCCGAGGTTTCGCCATGCGGATCGACATCCATCCCTCGCGGAATCTCCGAAAAGCTGAGGAAGTTCTTCGCGGTGATATAATCCTCCTCCTCCTTCTCCCTCAGCAAACTATACGCGTGGTAAAGGTGGTAGAGGAAAGGGGCGATAGGGGTCGGCTTCTTTCCGATCGATGGCACCATCTTCTGCACGACTTCCGCCATGAGCGCAGCCCAATTCACCGCACGTTCCCCCGTGTATGCTCCGAAGATGGTGTTCTCGACCGTAATGGTGACTTGTTCCGGTTTCAGCGGATACAGGATCGGAACGAGGAAGGCTAAGACCTGTCTCTGCCTCCTATCCTTGCAGGCGTCTATCTCGTATCCATTATTCTTATGGATCTTTCCGTGAAACCTATCCTGCACGTACCTATCCGTCCGGGTTGCCCAAAGGAGCCCGTTTTGCTCGAAGTCGTAAGTTTCTGCCCACTGTTCCGCACTCCACAGCGTGGGCTTGCCCCGGATCGAATTGTCCCACCTATTGTCCGGCGCGTCCTGGACCTCCCTCACCATCGCCTCATTCTTCAGCAACCACGGTCGTGACAGCAAACCCTGGCACCTCATTCGGGTGAGATCGGCAATCAATTCTTCCATCTCCGACTCTTTCACCAGAGTGCCAGGACTAAGAACTCTACACTGGACGTGCGCCATTTCTACGTCTCACTTCTCTCCCTTTGCGATCCGACAGCAAGAAACCCGGCAATCCAACTGCTAGTGAATCGGAAAAGACAAAACACCTCACCACTCTTTCACTCCCTACTCCCAGTCCGCAAAAAGGAACTCCAAACCCTAACACTCCCGCTTATATACACCGGGCATCATAAACGCTGCGGCGGCTCGTAATTGCAGCCGCCACCGTACCGAGCTAGACGCCTATCCGAGTCATGATGACTTCCGCGTCGTTTTGGATCCTAGACGCGGTTACGATAACAGTCAGTTCTTGGATCGTCAACCCGTTCCGTATTTTCTCTTCCAAGTTTTCCGAAATCAAGGTTCCGAGAATACTTCCTACGTTAACTGTTTTTAGGTTTCTGGAGTATCCGGTTTGCGTTAACTCCTAATGCAGCTAGTGTCTAGCTAGTTTTACCTAATTAACCAAAAAAATGAAAAATTAATGGAATACTAACACCGGATGAGGCTCTTCCGGTTTATTCTGAGTTTCTCGGATCCCACAAATCATCCCAGCGCCAATACGAAGATTCTTGCATCCAAGGGCACGTGATGTGGTTATCAGAATGGGAAACGTCTTCAAGAGAGTATGTGCTAAAGTGATTGATAGAGACGAACTCAAGGAACTAGAGACTTATACGGCTGAGACTCTTTGTTTGCTAGAGATTTGGTTCCCTCCTGGTTTTTTTAACCCCATGACTCATTTGATTATTCACCTTGTTAAGGAGTTGCGTGTTTTTGGGCCGGTTCAAAGTAGATGCTGCTACGGAGTAGAGAGGTACCTGTACATTTTGAAGCAGTACGTGCATAACAGACACGAGCCTAAGGCAAGCATGGCGTCCGGTTATTTGGCGAATGAATTGTTGGGATTTGTTACAGACTACACTAATCTCTCCCCCTACATAAAAATGAGGATGTGGGATATGGAGGAAGATGTAAAGAACTACGGAGAAAGTGTAGAAGGAGCCATCAAAAATATATGGCTCACTGATCGAGAGAGATTGGATATTCATAAGTATATCGTTTGGAACTCTGTTCCAACCTAGGATCTCTGAAGGTGAGTACTTTTCCGCAATTTATCGTTTCCAGTGTTTGGTGTTCATAACAATAAGTCCATAACCTCAGTTTAATTGTATCATGCAATTATCTACTGTACAATACACTTATGTTATTATCTTCACGTTTGTCAAAGTTATGAATTTCTATTGCAGAGAATATGAAGGGCTACAGGGAGATCGAGCTGGGAGAAGAAGAGGGAGGCAGCATCCGTTACCTGAATTCGTGGATTGGCACCATGATCAAGTGCAAACCAAGATCGATAGTGGAGAGCGTGTCGACACAGATTTAGCACTGATGTCAGGTCTCCCATCGAAAGAGGCTGAAGAGTATAACGCGATGTGGGCATACGGTAATCATTACCGATGCTTACCCGAGGACGAGTCAGTTACACACGAGACGTTTGACTCTGGAGTGTTCGTTATGTCTCCCCAAGGCTGTCGTGCTTCCGCGCAAGATGCAAATATTGTGGACGCCGACCTTCCTTATATTGGCATACTGAAGCGGATCATTGTTGTTACCTACATCACTATGACGCGAACTGTGATGAAATGCTCTTGGATTCGTCCGAATCTCGCAAGAAATCCCTCCATCCGTCACGATGAGCATGGCTTTTGGCTGGTCAAATACAACTCTCGTCAAGATCCGTTGAGGGAAAACCCTTACGTGTTTCCCTACTCTGTGTCGCAGGTTTTTCTTCTTCCTAAACCTTTTAATTGTTTCTCTTTGTTCACTAAGTGCTCAGTAACCAAACAATTTCTGAATTGCACAAGCTTTTTAATGTTCGATTTAGCTGCATTCGCCATTTCTGATTATCACAAAGGTCTTGTACTGAATATATGGTTATGTTACCTGGATTGGGTGATAGGTGTTCTTCGTGAATGATCCCGAGGACGAGGACTGGAAGGTTGTGGTGGAGAAGTCTCCACGGTCCAAGCGTCACACGCAGGAAGATGACGACTTTCAACGTCTAGAGTCTGCGGAACACGTTTTCGATGCACCAGGTCTTGCAAATCCCCTTACACATGGATTGCAAAATCCTCGCAGGTGGTCTGGCAATCGAGCGAACAACTCAGATACAGGTGAAACAAGCGAGGAAGGGGACATCAATGCTGTCGGTCAAAACGTACCCGAGGCGGAAGTTAGGGCGGTCGCGCAGCAGAGAGAACCAGACAACGATTTTGCCGTCTGGTTGGAAGAAGACTACGACGAGGACGAAGAGGACTTGCCTTACGGCGACGCCAATGCTGGTGATTAAATTTACAATACATACATGTAAGGTGTTCTTTGATCTGTATTTTCAAAAGCTCATTATTAATGTTGGGAGATGGTATCATTGTGTTGCTCATAAGAAAATCCAGACCATGACGTATATCAGACGTTGGGTAGATATTGTAAGGGTTTGTATGTACTTCAGTGATACTTTGTGCACAAACAGTCGTTTAAAACATTTGGTCGTTAATAATTTTTACGCCCTTTACATAGTTCGGGAGTGGAGGTGTTCTGGTTGGTGATGTGATCAGATTTGTACATGCAAATAACGGATTCACCGAGAGAAGAGTTAGGTCTCCAGTACAACTGTCGTCTGCATGATAACCTTCCGTCGACTTCAGATAAACTGTGTGTGTATCCGTATCTTTTGCTGCTCCTTTATGCATAGCTATCAACGTTGCGTATTGTAGCAAAAATGAATAGGGAATAGTCATTCATTTATTTTCCCCGGTGTATGCCATGTACTTTTGTATGGTCGCATTGTTTTATAATAGTCGAGGCTTGACTTATTTGCGGTGTATGATTTGACATTAAAACTTGCTTATTTGCTACAGGTATAAGATGGCTCGCTCAGAGAACACTGCTTTGAAATCTGGGGACAACAACCCAATCAGCCTGCCAGTGTCTCAACATGGGGCATCAAATATGAGAACGCCCAAACAACTTGGGCTCAAATATGATATTGTCAATGCTTGCCCGAACCAATGCGTTATATTTCGAGGCGACACATGTGGCGATTTGGATTCCTGCCCCAAATGCGGTGCGAGCAGGCACAGGAGACGTGGAAAAAGCCTAGTGCCACGTCGTGTGGTACGATACTTTCCTGTTATGCCAAGATTATTCACTTTCTTCCGAAATCCTGTGCTTGCTGCCCTGCACAAGGGCACTTCCCCTACGCCGATTCCTAAGTCGCTGCCGAACCAGACGTCGCAAACATGTAAGGTTTTCTCACACCGTGAAGTCTAGCTTTCAAAATTCCTATTACTTGTCAGACTGAGATGTCATTTAATGGCTACAGATTGAGTGTCAGATGAAGACTTTGATATTTGTTCAAAAATGTTTGTGCACAATCATCATTCAACAGGATTTAGGGATGCAATATGTTGCGCGTTTTCAGATGTTCGAGGGTGGAAGTGACTAATTAGATTATGTATGTGGTCCTCTACATGCAGATGACGGACTGGGCGAGAGAGGACTCATCGATCAAGGACAAGTGTCGTCTGTAAGAGAACCTTCACTGGACTATATGTAATGTACCTGTCAATCCTTAGCTTTTTCCTATCCCTTTCTGTATGGGTCGTAACGTTGGCGATTACAATAGGGATAAATATCAATGAGTGGTCATTGTGTTTTCCTTTTTTTTTTGGCTCGCTGAATGCCCTGTACTGTTGTATGACTGTTTCGCTTTGTAATAGTCGAGTGTTGTCTTGCTACACCTACGTATGTTTTGATATTATCACGTGTTTCTTCGCTACAGGCATACGATGGCTAGTTCGGATAACATTGCGTCGATAGCAGAGGACAATGACCCACTCCACACACAGGAGACAACATACTCGGTAGTAGAGAGCAATGTGATACAGGGAGATGAAGAGCCACTCGCACTTGACGACACTCAAACAATGAGTGCGACTGATCGAGCAGCAGACCAAGAAATAGAGCGTGTGGGATATGGTTTTTTAAAAACAATTCCTCACTCGTTGACCGAACCAAAGTACGAAACACCGAAGTGGATCTTCGGTGCCAAAAGGAGGGAGAGAGCGAAGGCGCTGAGAGCAACTAGGAGAGCAGCAGAAGAAGGAACGTCCTCCCAAATACTCGGCCCTGTCGAAGATGTTGTGCAAGGCAATATCACTACCGCAGTGGCTGAGGAGAAAAAACCAGATGATACTGGGATTATTGCACATGTCGAATCCAAACCCCAACATCCTCTTACTGCTACATTGTCTGACGATATGAAAGCGAAAGAACGAGAGCGCAGAATTGCCGAGCACATCCGCACGCGTCCGAAAGGTAGGCTTGAAGATCTTCATCCCGTCGAGGTCGCTGAGATCCGGGAAATGAAAAGAACTAAGAAGAAGTTTTCATTGACCAAGACGCTTGGGAAGTTTATCAACGCAGCAAAGGAAGAACCATCGGCAAGAAGCACATGACGTGAGATGCTGTCTACCCCGTATTGTAAGCAACTCGTCTACCTGGACATGTTGACACTTCGTAATGTTGTGGTTACCTTCGCAATTGTCATTTTTAATCCGCATACAAAACTGACAGTAGTGATGTACTGTTACGATTTGGTGGCAAGAAAGGTTTGTGAGTTGTGTTTCTTCCGTCGACGTTGATGTGACATTTCTGAAAGTTGTTTGTTGAATATTTGAAATATAATGGCTGTATCACATGTGATTCCATGCTTTGGAACAGGGACACACTTACACAAGGTTTGATCTGAAGGGAACGGCATGACTTGGAAGGACCATGCATCAACACATACATTTTGACGTTTATAGCCAGCTGATAGTCGTTTTATCGTTGTTTTTTGTGTTGAATACATCTGATACTTCATTGTAATATGATGTTACTTCATGGATGCACATTGGTACTGCCATTTATTTTTTGACTGTGGTTCGTGTGACACTTGTTTCAAATTTTATTGTTTTTTATATGATTACAAATTTGTCTTTTGATTCTGCTAGAAAATACAAAAACTGCAACGGTTTCACCTGCGCTGTTTAATTGGCTTCAGTAGTGGGAGAAGGGGGTGAGTTGGGGGGGGGGGGGGGGGGGGATGGGGGGTAGTGGTTTGGTAAGGAAAATCATTCCACATGTATGATATGGATAGCTTTCTGTTGTGTAATCATGGATTTTTCGCAGAAAACGCATAAAAAGAAGGCAGTTTGATTCTGTAGCAGGTCTTCACCCGGCCAACTAGACGATACGACTGCCCCGACATTGGTTTGGTTCCTTATCTCCTACAATGAATGTCTTTATGTAATGTTTCAATTTTTTTGGTCCATACGATGTTTATCTACTTTGGTCATAGTGTTATCTTCATTCGGCTGAGTACTCACTTTTAACGCCTATTCGATAATGCTAGTTCATTATGTCAATGCCGAATGTTTGATTTTCTGATGCATCTGTAAGACCAAGTGTTGTATCCCACCCTCATAGTAAGTTTTCTTGGTTTCCTTTTTCCAGTACATGTTTTTGAACTACAATCGTGCTAACGCATGTTTTACTTTGTTTGTTAGAGATTTGGAGCGATACAGGATAAAGGAATCTAGGCGAGACAAATATAGACGCCCCAAGCCGGTAAAGAGACCAATCAAATCGCCTTTAATGCCACTGTGACATGATGTTCTCTCAGACGAAGTTGATGTCTTTCATTATGTGCACGTAATCTGCGTAAGTGAAGTTGACATTCTCTAAGTTCAACTATAAAAAATTGAGCCTAAGAGGAGCTGAGGGATTAATAAAATCCAGCACTATTTCCCACTGCGATATCTATTGTTTATCTAAAAATGTAGTTGCAGCAGTACAAGGAAGCAAGAAACTGGGAAAAAAATTTTAAAACCGTAGCTGGATTACTAAATCATTTTGAAAGTTATTGTATTTCAAACATTAAATATTTTTTTATTTATTTTTAAATCATTTGTTTTTAATTTATTTCCTTTCTATTTGTCTCAGCTATTAGTTCCATATGTACTTATTTATTATGATGCAAATGAACAGCTGAAAACCGAGTGAACTTGAAGTACAGACTCCTGGTTGAAGTGTATGTTTAACACGCTCCATCAAAACATTAGGAGTTGAACGTATCATCATGCGAAAGAGTGAAACCACATTGTCATATGGCAGTGAAGAATCTCATTCTCAACCATCTTATCATTCTTTCATAAGTTGTGTTTTTTTTTTTTTTTTTTAATAGGTTTTTCATAGGTTTTTTCTTACCCTTTTTATTTTCAAACGTGAGTGTTATCTGATAAAGAATAGTACTATCATAATTTTGTGCCGAAGATAGCGGAAACCAAAATTAGAGGACATGATAACTACTCTTGAGACTGTCTGCACTGAATGTCATTTTAGAAACATGTCAGTGAATAGCACAAGTCTCGAGAATGTTGCACTATAAAGTAAAGAACGTTGCTATAACCACGGTGATGTTCACGACTTAAGGCCTCACAATACAATAATACTGGAAAGGAGTGCTTATTTTCACTATTGAACAGTAAAGACTGTATGCTTTTGTTCATCTGCAATCCACATTTGCTAAGACCTTCCTTTGTCTGATCCATTGTTTGAAATGATTGTAGCAATCAGATGTGACGCGACGAGCAGAAAACAGTCCTGACACTTACATGAACTGGGATGTCGATTCAGACTCAAAGTTCTCCAGGTGATGAGTGCAGTGGACGAGACAAGAGCCTCACCCGTCAAGTCGTCATCATGGATCGACACAACTGCGTCAAATCTTGCTCCATCCATCAAGTGAGAAGAGACTCGAGAGATATGGTGATCCCAGATGTGAATGCATGGGACATGCAGTAATGGCTGTCATTGAATCACCTTTGGTACTGGCTATCATTTGTGCGCGATCCAGCGTGTTCTTTTGTGTATGAACCAGGGTACATATAACACGCCCTGACCACTGCAGTACTCGTGCGCTTCATTTTTCATGTTTGTTCCTCATCGTTGTGTGCTACATTGTGTGGTCGATTGCAGTGCAGAACTTGAGAATCTCTGCGGCGTTGTGATCAGCAGCGGTGCGCAACCAGGTGACTAAGTGTTTTTGTTTATCCCGTTTACCTTTTCGAGAGATGGAGGTCGTGTTTGCTCCGATGCTCGCGGAACAGTGTACGCGTTGAGAGTTTCCGTAACTGGTGTTTAGTTAGGTTGTGGGTGGAACACGAGGCATTACATGTCGAGTATGTTGTGGGTGCCGCTGATTTCACTTGTTCCTCTCGGCCGTTGTAGTTGATAGTCTTAATCATCAATTTCTGATTTTGGTTTCGGTTGATTTGTGATCGGAGCAGAAGTGCGGAGTCCTGAGCCTCGTCCAATCGACAGCAGTACGCGACTATGTGAGTACAACTTGTTTTTGATCCTTAGTATGCCAATTGAGAGTCAAGGGTGAAATTTGGAATGCGCCGTTAAATGTCGTTGATTTCTCACAGAACCGACGTATGTTGGTTGTCTCCAAAGTTTGTGTGTTGTATTTGATTGTGGGTTTATGTTGGTGCAATAGAGATCACGTGTTTGGATTGTAACGTCCATTACTGCTTTGCCTCCCCGCCAGTTATCGTCCATAGTTTGATCATTTACCTGGCTTCTTTGACTGGCAATCGGCCCAGAAGTGCGACATCTTTGTGGCGTTGCGATCGTTAGTGGGATGCGAGCAGGTTCGCTTTTCTACTCCATCACGCACTGTACCAATTGATAGTCGATGGTCTCTGTTTTTTCCGTTGATTCCGAAGCTTGTTTTGTTTCGTTTGCTGACTTCAATGTAGTGAGTGAATGAACAAAGAGTTCATGACACTGATTGTTGAGTACGCTCTGATTGTGCCATGGTCGTCAATTAAAAGTAAAAAATCTGATTCTCTGTTAGTCTCGCACTGCACAATGAAGCTTGTCGTGGCAGTGACAGGTCGTTCTAGCTTACATGTATAAACAATGTAGGTATCTGGCGTTCAATATGCATCCGGTCTGGATTGTTTATCCGTTAAAACCATTTTTTTTTAGCCCCTCATCGCTTCACAGAATAATAGTTCTATGTCACGCACTAACATGTTTTTCTTTACCACAATCCCTGTTCTTGTGATAGGACTTATACTTCGACCTCTCAGAGTTTACTAAACAACGAAGTATTTGAATCTCGGACCAGACTGTGTTGAAAACAGATACCGGTTGTGAGCGTTTAATTTCTTTTGCTTCGAGAACACACTGTCTCGTTTGGAGCTTGCGTTGCCGATGTTCGAACTTGATGGTTTCGGAAAATGTAATATGCCTCAAACGAGTACTGATGAACATTTACAGATATGGAGAAAACTTCAATGCCCGTGAATGACTTGTTTGATTGAAGTTCTTTTCATTTTATTTATTTTTCTTGCAGACACTTTTTTACAGAACTAGACATGGAACCAGCGAAGGGTCAAAGGAAATGGTTTAAGAGGGAAAAGAGGCTTCCTCACCGCGGTTTCTTGCCTAGCCCGGGTGGTTTACCCGAGTCAATAGCAAACGAGGAGGAGTGCATTGCACGCTGGGGAGAACGGAAAGAAAAAAACGGCTTCAACATTTCCAAAGGCTACGTCAACTACACCGCCATGAAGAAGCGTTACGAAGAAGTTCACCAGCAACCTATGGGTTCCAGTGTCCCTTTGTTTTTTGCTCTAGGATGGGTTGCAGAAGAAAAATATGGACCGGACAACATTGACTGGGCAACGTTTGCAACTTGGAAAGCGAACAATCATGACGGTCCTTTTGAAGAGTTGCTGGAACGGGAAGCTCGCGTGGCAGAGGAAGAGCGTAACAGAATCCAACTTGGCCTCGCAAAAACTCGGGGACGCCCGAGCAGGGAATCCAGAGTTCAAGATTGCGACACAGATTCGACACTTTTGAAGGGAAAAAACAAAACCTGCCAACCTACCGTTCAAGCGGAAATGACCTTGCACACTGAGGTATGATCTTGGTGAGCAAATGCTACGTTGTAAATGATTTGCTCTTGTTGATGTGTATACGTAGTCTACATATACATACATGAACTAAAGTCTAAAAAGGTATTTGTGCAGGGGGTAGACGTCCATGCCCATTTGTCAGGGGCGGTGCAACTAGAAAAAAAGCAAACTAATCTTCCACTAAAGAGAGCCAGAGGGTACTTCTATCCTGAAGCACGGAGGAGAAATCCCCCCCGACGTTGCACAATGTCGTGCCATGGTAGTGACAAAACGAGCGGGACCCAAAACAAAGGTCCGTGTGATTACATTTACCCCTGACTGGATACATTTACATTGCAGCACATTCACTATGTTTGAAGGTGCTTGTCCTCATGTATTCGTAATCTAATACAGATTCCTCTCGATGAACAAGAGTTTTGTATCTTCAAAATACTCAGTTGAAGTTCCTTGATGGAAGCGCACTGTTTGTAGCATAACTCCCTTTTGTATTGTATATGTTGACAGACTCGCTTAGGCCGGTGAGGAATTTGGAATGTTCAGACAATGAAGAGCCGAATAGCATTTCGGACTGGCTGGGAGAGAATCCACATAATAATGAAAAATCCAGTGGAGATCGAGTAACTCCTGTACATGGATCTCCGGAGCGAGAAGATAATACACGAAGTAAGTAAACTGTATTTCAGTTTAGCAAACTAGACAGCGATTGTATAATGGAACACATGTATAGTGTGGATGATAATTCACTAACACATATTTGTTTTTTGCTAATCCAGAGGATGTAGATGTAGACGAGATAAATGCACAAGAAGGACCGGTAAGGTCTTTCTGCACAAATGCTTTCCCTGGTCGCAACCAGGGTGAACAGACTGGTGGTAAGAGTTGGTCAGGCCTGTTCAGGAGCGACAACCTAGGTAGCGTCTCCACACTTTCACAAGTGCTTGGAAACGAGTCAGAATATAATATATGGTTGTAGAATGGGAATTCTCTTGTTTTCCTCTCACTTATTCATGTAGTTTTAATTGTTGACTTAGTGGGAGGACTGGCCCTTTTTTTTTTACTATTAATTTTCCTCGTTCGCCAGTGTTTGTTTTTAATCCCTAGTTAATTAATTTATTGATTTATTTATAGACCACGTTTCCAGCCGGTGACATTGAGCATCATCGTATGCAATGTCCTCAATTCTTACTAACGTGATGTCCATTGATCTGATTTGCATCTTTCTGTACATTCAATCCGCTCTAGCACAATAATCATGGGTTTCGGATAGAGGTGACTAACGTAAACATTTGATTTGTTTGGACAGGACCAGAGAGTGACGACGAGGGAGGGAAGAACTCACAATCATCGGAGGACAATAAAAATGCCAAAGAGTTCAACCGCCATGGAGAAGACAACATCCTGAGTAAGTAAAGTGTAAATCAGTTTCGATATTCTACGATTTCTGTACTGTGAAACGTATGTAGAGTGGGACTGATTTTTATCTGATAGAAATTTTTTTAATAATTTTTTTGGGGGTAATGCAGCAGACGTAGTTCCGAACAGGGGTAATGCACGTGAATGGCCAGGGGAGTTTAATGCCACAAATCATGTTCGAAATGCCAACTACGGTGTGCAAACTACTGGGAAGAGTTGGTCAGGTCTATTCCAGAGCAATGTCACAGGTAACAACATTCACAGTTCACAATAGGTTGAAAACGTGTTAATGTACAATATGTTTGTATAAGGAAGCATATTTTATTTTACTCCTCGACGTGTGGCCCGTGCACAACTGTTAAGTTACAGAGAGGATCAGACGTTTATGTCGTCTTAGAGGATATGGAGGTTGCCAGTGCTCGTTTTTTTTTATTGACTTAAACGTTTTCATTTCGTTTCTACAGGTCCAAGGAATGGAGACAATGAGGAAAAGCACTCAGGATCGCCGGAAGACAGTGCAAGAATGGGGGAATTTAATCGCCATGAAGAAGACAAAAGTCGGAGAGAGGAATGGGAAGAGGGAGAAGAAGACTGTGACCACCGTGTTCATGGAGAAGCCGAAGAAGACGTCAAGCACGACGAGGATGAGCTAACGGCACATGTTACCGCCGTAAACGAGCAGTAGGGTCCTCTCTTCGATGTAGACGACGACGATATGTATGAGCCTCTGAAGAAACCACCAGAAGTTGAAATAGATATACTGAAGCTCATGAGGCCCCTACAACCTACACCATCCAGGACCCCTCTACAAAAATGGTGTGCCGAAAACAGATTGCCAGCGGGCAATGCCGGTGCGAGCACGTCGAGAGCGTCGGAGCTCAGCCCTCCAAAGTGGTCCGGGACAACATTTGTAAACCCCCTGTCTCCTAGCTACCAACCTCCCGAGCAGGCGACAGATGTTAGCGAGGACAGCACTAGCTTGGAGTCGCAGGATCATCAGAAGACAATCGTAGAGGATGCAATGTACTGGGGGTTGGAAATGCTGGACAAGGCTACGACGACAATATCAGGTTGAATGAATGAAGACCCAGTGGATTGTGTTTGTATCTTGTTTGTTGATTTGGTAATGTGTATATAAAGTGTAGTGAGTGAGGGCTGAAGTGAATAATAGACCAGTACACATGTCACTATTAACATTTACTCCTCCTGCCATTTTCCAGTTCTCATATGTAAATGTAGTACCGCAGAGATCGTAGGCTATACTTCACCGTGAACCACATACATTTTCAATTTTCCTTGTGTTACTCACTGCCGTGGTACTTGCTTTTGGAAGGATATAGGTATCTTTCATAGTCGTAGGCTATATAGAACACCTCATCGGATGTGAAAATCCATTTCACCAGAGGTCGTGACAGTAGAAACAGAAACAGTTTGAAATTTTCCTTTCTGTAATGTGAGCGTACTCTACAGGGTTTACACGCAGAATGAATGACTTCCACTTTAATGGATTGGCTGTGAATGACTGTTCTATTTCTTTCTTTTTTGGGTACCTTCGTTTCCTCAGTTCAATTATTCTTGCAATATAATGTGAGGAACTCATTAACACAGTAAGGTGATACGACTTGAATGAACTTAACGGTCGCTGAAACAAAGTAACCGCTCAGAGTTCACAGCATCCGGAAGGACAGCTAGATTCGTTTTGAACAAATTAAAAGTTAAAATAAATTTTTATTTACACAATCCAAAGTGCGATAGACGACATGAGTGACCTGAGGAAGCCTGCAGTGCTGCCACGACAACTGGGAGGGGTAACTCTGTTCGAACTCCTGCTCTTCTACGACTCCCGGGAGCAGAACCCTTAAAATAAGGATTTCCCGAGACTCCTGATTGGTCCGGCCAGCCCTTATGCTTCGGGCCTCTTAACTCCCGGGAGTGCCATCCCCAAAGTCCCAAGCCGGCCAACCCCAGGAGTCAAAGTTTGGCGTAGTGCCTTTACAAATAACTCTATTGTCTGATACACGTATGCACCAGATCCATGTATTTTAGTGCTACGAGCGTTTTTAAGAGCCACTTCCATTGGTTGGCTTTTTTCTTCCAAAACCTTGAAATTTTTAATTTGGACCCCCCATGACCATTTTTGGTAATTTTATATTCAAAAATGGGGCCTACGGCCCCAAATTACTCTAGGAGGACTTCCTTAGGAATTTTAAAATAAAAAACCAAAAACTAGGGGCTCATCAAGTCTGCCCCTCCAAAAAACGCTCGTAGGACTACATTACAGTGATCCGTATGCATCCAAGTTGTTACACAACATTAATTAGTGTTGGCTTTCATTTCATGTTAGGCCATGCTATTCCAATTCTTGCTTTTTTTTGTTATATTTGGAGGATAGTGGGAGAGGCCTATCCTTGGAGCTTGGGAAGTGAATGCAAAGCCCTGCTTTAGGGGCATGGTTCTGTTTCGGTGTTGTTTGATGCTTCAGGCTCATAGCTAAACCTAGGTCTTGACCATGTGTGAGAGAGGGGATTATAGCTGACGTGGCATTGGGGGCCCTAATATGTCCATCGTGGTTGGGGCTTGGAAATAGCACCCTTTCCGGAGCCTATGTTCATACAGTATGGTGATTTTTCACAAGGTCCCCTACATGTCCAAGGACATGTTCTGAAAAAAAAAACATTTCCAGTGGACGGGTCTTCCAAAAATGAACCGGTTTTGGGACGTGTCAAATTCACTTTGGACGGGTTCTAAAAATAATTTTTTTTTTGGACCATTTTTCACAAAAAAATGAATGATGCAAATATCAATTACATCATGTCATATATGACATGTGAATGTGAACATAATGGAGTCAAATCACTAATACCTAATCAAAATACCAATCTTCAAGAGCTCTATTCACATGCACACATTAATTCATCAACCACAATATTTAGAACCTTTTAAGCACAATTTCAGAGATTTAAATTGAAGGTAATATATGCAATTGTATTAAAATTAAGTTTATATAAACATGTTCAATTCTTACAAAAAAATAAAGAACTTACCATTCAAACATGTGGATGAATTCTCCTATCCTCCATGTTTTTCCAAACAAGCATCATTGCATTCCAATTGATGTTTTCAACTGGAATGTTTGCACATGAAATGCGCATCAAAGCATCCAAAGTCTCCAACTTCAAGCTAGTACGGAGATGACTCTTGATCACGTTCTGTTTGGAAAAACCCCTCTCACATATTGCCGTGCTCACAGGAATCACCATAACTCTCCTCCACAAGTTACTCAAACCAGGCCAATTGATGCACCACTCTGGAGTTGTACGTGCAAACTCCCATACTTCAAATAAAGACTTATTTGGAATCATCTCTCTCATGGTCTCTACCATCTCCAAGCACTCACCTCGACACCGATCTTTTTCTGCTTCAGAACTCTGGAACTTCACAAATAACATCTCCAACCATTCCTCAGTAATTCGAGTCCTCTCCTCATCATCTGCAGGATAGAGATTGGGGCTGTAGAGGCTGAAGAGCTTGAATGCATTGAAGATGCCTAAGTCTGGAAACCTGTTATTCAATGCATCCACCACCCTCTACACATTCTCTGCCCCAATAAGTCTGCACTCCTCGGTAGTGCCAGCTCTTCTAATAACACTCTCCAAATGCATTGGATAATTTCTCATGCCACCATCTGCAATTGGATACTCCATCTCCATAGAAGTTGCACAGGTCTCCAAAAATGGCCACAATGCCTTTGAACCTCTTCCAAATGCTGCACCTCTAGCTGCTAGAAAACGTCTGCTCAATATATTGATACAAATGTTTAAATGACCTCGAATTTGAGTAATATCCACATGGTCACTCTGAAATAGCTTATTGAGTTTATTCAACTCAGTAAGAATATCCACAAGTAACCGTAGAAGAAATTGAAACTGAAAGGATGTAAGTTTACGATACCACATTTCTTCTTCTTCACGGAAAAGCTTCAGAAATGAGGGCATGCAATCCAATACCCGCTCCATCACTTGTCCACAGGATAACCATCGAACTCCATGTATGTGGAGAACAACCAATGGATCTATCGCAAACTCCACCATCAGCTGATTAAGCTGTGTCCACCGTAATGATGACCTACCCATCCACGTGTATGCAAAGTTGGAGAAATCATCCAAAACCCGCAGCTCCGGTGATGCCTCACCTGCATCAATGGCTGCCAATGCATCTCTAAACAAACACATGAATTCATTAGTGATCATATTACATTCTAGAAAATAATGAAAGTCATAAAAAAAAATCTTAAAATTAAAGACTCACCTATGTGCAATGCAATGCACATTAATAAGTGTTGATACATCAGCTTGAAGTCTGCTTGCTAGTCCTTGTCTCACCCCAGTCATAGAAGCTTCTCCATCAGTAGCTAAAGCCACTAATTTCTCCAGAGGCCACTGGAACTCCTCCAATAAACCCACCACATTCCTGTAGAATACCTCTCTTATGGTTCGTGGAACACCAGATAAACCAACATACTGCATACGTGGAGGGCCTAAGCCACCACGCGGTAAACTGCAAACATAGACAATCAAATGCTGCTCTAGACTACGATCGGTTGATTCATCTACAAGAAGAGAGATCACCGGTGAATCTCTAACTCCTAAAAGATCAACATCCCTCAAATGCTATGAAATGGTCCACAAAAAATCATATGCAGATTGTCTACTAGTGTAAGCATTGTACTCATCATTGACAGGCATGTCTAGAGCCCTGAGGTGTCTAGTTATCTGACACATACCGTCATACTGGTTGATAGCTCTATCATTAACTACCAAATGGTATAAAATCTTCATACAACATACAATTCAGGCACTCTCTGCATCAATGGCATTTACCACATGTCTAGCCATGGCAACTGCCTCACGGTTGTTTCTCATGGTCTCCATCTGAGCATGGCATGAGCATGAAGGATTGATCCTTCGTGCTCCTTCACAGCTGAAAGTTGCAATGATTCACAACCTTCTCCTCTGGTCCCCCATCGTGAGTTTTGACCAGCTGCTGTACATGTTGCACACTTCATGTAGGGCTTCTGTCTAGGGGGAGCAATGTGCATCAACCAGGGCCTTCTCTGACGCCATGCCGGCATAAACTTCCTCTTCCTTGGAGGCCGTCCTCCACCACCATGAACTGGAACATGTACTCCTACACTATCCTCATTATTTGCACTATCATCCAAATCATTGCCCTCCCCCATCTCAGTGTCCTCCTCAGTGTGATCATGATCTTCAATGCCACCTTGCTCTACCTCAACATCTGGAATACCACGTGGAGAACCCCTAACAGAGGATTCTGACAACTCAGGCACTTCATTCCTCCCATCACTCAAAGTTTGAGAAGAAGAAGATGCCCTAAACATATGGAGAATGCTTTGATGCCGGGCATCTCTCCTTTGTCTGGGTACTCCAGACACTGGCAAAGACATGACTGCAATGAAAATTCAAAATACATCAATCACCACTCACATGAAATACAAAAACCCTAAATGTGTAACCTGCCCTAAATCTAGACTCTATGTTTATTCTTCTACACATTACTTGTATAACACTTGAAAGAAGATGAAATAATAAAATGTCAACAAACGTACCTCTCAAAAAAACAATTGAAGAAGTCCCCCCTCCACTGGAAACCGCAGCACTTGAAAAATGCTGCGCAACCTGCTCTTTGTCTCCCCGCAGCAGCCAGCCTGCTCTGTGCTCACTAAGTCGCTGCTCTGCTCCCTGTGCTGCAGGGGCTCTGGACCAGGGCCGGGCTCAATGGCCAGGCCGGGTCGGGCTTTTGGGCCGGGCCAGGCCAGGACAACGGCTTTGTACTGAGAGCCCTTGGCATTTTTAAATTTATTTAAAAAAAAAAAAATGGTCTTTTTTAATAAAAGCATTTACAAATACTACGGGACGGGTCCTATTTTTTTCAACCGGTTTTGGGACGGGATGTTTTTTTTTTCCTTTCCATAGATGGGTTGGTTTTGAGATTACTGGTTTTGGGACAGGTTCCATTTTTTTTGGCCTTTCAATTCAAGGTTTTTGGACATGGAAGGGTTGGGACTTTGTGAAAAATCAGCCCTGTTCATGAGCCTTCATGTTGCTTTCCATTAAGGTATACACACCCATAATCAATGATGAACCCATGATTGATACGGTAAGTAGGCTTCCCCATTGCAGAGTTATGGAAAACATTAACCGATAATTGATGATTAGTAGATTTAGGAGGCATCCTCCAATAGAATGCCTCTGTGAGTGTGATGCAAATAAGTAGTCATATGTTTGTTCATTTTTTTGTTATCGGTCATGGTTAAACCTATATGTCAGTCATGGGGTCTGGGCCACTTTTGAACAAAAAAATTTATACTAATTTGAATTTTACTAAATTAATTTTGAAAAAAAGCTCATTCTTCATGAACCTTATGATACTATGCACAAAAAATAACTCCTTATTGAAAACCCAAGATTTATTATGCTGAAATGCCTTGGTTATCGGTCATAGGTGTGTATACTTTAGCGTCCCTCTAGGCTAGATTAACCCAATTTTTGCTTCCCACAAAACTTCCCTAATAGTCAACATATGACTACTCATTTTTTCGTTTCTCTTTTTTTCTTTTTTTCTTTTTTTTTCCTTTTTTTTTTGTGATTTCTTGGAATTAATTTTTTTAATGGCCAAAGTTGATCTTAAAGCCCTAATTACAAAATGCCACATTATTTCACTTGAATTTTTTAACTTACATTTTTCACAATTTTCTACTTATTTCAAGGTATTTTTCTTGAGCAACCTGACCAGGTAACAACGCCAAAGCAAATTTTCATTGGAATTACAAACCATATATATCAAACCTCTGCTCAAAAAACCACCCTACCCTGTTCCACATTAGGAAGGGAAAAAGAACAACACCTACCATCTTAAATAATATGTCTCGGTAAAAGTTCTCTCGTTGCAATGGATTTTCACCATTTGACTTAAAAAAATAAAAAACAAACATAAAAAATAGAAATAAAAAAATAAAAATAAAAATAAAAATAATAATTACAATATGTCTCTTTTAACAACCCAAACAAGTCCTGCAGGTGAAGGCTGTGTCCTCCCAACAAATGGTAAGAACTTCCCCCCGACAAAAAATAAAGTACCCATTCCTTAGTACATTTGTAATTTACAAGAGACCTGGACATGACTCACAACAAGCCAAAAGAATGAATCACAGTCTGTACAATACACAAAATCCAGATCAGCATTAAAACAAATTAAAAACGTCCAGATCAGCACGACGACGAGGACGACGCCCCGACGCGGGGTGAAAACGGCCCAGTTCGCAGCGTTCCAGCGTCGTCACCGCAGTTCGTGCTCCGCCCCCCCTGCGCCATAGCCGCGCTCCGAGGGCCGCCCCTGCGCTCCCTCGCCGACTCCGCACCCGCCCGAAGTCCCCCCCATGCCGTCCTCTTCCCAACGAGCCCTTACGTCGCATAAAACAACCCCGTTTTGAGTATTCCCCGTTTCGTCCCCTGGAATCATCACTGGAGCCTGACAGTGTGCGTTTCTCGACGCTCTCGCTGGATGTTTTGTTGCGTGTAGGAAGTGTGAGAGATCATCAGGAGTAGGTAATGACCGAGAGAGTTGCGTTTCAATGATCTAGTTTTTGATAAGTTGGTATGAGTTGGGAAGAGTTAGGATGAGGTGGGAGGAGGTGGGCTGTGATAGCACTTGATCTCGAAGCTCGCGTTAACGTTTGGTTGGGTGTCGGAAGTGAGAGAGAGAGAGAGCATCAGGAGCAGGTAGTGATCGAGAGCGTTGCGTTTCATTAATCTAGTTTTGATGATATGTGAGGATATGTGATGAGATGTGATGAGTTGGGAGGAGTTCGGATAGGTTGGGGGCTGTGCGTGAATAATTGCAGGGGAGTTGCATTGATGAGTGTGCGAGATGGGGGAGATGCGTTGGTGTGCGTGCGGGCAGTGAGTAGCAAACAGTGAGTAGGAAAACAGTGAATAGGAAACAGTGAGCAGCAGGGGTTTAAGTTATTCCTCCCCCTGATATGGGTCGTTGTTTGGATCTCCGGTTTCACGTGAGCGTTTTTGATGTGCGTCTTAGTCCAGGCTCGTGAGTTCCATGATTAGCATTATATTCTGGGTAGGTGATGTAGCAATCTGGACACATTCGTCGTTTGGAAAGGTTCTGCGTTGAGTGAACAAATATCGTCGAGTAGCAAATTCTGCGTCCATTTGGGAGTTTTGGTGCTTTTGTTTCCGGCACCTCGTACGACTTCATTCTGCTTTTGTGTGTTTGAAGACCCGGATTTAATTTGCAGGTGAAGCTTTAGCTTTCTCTTTCCTGCTGCCGGGTTTTTGTTGGGAGGAGCTTGGTGCACTTTTTTTGGAACTAGTGGCGTTCTGTGAAGAAATTGTTTGCTCAGTGGAGCTCAATGTGGGTGACTACATTGCTCGGAAACGCTTCTTCTGCGTGGGGTTTTAGTTGACATAGCCTTCGGAGGCGGATCTATGTGGCTTAAACCTCGGAGCTCTTGATCTTACCGTGATTGCTCGAAATGCAGGTTCTTTGTTATTTACGAGTAGGCAGAGTGCATTGTAAGGGTTGAATGAGCTGAGGTATGAGAATCTCGAGTATCAGGGTTTATTCCTGCGATTCCACGATGGAATTTCTGGAGTTTCGGAACCTGGGTTGAAGCGGACCTGTGAGAGGAGGCTTTTTGCAGTGTGAAGATAGTGTACACGTTTTGGGAAGAGTAGGAGGAGGAGTTGTAGACAGGTATGGAATGGGGTCCGGACATCGCTTTGGAATCCTTCTTCGGGAGCCTGCGAGAGGAGATTAGTTTGGGAGGGGGGCGCTCGCTCGGTGTCGGAGACGATCTAGATTTTCTGGAGAAGAAGTCGGAGCTTCGAGGGAAAGTGTGTATCCTCAGCCTCGACGGTGGCGGCATGCCCGGCATTATCCCTGCTCGTTTACTCGCGCACCTCGAGGAGCTTCTTCAACAGAAAAGTGGCGACCCTGATGCTCGCATCGCGGATTACTTCGATGTCGTCACAGGTTCCAACTCCGCGCATTCCACATTGCTGCACATTCCACATTGCTGCTTCTCGAAATTGAGGCGTCACCTGCCAGAACTTTAGAGCAGATTTTCGGAGCACTTGGAGTAATCATTTACATTGCATTGGCATGTGATGCAGGGACGTCGGTTGGAGGCTTGTTGGCCACAATGCTCTTCACTGGCGACGAGAACAGCAGGCCACTCTTCCGGGCGGAGGAGGCATGGAAGCTGATGGCAGAGCGGGGACGTGAGGTGTTTAAGAAAGTCGCAAAATCCTCGGTATGGTCGAAGCTGCGAATAAGGTCGACGAAGAGCTGCCGGTTCTCTGCGAAGCCACTGGAGCACGTCCTCAAGGAGTACCTCATCCGAGAAGACGGCAATGCGCTCACGCTCCGCGACACGATCAAGCCCGTGCTCATCCCCTGCTACGACCTCGCGAGCGCCGCGCCCTTCCTGTTCTCCCGCGCGGACGCGCTCGAGAGCCAGACATGGAATTTCAACCTGTGGGAGATTTGCCGCGCCACCACCGCCACGCCCCCTTTCTTCCCCCCCGCGTGCGTCACCTCCGTCGACGGCAAAACCTCCTGCACCGCCATCGACGGCCGCGTCGTCATGCACAACCCGACCGCCGCCGCCATCACCCACGTCCTCCACAACAAGCGCGAATTCCCCTCCGTCCGCGGCGTCGAGGATCTCCTCGTCCTCTCCCTCGGCACCGGCCAGATCGACCAAACCTACATGTACGAAACCGTCCGTGGATGGGGCGCCTTACAATGGGTCAAGCCCCTCGCGAAGATCGTTCTAGACGGCGTCGCCGACATGGTCGATCACACCATCAGCATCGCCTTCGGAGAGCATCGCAAACACTACCTCCGGATCCAGGTCCCGCCCCAACCCACCCTCCTCATGTGCTCCACATCAACGCTTAGTCATCCTCCTCTCCATGTCTTGCTCTCTCTGCTTAACCATTTTGTTGCATCGACAGATGGCAGGGTTGCCGAACCAGGCGCCGGCGGATGTGAGCGACGTGAACCAGCTAGTGAAACTTGCGGAAGACGTGCTAGACCACAAGAGCATGGAGTTTCTGCCCTTCGGCGGGCGCATGCCGCTGTCCGTGAGCAACCGGGAGCGCCTGGACTGGTTCGCGGACCAGCTCGTGAAGGAGCGGAAAGCAAGGTCGTTGCGCGTGTCCTCAACTGTCGTCGCAAAGTCCCTCCTGCGCATGCGTAGTATGTCTGCACTAGAAACGCCGCCGGTGCCCCGAAACGGAGTTGTTCGTTGCATGTCGTCTTTAGGAGCCACAGCTGCCGGCTCTAGCAGACTGTTTGCTTTGGCCGAAGGTTGAGGCATCGTCTTGATGTTGCTAATTCTATCATGGTGTCATCAAGTTGGGTCATCGACTGGCGGAGTATATCATCATGGTTTAGTGGTGGTATTGTCGTGTAGGTCTGAGCCGGCGTCCACCGAGAGTGCATTTCAGAACTTCATTGAGAAGCTGAAAAGCTCCTGCCCTGAGATCACTTCGGTGAAGGAGTGACTAGGTGTTGGTCCCGGTTGTGTACACAAAGATGGTCCTCCTGGGTTGCGAGATGGAGTCCGACGTTCAGGAATTCGATCAGGTGTCTGCTTCGAGAGCCATGACGATGGTGGTGTGGGGATGGAAGACTGCGCACATGACGTTCTTCTCTGAAATTCGGAACATGACTAGGTAATGCTCACACATATCATTCCTGAAGGAGTTTGTTTGCTTTTCTTTCTTCTTGATGGTTTTTAGGATGTTTTTTAGATGGTTTTTAGAATGTTTTCTAGATGGGTTTTAGATGGTTTTTGGAATTGAAAGCATTCAAGTTCCTGTCATCTCTACCACTAAAATATTGAGTCTTGACTTGGGAGTATGCTTGAGTGTCTTTTATGTAAATTATGCAACACTTCTTTTGAATCCGAAACACCTTAATTTTGTAAAACTGGGAACTGTTTCATTAAAGTACATTGAGTTATGCTAGAATTTTCCTCCTGGGATAGATTTTTTGAGACAGTAGATAGATATATTGAAGAGGTTTAATGAATGGTTGTTTGGTTGGAGAAAGTGTGATAGTTTGTTTCTTTTAGGCTTTAAGTGTGCTGAATTGTACAAGATGTTGTTGCAGGAATCAATTGCAGCTTAGCACGGAGTGCCTGCAAATTGTGGTTTGGCATCTACTTGGAGACGATTCGATGGTTTGAGGTTTTCCAAGCTTTAGAGATCCTCGATGGGGCTCTCAACGACGCTCTTTTACAGTTCAGCTTTACTGCGAAACCCTCGTGTAATATATTTTCATATCAAGAAAATCACCTGCTTTTTCTGTTTTTCATGCATTGGTTTGGTCTTGTGTGCAAGAGTCATCTGTTATAACTGAAATATTCTATTTCCGATTTATGAAAATATTGTGCTTTGGCAATGGCATGCTGTATTTTGTGCCTGAATTTGGAGCTAGTAATTGCACCAAAAAGTAGGTGCAAGCGGACCATTCCTATTGTATTTTTTTTTGATGTATCATTCATATGTGCCCATACTTTTGTTCATGTTCATGTAAAGCACGAACCCATATTTGTTCATGTATAGCACCTTTGCTTTTTGTGTGGAGAGACACGCTTGGCATTGGGCCTTGGCCTTGTACTGACACAACCTTTTCCACGTAGCTATGCCCAAAGAGACACTTGACTCCTAGTGAAGGCACCCATGTTAGTTTCGCTGACATCTATTGAGTACGGTACTCTCATTTTCTTTGCTGAGAGTGCAGTGTCTTAGGTCAAGCCTCCGGTTTGTAAACCACAGCAATCAAGTCTTCCAGGAAAACTTTCACTGTCTCTCTCAAGCAGTCTTGTAAGTGACATTGTGATTATCTTCTGGTTATTAAACTATCTTCTGGTTATTAAACTGGGGTATGGGTATTTAAAGCAGCAATGGGCCCGTGTCATTTCTAACCCTAATTTTGTGAGGGCTATCCACCTCTCTTAGATCTCTCTTCCAATACCACGAGTAATCAAGCTTCTTTTTACCTCCAAATAGAGCAATTCAAAGTAACTCCTTGTATGCACTCTGGACTTCCGCTTTACGCACTAGACTTTCATTTTGATTATCTAGTGATTATTAAGAGAGTGAAGAAATTAGACCCCAGAGTAGTTTTTACAGTTGCAGATAGTCACTTCAACTGTACTCTGCTGGGGCCACAATGGCTGCTATTCCAGTGTGCGGCGTGTCAGCTATCTGCTTATCACATCTATGTGTCCATACTGAAAAAGGACAATCAGTGTACCAAGGTATCGAGTTTTCCTCCAGATATGTGTACTACATGAGCTTATACATTCTTCCATAGTGTAGTTTTGGAGAACAATTTTTGTCAGCTAGAATGGGGAGTGAGTAACTTTAGAGTCGTACTCAAGACTTGTGATCAAGATGGTTGTAGCTGCAGTGCAATTTTGGTGCCTTGTTGGAGGTTCAACTTTGACTATTCAGGATGTTGACAACTTTCTGGCAATAAAGTAGACATCTATGACATACTCCTCATCTAAAGAAATTGTACCATTTGAAATTTACTTTGAAGGCAGTTAGGTGCCCCTCTCACAGAACAACTTCACATTAGCATTTTTGCTAGACATCTTGCTTAAAGCTCTACTTTAGAATGAATGATGAGGATTTTTACATCTCCACTCTAATAGAATGAACAAGGTTTTGTTACGCTGACAAATATTTCTTTTGAAATGTCTTTAATCCCTACAGGCCCTTGATGTTTTTGGAGCCAAAACTATTAAAAAACCTACTCTTTATTGTTAAAAATCTATTGTTTTCTAAATTTGGACATGAGATTGAATATTCAACCGTAGGATCTTGTAATTACCTTATTCAAAAAATTGTATACCAATTTTGAAGACAAACCATCGAAAAAATTGTGAGATTATAATGTTTGAAGTCACTGTAAAAGTTTGTTTTGACATTGCCCCTAGAGTGTACCTAAGTTTTGATGCCCAAAAACTATACTTTGCAAACATATTTGATCATAGAGGATCATCGCTTTCTTTAGGTATAGAAGTTAGGTATAAGCTTACAAAAAAATCCTTGATTTTGTGAAAGAATATGTGATGAAATAGCCTTACATTCTCCAAAATCATAACTACTTGAAAGGTAATCTAAAAATGTCAAATTGGAAATCCGAACGGTAGATATGTTGAAGTCAATGAAGGAAAAAACCACAAAAAATTCAACGCAATCGGAGTAGATTTCAAATTTCTAGGACTTTTGAAGTCTAAGTTGTAGATTTTCCTTTTATTTCACAGTGCACTTTTGGTAAAAGTGGGTCCTCTGGATGGACCCCTTGCCACGTCATAGATATTGGATGAAATTTATTAAGTTTTGATGAAAACGAAGATTGGGTGAAATAGTTAATGTAGATGAAAAATAGATGTTGGATGAAAATCAACCTTTGGATGATAATTGTCATTTGGATGAAAAAATTAGCAACCTCTTTAGATCGAAACACTTAATTAGATGAAAGATTTCTATTGGATGAAAATTGTCATAATGCGTATAGATGGAAAAATATTGGGTCCATCATTTTGCAAATGCCCACCCTTTGAAATTTTATCTTGTCACTTTCTGCCCTTGAGAGAGGCGGGCAACTTGGACAAAAAATGGGAGATTTTGATCAGTTGTCCGCTATCCAGATTTAGAGCAGATTCTTCCAAAATTCATAACTTTTGCATCGTAATTCCAAATGCTTTGAAATTTGCGCCATTTGAAAGATACATGGAGTAAAAATTTTAAGAAATAATTAAATTCTGAAACCTTAGTATAGCCTATGCAGAAGTGCTACGACTAGAATATGGTCTAAAAGGCCTTTAGCGGTTAAATTGGGAGATTGAGTATATATAGTGGAAACAACCTTTCTTCATTTCAAATTCTGGTTTTTTTATTTCTCTCCACTTCTTTGGATAATCTCTCTTCAATAACCATGTCTAATCAAGCTACTTTTTACTTCCAAAATGAAGTAATTCTAGGGTAACTCTACTCTGCACCCCAAACTTTCTCTTTACAGCCAGGCCATTGGATGGGATGTGGATGCCAACAACTAGCGATAATATGTTTAATTAAAGTATCATGGTCATGTGGGAATTTTGCTTTATTTTCATTGATAACCATACCATAATTACTCATATGGCGGTCTTCAAATGGTGCAAGTTCGGTTAATAGCTATATACATTACCTTTCAGAATGAACTTCAAAATGGAATCCATTGATTCATTCTTCAATTGGTGATTAATCTCTCTAAAAACTTCTATCTATTATTACAATGGAACATGTATACTCTACCTTAAGAGCATAAAACCAGTCATGCAAGAGATGGAAAAAGGAGTACATTAGCAACTTTGAGGTTTTTGTGCAGGAACATGCAGCTGTATACTAAGTAGCAAATCTTACGCTTCTCACTTACTATTCTAAGTGAGAACTATAAGACTTGATGAGTCTAAATGGTCACAATGAATAAGAAAAAGTTCACATTTCCATATTTTCAATCTCTGAAAAATGATGGGTTTTGAGTGAGAAGTAATAGGGTTACTAGTACGGTGAATACACCTATTTCTGACTTGATTGTGAAACCAACATGTATTCATGCATATTGCCTTGCTGCATATATAATACGCGTACAGTATATGATAAGTGGTAAAGTGTTTACGGAATATCAATCAATTTGTAGCTTTTAAATCCATGATTATATATTTTTGACAATGGTAGCATTGATAGTATAGAAATGTGATAGCGACAAGTACATGGTATGTCGGAAATAGGCACTTTTTCCGGTCCTTTCAACTCAAGATGCGGTGACCATTGCATGCCACATTTGACAGTTCAACATTTTTCTAAATTTTCACATTAATAATTTGATCAATTCTTAAGCACCATAAAATGAGTTGCCAACACACCCTAGTCACAAATCACGTTGGAAATAGAATTGTCTACCATAGTGGCATTGCATGCAAACAAGACATTTCATCCGCTACACAACATTATCCACTTAACTGATTCAAAGCATGTTGATGGCCATGGTTGTTGTGCTGAATTGTCCAGATATTAATCAGCTTTTAAAAATAATGACAAATGAAAATCTGTTCAGGAATCTCTCTTCTTTCAACAAAATTGCACCATGTATCCAGCTAAATAGAAACCTGCAAGATCAGCTCACAACCAAAACCATGTAACTTCTTGGTGTAAGAAATTGGAAGTCTAGAGCAGAATTTGGTAAGTATGACACGGATCCGGGCTAAATTACGCAACTCCACATTGTAGCCACAGTCCTAGTTGTCACCTGATGTGGAAGCTACAACAGAACGCCATATTCATTAAATTGGCCAATCTTGGTTATATTGGCCGCTTAAATAGCCGCTCAAATAGTGTGATTTCGGTTCATTTTTACTCTTTATTTGAATAGTGTGGGAACCAATATAAACAAGATTGGCCAATTTAATGAATATGTTCATATCAGTTTTGCACTGGACATCCTCCTTCTAGGTATTGCTGCACATTGCTCATTGCATTGCAAAGACATCCCCCTAAACCGAAATCCCTTGAATGAAGCAAAGTTTATCTAGCTCGTAATTCTGAATGCAGGTGAAATAGAAGGTCAAGGTCCATGAAGTAGGATATTATGTGTACACTCACAATGCTTGGAATCATCTCTTAACCCCTTTTGCAAGTTGGACATGTGAGGCGGATGAGCTACTCTCCCCGTATACAGTGACTTCGTTCCATAGCGGACCCAATTTCTTCATGTGTAGTGGTCCGATGAAGATGAAACTTGGTCGTAGCGGTGCGCTGTGTAGATGTGAACAATGGGGGGATAAAGATTCGTGACGATAGTGTCTTCGGAGGTTCTGAGAATTTCCTATTTGCGAGGTGGTCATTTGCTGAGGAACTCTGTTTACGTATGGGGCCGCGGGGTTAGGTGGACTAGGTCGAGGACGTCCTTGTGTCGTTCGTTCTCCGCGATGTGCAGTCCGTGGCGAAGGATGTGACGCGGCGTAGGGGGTGCCCAGGTCACTTCGTGACCTGCGCAATCCGCTGCCGCTAATCTGGGAGTTTGGGGTTCAGGTACATGGCTGCGCTGGGCGAATAGGAGACCTCCTCCGCAAGCATCCTGTGACAGTTCTGCGGAGTTCAGCGTGACGGCATGGGATGTCCCAAGACACTGGACATTGTAACAGTCTCACTGAATCACGAAGTGAGGGTGACGTCAGGGGTAGAGAGTGGTGATGCTGAAGTCGAAGGTTTACGTTTGAGGAACTGAGATGCTCAAGGAGATACACTTCCCAACTCAAGCTACGATCAAGACGATGAAGTTGTAGAGTGCACTACAATCACCTACCGGAACTTTGATTGTAAAACCTCGACAACCCTCAACGTGTTGTAATCGACCATAGCGCTAGAGAGAGAATGAGACATCTATGTCAAATTACCATCTGCTTGAACATTAAAACAATAGAGCCAACTGAGTTACAAAAGAAAAAGGCACAGGGTGTTACAATTTGTAAAGTTTGTACAGAACTGAAGAATGTTTTACTTACTGCAAAGAGATGCTCCACGCATCAAGGTCCTCAGAGACAGTAGTGTACAAAAATTAGTAGATAGTACTGCTTAGAAGTTGCACATGTGCATTACAAGACCAAAATACTAAAGTCCTACTTATCATTGCTATCTGCTGCGGCTAATATAACTGAGTTCCCTTGCACACACAGAATACTGGAAAAACAAAAAACTATATACATCTATAAGCCACCCAAACGTGCATGTCCTTGCTTCCACCGCCTTCTTGTTCACCGACGCCACCTCCTACTAGCAAACTTCGCCACCTCAACTTCACATGGAGTAGAACTTTGGGACAAACATTCTTCAGACCCTTGTGTTAACTGGAGATTCCTTAATCTCTCCTCCCTTAGTCTCCACTAGCTGTTTTGCAGTTTTCATCCTTGTCCCAACAGTCATCCAATCGGCTGGATGAACTCTGTCAGAGCCGACTGGATGAATTCTTTCGCAGACGACCGGATGATTCTGTCAGTTTTCAGAGGGTTTAAGAGGCAAGTTTAGGGTTTTGAGAGATCATTCTACACTAGAGCAGGTAGAGTCAGAGAGGTCTAAGAGCTATTAGGAGCTGCTGTACCATGTTTTGGGGCTGTTTTGACCCATTTTATGCAGTTTTGACCTCTTTTTGCACTTACACTGTACATTTTCAGCATTCTATGAGGGTTTGGAGCACCTAGTTTGGTTGGGTTTTGTTTAATTTTGATAGGATTGTGAAGGCTAGGGTTTAGTGGTTAAATCCTCCCTTTACCATTGGCGACCATGCTTTAGTTCGTACCATGTGATCTCGTGCTTGTTGTAGGGTGTTCCACACACTACAGAGGTCCTGAGTGTATACACATTAGGTCTGCAGAGGTGCAGCAGTGGTTGTTAGGAGTGTTTAGGGGTGCTGAACTACTGTTACTGTAATTCCGAGGTGGTGAATAGTTACTGGCAGGGTGTAGAGAGTCACTGCAGTGTTAGAATAGGTTGGCAAAGTGCTGTCCAGCCACTAGCAGGGTCCCAAGACTTCTGAAGTACAACAAGACTGTTGCAGTGGAGAGGGCAATGGCGGTCGAAGAGGTTTCAGGTGTTTTCAAAGGTGGAAACATTGGTGCAGCGACAGTGGCAGTCCAACACGTGTCCAGGGAGTAGTAGCAGCAGAGGGGGCTCTGTTGCAGGCTGGTAGGCGTAGGTGTTGTGAGGAGTTGAAAGGACAGATATACCTTGGCGTTGACCCTTGTGAACTCAGGGCAGTTCAGGAGCGGAAAAAGGGATAAGGCTGCTACAGATCAGATTTGAACTCCCACTAAGAAAAGAGGCAAAAGGTAAGTAACCCAAAATTTTAGGAGTTCAAATTTCAAATTTTGAATCTGAAAATTTAGGATCCGAATTTTAGGATCTTAAAAATTTGAATTTTGAATTTTGAATTTGAGGACCTCAATTTGGAACCTTGATCGGCGCTGCGGACCTCGATTTAGGGATCTGGGTCGGCGATATGACGTCGTTTTTGGGGATGTCGGTTGACATTTGGGACCTGGACCTGAGGTTGACACATGTCAAAGTAGACTCGTAAATTCGGTTGCTAAGTGCATTTGGGCAGATTCAGGGTGATTTCTGTTTCAAGTACTGTCAAGATTGTAACCAACATTGTAATCACTAGACTGCATTTTCTAAGGGTCTGTACAGTGTGAAAAAAGGGGATAGGAACTAGTTAGGGGCAATTTTGCAGAATTGCCTTGGTTTGTTCCTAACTGGTAAAAAAAAAAAAAAAGTAAGAAAAAGTCTGTAAGCACTAATCAGGCCACATAGCCGACTGCTCGGTCAATGAGTGCTAAAGTGACAAGGACTACAAAAATATAAGGGAAGGAGCCAAGTGTTGGTAGCTGACGTATTGGAGGAGGCCAAGCACAGCCGACCACAGCAGACAAGGAGTAACAGCCGCCAAGACTAAGAAGAACACACAGCCGTATGAACGCAGCCAACTGATTACTACAACACCATCAGTACCAGCCATTCACATCCATGGAGGAAGGTGACTCGAACGATTTGCAAGCTGAGAGACAAGCCATAGAGAGGTACAAACGATGGATGCAAAGTGAGGAGCAAACAGCAGAGCCGACGTCACCAGAGGTACGCAGTTGACTTAGCTCGCAGGGCAGTGCAGCTATGTAGCAGGGTTGTCATAATAGACGGATGGGCCATAAAATTGTCGTGTAGTCACGTGACGGACGTGACGGACGGTTATCGGACGGACGCTTATCGGACGGGCTCCTCCGCGCGAGCAAAATTACTGTCCTCACAGTTTACACATATATTTTTTTTTATTTTTTTTTGTGCGCGCCCGAGTGCTCGTGCGCGTGCCTACGGGCGCGAGCATTCAGGCGCGAGACTTTCACAAAGAAATTGTTCATTTCATTTTGGTGATAGTTCATCCTTTGGGCATGTACATGTAGGCATGTACATAGGAAAAAATAAAGCACCAAAATGAAATGAACAACTTCTTGGTGGAGGTTGGGTGCGTGCGTGTCGGTGTGCGTAGAAAAAACTAGCACAAAAATGAAATGAAACCGAACTCCCAAATCTCATGTAGATATGTTCTTGTATGATTTGAATCCTGATTTTTGTACTATTAAAGTTATTCTTGTTAAATATAGTTTTATATTTTGTTCATGATTGCATTCATTAATTAAATATGTAAATAACTTATATTTCATGTTATTCTTAAATTTATTTACCATGTTTCATTCAATTGGCACATATAATAAGTTTACGTAACAAATATAGGAAAAAAAATACATCATAGACTTGGAATGATAAAATAAATACATGATAGACTAAGAATGGAAGAAAAAGAAAACAAGAAGATAGAATGGAATAGTAATGAACTTCAAAATAACAAGATGATAGAATAAAAGACAATTAAAAAAATATATAAATATTAAAGATGGAATGGGCGATTAATCGAAGAAAAAATAAATAAATAAATACATCATCCACTAGAAATGGAAGAAAAAGAAAATAAGAAGATAAAACAGAATAATAATGAACTTAAAAAGAACAAGATGATAGAATAGAAGACAATTGGAAAAATAAATAAAAATAAAAGATGGCATGGGCGACTAATCGAAGAATAAATAAATAAATTAATACATCATCCACTAGAAATGGAAGAAAAGGAAAACAAGAAGATAGAATGGAATTATAATGAAGTTAAAAGGGACGAGATGATAGAATGGAAGACAATTGGAAATTTTAATATATAAAAATAAAAGATAGAATGTAAGACCAATGGAAGGTTAATTAAATAAATATATACATGATAGGCTAAGAATGGAAGAAAAGGAAAAGAAGAAGATAGAATGGAATTATAATGAAGTTAAAGGGATGAGATGATAGAATGGAAGACAATTGGAAATTTTAATACATAAAAATAAAAGATAGAATGTGAAACCAATGGAAGAATAAATAAATAAATAAATACATGATAGGCTAAGAATGGAAGAAAAGGAAAAGAAGAAGATAGAATGGAATTATAATGAAGTTAAAGGGATGAGATGATAGAATGGAAGACAATTGGAAATTTTAATATATAAAAATAAAAGACAGAATGTGAGACCAATGGAAGGCTAATAAAATAAATAAATACATCATCCACTGGATATAGAAGAAAAGGAAAACAAGAAGATAGAATGGAAGAAGAATAGAAAAATCAACAAATAAAGGGATAGAATGGGAGAAATATAAAAAAAAGTCATGGATAAAAAGCCATCAAGTGTAATGAACGACATAGTCAACAATGAATTGACGTTTCAATAGATTATGATTTAATCAACGCGAAGATACTGGAAATGTACACAAAATGTTCTAGTTTAAACAAAATTAAACTAACTCCAAAATCTTCTACTAATCAATTATCTATGCCTTTTGCTACTATTTTAATTCTAATATCATATTACAAAATGTTCTCATTACTCATCGATCTCCATCACATCGCGTATTGAGCAATTGAGCTCCTTGGTCTAGCAACAATTATTTGTGCATAAAATTGCAATGAACACCTTCTTGATGGAAGTCCGATGCAAGCTATCAGGCGAGTGCGGACGGGCGCCAATACTCGGGCGCGAGCATACCGGCGAGTGTAAAGGAGGAAGTAGCACCAAAATGAAATGATCAAGAACTTGGTGGAAGTCCGGCGCACGCCATCGGGCGAGTGCGGACCGGCGCGAGCATACAGGCGAGAGCGAAAAGAAAAGAAAAAATAAAAAATAAACAAATAAATAAATTCGAAAACTTTGGCGGGTTTCTGTGTGCGCGTTCGCTCAAACGCTCGCGCCCGTCTGCGCGCGCGTGAGTGCGGACGGGCGCGAACATACGAGCGAGTGCGAAAAAAAAAAAAAAAAAAAAAAATTTCAGAACTTTGGCTGGTTTTGAGTGCGCGTTCGCTGATACGTTCGCGCCCATCTGCGCGCGCGCGAGTGCGGACGGGCGCGAATATACGGGCGAGTGCAAAAAAAAAAAAAAAAAAAAAATAAAATTTTTTTTCAGAACTTTGGCTGGTTTCTGAGTGCGCGTTCGCTGATACGTTCGCGCCCGTCTGCGCGCGCGCGATTGCTCGCGCCCGATTGCTCGCACTCAATGGTGGGAGTAGCACCAAAATGAAATGAACAACAACTTGGTGGAAGTCCGGCGTACGCCATCGGGCGAGTGCGGACGGGCGAATGCGAACGGGCGCGAGCATACGGGCGAGTGCCAAAAAAATAAATAAATAATATTTTTTTTTTTTTTTTTTTTTTTCAGAACTTTGGCTGGTTTCTGAGTGCGCGTTCGCTGATACGTTCGCGCCCGTCTGCGCGCGCGCGAGTGCAGACGCGCGCGAACGTACAGGCGAGTGCGAAAAAAAAATAAAAAAAATAAAAAAATAATTTCAGAACTTTGGCTGGTTTCTGAGTGTGCGTTCGCTGATACGTTCGCGCCCGTCTGCACGCGCGCAATTGCTCGCGCCCGTGTGCGCGCGCCCGAATGCTCGCACTCAATGGTGGGAGTAGCACCAAAATGAAATGAACAACAACTTGGTGGAAGTCCGGCGTACGCCATCGGGCGAGTGCGGATGGGCGAATGCGGACGGGCGCGAGCATATGGGCGAGTGCCAAAAAAATAAATAAATAAATAATTTTTTTTTTTTTTTTTTTTTTTTTTTTCAGAACTTTGGCTGGTTTCTGAGTGCGCGTTCGCTGATACGTTCGCGCCCGTCTGCGCGCGCGCGAGTGCGGACGGGCGCGAACATACGGGCGAGTGCGGGAAAAAAAAAAAATAAAAAATTTGTTTTTTTCAGAACTTTGGCTGGTTTCTGAGTGTGCGTTCGCTAATACGTTTGCGCTCGTCTGCGCGCGCGCGAGTGCGGACGGGCGCGAACATACAGGCGAGTGCGAACGTAACTGCCTGTAAGCTCGCGCCCGTCCGGACGTTCGCGAGCGCGAGCGCGCGCAAAAGTCAGCGCTAGGTAAATTCGTTTTAACCTTTCCGTGAGTCAACCGGTCAATTCCCTTATGTGATGGACACGGGGGTGTGTCTTGTCACCATGACGGACTAACGGACTAACGGACGGTCGGTCTATTATGACAACCATGCTATGTAGGAGGTGAACTCGTTGACATGGAGGTCAAAAATGACATTTCATCATCAGATGAGAGGACAAAGGAGAGCCAATACCAAGAGGGAAGGCAGTTCAAAAAAGGGGATAGGCTGAACAGTCATCTTGATCAAGCCAACATTCCCTGGAGATATCAGGACAAGAGAAAGACTGCGTCATTCAAGGGGGACTTCTCCATTGCAGTGGACGACTATAACACCTTCCATAAAGAAAGAAGTCAGACACAGGAGGTCTGGGCAGAGCCGACACAGTGGCCAAGCACAGTCACTGACAGAGCTGACGTAGAAGCGGAGCCGATCCGGCTATACAGCCGATCGGTATCTTCGGGGCATGTGCCAAAAACTCGAGAGACACTGCCAGCCGCATTTCAGAACTTAAGGCAAAAGTTGGAAGAAACCATGAGTCGATCAGATCAAGAGCACGGGCCGGTGAACCACCCCGAAGGCATCCCTGGTAGGAATGTTCACTTCTTGGATGAATTCCGACTTCAGGCTGGGTGGGAGCTGGAAGAGGAGGACCAACGGGCAGTGGAGGCGTTCACGGCCCACCTGTTGGCCAAGAAGGAGCGGGCTAGACAGCAGCACGCGATTCAAACCCAAGGCAGGCCAGACCCATGTACATATCTCCAGCAGCTGGAAGCCTTTTAGCAAGGTGCACTGGGAGGAGTAGCATCGTTACACCACTGGCATACAGAACCGCAGTGGCCTTAGAAGCACCCAACAACGTAAGACACAGAGTTTAACCACCGTGTTCAAGAAGCAGCTCAGCAATTGGCAGCACAGCAGTTGGCAGCACAACAATTGGCAGCTCAGTAGTTGGTAGCATAGCAGTCTGCAGCGCAGCAGTTGGCTACAGAGCAAGATGAACAAGAGCAGCAAGAAGAGGAGCAGCAAAAAGAGGAGCAACAAAAAGAGGAGTAGCATGAGCATACACGAATGGAGGATTGGTGGAAGGAGCAACAAAGGAGGCAAGAGTATGAGCGCACTCGAAGAATACCAGCAAGGCCGCCTGATTTATCTACTTTTCCTCTAGAGCCAATTGTGGGCAAGAGCGTC
Source organism: Ceratodon purpureus (assembly GCA_014871385.1). NCBI lineage: Eukaryota > Viridiplantae > Streptophyta > Bryopsida > Pseudoditrichales > Ditrichaceae > Ceratodon > Ceratodon purpureus. The sequence goes on along the minus strand of CM026426.1, from coordinate 20,480,530 downwards.
TCAAGACCACTACTTGCGGAGCTGACCTTGATGACACATAAGTTTTCTAGATATTTGGGCAACCTGACAAAACCTGTGTACAACACCCGATAGCCGACTCAGTCAGTATGGTATCCTGGCAATCTGCACAGCCGGCAGTTAGAGACTCACTACTTGGTCCAACTTATATGGCCCGGCTAGTGGATGCTCGGCCTACTCCAGCACCTCCAGGCTATGGTTTTACTGATCTTTTGCGAGCCGCATGGGCAGTGCCGACGCCACTACGATACAAACGACATATCCGACCACCTCGGCAGGATATCCCCCTGCTGTACCAGTAGTGCGCACAACCAACTTTAAGTTAGTTCCTCCACCGCCACCAGTCAGTGCACAACGGAAGCAATTACCGTACCGGGCATACAAGGAGGAAATTGACCCTGATGCTCACCTGAGACATTTTGACGAGTGTGCATGGTTTAATGGGGAGACCAATGAGATTGTAATCATCCATTTGTTTGGAACAACCGTTGTTGATAAGGCAAAGAGCTGGTTTGATGATTGGCTGGATCATCACCCCAATTGTACTTGGGAGGAGGCTAAGGAGGCGTTTAAGTTGCGGTATAGAGAACAAGACTCCAATGAGCAGGTGTACATGACCCTACGGACTTTCAAACAGGGTGAAGGGGAGAAAGTCCAGGAGTATTACGAGCGCTTCATGAACCAGGTCAAGTGTCTCCAAATTGAGGTGGGTGAAAGCTTTTAGTTGACGTATTTCAGGGCAGGACTGTTGGATTACTTGAAGGTGACAACCATTAGTTCTACAGCCAACACCTTGATGGAACAGAAGGAGTTAGCACGACGCTGTGAGACTCACTGTACAGATGCTTCAGGGAAGAACCTGTACTTTCAGCCTAAGAAGACAGAGCCGACCAACAGCCAGTCTACTACCGCAACATTGTAGACAAACAGAGCCGACACTGCCAACCGGAGATTTTGCACAGTGTGCAAGAAATTTGGACATGAGGATGCATACTGCTTCTTCAATCCAGACAACCCCAACAAAAGACTTCTTCGACCAGTCGATAAACCAACGGTGGGAGTCAACATTGTTTCCGCTCATGAACATGCGAGCAGCTCTAGGAGGCCTGTCAAAAGCCGACCTCGAGGATACCAAAATGGCGGTTCTAGCAGAAACTATGCCTGCTACCTCTGCTTGGGGATTGATCATCAAATGCGTAACTGTCCATTACGATTGAAGTTTCAGCAATTATTGGCCTCTAAAAAACACTGTACTCATACTGTGGGTGTCAATAGTGTGGAGTTGCAGGAGCTAGACAATCCGGAGGTGGCAGTTACGCTGACCAGAGCAACCAGGGTGAAGGGTGGTCTACCCTTGGAAGATAAGGAAGTTAACAGGTCGGAACCAAGACAGCCTAATATGCAAGTTGATTGGAAGAAGAAGGAGCGTCTTCGGAAGGAGTTCATTGCATTCACAAAAGAGATAAACAGGGAGAACGAGTTGGCTTGTCAAGCTAAGGAGGAAATGCAGAAGTCAGCCACGGCCGACGTGGAAGTCAATTCTCCTGCAGGACCAATTTTGGATGGTGACTGGGTTGGTTTTCCAGACCCAGACTGTTTAAGGGACATCGCCAAGGAGGCGCCTGCAGCACCCATTGAGGATCATGCCTGACCTCAGCCTCAAACTCTGGTCCGAACAGTTAGCGGCCAAATTTTGGGAACACCCATTATAGTGTTGTTAGTACAACTGCTGGCAGTGGCCCCTAACCTTTCAGAGTAACTGACAACTCAACTGTCCTGGGACCGTGCGATCAAGCCGACTTCGTCTGTAGACTTGGTCGAGCCGCCTCCATCGTCTGACCTTGCAGCGTCGACTGCGGTTGTCGACTCGATCAAGCCGCCTGCAGTGGATGACCTTGCAGAGCCGACTGCCAATCACATTTCACCAGATTTATCTGCTGATCCCAAGGTAGAGCCTACGATGCTTGTCGGAGCTGTCGATATTGATTTTGGTCTCCCTATGATTCCTGTACAGGTGGAGGATTTGACCTTTGAGAATGTACTTTTAGAAGATGACTCTAGAGTCAGCTTGATTACAAAAGAGGAGAAGGTGACAATACAAGCATTACAGGATGCCATCAGATTCAAGCAGCAGCTGCTAATTGTCAACACTCCATTGAGGGAGACAATCTTGGCAACAGCGCAGTCAGCATTATGGCAGGAGCATTTTCACTGCCCAACTGTTCTTGACAATGAAGTCTCAATTCCAGGAGCCAGCTCCCTAAGTGACTTTTGCAAGCCAACTCCTTTACCTTGCCAACCGCCATAGCCTTCTTCAGAGGGCTCTTAGGAAGATTATCAAGGCGCCACTACCGCTTCTACGAAGCCAACTTTTACACAGCCGAATTCTATGGAGCCGACTGTTTCAAACTTCAGCTCTACGGATGGGCTCAAGCAAGAGCAACACCACCAACGAACGACTTCACAGCAGGAGTTCGCATCATTGCTAGTGAGGCAGGGATTCCATGTTTTTGATACCAAGGATTAGTATTCTTCTCCAACATTTCCTAGTATAGTCAGTTTGCCTTACTCCATGCTACTTCGCCTTCTTTCCATTTACCACCCTTTCTCTTAGAGTCCATGCGTTCTGAGGGCAGAACTACTGGAAAAAGGGGATAATGTTAACTAGAGATTCCTTAATCTCTCCTCCCTTAGTCTCCACTAGCTGTTTTGCAGTTTTCATCCTTGTCCCCGACAGTCATCCAATTGGCTGGATGAACTCTGTCAGAGCCGACTGGATGAATTCTGTCGCAGCCGACCGGATGATTCTGTCAGTTTTCAGAGGGTTTAAGAGGCAAGTTTAGGGTTTTGAGAGATCATTCTACACTAGAGCAGGTAGAGTCAGAGAGGTCTAAGAGCTGTTAGGAGCTGTTGGGACGAGACTTGTATGCGAGCGGTGAGGGGCGAGCGGAGAGCAGAGAGCGGAGATTTGGAGATCGGAGAGCAGAAAATGGGGTCCTATATCCAAAATTAGAATTATTTTTGCTATAAATAGAATCTTAAATTAGAAAAGTCAAATATCATAAGAATATACTTAGAAAATTTCTATTTCAGAAATTAATTTGGACCTATAACCGTGGACCTTTTGGATAACATATCTGAAAAAAGCTATATTTTTCTCCTATTACCGTGCTATTTATTTCAATATTACTGATCTAATAAAATAGATTGACATATTGAAAATAATTCAAGCTTGATTTTCATTCTTTTCTATAAGATGAAAGTTGTTGATGAGTTTAGCGGTCGGGTTTTAGGGGCGCCAAGCACCTTCTTCATGGATATATAAGCTAGAGCTATGGAGAGTCTCTTCCTCTTTTTCGACTGTTTTTATTTTATTTTATTTTTTTATATTTTTTAAATTCTTTTAAACAGAACTTTGTAGTACTAGGCTACGATTATGGAAGATGAGCACAAAATTAATCAAATCACAGAAATTTCAAAAATTCACTAGAAATTGAGTTTAACTTATTTCCAAATTTTGTTTCTTGGACATTAAAAAACTAATTTAAGACATGATTTCACCACTTGGATTTCCAATCCAACATTTCTCCATATGCCTTTTTTAATATCAAAGATTGACCTTTGTATATGAATTTCATCATACCTCCATGTGTGAATAATCAAACATTTCTTTAGGTTTTAGAGGTCGTATGAGGATAAAGTGCAATGACATATTCCTAACTCACTTAAGAACAAGAATTTGAAGAATCTCAAGTCAAATTTACTTTTGAAATTGATTTTTTTGGCTCACGAAACACTTCAATCCCATTTTGCAATGAAGGAATTTATTTTTTATTTTTTTACGTTTGAACATTATAATCTTGCAAACGGTAAGAATTTTGAATCTAAGATTTGGAGTACATGTACATCTAAAGTAAGATATTAGATCCTACAATTATTTTCCCCCAAAATGCATCAAAACTTGAAAACTTATATCTTGTATTGAAAGGGGCCAGTTCTGAGGGATTTTGGCAGTTTTGAGGCCTTTCCACTTTTGGGGTTAATGAGGTAGCCATAGTAGAATAGAGTACTTCAAAGAATCCAAAGTTTAATATGTAGTCTTGTGCAAAACATAAGGTGAACTTAACTTGAGCAATTTTTAATATTATCTGAGCAGCTCCAAGAGCTGGGTTGTCACGGTCGTCCGGGACGCTCGGGACGTGGGGACGTCCGCGGACGTCCGCCAGCGCCACACGACGTCCTGTGACTTAGAAAAAAAAAATCACCCGCATAGGTTTCACCCCGGGGTGAAACCACACCTTGTACGCGGGGGAGGGGTTGCGGGGGAGGATGCGACCGTCGCCGCGGAGAGGGGGGGGGGGGGGGGGGGGGGGGGGGGGGGGGGTGTCGGCCGCGTCGGAAAAGGGCCGTCCCCGGCGACGGCCCCTTGTCGTCGCCGCAGTGGGGGGGGGCCGTCCCCGGCGACGGCCCCTTGTCGTCGCCGCGGAGGGGGGGGCCGTCCCCGGCGACGGCCCCTTGCCGTCGCCGCGGTGGGGGGGGCCGTCCCCGGCGACAGCCCCTTGCCGTCGCCGCGGTGGGGGGAGGCCGTCGCCGCGGAGGGGGGGGCCGTCCCCGGCGACGGCCCCTTGCAGTCGCCGCGGTGGACGGCCTTGGAGACGGCCCCCGAGGGGGCGGCTTGCGGCCCTCCGATCGCGGCCGTCTCCGCGGCCGTCGCCGTCCGATGGCGGCCGACCGCGCGGGAACGGCCTTGGAGACGGCCTTGGAGACGGCCCCGTCGGCGACAGCCCGCGGCCGTCCGATTGGGGCCGTCTCCAAGGGGACGGCCGTTCGATCACGGCCGCGGTCGAAGGGCCGTCACTGCGGACGGCCCCTCGCGGAGACGGCCCCGGACGGTGGGGACGAGGCCGTCGCGGCCGCGGGTAATTCCCCCCCCCCCCTTTTCTAAAATACAAATGATAAAAACATATAATGCTACATCTTCCGACCACATATTAAACTAAACTTGTTAATTTCTTTTACCAATTAAAATCAGAACAGCAGTTAATGTTAACATGAATTAAAAGACTTCATGGTATGCAAAGCATCTAAATTCTTCAACGAGTCATTATTCCATACGCTCCACCGAAGTTAATGTATGTGTCATTTATTCAAATCATTCTTTCTGTTGTTTCTATCGTACGCATTTCATGCTGTCTACCATCGCACTCCAGAAGTTCCTTGCAAAAATCGAACTCATCTACACCTATTTCAGAATTGTAATCTTAATAGTTCTCCGTCTTCTTATTCTCCGCTTTGAATTTTTGTTTTTTTAAATACATAAATACTTCTATTATACTTTCATTAAACGGCTTCATATTCTCAATTTAATTTGAGTTACCATCTCTTTATGTACTTTTAACGTTCCTCCCTCTATACAATTTCCACTTTCGAATATGGTTTTCATTTACTTCTTCTTTATTTTCCTCTATGTTTATTCCCCCCTAGTTTATGCCCTTTTTTTAACGTCTAATTTGTCTAATCTACCACTGCAACCCTCGAAGCTCCATAAATGTCACTGTTGAATTTCTTCCTTTCATATCGTTTCAAACGTTCGTATTTCGATTTATTTCCTCCATGACCCATGTTAAAGTATATTTTACTAATTTGACCACTATTCCACCATTTTACTAATTCTACCCTACTGCTTTAGTTTTGAATTATATTCTACTAGATGTACCCTACTGCTTTAGTTTTTATTGAGTACTGTACCCCTCTTTCATATATACGTTTTGAACTCTCCATGTATCAGTACATCATGGCCGACTTCTATTTCTTATAATAATTATAATTTCGATACTTTCCCTCTCAAATTTTTTTTTTTTTTCGTCTATTATTTCGATGGTTCACTCATTTGTTTACTTATGAATATACTTCTACTTCACAGTCTTCCCCAAGTGTATCGATTCGTTATTTCTTAATATTACACCCGTCGTCGTTATAGTTCTAATATTCATATCCGTCCTCAAACCTCTTATTCTTTGTGTTGTTCATTAATTTAATTAATTACTATTCCAAAACAATACCACCCTACCAAACATCTTTCATCAGTATTTTTAGTATTCCAATAATATATATATATATATATATATATATATATTTCTAAAATTATGTCCCCTCAATATACGTTTTCGTGTAATAATTTTATTTCCGTACTTGTAGCTAGAAGTATTTCACGTCGTGACTTTTTAATTTTTCCTTGGTACGGTATAGTCTATGTGTCTATGAATTATCGTGTTTGTTAAATTCTCTCATTGTGTCATTAGTAAGTGATTACTTTTGTACGTATATACTATACATTGTACAAGTTAGAATCCAATTCCATATTTATATTTACGTTAAAGTGTATATGAATAAACATATATTCCTATAGTATATAATGTAAATGTGTTACCTAATTTATTTATTTTATTTCATATAAGTTACAACTCAATTCTGGGCGTGGGAAACTAGAATTGTTTATAAAAACAATGATTTCAATTTTAGTCGTTCACAAATTGGCATTATTCAGTGACGATTGAATGTTTTGTGTTTTTGTATTGTTTTTTACTATATATTATCCCTTTCTCATCTCATAATGTGAGCTAGTGATTTTTTTTTTTTTAATGTTAACAGAGTACTAGGGTATGGGAGTGTGTAAAATAAAAGACATAAAAGTGTAAGGAGAGTTTTTATATTTCATACAACTCTAAACCAGGCATGAGAAATTAGAATTGGACCATTTGTTATGAAAACAATGATTTGAGTTTTATTCCTCTTATGAATTCCATAATCCCAAGAGAATTGAATGTCTATTTTTTTTTTTTTTTTAATTTATTATTATCTCCAGTTTCTCTCATAATCTAAACTACTATTTATGTTTTTATTTTTGATTTTATCATAATACTAAAGAACGGGAGTATGTAAAATTAAAGAAATAAAATTGAGGTAAATCATTCCATAAAAAATTATAGTCAAAGAATCTATATATGTATTTTCATTGTATACCACTATTCGAGAAGAAATTGGATCTATATTTCTAAGAGATTTATGAAACCGTAAACCGGTAAAATATAAATGCAAATCTCTTAACCATTTAAACGTAAGTTGCACCGCATGAAAAACCAAGTGTGTACATCAATTCATGCATTGAATTACTTCTAATGCATTCTCTCCGTGATGTTCCTCTTATCATCTCGTTGTTGACATTAACTCTTTTGATTCGTTAGTATAAAATGTTAATTCATTACCGTATGCTAAAACATGAGTAACTTCGTTTCTTTAAATGAGAATTGGTAAAAACTGTTTTAGTAAACCCACAATGTTTACAGTTCTTTCCATTCAATAGGATATATATTCTTCTTCATAAACGTGTTCACATTATTTGTAGATCCTAGGGGGTTATCCACCCCCAAAGAACCAAAATATCACATAGTTTATTAGATCCCAATTTCAAACGTCGACCCCACCTCCCCGGTCACAGGATCTTCAGGACATTCCCCAAAATATCCGGGATATGTCTGAATTTTCCATTTGGAGGAGATATAATGTCCAAACAATCCCAAGTGGGATTGTTTGGGACAAGAAGGAGGGGGGAGAGTAGGGGAGGAGAGGAGGGGACGAGAGGAGAGAAAACACAAGGGGAGGGGAGTTCCTTCGACCCTCCCCCCCCCACCCTCCCCCGGCCGTCCCCGAGGACGGCCGCGGCCGACCCTGCGTGGACGGCCGCGGCCGACACCGCGGTCGCAGCCCCCTGACCCCGGGGTCGGCCGCGGCCGTCCCCGCGGGGTCGGACAAGGCCGTCCCTAGGGACGGCCACGGCCGACCCCGCGGTCTGAGGGGCCGTCCGCGTGGACGGCCATGGCCGACCACGCCGCCGCAGCCTCCGACCGCGGGGTGGAGCACGGCCGTCCCCGCGGTTGGCCGCGGCCGACCCCGGGGACGGCCGTCCACGTGGCCGTCCATGTAGTCCGATCCCGTGGCCGTCCCCGCGGCCGACCGCGGAGACGGCCGCCCGATCGGACGGCCCTCCCAGGCCGACCATGGCGGCCGCGGGCCGTCTGATTCCGGGGCCGTCGCCGCGGCCGACCGCGGGGACGGCCACGGGGACGGCCGTGGGATCGGACGGCCCGTGGTCGGCCGCGGCGATCGAGCGGTCCCTGATGGCCCGCTCCGGGGTTGATCCGGGCCGTCGGATCCCGCGGCCGTCCTCGTGGCCGTCCCCGCGGTCGGCCATGGCGACGGCCGTGGGATCCAACGGCCCGCGATGTGCCAGCACGGCCGCATCTTGGCCGTCGGATCGGCGTGCGGCCGTCCCCCGCGACCCCGCGGCCGTCCCCGTGAACGGACGGCCGAGATGGGGCGTGGTGGCGGGATCGGCCGATCGGACGGTTGGGGAATGTTTTTACCCCTCAGGGGTCGCAAAATTATTACCGCGACGTAATTCTCGAGCGTCGAGGACGCCACGTCCGGGACGGGGGACGTCCGGGTCGGACGTCTTGACGTCTGGAGCCGGGTCGGACGTCTATTTGAACAACCCTGTCCAAGAGCTACGGTTGCAAGCATCGATTGGTCACCCAACTCCTAAAATCATAAAATACAATTATTAACTCTTGAGACTTGCAACAAAAAATAATAGATAGAATGAAAGCATAATGAAAATACAAATCGTAATAAGACTCATGAAATAGAAACTCACAACTACAAAGAGTAGGCTAAATGCTTCTGTCACCACCTCAAGCTGTGTTGCTATATTCTTAGCATGTATATACACAGATTAAAGAAAGGATCAGATTACAGTTGTTCAAAACAAGTAAATTGAGACATCAAGTAATAAGCTGGAGTAATAACTCATTCCTGTTGTGTACCGTCTGAGGAAACGAAATCTTTTAAGAGTATTCTACGATTTTAGCATTTAATTTGTATGCCTTTGAAAGATTGTGAATCATGCAGAAACCAACCAAGAAATCATTTGAACATCACAACAATCTAAGTTGAACTGGATACCACTACGTTACTGAACCTTGGAGAACAAACTGATAAACACGCTGAAATGGATCAGAACCAAAAACACACAACACACAGACAAAACCACCTATGCAGTAACCACACTGTCCAAAGGGAATGTGAAGCTCATCTAACCTAATATTTTATTTTATTTTTAAACTCCACCAATACGAAATACACACACACTTACTCTTCACCCTCACTTCCCACACCCTGTTGGTAACTCCTCACCAGGCTCCCAACTTCTCCTCTACGTGCAACAATCCTAAGCCAATGCTCAAAAACAACACTGTCAAATCACACCAGCTACAAACCAAGTGCAGCATCCTTGCCATAAACTCAACCAACCTCCACCCGATCGTCTAATGGTCTAAAACTTATCAATAAAAAAACCACAAACCTCTCCCCTCACTGACTTGAAAGCTAGCTACCATTAAACTCAAACATAGGGGAATAAAACCCTACTCAAAGATCAAGCAACCCAAACCCATCACCCAATCCAACTCTGGAACACAAAAAACCTCATCAATTACCCAGACAATCCATGGATGATGCCACAATTATAGTGTGAGTGTAACATGTTTGGCTTTCAAAATTGCTTGAAAATAATTTCCATGTTTAGGATATTGGACACCAATCTGCAAGAGGAGCTCTTGCCCAAATGCGGCAGCCTGCATCTGCCACACTGTCTCCATGTCCTGCATATAGTAAGGCCCGATTCACAATATCAGCACCTCCTCTCACCAACGTCGTCTGATGAGCATATATATCCTACACGTCCTCCAGGAGAAATGTTGCAATACAAACCAAACAGTGCAGGATCAACAATGTGGTGATCTCTAGTTAATACACTCTAGGTTAAAGACTCTCCGTGAAAGGACTGTCATGCAGATGCTTCGCTACGAGGTCTAATCCAAGAGCAAAAAGAAACATCAAGTGCTCGTTCTGCCCAAGGAGTGTTCGTCACCTGCTTGTCAACCCACACTGACGTTACATTTCTACCAGCTTAGATTTTCTACCTTGGCGTAGTCAATGTTATAGTTATCAGCTGGCAAATGAGGCAAGTGCAGTAGGGATTTGTGTTTTAGAGAACATTACATATATTTGTGTAGCTTTTGGAAGACGTATGTTTGTGATGGATTTTTACATTGTAGAAGTAACTTATTTAAATTTCCTTGTGGTTGGTTAATGCTTGCTGTTTTATTTCAAGTTTGGATGCTTGTGAGTTATTTTCTCGGCGGAGGATAGTTCGAAAACTTGAGAGCATAGTCTTGATTTCAATGCTTGAAAGACTCCGCTGAGTGAACCTGAATTTTCACTTGGAGCAATGGGATGAATATGCAGTTACAGCGAGATACGGGATGCGGTGGTGATGTGTCATGGACTATGCTGCTGTGTTTCGAAAAACGAATTCCTGCTTTTCATCTTATAGTGTCAGGGAATCAGAATAATAATGACGATAACTTTTGATGTAAGACTCAGTTGCAGAGTACTTATATCTGTGACCTTCGATTTGAAGTAGTTGATTCAGCAATTAGAGGAAAGAAGAAAGAGAGCAAGAATCGTTGTGAACAAGCTGATGGTGGACGATAAACCTTGAACACAGCCCAGTGCAACTTCAGGTATGCCTAAAATGAGGATCGTCTGCCTTGGAGGCAATTGTAGATTTCGGTAGAAAGTGCAGACTACTTTCAAGAATGTTTCTGTCTCACGATTGCAGCCTTATCTATTGAAGCATGTGTCTTCGAAGAGATCAACCTTCTTGAGGATGGTCGGTGAGATATGATTTTACTTAAGTTATACAAACGAGTCTTGGCATGTATAACACAAGTTACATTGATGATAATATCTAAATACCAACTAGTTCTCCGCAAGGTGATTGCTAGTGATATATTGAATCTGCCGCACGAATTGATGGCTATGGTTGCGTCGTGACTGGAAATACCCTGAAATTCTTGCTGGAGATGAAAAACGCCTACTTCGTAGAATTTGCCTCATTAACTCAACAATGCCTTCGTAGCAATGCAAATGAAGAAATTCCTGCCGTCCACCAATGCAGTCAGAAGCTGCGATGCTAAGAGTGACGTCGTCTACGTCAAGTTCAATGGGGAGAACCAGGTGAGAGTTCTGGCAAGAGTCATCACTTTGAGCACTGGAGTGAGGAAATTTTTCCCATGTCTGATTATCGGTCATATCATAGCTCAGATGTACCGAAAAACAAATATGACCTTAACTATGGCCATCCTTCATTGTTAACAACCCAGCAGAGCTTGACGGAAAAATCGCTACCTTCTAACATAACTCCACTCAACTTAGACCGAAACGGAAGCACCGGTAACATCCTCTCCAGAATCCCAAAAATCGCAACAACTACTGTAAAATCCCAGCAATCCCTTCAACCAATCACTCCACAAGAAACAACTGAAATATCCACAATCCCTGAAAGCACATCATCCCCTGATCGCAAATTCTCTCCCTACACAGAAAGAAAGCAACACTTCATGCACAAAACCAAATCCATTCACAAAACCCAATCCATTCACAAAACCCAATTCATTCACAAAACCCAATCCATTCACAAAACCGAATCCATGCACACAACCCAATCCATGCACAAAACTAAATCCATGCACAGTCTAACCAGCTACAGAAAATCCCAAACAACAAAAACCCAAACCGCAGACACTTGAAGAAACCAGCTACACCAACAAACCCAATCCGAACTCCCACCACCACCCACCAAATATAAAATCTCCAACCTCCCACAAAAAAACTCAACCAGTCAAGCTCTAACAAGAAACTACAAAACTCACAGAACAATTACGAAGTCCCACAACCACCAAAAATTCATATAGCGTTCTGTGTCTCATAGCTCGTAACAGCACAGCACTACAGTACCGCATGACTTCTAGTTGGTGCCCAGAGCACTCCCGTTAACGGCAGTGGTCTGAGGCCGCATTCAAACCCCTTCACGGGGGTTAGTTGGTGCCCAAAGCACTGCCGGTAACGGCATTGCTTTGGGCACCAACTACTACTCGGGTGAAGGGGCATGGTCAGGCCCCATTCAAGCCACTTCACCGTAGGTGCTGGCCACTTCATCGTGGGTACTGGCCACTTCACCGTGGGTACTGGCCACTTCACCATGGGTACTAGCCACTTCATCGTGGTTGCCGGCAGTGGTCTGATGCTCTATTCGAGACACTTCTCTGTGAGCACGAAAAGGAAATCTATTCCAAAAAAAACCTTTGCCGGTGTTGGTAGGGATTTGAAACAGGCAACCCCATTCACTCTCGTTGTCGGTAGTGGTTTAACAAAGACATGTGCATTTTGAATTTTCTTTTATGTGAATCTAATCCTTTTTGTACTTCTCCTTTTTCTGAATTGATCTACTTAAAAGTTTGTTTGTGTAATTTATTTGACTCTTGTACTTGTTAATTTTTTAGATGGCCCTTAATACAAAAACAACTCTATCTTGAATATTTTATATTGGAGTCAAGTCCAATGCGGTTTACGGCATGGGTCCAAGAGATACACTTAAGTTTTGGATTAACACACTGCAAATTGATGTTTCATAAATATGTACTTTCTCTAAAATGATTAATCTGAAACTTATTCAAGTAACTATTTTTCTGTTTGTTCTCTTTTTAGTTCCGATAAGAGTTGTTTGAGATAAATGAGGTTTAATCTTATATTGTTAAATTGCAATTAAGACCTTCACTGGGACTTGTAGTAGTCAAAAAATGAACATCTGGATTTTGCAAATTACCTTTTCAAGCCAGTGCTCGCAACGGAAATTGTCCAAAGGGGCATTTTCTCTTTTTTGATTTGACCTTTTCAAACCACTGTCGGCAATGACAATGGTCCAACGGGGCAACTTTTGTTTTTGAATTTGACCTTTTTAGAACACTGCCAGCAATGGCAGTGGTCCAAAGGGGCATTTTGGTTTTTTAATTAGACCCCTTCAAACCACTGCAAGCAACGGCGGCGGTCTAAAGGGGAACATTTGGTTTTTGAATGTGACCACTTCAAACCACTGTCCGTAGCGGCAGTGGTCGAAAAGGAAATTTTTGGTTTTTGAATTTGACCTTTTCAGACAATTGCCGTTGACGGCAGTGTTCCAAAAGGGAACATTTGGTTTTTGAAATTGACCCCTTGAAACCAATGCTGACAACGGCAGTGGTCCAAAAGGACATTTTGGTTTTCGAGTATGACCCCTTGACACCACTACCGTCAACAGCAGTGGTCTAAAGGGGCATTTTGGTTTTTGAATTCGACCCTTTCAAACCACTACCGTCAACAGCAATGGTTTCAAGGGGACATTTATTTTTTTGAAATGATTTCAAATAGTTGTACTATTCCTTTTACTTCCTCTAAAATGATACAGAAATGTGTTAGCAAACTTGTTTTTGTATATTTTTTAAAATTTATAAGAGGGCTCTTTGTGCCAAAAGAAGTTGCTTTGGGAACTTTTTTACTTGCTCCAAGACCCATGCAAGCCTTGGCACATGTCTAAAAGAGATTTTTTAATTTTAGAATGGAACTCTAGAGACTACTGCCGGCACCGGGAGGCGTTTGAAATGGAACATTTAAATTATGAAATTGACCTATTCACACCATTGTTGGCACTAGCAATGATCTAAAAGGAGAATTTTAACTGATTAAATTGACGCTCTAGACCATTGCCGCCAACAACAATGGTCTTAAGGGGACCATTTGGTTTTTGAATTTGACCCCTTCAAACCAATGCCAACACGGGTAGTGGTCTAAAGTGGATCACTTGATTTTCAATTTTAATCACTTAAAACCACTGCCGGCAATGGTAGTGGTCCAAAAGTGGCATTTTCTACTTTTGAATTTGAGCCTTCAAACCACTGCAAGCAACGGCGGCAATCTAAAGGGGAACATTTGGTTTTTGAATGTGACCACTTCAAACCACTGCCATCAACAACAGTGGTTTATGAGGGAACATTAAAAAATTTAAATTGATGTATTTAGACCATTGCTGGCACTAATAGTGGTATAAAAAAAAAATTGATCTTTGAACTTTATTCTTATATAGATGTTGATACAACTTAAATTTTTTAGGATAGAGCTTCGTTTGTCTCAAGCAGCCTTCAGAGTAATAAACAAAGACCATATTGGAAAGTTTTTAATACAATTAAGTTTTGAAGTACTTCATTGAAGGGAACTAAAGGTAATGTAAATGACAATTTCTACTCATACAAATGAAATACAAAAGTCAAATGTACTCATTGATACCCGTGCAATTGACAGAAGTGGTTTGGATTGCCACTTAACATGTTTAAAATGAAGCATTTTTGTTCATGTCCAAAGCATCGAATTTGTAGAATAGGACTTCTCAAACCACTGCCGGCAACGGTAGTGGTCTGGGCCGCTACCAAAGTTCATTCCTAATGGGACTTTGTAGACCACTACTGTTACCGGCTATGGTTCCAACTTGTCAATTTCAAACATCAAATGTTCACCTTGAAACCACTGTTGTTGGTGGTAATGGTTTTGACTGCCAATTTTAAAATTCAGAGTTTTTTCCTTTATAATATCATGGTTGTAAATTATGGTTTTAAAGGTTAAATTCTTGATTGAAAAGTGATGGAACGGGTGGCAAGGGATTAATATATAAGCGTTGTTGGTGGAGGTAGTGTCTTCATGGGGTCATACAAAATTAAATAGACCCTCTCATATCATTGGCGGCAATAGTAGTGGTCTGAAAGCACCAACTTAGACCATTGTTGGCATCGGCAATGGTCTAGGCTACAAATGCATAGAGGACTTGAGGTGGTGAGTTTGTTTCTAAGCTTTGTGTTCCAATTCGTAGCTACGACAACCGCAGCTCTGTGCGCCCTGGCCACCTCCGCGCCTAGCATTGCCATCGCTTCTTAGGTTGCTTGTCACCATGTTGCCAAGGTATAACCTCATGTCAAATTCTTGTTATCTGTGAATCCCAAAGTCAATTTGATGGAGAGCATTTCCAATCTCATCTACAATGCATGCATGTTTGCAAGCTTAAGCGAAAGCTTGCACTTGCATTGAGGTCGGTCCGTACCCATAGTTGAACTGTAATATCCTTGGAGAATTTCATCCCCTAGATGTAGACTTACAATGCATACTAGGGCATTTGCATCTCAAAATTTAAAGCATTGTTGTAGGCTCTGGGAGCAATGACGCTAGGATCTCAACAATTGTTCTATCAGCCACTCTTTATTGATTAGAGAGCCAATCTTTTATATCTTCAAGAAGGGTGCTAGCTAGGTGCAAGTACAGTTTGTTGCAAGTAACAATGTCTACTCTCTTTCTGTCATTAGTAGCAAATTGTCTCATCAGTATACCCTTTGAGAAGGCAAAAGGTTCATGAAACTACCGCATTAGTCCATGATGAACACTTAGGTTGTAGTCTCCAAAATGCCTACATGATGTAGGAACTAGAATCTTGATTGATTCTTACCCTCGATAATTGATATTTTGGTTTTTCATATATTGTTGTTGTTTGTTGCAGGTTTCCAAGGGCAACATTGTACCACCAGTGGGGCTCAGAGACTAGGATGGCAAACTTGTGAACATGGACAAGGAAAAGGACAAGTCGTTGTTGCAATGCTACTACAATGCCAACGAGACTTCTCGATGCATCAAGCAAGCATGTGCATTCCGTGATTCATATGAGAAGTTCAAAGAGAGCTGGTGCTAATTTGGGTACTAATTTGAATCTAATTTGCGCATGATGCTGCTATTAATGTTTTCTGTCAATGGTGGATTATTTGTAGGGATTATTAATGTTTGTGATTTTGCATGTAAGTTGAGCAGAAGATGGCAATGGTAAGTAAGTGAAGGGGATTTTTTGTGTGAGGAGATCATTGGGCAGAGCGATGGCAATGAACACGCAGTTGACAAGGTGTTGGTTAGCGTCTTGTTTAGTAATCATTTTCTTGAATTTTGGGTTTGATTATTTTTTTTGCATGGTTAACAAGAGGCTATTGGGATGCTTTGCGTGTTAGGATGGGTTTAATCTAGCATCTGAGTTGCTATTTATTGAAGGATCATTTTGAGCTAGCAACTTGGATTGTTCGATCAAGTTAGAGACGGAAACGACATTGCCTATATTGGCCTTGGAGAAGTGTTTTCTTGTATGATAGGCAACGTCATATTCTCCATGGACAATCGTCAAAGTAGTTTTCAACATTGCCTAGGCTTGTAGCCAAAGGTGAAAAGCATATGTTGTTGGAAGTGGCCTCTAGTGATCATGTTGATTAGAATGGGATCGATGTGTTGAGTAACGCCTTCGACAACGCCATCTCTAGGGATGGACAAATAGTTGAGTTGTTTGTGAGAAGATTTCTTAGGGTAAATTATAGAGATGAAAATGGCGGCATGGATTGCATAGATACAAGTATGGAGGTAGAGTGTGTGGTTTTGTTTAAGGAAGGAGATGTCAATGAGTTTAGAAAATTAGCTTGGAGAGCGAAGAATGATATTATGGAACATAGTCAGAATGATGAGCTCGTGAAATAGAAGCGACGTTGGTGGAATTTATATTGAGCACCTTGCTTCTGATATCTCTTTTATTTTTCGAGGGCATTGCTATATAGTGGCTATGAAGGAGATTCTATCCAAGGCGGGGCCAATGTTTGTTGTTGCTACGAGGTTGATTCCTGCTAGTGCTTTGTTAATTGGATATGATAGGTATGTTGCTCTCCGCTCTCCGCTGTCCACTTGCATGAAGAGCCCCTCACCTGATGTTCCAACTCCATCTCTCCCTCCCAAACTCTTGGTCCTTCACTCAGTCTCCCAGCTCCTTCCCTCCCTCTCCCTCACTTCGGTAATAAATACTCATGAAATGCTAATTCTCTTGTCAAATGGCCCTCTAATACCCGATGTCTACTACTGAAGACCAAAATCATAAAGACCAAGACATAAATTGCTTTGCAGTTGGCGGAGACAAGGCCCATTTGACACAAAAAAAAACCAAATTGGAAAAGCTATAGGTCTAGTTGTGGGACCTTTTTTGCTTTTATTATCTTTACAATTTAACCCCTAATCGGCCGTGACCATTTCTCACCAAAAACACTCCAAAAGCTATCATTTCAGAAGCAAGTGTGAACAAACCAAAAATAAAATTTCTTTTGCATCTCTAACTGTAGGAAATGATAGAAGATTTCTAAAAGATCATGCACAAAAAATTTTAATAAATTTGACCGTGTGGATTAGAAAATTATAGAGTTTGAAGTAAGAAACATTATTCTTTTTTATCCTTTCAAAAGAGGATCAGCTGACTTTGACTTCTCTTCGAGTAAATTTTTTGCACTATACAAGTTGGAGGTTTTGTACTAAAATGATGTACATGATGTTAGTTACTTGTGCACCAAATTTTAGATTCAACAAAAATGCGTAGCATTGTGAAAAAAATTGTATAAGGAACACAGGTCCATGTTATAGTTAATACTCATTCTTTTTTTTTGATAAATCATTTTATGTTAGAATAAAATCCATGCGGTCAAAACAAAGGTCTATGTCTATTCTTGATGTAGAAAAACAGAAAAGAAAAAATAGCAAAATCTCTATCTTTTATGTGATAAAGAAAAAGTTTTTTTCATGCTTGACCAAAAAAAATGATAAAAATTTGACTCCTTAAAGAATGAAAATCTTCCACAACATAAGAATTTTTATTTTTTATAATCTCAAAACTAATCATGTTAGTTACTTGCTCTACAAATCCCAAAGGTAGTTGAAGGTTGTATCAAAATTTTGGAGCTGCCCGAGAAGTAGAAAAAACCGCTTTGGACACCATAAATATTTTTTTCAAAGTTTGCTGCAAAAAAAAATTATATTCCCGCAAAGCTCTTGCAATTCCCTACGTCTACAAAAAAAATTCAGACACTTACATCTAAAATTGACATTGTAGGAACGTGCCCAAAATTTCAAAAAGCCCATTCTGGGACTTCGACCGTTTAGGGATTAAAAATATCAAGTAATGTTAAGAAGATGACATGTAATATCTACACATAGTAGAAAGGAACAACAAAAGAAAAAATTCCTAAAATGGATAAAAAAATATATCATAAATAATTCATTATGAAGGGAAGGGAAATCAAATCCATAAGACTAATCATGAAATTATCATATAAAAGCTTCCAAAAAATAAATAAAATAAAGGATTAGTGTGATGAGATAAAAATCTACATATTAAAGAGGAAACCTAGGTCATATAATACAAGGAAAGAACTAAGATGTTGGCATGACATCATGATGACGTCAGCCCTAATTATAATTACTGAATATTAAAATAGTCACATGGAGTGGCTAAAGAAATAAAATCCACGGAATTACACTCTCTTACTTTAAATTTACCAAAAATAGATGATCAAATTTAGTAAACTTGCGCGGTGATAGGATACGTTTTTTGTCAAAAAGTTGATAAAAGGTCAAATTTCTGCTCTCCAATTGCTGCTCTTCGCTCTCCGCTCTCCGCTCACCACTCGCATGCTAACTTTCCCCGGAGCTGCTGTACCATGTTTTGGGGCTGTTTTGACCCATTTTATGCAGTTTTGACCTCTTTTTGCACTTACACTGTACATTTTCAGCATTCTATGAGGGTTTGGAGACTTGGTTTAGTTCGGTTTTGTTGAATTTTGATAGGATTGTGAAGGCTAGGGTTTAGTGGTTAAATCCTCCATTTACTACCTTGTTACCTCGAACTCCGCCTTCGAGAAGACAAAATTACTGCCCTGCTTCAGCTGATTCACGGCAACAAAATCAATCCACCCCTTTGTGAAGAATTTAAAGGTTTGCTTCTGAGATTTGTACGTCGCGGATTTCACCAACAAAGTCTGGAGCGGCCCCTGTAAAGTGTAGTGCAGCCATTAAAAGTGATCCTTGCCGAGGTTGCGCTAGAATGCCGGAGGGATGTCCTGCAAAGAAGAAATAAAAATCATTTGACTTATAGTTTTTGTTAATTCTAAAAGAACATTCAATCATGTCAGGGTGTCTGTGCTGCATTGGCACATATTAGGCTCTTCATATGATGTTCTTGATCCGTGACATTCTTAATTTTGGTAGAGTCAACATGGAACACCTGACCTGAAGCTGATGCACTTGTTGATGGAAAATTGAAGGAGAATTCGATTTGTGCCAAAACAAAAAATACACAAAAGGAAACAGATTGAAGGATATCTAACCTAAGGAGATTGAAGAAGCACTGCCAAAAAACAAGGAGGAAGAAGGGGCCTCACTAGTCTGGTTGACTTGAAGGATTGAGTATGGCACGCTCGTAAAGTCTTCCGAAAGTGAGGACGAAGCTTTGTCTTGGGGGACGGCAAGGGTGTAACTGACGGGGCGGTCTTGTCCTGGCGGCGGTGGATAGTAATAACCAAGCACCGATTGTCTACCGCCTTGAGCACGAGCAACGTCTCAATGGCAACTTTGTTATCAAGCACAAACTTGCTGAAGCTGTCATTGACAGTAAAGGCGGAGAATCAAGGATCGGTGACTTGGTCGGTGCGGAATTGCACTGCCCATTGGTCGAAGCTGGACATGGAAGTCACTACGGTGTTGTCCCGTGACGAAGAAAAGCCGCACTGCCGGGTGAAGTTCTTGGGAATTTCCTGGCTCCATAGCCATAACGGTTAGGGAGAATGTTAATGGTTGAGGGCATGCACTCGGAGAAGACTAGAGCACAGTAATGAAAGAACAAATATTCAGGGGAGAGAAGAACTGACCAGCTGCTTTTGGTGAGCCTTGGTGGTCACATTGACGGTGAAGTATCAGGCGCGCACGTCCTCCAGCCATGGCGATGAAGGGGCGTAGGAGACAAGGAGTTGAAGACCTGAAGACAAGGAGGATGCACGGGGCAGCGAAGTCAGATAGAGTGAATGGAGAATGCAGAAGGGCGAAGTTAGATAGAGTGAATGAAGAATGCAGAAGGGTTTTCTAGAGGAAGTACATACCAGAGTGTAGGGGAATCGGGCGTTAAATGAATAGAAGAGGCCATTGAATGCAGTGGGCCGGCTTTGATCACCCTCAACCGCCATGGATTAGACTCGATGAGAGTGAATCTGGTTTAAGGAGCTAGTACATCTTGTCAATGCTAATTAGAAATCCTCCTCTGTTGGCGGGACTTAAAAAACGGCAATCACTAGTATCAAGGGTACCCGATTAGAGGATCCAGTTAATTACACTCCAAACGTACATTAAGGTATTTGCGGAGTACTGAGTGCAGATCTAACGTGTAGTTGAGTGGATCACCGAGTCACTTCAGTTGGTCTTTGTAGGGAGGGGGGGGGGGTGACGGAGCATTACTTGCACCCAAAATCGCTGAGGACCTACATCAAGGTAATGATCACAAGGACAGGGTCAGAATCGTCATCATGAACGCAGATTCAGTGAAGAACCAAGGAGTAATAGTGACAAGACTTCAAGTAATTGAAGTGCGTTGTAAAGCGACAGCAGTGGGGCACTGAGGTAGAAAGAGTGGCATAGACTTTACCGGGACAGAGGCCTCCATGGCGCGACGGTGTCGGTAGCCAAGTCAGTGGCCTTCAAACTCTCTTCCAACTATACAGTCTCCGTCATAATTCCTACGACTACTGCTGACTATGTCGGAATGTCATATCACTATGTCGGTAATTCCAAAACAATAAACAAAAAAAAAAAATCCTAAATCTATTTTAATTCAGTCCGAAAGGATGGCCCTATATGAGGACCTACACTGCTGCATGCATGTCGCACGACAGTTCATTGCAAGTGCACTCCTCTCTGGCGCTGTCGTTGGAGTCGGAGGATGTAGCGTGCACTTGGGGTGTATTTGGAGTGGCGGACGCCGTTGAAGGAGAAGTAGGCGTTCCGTCTGTGAAAGGAGCTCCCACCGTCAGTGGAGCAAGGTCTCGGGGTGGCTCATGCACGATGCCAGTGACTTCAACAACGACGGCATATTGGCTCGAAGTCATCATCAAGGAGGTTCGTAATAGCGCCATTGTGGGGGAGATCAACTTCTGAGTTTACCTGTTCGGATAACTCCACTCAATGCAGCCACTCTGTCACGTCCTGCACAGTTCTCGGGCGCTATGCCGACATCTGCTTGAAGTTTGCTTCATCTCATCTGGACACGCAAAGGCAGGAGCTAGATATGAGTGCCGGAGGTGGAGGATGGTTAAGGGGGAAAAAGCTGAAGGGGGAGCGCTAACAGAGTGAGGTATATAGGGTCATCGGGCTCACCTTCTGAAGGAGGATACGGTTTGCCATGTCCGTGTTGTCGGCGACGGTAAGAGCTCCCTTGCATGCTCCACTTTGACAAGCACCAGCCAAAAGTTACACCCACGTGTCGCCGATTTCAGAAGATTTGTCCCTCCCTTTCTGAATGACCTCATCCGCCAGGAGAAGTCGCCCAGGAAGCCAACCTGTCACGGTCGCCTCTGCAATATCCGTGAAGGAGAGGTCCGGCTCCGTAACAATGTGTCGCTGACCTCGCACTCCCGCTACGCTGCACTCACGGATGGTGTCGATCTCCTCATACTGCAAAATCTGCTCCATTTAAGCTGCCTCAATCATGCCATAGGAAATGCAAAGGTGCACAAAATTGCTAACAGAACAAGATTGAGGCTGGAAGAAATTACCTCGTCCTGGAGTGGAACACCTTCTCCCACCAAGCCAGTATTGCCTCCTTCGGGTACCACAGCCAAATTCCTAGAATTGCAATAACGAAGGATCTACAAAACATGCCATCAGAGGTGAATGTTCTAACTTCTCCCACCACAATTGTCAATGAACTATTGAGCCGATACACAGATAGCACGAACAGAGAGGGCATCCCTTTTACAAAAAAGTTAGAAATGAAACAGAGGCCAAACAGAAGGGTGTGCGGCCACAGAGTACAAAGATGCAGTAAGACAAAGAATTGAAGCATTGTAGGCTACAACGACACTCAAGGAGACAGCGTAGTAAACCAAAGAGTCATCCACGCTTACGGACAACGACAATCACAAGTTTAAGAGAAACATGATAGAAAATATAAACATGCAACATTCTCAGGGGATTCACTTAGTGTTGAAATCTACAACCAGCTGCGACCAGCAAGTATTTTATGGAGGGGTATTATTTTTTAGGGGATGAATATTACACTACGTTCAATTACATAATTCCCCTGTTTTGCCCATTTGAATGTACTGTTCGTTTTATTATAAATTTTTTGAACTAGATTTGATAGCATGCTAAGTTAGTTTAAAAAATTTGTTTTTGGCGGATTTTTGGTGGAACCTAATGCAAAATCAAAAAATACCTTAAATTCCTCAAAAATCAACCAAATTCATTTGAAGTGCTGAACATTGGACTGAAACGCATGCATTCAAAGCAGCCTAACTAAACATGACATAAATAAACTGCATTCACAGTTCCCTACTCGCATACATCCAGAACAACAAGGAAACATGCTAAAACCCGATTCCGTTTACAACAACATTGCACCATTACATTCTCTCTAAAAGACCGAAACTGATCAAGGTAGCACAACCATAGACAAGACACAAGTGCAGAAAGGGTGACCAAAGAGAAGCAGCAACAAAAACTAGTGCTCCACCTCTGAGAGCTTGTGTTTTTGAACACAGCATGCAAAGGGTCCGTTTCTACTGTGCACACCAAGATTTTGTGTGCAACTATCTACCATGAAATAGTTCCTGTGATCTAACCGAAGCAAGCATCGTTTTCAACAACGCAAAAATGAGGAACAAACAAAGTCCAACGCTGACAGCAAACAAAGTACTGTTACACTCCTGCAGCTGTTCCCAAAAAATCAAAACAGATTAAACCTCCCCGGCGCCATCTTCACACCTGGAGTCACACAAGAAGCATCCATCGTCAGTATACGCAACCACCAATCTCCCAAGCATCATCTCGGGTCACGACACACAGTTAGAAACCTGATCCCGAGTACATCGCCCAATTCTGTAATTGGATTAGAATGAAAGAAACCCGACAAGGACAATACATGAACATCGGGTTCACCAAAGAGAAACAGCCACCCACGAGAACATCACATTGCGAGTTTCAAGAGTAGTAAGTAGAGCATCAAGGGACTAGCACGACTCTTAACAGCGGAAACGACGTCATCCTGAGAAAACAGTAGGGAAAATCAACAAAGAACGTAGACATCTAAGAAACCCCAGAATAGGAAGGAACTGACGTCACGAACCGAAGGAGAGAAAGATCAGTTCAAGAGTCCATCTTCTTCTCCTCGATCTTCTCTCGCAGCGTGGCCAAGTCCTCAACCTTCATGCCTCGAAGCTCTTCTGCGGACACCTCGGCCACCACAAATGTTGCGAAGTTCCGAGTCCAGCGGCTGCGAACGAAGTCCACTTTGTCCACCCACCCAGGTTCTGCGATCAGGAAGTATTCCCACATTGCGAGGCGTAGTGCTTGGAACTCGTGGGTCGACTGGAGAAAGTCCCGCGAGTCCCTGCAGATGTGCGAGTACGTCCAAATAGTTTCGAGGTCCTCCCACAGCGGTGTCTTCGAGCACCAATTAATCCCATGCATCCACCAATCTCAGCCTCACGAAGATGGGCGAGAAGATGGCGCTCATCAGTGCAGGCTCCATTGCAGATGCTGCGGATCACCGACTCCCTGAAACACGCTGCAGCAAAGTGAGATGCTACGCTCAAGAGCTAAGAGAAGCAGCAACAAAAAGAGGTAGCGGAGGATCAAAGTGCGACAAGGTTTTGTGAGCAAAGGGGAGGTAGAGAAACCAGAAATTAGAGAGAACAAGAGAGGACATTAGGGGTAGGGTAATCATGGGAGTTTCAGGGAGTCTAGATTTAGGGTCCAGGATTAGGGTACCTCATGATGGGTGAAATGGGCGTGTGTCAAATCTCACATCGTGGGAATGTCTGCGCGTCCCCTCTCCAAACTCCCATGATTAATCCTGGGCACAATCAAGCACATCAAGGCAGGTATTTCCACATCATCAAAAGAGTACTTGGATCATGTTCACGAAGGGACTGATTTGAATAGAACAGAGTGACTTGGCAATCATGTTTGCTGTACTCGTAGACTAGACTGAATCTTTCGAATTTCAAAAAAAGAAACGATAAAAAAAAAAAAAAAAAACAATTAAAATTAAAAAATTAACAAAACAGAATTTGCTCTAAGCACCCTACGTAGAGTTGAGAAGCTTAATTACCTGTTTTGATCAGTCCATTGAGAGCTAACACTGGTTTACCGTGTGTTCGCAGGTTGAAAAAGTGAACCACCGCGGCCAGAATGGATCATACCGTGCCTCACTACTTCCATGGAATAGGTGGAACCTGGGGAAATCAACCAAAACGGATAACTGTTTACTGCTGCCTGCGAATTAGACAAACATAGGGGGCCAGAAAGAAATAATGCAAACACTAATATGAACCAAATATAAAAAGCATAAACAGAATTCCATTCAACCCATGCGCTGCAGCAGTGACTTACACAGTGTAGGAAACTTGAACAGAAAATAATCATGGATGGGTTACATGGCCTACTTTTGAGCAGGTGATTGAAACCAAAGTGCTCCAACGACCATTCATAGCAGCTGCACTGAACACAACAGCATGACCGATAATGGGGGCGATTAAAACAAACTCAGCTGAGCAGAGTAGATTGAAACGTAAATGCGATGAGAAGCAAAAACAAAATAGAATCAGCTTCCACTTGAAAGGAACACGTGGAAGCTTACTCTGGGCCAGTAAGAACCTCCGACAGAATTCCACGTCATTTTTTCGAAACAAAGTCGTCTAACACCTGTTTGTCTTCTTCTGCGAGACAGTAAAGATTGTGTCTACTGTCGAAAGTAAGAGCTATACTAGAAATGATACAATCCACATCTATCCATTGAGTGTCGGTGACATCGTACTTATGTTTGTTGCGGCCCATTCATTTTGAAAACCAATTGAACATAACTTGGACAGTTGGTGAACCACTTACCTTCTTACCTATGGTAGTGGCGCGGTTTAGGAGGTCGATGGGGTTACGTGAAGGGCCCCATTTGGTGCCGTAAGACCTCCTGATTTTCTGAACTCTCCCAATCCACCACGAACCCTTATCTGCACCAGTTGTGACAGCCACGGGTGACCCCCGTCTTTGCGAGCTCTGCCTACTGCGCTTTTGAGCAGCTCTACAGGTAGATGGTGGGGATTGCGTTTCGTCCTCTTCAAAGTATACTCCACAGTCTGTCCCCAACACGACAAGGCACGTGCTACTAGATGTACTTGCAGATAAGTAGTCCTCGGCATTGTTAAAATAAACTGAGTTTTTTATTCTAGTTAGTCGATCTTTGGAGAGGAACGGATTACCATTTAGTTCGGATACTAATGTGGATTTATATATCACCTTGGTGCAATATGTAACCACTGGTGATATGCGTGCAGTTGCTGTTGGAGGTGATACATCGTTGCTTGTCAAGTCTTCCGCTGTACTAAGAATTTCACGAATGGCGTGTCGGCACTCATCTTCTGCAACCTTAACCGGGTCCAAGTCATCTTCTATCATCGACTCTCCTACACATCCTGACTCGGGGCACTCTTCCAAATCGTCTGTAGGCAGTGCTACTGTCGACAACGACTCACGCATAACTTCGCCATCTCCATCCTCTCCCCGCACGGGCCTCACGGGTGGAACATAGCTCCAGTGCTTCGTGTCTAGAGCCTCCACGACCCAGGGCTCCAGAAACCACTTCTTGTCTCGAGCAACGGTTGAAGGAGCCATGTTTAGTCCTCAAAGCATACTCTGGGCAGATTTCAGACCTTCTTTCAAGCACATGACCAGCGCATCATCACTGTCGACCCCACTGTAGTCACTCGGGTCTGCAGCCCTTTCGCCTTCTCCCAATGGATGAAGCTTCGCCCAAATATTTCTCTGCTTGTTGTGAACCCGGTCAAATCTTAACCCATTTTCACCGTATTCGATAGCAGCAAGGTGGTTTACTGTGTTCGCGCACCCAGGAGCTCGTGGAAGTCATATGATCTCTCCATGCCCTGCATTCCACCTACCTCATTGAAAAAAATTTCACACGAATCTGAGCCGGTCAAATGCAAGGGGACAGCTAAGCCAGGGTGGAATTCTCGGAAGTATTTAATTAGTAACACAACGAAGTGACAACTTAGCTGAATGTCTAAATAACATTGGTTAGAAACAAAACACTCCTGTAGTGATAAACTCTTAGTATTACCGCCAACACTGTGATCTCCGAACTTGAACCAGAGTTTCCACAGGCGGAAAAAAAAGGAAACTTTGGCTGCGAGCACCACTCTTTCTCGCAATGTGAGAGACAACGACAGAAATATGTCTATGTAATTGGACACAGTCTGCAAATACATCTGAGTACCCAGGGTTTGCTCCTGATGTGCGTCCCGATCACTTTGGAGTCTTTTTAAACTGTTTCTTACCTTCAATGAACAGAGTCGCTGAGCACTCGCCCAATTCTGGCGGTCTGTCCTTTGAACGTCTTCCAACCTTAAACCATGATCGTCGTATGAAAACTTATTGTACACTTGACCAATGTGCTCTAGCAAGCATATATCTGCCCCTAGCTGTAAACTCTTAACAGCCGAGTCTAATGGATTAATTAGTTTCTTACCATTATGCACATAATCCTGATCGTGTAAGCCAACAACACGTCCCGAATCTAAAACTGAAGCGGACAATTTCCACCCCAACCAATTCACATTAAACCGGACCCCAGATACCTCTGTGAAGTCTTGTAACATTAGTTGCCTTCGTCTCGAATCTCCATCAGATGCGTGTCCGATAATGGGCCTGACAACCTCCTCACAGTGTTCCTGCCACAAAGAGTCAATTACCGACCACTGTTCCCAAACCCAAGCACTATTGAAACAGTTACAAGTAACATTCACGACCAACACAAGTCTAGGCAGCCTGTCATGAAGTGGATTAACCATTATGACCCTAGCAAAACTACCAATTTGGTTTAACTTGAAGGCTTCCACAACATTACTGTAACGAGCCTCTCCAGATCCCACAGATGGTCTGAAATGAGAGTCACATCGGTGATCAACTTTGGAACCACAAAAACCGATAAGGACATCAGTGCGAGAGTCCCACGAAATTCTACTTTTTACTTTAGTCTCATCCTCCGCCAGAATAACTGGTACTTCCCCAGTAATTCCGTAGGCAGCCTTGGATTCCCGGTAGATATCTACAACACACTTAAATATCGAAGCATGTTCTCCTGCAATAAACTGCACTCCTTTTTTATTCTCTCTTTTAGTACTCGAATAAGAAGGTCCAACAAAATTCAGAGCAAGCAAATCACACATGCGACGCCCACCATATATTTTCATTGCTTGTGAGAATGTCTTCGTATTTTTTGAATACCTAAATCCTCCTTTGGCACAATTCAGATTAGTGGCGACATCCCTGAGGAAGTCCCATAGTGCTGGCTTTCCCCCGAACGCATTGGTTCTGTGAGCAGCCACTATGTTGTTACAGAAACTTAAAACATCCTTTCTGTTGAAACTCTCTACAGCAGTCAGCTTCAGACCGTTCGATGACAGTTTTAGTTGCGCCACCTTAGCTTTCATAAGCCAATGCAACGCTTTCTCTTCTTTGAATTTCTTGGCGAGGACTCTGCTACGACCAGTCAGTTCTCTTATGGACAAATAATCAACCCTACGGCCAAGGCAGTGATCTCTAAACCCTCTCTTAACCAAAGCATGATTCTCACGCACCACTCTAAGCCGGAAGTCATTCTCTCGTGGAATCTCACAGCATTCAGAGCAGGTATAATTCAGAACTGGTTCATTACTTAGACTCAGACGTTTGCACTTAGCGTGACGGAAACACCCATCCACAGAGATAATCCCTCCTCGACCCATAAACTCAGTAGAGGTAGCCGGTTCGGGAACCCACATCCTTCCCAGTTTAGGATCATGCAGAAGAGGGAGTATCTCGTGAAAAAAACCCCCATACGACACGGACTGACTTCTCAATCCCCAACAGAGTAGACTGAGAGGGTCAGAAAACTCACCACCTTCGGAAGAGGAGCAGTTTCCGATTGAATTCTTTTCCGATGTCATAAACCAAGCGTGCAGATCATGCTGGTTTCCAACAGTAGACCGTGACGAAGAAGACGGCCTACCTTTCCTTCCGCTGTATATCGCATTTGAGGAGGTTCTTTCTCCCACGCTCAAATCTTGCAGAGCCTTGCTGTGTTTCAAGCCATGCAAATGATTTTGCAGATTCGCCTTGAGATTCTTCCTTGCAGGACAGAGTTGAAACATTTCTCCATCGACCTTGCACATGACCTTGTACCAGAAACTCTTTAATTGTGTCATATCTTGATCGCCGACCACGACGAAGGGACCTTGCCCTCCCTCAACCTCGTTATTCACTTCCTCCAATATTGCCTGTCCTTCTTCGACAAACCTCCTGTGATCAGCAGCCGTGATGATGATGGCTCTCCCCTTTGGTGCTTGAGACTGGGGATGGTTACAATATTCCACGCCCTTTCTTCGACACCAAGATCTGATGTGCAAAGAACTCTGCAAGTGAGATTTTTTGAAGTTGGCGAAGAGGTTGTGGATGGCAGATTTCGAATGATCACCAGTGGTCCCTCCAAAATCTTTCCCCCATTCCTCACAATGCAGCTTCACCACACCAACGTCGTTTAGGTCATAGGATTTAAGATGCCACAAGTGATCCTCGAAATCCATCTGACCCAACTCTTTCTGCACTTTCAGAACCTGCGCCTTATACTTCTCCATCACCTCCTCTCCGACCAGAGTACAGAGTAAATTACTTGGGCTGTACGGTTCACAAGCTTCCGGTACTGCTACACACAGGGTCGTACGAGTCGGAGGAGGGGGATCTCCAAAAACATCTGTATCGCTTGAGAACTCCACGACTTTTGCGGGAACCAAGACCTCAGCTTCGCCCTCTGCTTCAACTCGTCTCCGCTTGGCCGGTCCTTCGTCACTGACGTCAGAAACTGGTATGACATAAACCCGCTCTCCCACAAGGTTCATCCCCTCGAAGGTGCGCTTAATCTTGCATTTCTCCTCCGCATCCCAAAAGACGAAACGCCACTCCATCCAACCCGCAGCCTCCAATTTTGCTCTCAAATCCCTACACGACTCATTTTCACGACAAACCAGTGGACTGATAAGTTCGGGGTTGGACTCTTCGTCCACCAAGCTGTACAGTTTCACCTTACACGAAGTCATCTCCAATCTTGCAAGCCGCAACAGATGAACGACAAACCCTAATTGCAAAACAAGAGAATCCAAAAATGAACCACAATGCAATCCAGACTCGGTGGACACCACAAACTCACAAAAGGTACTGAAACCTACGCCTCGAGAGCATAATCCGACCTAATCCAGACTCAAGCTTTGCGCCCCCGGAAGAAGCGGATCTGACACAATCCAGCTTGACCACGCGCAATCTCCTGGTCTCCCACGCGTTGTATGCAAGAATCCGAGAGAACCCGCCAAGAGAACTCCCGCCTTAGTCACTTCGCAATCTGAACCGTCCATGGAAAAATCCCCCCCATCCAACGGTGAAGACAATACCCTAGACCCTAGTTAAATACCTTAGAAAACCTAAACCTGGGACCCTCGACTCAATTCCAGCCACTGATTATAGAATTTGATCCTGTAAATTAATATATAGCATAGTACATTAAAAAAAAAAAAAACAAATACTAATCATTAACATGGACCCTATATTACTTACAATTAATTTGCACCATTTATTAGAAGCTTATATTTCAAATAACATTCTTATAATTTTTAGGCCAATCTAATAATACATACCGTATATTTGTTCTCTCCTAGTTTCTACAGTTTTCATTGAGTGAATCCCCCGAGGTGCGCCCGTGACAGCGCTCTCGCAAGGATGCTCGCGCCCGTTGTACTGCTCGCGCCCACATGCACTCGCCCGTAACTGCGTCCAAGCCCGCACTAATTCAGCGCTAGGTAAATTCGTTTTACCCTTACCATAAGTCAATCGGTCAACGCCCTTATCGCACGGACATTTGGGTGTGTATTGTCACCATGACGGACTAACGGACTAACAGACGGTC
Source organism: Ceratodon purpureus (assembly GCA_014871385.1). NCBI lineage: Eukaryota > Viridiplantae > Streptophyta > Bryopsida > Pseudoditrichales > Ditrichaceae > Ceratodon > Ceratodon purpureus. Next base: position 20,450,421 of record CM026426.1, on the reverse strand, counting down.
GGTCTGTTATGACAACCATGCTTGCGGAATTGATCAATTCGTTAGTACGTGGTAGTAGAAAATCACTAATGGAATGGGATAAGGCATGGAAGACCACGGCAATGACTTCTACGAATTCAATTTCTTTGTCTCAGTGGAAACACCGGTTACCCTATTCTATGAAGAGAACAACAACAGCAAGTATTGGAGAATCAATGTACCCGTTTCCGCGCAACGGTCTTTCGTGGTTTCGTTGGTCGTGGTATTGGGGCTCGCCTCTCGAGTGCCGTTTGCACGACGCAGAGTTCTGCGTCCTGGGGAGTCGCAAACTCTAACCTCTGTGAACAATGTGTCTCAAACAGGGCGTCAGTTCCATGTGCAGTCAGCGGTGTCATACAATGGTACAATTGTTTACGAATGGGAAATTCCACACAACATTGTCCCTCTCTTCTCCACCCGGATGACTTGTGTTCTACCATATGCATAAGTTTAACTCCCCATATCCTAAACCTAAATCACTAGAAACCCCAATGCTACCATGTTCACGGAACCCTATATCACCACAACTTCAAGTTCCTGGCTTCGGCCATCTAAACCCCTCCTTCTCAAGATCACGGGCCGCAAAGTGGAACTCCACGGATGTCCCAAAACACCAATAGAGGCTTCCCCCAAACACGATCGCCACGACTTTCTTCCTTGGTGCTCCACCCCGCACTCCATTTCTCCAATCGCCATTAAGTCTTGTACCCCCCAACATGGTTGTCGCATTCCAGGACGCCACCTCTTCAAAATCCAAAGCCCCTGAATGAGTCCTTTGAACAATTGAACCCAAAAAATACAATTTCTCCCACACAGAAACCGTGAGTGATGGAGGTGGGAGGCAAAATGAAGCGGGGAATCCAAGAGGTCACACAGGCGTGTCCTTGCCAACGACCTTGACCGGTTGCCCAGGTCACCAACGGCCACCCAAAAATCTCGCTAGATCAGCGTACCCCCTACCCTCAATTACCCGTTTGCGCCTCAGTTGTCTACGCATCCACCCCGGAATACACGAATCTGGGCATACAATTGGACCCACACAACGAGGGTAGCTTGTACGTGAGCGGAGAGCGCAGAGCGCAGAGCGGTGGGCATAGATTTGGAGAGCAGAGAGCACAAAATGGAGGACTGAACCTAAAAATAAAACTTTTTTACTAAAAATAAGATATAAAATTAGAAGATTCAAAGATTCTTAGTATATTTTTAGAAATAATCTTATTTTAGTAATTTAATTGACCCTATAACCGTGGACTAATTACAGTATTCTCATTGAATTTGTAATTTGTTTTCTCTTTTCTTGGTGATTAACTTTTTGACGCGCACCAATTACTATGCTCCAGCTCCCTCTAACTAGTTCACGCATACATTGATTCCCCTTATCCCCTCACATTTATATGCAAATTACTGCTTAAAATGTATTGGTATTGAACCTCTTAAGAGGGATCAAGTAACCTTTAATATCGTAACATTTTCTTAACATTACTAGAACTCATCCATTCTAGTCTACGTGCCTTTACTCTTTTTCTTAATTTTATTTGTAATTATCTTGTATTTTTTATTAACTTCCTTTATTCTATCTATCTTGTTAAATGGGTCGAAAGAGTCCTTTCATTTTTTTTTTATCTTTCATTTTATTTTCTCTTTCATTTTCTCAATCTCCTTCATATTATTTTCAACCTTATTATTTTTTTTTTCTTTTTTGATTTCATTTTTTATAAATGTTTAATTTTTTTAATTTTTTTTTTAATAATTTCAATTTTTATATTTTATTTTTAATTTTTAATTTTTAAATGCTAAATGACTTCTACACAACCATCTTGCTTTTTCATTAAGTTTAGGAGGATGACAACTTTTAAATGAATGAAAGGCCGATTTCCAAGGGCGCCAAGCATCTTCTTCAGGGATATTTAAGTTAAGATTATGGAATGTCTCTTCCTCTTTTGTGTTGGTGTTTTGTGAAGCTCTTTTCCGTAATAGCGGACAACGGTTATGGAAGATGTCAGAGATATTGTTGTTTCACTCGCTGACGATGATTCCCCATTTCAACCATATGTTGAGGTGCGTGACAAAGAAGAGGTGATGGCCAACAGCCAAGGGCGTCCTTTGACAACGGATGTCGATGTACAATCGGATGTTAGAGCTGATCCTCCACGTTCAGAAAATTTGAAAGAAATCATAGTGCTGGAGGAGGACGCAGATGTGCCTTTGCAACCTCATGCATACTCCAAGGTTGGAAAGATCCCAAGAGGAATCTATTCCAGGGAATCAGTGAATCCGAGGCGAGGAGGTGGGCCATTGCTGAAACGTTCATACTAAGGACACTTGTCAAGTGTGTGATTGAAAGTGAACGTGAATGTAGTTTGTCCTAAAGTCAGAGGTTGGCGGTCCTGGTGATAGTGTAGTGGGCAACCCTAAACGTGTTAGGTTCAAAGATTCGTGCGTCTAATAACAAGTATATCTTGGCTGTAATAAAGGTTAAATGTCAGGGGATACGAGGTTTATAGTGCACTTGTTCAAGATAGATTGTATTGAAATAGAATGCAACCAATGTGAACGACAAAGCCTTAATAATGAAATAGTCAATACAGCTTTTGTATTGCTGACTCAGTACATAAGATATTACTAAAATCATTCACTACTTGATCAATGGCCATTGTAGAAATGGCAGTTCCAAAGAAGGAGTACTATCTACTCTTTCGCCAAGGAGTGACGCAAGATTCCAGTCTCTAGGAGTAGCTTGACCTCGTTGAAGCTAAAAATAGGCGCATGGATGAAAAGCTCGGCTTCGAGATCACGGTTGCAGACCTTCAAGAGTATGTAGTACATGTGCTTCCAATACGTGAACTGAGTCTTGCCACGGAACGTAGTCATCGTCTTCTTGAATGCTGGGCAAGTGCAACCAGGGTAAGAACTGATGGTAATCTGGTACCGTGTGATGTGCGGAGCAACGCCCAAGTCCAGCTCAATGATGCAACCATGGCCCAGCTGAGGTATCATGGTGATAGGACGGAGGCGCGCTTTGAGGGACTCAGAGGAGCCCATGGAGAGTCGCTGCGCCGAGTTGGGGCAAGTCGCAGTGGATTTGACCATCTTACCATCTCTCCTACCAGGCTAGCGGTCAGCTTCCACAGGAATAGGCACCAAACTGAAAATACAACAATTTTTAGTTCTAATAATAAATAAATTGATTGATTTATTAAAAAACCAAGCAATCTGACAAGGGTGGATGTTTAATTTTAAAAGGTGAGTGAATTTTGAAGGTTTGGGAGTTGACATTAAGAGAACTGTTTGTTTCTTTTGAAATGAAGGATATGCTAGTATTACATTTGAGGCAAGTGAATGCCACATTGTTTGCCTTCCATTCCTTTTAGACAAACACTGAGTCTATATGGCTTAAAGTTTAACAAATCTCGTCAATTTTTTATTCTGAGACTTATGAATTTTTTTCCATCTTAAAGGTGATTCATAATCATTATTTTTATGAATGAAGGACATAACATGTGGATTCATCTAAATGTGGAAATACAAACACATACTTCATAGCCAAAAATAATATCTCTTATGATTAAACAACTCATTTCTTTAAAATCATTGGCATTCATATTAATATTCCATTCTTAGTATTCTATTATTCTGGATCTCATCTTATGTAAAGAATAGAGTATTACTACAGAATGCTTCTATAAAAAATACGAAGAAGTAATGGATAATTTATATTTGTTTATTTATTTATTTAAGTATTTAATTATTTTGTATTCTTCCCTTAGTCAGACTATTTTTCCATTCTATCCTCTTAACTTTTTATTATTACACTATTTTTCCATTCTATCGTCTCTTTAGTTTTTTATCTTGACATTATTCTTCCATTCTATCTTCTCATTTTCCTATCCTTCCATTCCTCTCCCACCATCTATTTATTTATTTAATATTCCTCTAATCTGTCTTCCATTCTATCTTTTTATTATAACTATTGGAAGGAAGGAAAAATAAATAAAAGATTAGGGGATAGTATTATGTACAAGACAATAATAAAAAACAGACAATTGAAATAAAATACAATATGACGGTAAATGAAACATAACAAATAACCGCAAGACAGACAAACTACAATGGGAAAAGGTTTGAAGGAAATAGATGTGTATAGAGAAGATAGATATCAAGGGAAAAAACAAAAAATAAAAAAAGTACATGAGAGGTAATAATAAATCAAAAAGATAATTATATAGAATAATGGTATTTGAAAACATCAGAAATAACCCTGAGATATACAAACTACTGTGGACATAATTTTGAATACCCAAGAAAGCAAGTAATTAGGAAAAGAGCATTTTCATGAAAAAAATGATCTGTCTTGCCATATAAAATTAAAGCCAAAAACATACAAACTTGTCATATTAATGTAAGAGAAATCCATGTCGAGTTCTCCTTTAATTTTACTACCTAACGAAATAATGTCTTCAAATAAAAGTATATAATGTTTTATTAGCTTCTCATTACCTTTTAAGATGTACCCCCCATCGTATACCTCCTTCTTCTATAGGCCCATGGGCCATAATTTCATTTCCAAAACAAATGTATTCTTCCTTCTAGACATTGAGATTATGTTTACAACCCATAGTAGAGCATCAACAATTGAGCGGCATAAATATCTCCTTCTAAAGTATACCTCAACATCAAGGCGGATCCCACAATCCCGATTACAAAATCTATAGGACATTTTCCATGATATCAAGGATATGTCTGAAATTTCTAATTCGGTAATGATTTTGTTTTTAGAGTATCTAGAAATAGAATTATTCTTGTCAAGGTTGGACGAGGGGAGGAGGGGAGGGGAGGCCGTCTCTAGAGAAAACCCAAGAGAAGAAGGAAGGCCTTGCGAGACCCCGCCTCCACGCAGACGGAGGGCCGTCTCCACAGCCGTCAGCCGGGTCGGCCCCCTCGTCTCCGCCGACGGCCGACCCCTCACCTCCCCGAATTCTTGAAATTTGCGTAACTTGACCAAATGGGACTTATGAGATGTTTTTTGGCATCTACAGAAATGTAGATGCCAAAGAACACCTCAAAAGTCCGATTTGGATAAGTTTTGAAGAAGTTATAAAGATTTTAAGATTCGGGGGTTTTTTTTTTAATTTGAGGCCGTCTCCGCGACGGCACTCCTCGGCCGTCTCCACAACGGCACACCTTTGCCGTCTCCGCGACCGTCCGCGCGGACGGCCGCCCAATCCAACGACCCTCGATAGCCGCCGGAATCAGGCGGCCACGATGCGGCCGTCGCGGCCCGATCGTGGCCGTCGGATGGGAGCAGCCGCGGACGGGCCGACCCCGAGGCCGTCCCTGCGGTGGGCCGTGGAGACAGCCGCGGGATTGGACGGCCGACGACGGCCGCTCACATCCGACGGCCCGCGATGGTCCAAAACGGCTGCATCATGGCCGTCAGATTGAAGGGCGGCCGTCGCCGCGATTCGTCGGTTGAGATGGAGCCGCGTGGCAGGATTGGCTGATCGGACGAGCAAAGAATATTTTTTACCCCTGAATCTGATTTCACCCCGGGGTGAAACCTGTTTGGGTGAATTTTTTTTCCTAAGTGACAGGACGTCCTGGGGCGTTGGCGGACGTCTGCGGACGTCCGAACGTCCCGAGCGTCCCGGACGTCCGTGACAACACTGCACATGAAGGAGAGTGGAGGGTCAGCTCCCTCCACTTATGTCACTCCTAAACCTAGAAGAAAAGCATATGGTACAGATTTTACGAATGGGAGAGGGAGAAAGAGGAGTGAATCACGTAGAAAGGCGAAGTCGAAAGGCAACCTGTTGAGTGCACCTCTGAAGGTTCGAGGGGCTGGGCTGCCTTTGGCAATTAAATTTTGTAGCATTCGTAAACTCATTCTAGAGTCTATAGTAGAGGTAAAGAGGAGGTTTTAGAGGACAACGTAGTTGAGCATCGGGAGCATGAGGTAATAAGTAGCGGGGGAAAACAGATAGAGATGACGGAAGAACTAGGGTTGAATTCCAATCCGACTTTAGAGACACCACAACCTTCTTTCGGTTTTAAGGAGTGTTCGACAAGAGGGACGAATTCACATTCGAGCGACCATTCTCACACAAATGTGGTAAGTTTTATAATCAATATATTTAAGTAAACTAAATGTAAATTATGTCTTTTTGTGGGGTTTATTTTATTAAGTTATATGTAATGTCTTCGCTGCGGGAATTCATTTTTACTTTTCAGAATTATGATGCCACATCAGCCCGAATGGTTGTTTAGAGTGAAGGACCCGAAGTAGTAATACTCGTCATAGTCTTGAATATTTGTGCAGATTGTCGATTGGTTTAGGGTTGAACAAGAGGTTGTAGAGGAGAAGACGCCACTAGTGGATGCGGGCGAGGAGTCAGATACTGAGGCATTGCTAAAAGTGGCTCCGAGAGCAAGACGCAAAATTATGGAGGTAGGCGAAGGTTGGGAAGCAATAACTGCAAGACGAGCGGGGCGAGGGGACCCGGGAAGTCCATCGCAGAGGAGTGTGGGTGAAGACCAATCGCAGGGTAGAATGGCGGGGCCCGTAGTCGACAACGAGTGTGACGAGGGTGAGGCTGCGGATAGAGGCCGCGGTCGAGGGAGAGGTGGAGGTGTTCGTGGGAGAGGGAGAAGACAAACTCGTAGGAGCAGTTTCTGTGAGGCAGCATCTGTACTCGCATCCGCGGCGAGTGTTGGGAGTATGGAGAGGGAGCGAGGACCTGAGCGTGGCGAGGAAGAGATGGAGAGCGCGGGCGGGGAATCCGATCGAGCACCGGTAACAGACAAGGTAAGGGTTGCCGTTTTTGTTGATGATGATTAGTGGGTGGCCATGAGCTTGGTAGTGGAGGATGGTAAGTGATCAGCAGATAGATCCGCGAGGTGTGAGATTGAAGGTGCGTAAGACCCTGCTGTCAATGCCGCAAGTGGTGAGCTGGGGGTTGCGATTCCAATGCCAGTCACTGTCGCGGCTTGTAAGCATGGTCTTGTGAATCACTCTGCAATCACTGCCCCGAATCAAGAGCTCGGTGGTGCGAACCTTGCAGCTGCCGATGCAGCGAATACCGAGATTAGGGTTACGAATCTCGTAGCAGCCTGGGCCGCATTGAGTGAGATTGGGGTTTCGAAGGTGGCACCAGCCATGGCCGTGTGGATTGTGGTGAGGAATGCGAAGCACCCGACTGCCGTTGCCGCGAATGTGGAAGTGGCGGCTGCAGTAAACATGGCGGAGGGGGCAGTGGCTATGGAAGGGGCACATTTGGTGCCAAAAGTGGGTGTTGGGGAGGGGTGTGATGTGGGGGGAGGCCGCGCCAATGCCGAAGTGGGGGCTGCAATACACATGGCCGTAGAAGCAGTGGCTATGGGAGGGGCACATTCGGTGCCGAATGTGGGTGATTGGGAGGGGGGTGATGTGGAGGGAGAAAATTTATTTGTTTGGATTGCAACTCTTGCTTTCTTCTTGTTATATGATTTTTTTTTTCAATTCTTATAATTTGTTAACTATCTGTATCGTAGAAGTTCACAGAGCAACTCACTGCGACTGAAGGTGATGGTCCAATTCCTGCAGAATTTGAGGTAATGTAATCTTATTTGCTTTTGTATTGAACATAGAATTATAGATTAAACTTCCTTAAGTTGTTTTCTAAACTAAAATTGTAACTTGACATTGTCTTTGTTCCTCTGCTTGTAGGTATTCTCAGATGCACCTTTGTCCAGGGTTGTTCATGGGACATAAGGACCGGACCGTCCGTCCGGTCCGCTCGTCCGTCCGTTGAGGGTCATGTCCGGTCCATAAGAGAATATTTGAGAATATTCGAGCATATTCGAGCATATTTGAGCATATTCGAGCATATTTGAGCATATTCGAGCATATTTGAGCATATTCGAGCATATTTGAGCATATTTGAGAAAAAATTAGGAATATTCATAGAATATGTCCGATTTTCACCCCGGACCGACCGGTCCGTCCGTCCGTCCGTCCGTCCATGTCCGGAAATTTTGCCCATGTCCGTCCGTTATGACAACCATGCCTTTGTCCATCAGTTTCCCAATCACAGTGATCAATGCTTCCAACCTCTCGGATTCATTTGATCAGCCCTATTCTAGGTGTCATTTAGGAAACCCTATAGGTTTAGGTGGTGGACCTCTCGAGGTCCACTCTCCTCAGTACATGCCTACGTCTCTTGTCTATGAGCCTACATCCCCGGGCTACATGCCTACTTCTCCACGATTTGGTACCCCCCCGATGTCTCCTCCTTCTCCTTCCTCGCCTATTAGAGTGAGGAGGCCAGCTATTGCGGACGGCAACTCTAAGATAGAGCAAGGGACTAAATTGAGGGGATACCTCAAAGGGAGACAAGAATAGACTAGAAGTGAGGGGATTCCTCACACAAGACTCAGAATAATACTTGAAGTGGGAAAACTAGAAGTGATATTGATAACTGAAAGAGTATGTACAACTGGTGTTGAAGAGAGTGAGGAGCAATGGCCCTCGACTCTCTATTTATACTAGGCTAGAGGAAACTTCCGAAGAAAGGTCCTAGAGACCTTGGGAAGCATCCATAGGACCTTCCGGAAGCTTATGGGAGCTTCCGGAATCTAAGAAGGTCAAGCGGAACCTTCCGGAAGCTTATGGAAACTTCCGGAAACAATTGGATCCGTATGGAACCTTCCGGAAGCTTGTAGAAGCTTCTAGAAACTACTAGAACTACAAGGAAGCTTGTGGAAGCTTCCGGAAACTAGTGGAAGGTTCTAGAAAGTAGTAGAAGCATGTAGAACCTTCTAGAAACTAATAGCATCTAAGCACGCTTAGCCACCGCCCTTTGGGAAAGCTCTTGAGAAGCTTCCGTGTTGCGGAATCGGTATAGGTCCCACGGTAAAGTCGTGGGGCGTGGATGAAGTCCGGTATGGCACGTCCGTGACATCACCCCCCCTTCAAGGAACGAGTTCCACAAGTTTCTCTGTAAACCAGTTATAACACAGGAAACAAGAATGTTCACGTGGGATTCACTTGAACAGGACAAAAAAAGAAGAATTTACATGGTACGGAATACCGTTAATTCAAAGGTCGGCGCTGGCGGCGAGAAAGTCATGCGGTCGTCGTCGGGCAAGCGAGTTGCGGACTGGTATAAGACCCTTGGGCTGGCAACATGAGACATCGGCGAGGTGGCGATCGCAATCCTATCATACTTTCGGCCGACGTGAGTTCGAAGGCCTGTCCCCGCAAAACTGAGCTAGACAAGTGCGTCGTCACCTCGTCGATACCACCACCGTTTTAGTTCAAAGTCTCTGCATCTGCACCTGCACCAATGGAAAGGCACAGAGCTTGGTGCTGGTGGCGGTCCAGACGCATTGAACTCAAATGTTTCTTGGTTTTTGAGGATACTGCCGATGAAACTCCTGAATCATTTCAGGGGCATTCTGAAGGTTTGAGGCAGGCTCCCAGGTTCTTTCGCTGATGTCATAGCCATGCCAATGCACAAGGTATTCTAGCCGTCGACGGTGGATGCGAGAGTCCAGAATCTCCGAGACTTCAAATTCTTCATCTCCTTCAATTTCAATTGCATGAGGGGGTTCTTGAACTCTACCTGGTAATGTTGACTCTTTATATGGCTCGAGGAGAGAGACATGGAATACGGGGTGGATCTTCATAGAGGCAGGTAACTCCAACCGGTAGGCCACCTTATTGATTTGCTTGACCACTGGGAATGGTCGAAGGCGGCGGTAGTCAAGTTTGTCAGATGGCCGTCGAGTCTTCAAGTTCCGACGAAGTAGCCATACCTTGTCTCCAACAGAGATCTGAGGATGATCCTTGCGAGACTTGTCGGCGTTGGTCTTCTGATGTTGTTGGGCTTCAATGAGGCTCTGCTTCATCTCTTTCTGAATATCAGATAACCGGGTAGCAAGCTCAGCAGCAGCGGGATTTTCTGAAATGTTCAAGTTGAATTGATCAAACCTTGGATGACGACCGTGGTTTGCAAAGAAGGGGGTCTGTTGAGTAGACCCTTGCAATGTGTTGTTGTAAGCAAACTCGGCAAGCGGCAACAAGTCCACCCAGTTATCTTGATGATAGTTGATGGTGCAACGCAGGTACTGCTCCAACACTTGATTGACGCGCTCGGTTTGGCCATCGGTCTGAGGATGGTATGCTGAAGACAACTTGATCTCAACTCCTAGAATCTTGAATAATGATTGCCAAAACTTGGATGTGAATTGCGTACCGCGGTCAGAGATGATGTCGTTAGGCAGGCCATGGAGTCTGTAGACGTTGTTTACAAAAAGTCCTGCTGTCTCTTCACCGGTCACAGTCTTGTGGCACGGAATGAAGTGCGCCATCTTGGTGAGCCGGTCAACAACAACAAAGATTGAATCAAAGGTCTTGGATGGTGGGAGATCCACAATAAAATCCATGGATATGGATGTCCATGGGGCTTCTGGAATCGGCAACGGTTGAAGTAACCCATATGGCCGATGACGAGGGATCTTGGATCTAGAGCAGGTGTCACACGTTGTGACATAATCCTTCACGGTTTTCCACATTTGTGGCCACCAAAAGTCTCTGGATATCAGCTCCATGGTCTTGTTGTAGCCAAAATGTCCCGCCGATGGAAAGTCGTGTCGGGACTGGAGCACTTGAAGTCGGCAGGGGCCTTCAGGGACATAAAGTAATCCCTGATAGTATAAAAGCCCATCTTTGAACTAGAATCTTGGATCAGCATCGTCTTGGGGAGTCTCACGCGATCTAGAAATCCGTGAACTGGAAGTAGATTGATTCGGGGATTCCGAATCTATAACCTCCGAATGGGGGACTTGGGCGTCCGGACTTGCAAAGCCTCCTGAATTGGAGATACCTGTATTCTTCTTAAGTTTCAAGGCCAAAGGATCGGATTGTAAACTTACTCGGATATCTTGGAGAACAGATGCATCTACGGAAGTTGTAGTGCGCAAGGTCTTCAGCTGGAGTTGTTCAGGCTTGATAAGGATAGTCCTTTGCTGGTCATAGGCTGCATCTCCTTCTTTAGGTGCAAGGTATGCTCGTCGAGAAAGAGCGTCGGACCGAATTTGCTGAGAGCCGGGACGGTACGTGATGACGAAGTTGAAGCGCGAAAGCGATATACTCCAACGGGCTTGTCGTCGATTCAGTACCTTGGCAGACATGAAGTATTCAAGGTTCTTGTGATCGGTGTGGACCGTCACTCGATGTTGAGCTCCTTCGAGGAAGTGACGCCACTCTTGGAAAGAGTCGACAATGGCTAAAAGCTCCTTGTCGTGAATCTCGTAATTGATCTCGGCGGCTGTGAATTTTCGCGAGTGGAACGCGATGGGATGAAGGCGTCCTTCTTTGTCGGGTTGTGAAAGGACCGCTCCAAGGGCAAAGTCAGAAGCATCCGTTTCTAGGAAGAACGGCTCCTGAAAGTCAGGGTGTGTCAGAATAGGCGCTGTTGTAAACGCCTTCTTCAAAAATTCAAAGGCTTGGCTTGCTTCCGCATTCCACTCGAGCTTTTCCTTGCAAGTTAATCGTGTCAACGGAGCAGCAATCTTGGAATAGTCTTGGATGAAGATTCGATAGAAGTTTGCAAAACCGAGGAAGCACTGTACGTCTCGAACGGTGATCGGCTTCTTCCAATCAATGATTGTCTGAATCTTCTTAGGGTCCATCGATAAACCCTCTCCGGAAATGATGTAGCCCAGGAATTCAACTTGGGGTTGGTGGAAAACGCACTTCTCCAGCTTGGCGTAGAGTCCTGCAGCGCGTAACTTTTCCAATACTAGTCGGACATGTTTGGTGTGGTCTTCTTCATTCTTGGAGAAAACCAGTATGTCGTCGAGGTAACAGACAACAAAATCATCTAGAAACTCACGGAATATGTCGTTCATTAGGTGTTGAAAGATGGCAGGTGCGTTGGTAAGACCAAAAGGCATGACATTGTATTCAAAGTGTCCATACCTAGTTCGGAATGCCGTCTTCCATTCGTCACCTTCCTTGATACGTACTAGGTTGTACGCTCCACGAAGATCGATCTTGGTGTAGATCTCTGCTTGACCGAGTTGGTCAAGAAGTCCTGAGATAAGCGGCAATGGGTACCGGTTCTTGATTGTGACCTTATTTAGTCCACGATAGTCCACGCACATCCGAAGGGAGCCGTCTTTCTTCTTGACAAATAGGATAGGAGCTCCGGCAGGTGACTAAGAATGTCGAATGAAGTTCTTTGCAAGATTTTCATCAAGGTACTCTCGCAACGCAGCAAGCTCATTCTGTGAGAGGCTATAGATTGGACCAAATGGAGGTTGCGCACCTTCTTGAAGTTCGATGCCGCAGTCATAAGGTCGATGGTGGGGGAGTGTATCGGCGTTCTTCTTTTCAAACACATCTCGATACTCCTCATACTTTGCTGGTAACTTGGTTGATTCTTGAGCCGGTTGAGATGTTGGAGTTGCATAAATTGCAAAGACACTCCCATTCTTAGCCGCCTTCATAAAGGCTCGAGCACCGACCATCAACGGAACCTTGACCTCAGACTTTTGGATTTGGTGAGGATACAGATTTGGACTATTTTTAGGGTGTTTAAAAGGAATATGAGAAACTACGGTTGGATATGTTAACCTTCGATTTTTCCAATCTATATCTGGATTGACCATCTCTAACCAGGAGAGACCTAAGACGAGAGGGTTAGAGGGAGAACTAATGATATTGAATACGATAGTACTGCGGTGCCCTTCTAGGATAATGTCTAAGAGTTTGGTTACGTGGGTGACATCTCCTGAAATCAAGGGTCTACCGTCGATAACCTCTACTGCTACAGGGTATTTTTTGGGGACTACAGGGAGATTATGACGTTTTACAAGATCCCTATCAATAAAACAAGCAGAGGCTCCGGAATCTAACAAGGCTTTAATTTTTACGTGATGTGGATGACAATCTATCTTAAGCGGGATATGAAAACAACGAGAAGGTTCTGAGGATAAGATAGGACCTGATGACGTGGCAACACTTGTCAGCCGCACGGTCCCTAATGTGGCTGGCAGCTGTCGTTTTCTGACTCGACTTCCTCATGGTTTGGCTGAGAAGTGCTTGAGGTGCTCCGAAACTTGTGTGGCTTTGGTCCCTGAGGTTTCACAGGGCAGTTCTTTACGCTATGGTTCTTCCCTCCACAATATAAACACAAGTGCTCCTTGCGACGCCGCTCTTTCTCTTCTTCGCTCAACTTTCTAACTTTGGAGGTGTCAATTTGCATCGGCTCTGCGATCGAAGTGTTCAAAGATGTCTGATGGATTGGAGTTGCGTAATCCGCTCGATATGATCCGAAGAGCAATCGTCGCTCTTGTCGCTGCTCAAACAACCGATTGTCGCAGTCGATTGCTTGAGTAATGGCTTCAGACAGAGTAGTTGGTTTGGGCAAATTCAGCAACAAGGTCTTGATATCGTCGCGGAGTCCCCATCGAAACATGGTGATGAGAGCCGCATCATTCCAACTGAGGTCACATGCAAGTTGTTGGAATTCTGCAACGTACGCTGAAGCTGGGCGCAATCGTTGTTGCAGTGTTCGAAGTTTTGTTGTTGCTATAAGGGCTCGATCTCTTTCTCCAAAGGTTCGGTTGAGTTCTTCCAGGAATTGGTCAAGATGTGCCAGAAGCGGAGAATTCTTCTCCAACAAGGAAGAAAACCAAGATGACGCGGCTCCTGTGAGCAACGTTCCAATGAATCCGACTTGTATTTCTCCTGTTGAATACCTCTGAGGTTGGAGACGGAAGATGAGCCGAATCTTGTTGATAAAATCCCGGAGTTTCGTACGATCTCCATCAAATTTATCCGGCAAGGCTACTCGAGGTTCCTTTGGCGCATGTGGAGCAGGATCTACTACACTGGCTGGAACAGGGATTGGAGTTGGAGCAACTTGAAGCTGTTCCATGGCACTTTGTAGGTTGACATTCTCCTGCTGTAACTGCTGTAGCATGGCAAAGATGTCATGCATCTCAATGTTCGGAACGTCACCCATCTTGAATTCGATAGGTCTCACAAGTAAATAAAGAAGCAGAGTTTTGCGTCGTGTACTTTCGGAACGACTATAGGAACTGAAGACCGCAAGAAATTCAAATAAAACTCTTCGCTCTTCTCTCAAATGATGATATCTCTAAATTCGGTCTTTAGTCTAAAGAACAAACGTACTTCTAAAGTAACTGGACTTGACGAAATGGGAAGTCGGTTCAAGTCCATGAAAAAACTCTCATAGGGATGACTATATGACGAATATCAGCTTAAGGGAGGGTAATCCGCAACCCATAAGGCGTCACGACTCTCCTGAAGAAGAGGGGTAATCCACACTCTATCTTACAAGAGCAGACTCTGATATCAGGAAGAACTCGAGACTGAACTAGGAATTCACTCTCTTCAAACTGTTGCAGACGGCAACTCTAAGATAGAGCAAGGGACTAAATTGAGGGGATACCTCAAAGGGAGACAAGAATAGACTAGAAGTGAGGGGATTCCTCACACAAGACTCAGAATAATACTTGAAGTGGGAAAACTAGAAGTGATATTGATAACTGAAAGAGTATGTACAACTGGTGTTGAAGAGAGTGAGGAGCAATGGCCCTCGACTCTCTATTTATACTAGGCTAGAGGAAACTTCCGAAGAAAGGTCCTAGAGACCTTGGGAAGCATCCATAGGACCTTCCGGAAGCTTATGGGAGCTTCCGGAATCTAAGAAAGTCAAGCGGAACCTTCCGAAAGCTTATGGAAACTTCCGGAAACAATTGGATCCGTATGGAACCTTCCGGAAGCTTGTAGAAGCTTCCGGAAACTACTAGAACTATAAGGAAGCTTGTAGAAGCTTCTAGAAACTACTAGAACTACAAGGAAGCTTGTGGAAGCTTCCGGAAACTAGTGGAAGGTTCTAGAAAGTAGTAGAAGCATGTAGAACCTTCTAGAAACTAATAGCATCTAAGCACGCTTAGCCACCGCCCTTTGGGAAAGCTCTTGAGAAGCTTCCGTGTTGCGGAATCGGTATAGGTCCCACGGTAAAGTCGTGGGGCGTGGATGAAGTCCGGTATGGCACGTCCGTGACACCAGCCCATGTTGTCTTTGCCCTCCCGGCGATACTACCATGCCATGTCCAACAAACCAGGCGTTTTTGGAGGAGGCCCCGTCATTGGAACTGTAGACAGGCTAGGAAGTATTATAGCCGTGCTCCACGTACATAGTGGCCTATGTACTACTTACTACTGTTGTTGATGATTGCTTTTCCAAAAGATATGTATCAGTACAAGAAGCTATTGTTCTATTCTTCTTCATAATTGTTTATTTTCTTACGATCCTTGTCTTGGAATCAAGTCTGAAAAATGTATGACTTATGGCAGGTAACTCAGACACAAGATTTGTTGACTACGCCATCTTGTCCTACTGATTTGACGAATGCATTAGACAGTGAATTGGGACATCGGATACAGCACAAAGTGGACTCCATAGGCGTCATCAACAATCTCCAAATACTCCTAAAGACAAAGTCGCGTATCCTAGTTCCCCTTTGCAGAATTCTCTCAATGGCAAAAGTGCGACCCATAGGAGAAATGGGAGTTCAACATTTGGAGCGAGAGTTTGTCAAAGGCTATAGAGATGGAGACCGAGTCATGTACATTTCCATGTACAACCACGAAGAGAAGACAGCCAATGTCACTGAGGAGATTGAGGCTGACTGGAGCCCTTGTTGGCAAAAAGTGAATGATGCTTTCGAAGATGAGCTCTTGGCTGACTCGGATTGGAAGGAGTTCTCTGGGAAGATGTTCTATGTCTGGGTAGGTAACCATCGCCTTGCCGCATGGTTTAGACATATCAACAACCATCACAGCAAAGATCCTGCCTGACACATCTCTGTGCATTGCATTGTTCTTGACCCACACGATCATGTGGGAAACCTTCTTCATGCCATGCATGACATCAATTGGTGAGAATTCAAACCCTCTATTTTGTCCACACCTCTTGCGCGCTGTTTGAACTCGTACTTCATGCATTTTACTAACTCCCATCTATTCGTACGGGTCTACAGAAAATGATCATGTAAAGAGTAATCTTCTGGCAAAACTTTTTCGAATTTGCTCCTTTGGTGTGATGAAATTGGAGGAATTCAAGGATCTCCTCACACCAGAGGAGTATCAATTATCTTTGAATCACAAACCATCTAATCCATCTTGGTTTACCTTGCCAACCAAAGTCTTCATCGCGTTTCTTTATCGTGTTAGCACTTGTTCCTTCCTCCCTCACACTTCCATTCGACATTTGCTTTATGTTTGTTGTGAACTAAAAAGGGAGATAACTCTGTTTTCCAGAAGGAAATCGTGGCTGCTTCTGACGAAGCTGCGAGCATCTACAAGGAGAAAACAGCCACTAAAGACCAAACCGCGACTGGTGTTTGGGATGCCATGACTGCGGCTTCAAACAACATGGTCGAATCCATTAAGAAGAAAGACTTCACCAAGTACTTGGCAATTGCAAATCCCAAGAATGGTGACGACTTCCTCAATGAAGTGAGACCCTCACTGTGGTTGAGTTCAGTATTTCGTATCACTACAACATTTTTATATTCATATTTTCTAAAACTCCTCTACTTGTTGCAGATTAATCGGCATTTCAGTGACTTCCCTAAACCTGAGATGTCACTCGATAAGCTCCAGAAGATTGTTCCAGCGGCCGTTGAGGCCAAATACAAGGCTCGTTGATTGAGGTGGTGGAACTCATCCTTGAGTTCCCGACTATCTTACAGATCTCTACCACCTGAATTCAAGGATACCGATTTCGACCCTTGGTTGAACAAGGCCTCATTCTGGACTGGGGTATAGTTCCTTCGAGAACCTTTCCAATGACATGATCCTTTCTTCTCTCCCTAATTTCTTTCTCACTACTAATGATATGTATTCTGTATAATAGTTAGAGGAAGCCGTCATCAACGAAGTCGAGGACATATGCAAGGCGGAGAACCTCGTTATCAATTGGAAGGCATTTCCAGATGTCCAAGAGCCGGGCGATTATGTGGAGAGTTCACGTATTCTGTTATGGGACAAGGCCTTCCCTACGTTCATTGGAAAGAAGGCTCATAAGGTCTTTGACAAGAAGTCCAATTTTGCAAAATTCCCTGGAACCGCTCAGGTTGTCAAGCGGGTTACTTTCCGGTACGTTATTTACTTTAATCGGATTCAAATTCCATAATGAGCTCTCTATATCTTTCTAATTCTAACCTTCTACAAATTGGTTTCCTTAGGTACTTCAAGCGAGAGCTTGTTTTGAAGGGGGCAATCAAGGTTCAGCAGCTCCCTAAGTACTTTACTGCTTGGACGCGAAGAAGCTCGGACGAGTGTATCTATTCTCCCCAGCAGTTGAAAAGGTACAAAGCTCCTCACTTGGAAGCAGGATGTTGGTATCTTGATTGCTCTTGTGGTTTCACGATTGACTCAGAGGCGGACGTCAAGAATTTACATGATGGAGGTGAGGTAGTGGTCGAAGACTCGGTGGATGATGCAGAAGATCAGGAAGGACAGCAGGATCAATCTTCTGCTCCTCCACCGAAGAGAGGGAGAGGAAAGCGACTGAAATCTCTGCGTTCTCAGTCAGAGGCATCACAGCAAACTGGTGCGGAGTCTTCCGCGCCAGGGCAGAAGGCACCAGAGCCTTCTCCATGTAATGTCGTTACGAAGCCTTCTCCAACTTCTTCGCCGGCTCCTTCCTCGATCAGTGCTTCCGAGATCACCGAAAGTCTCCTTGAGCAGAGGAAGGCCAAGCAGTTTCCGCAGACTACTTCTTCCGCTGGAACTCCGCTTTCCACACAGGTTTATGTCATCAACTCCTCTGTGGATTCAGTTATGCTTCGACACAAGGAGCTCGCAGATATGGATGGCGATCACAAATGGAACAAGGTTATAGACATCGTTAGAAAGGTATGATCCGTTGCTTAGTGCTTTTCCTTCGATACGTACAATACTGTAAATCTTATACTGTCTAACTCTATTTTCTTGTTTCCTCTAATTTGGAGCAGGCCGCAAAAACCGAGTTAAATTTGAACGTTGCAAAGAGCATAATCACTTGGGATTCGACTTGATCATTGCCGACATCCCTAAGAATCTTCCTGTCCCTTCGGTGTCCGATCCCCCCTGCGTCATTCCACCTTGGAACTCTCGTGATAACGATTATGTGTGGAACAGCTTCGAATTTGCAAGACATTATTTGCAGTATGATGGTGCTCTTTGCATAATCCACAACAACGACCAAGACCTGGCTGCGCACATTTCTGAAGAGGCTAAGATTAATGCCTTTGTGCAGCACCGAGACTGGTGGGGCTTCAATGTACTTGGCGTGGCTCACCCTACGATCCCCGGCTCCTTGGTATGTACATCATAATCATTCCTTGTCTTTGCATTTTGCTAAACTTTCTTATTATTTACACTCACATATTTTGGTGTCTCGCAGTCTCTTCGGTTCTGGGTGCACGTCTTTATTCGTGGTGGCCATTCCCCATCGAAGTTCACTTTTCAAACGAAGAAATCCGATGTTGTATACAACGACCTCCACATTACCGAGAGTGATGCCATTCTCAACTTCACCGATTCGGATTCGCAGGAAATGAATGGGGAGGTGCCGTGGAGAGGGCCAAGGGAGAAAGCCCATGAGATGATGTAGAGCATAATTGAAGAGATGTCCAAGCCCGGAGACATAGTCTTTGAGTGGAAGGCTGGAACATGTACTCTTTCATTAACAGTTTCTACATTTCCATTCCTCTGATTTTCTCCATAGAGACTCACTTCTTTCTTGTGCTACGTGTTTCAGGTGCCTCCATCAAGGCTTGCCAGGCTATTGGTCGTCATATTATAGCTTGTGAGGAGGACAAAGCCATATTCAACACCCTTCTCAAACCGTTAATGGCTACGTCATCCGCCATGGGCCCTCCTAAACATCCTAGACCGGCAGCAGTTGAAGAAGCACCTCCAAAGAGAGCAAGACAAGATAAATACTGTAAGTCCTACTTTACATTTTCTAACTTGTGGGCTACTTCTCGTTGCTTCTTTGCTGATTCCACTTCACCCACTCATTCTTACCATTATCGATTTTCTCTTGCAGAGTAGTTCCGGCAACACCGCCACATAGGCCAAGACCCGTGTCCATTCCATCGTGGCGTCGTCATTCCAGTCCGATTCAGCCTTATATACTTCCGGACTATGCAGAAGACTTAGCACAAGCGCTTCAATATGGAGCTCTTACATATGTTCTTAGTCGGCCAACTAATTTTGATCCTCGGGCCCTTGTATTCGTCGATGCACAGGCTGTAGAAGGAGATTTAGAGTCATCGAGTTCTGAGAGTGGAAGTAGCGATTGTAGCATGTTGTGAGTTTGAAGGAGGCTTCGGTCTTTCATTGTTTTCATTTCATTTGATTTGATTTCATTGGAGTTGATTACATAATCCATCGTCTACTCTATTGCAAACCACTTAAAGTATTCATGATTCTCATTTCCATTTTATATTCGTGTATGTAAAGGTCTACAATTGTAAGACTTTTTAGCTCTCAAATATTATGTGTTCGAAGGGAAAACCACTTCGGTTATGAAATTTTTTTTGTTTGCAAATTATATCCAAAACACTACACAACACTAACGTGAACAACTAAAATGCTCAAAATATATAGAATGCTGTAATTACTTTATTTGTCATTCAACAACATCTCACATTTCCATAGCCATGTTACCTATTCTTGAGAGAGATCCAGATACCATCTCTCGGAGAAATTTTCTCTCCTTCCGGCACATCCAAGACTTGATTCCCATTGGCCCATAGTAGTGTCCTCAACTGATCTAACTCAACGCAACTAAGTTCTCCAAGGAACGCTGTCTCTAACCTCTCGTTGTAAATTGGATTTGCAAGTGTCCAAGAACTCCTAAAAACACTCCAGTTGATGTTGAACCAATTAACTTCGTATTCGTCCTTCAGACTCCAATGGCGACCCTCGTACGAAAAGTAATCCCACCTCGCTAGCCGAAGGCATGCGTATTCTGGACTGCTGTCAATCTCACGCTTCCACCTCTTCGACACAGCACGAGCGTTCTCGACGTCTTCAAACGTGATTATTGTCGGAGGAGTCCAACCCTGCGTTGCACTACTACCCATATGATCCCAGGGGTTAGGCCCATCCGCCATCCGCTTAAGCAAATCCTGTAAAATTGTTTCACAAGCAACGACCTCAAATGAATCGCCCATACCTTCAAACAACTGCCTCGCAAGTACAAGGTTAAGTTCTACAGAAATCATTGAGCTAATACAACGTCAAGGACGTCTGCTAAGGTTTATATAGATCGTTGCTTTACACTTAAGCTAGCAATGGTCTTATCTAAAGACAGAGAATTCTTCGACCAAGACAAGCACTCTGACTTGGTATACATCTTGGTTTCAGCAGCTCCATTATTGTACACGAATTCTAAATAGGGTTGTTCATGGGACATAAGGACCGTTCCGTCCGTCCGGTCCGCTCGTCTGTCCGTTAGGGTCAAGGGAGGTCCGTTTGACTAGGACTTACGGTTGACCACCCAAATGGTGAAATGGGAGTTACCTTGGCCACCTAGGATGCCACACGTCTGACATGTCACCAAATATTCCACATATACAGTTGACTCGGGGGATGACGTGGCTAAGAGGAAGGGCGCCAACGCCTTGAGGGAGGGGGGCGCGAGCGGCTGAGAGGGGGGGCGCGAGCGTCTTGGGAAGGGGGGTGCGAGCGAGGGGCGCGGGCGCCTGCGAAGGGGGGGGGGCGCAAGCGAGAAGGCGGGCGCAAGCGCCTGCGATGGCAGGGGGGGGCACGAGCAAGGGGTTTAGGGTGGGGGGGGCCAGCGCCTGCGAAGGGGGGGCGCGAGCGGGGAACAAAAATCAAGCATTGAAGGAAATTAAGACATGACTGAAATTTTCATAGACTTGACATAACTGAGAGAAGTTTCAATTCAATTCGAAACAAAATTACATTCAATAGCCTTAGCTAATGTTTTATAGACATTGACTAAGGTTAACATATAAGTATCTACGTATAAAATTTAGATATATATATATATATATATATATTATATTTTTTTGTGTTTTTTTAAAATTATTTTGGAGACATATATATTATACTTTCTCTATATAACTTCTATATGTAATATGCTAATAGATGTATTACTTTTTTTATTTTTTTTGGCGGTGCGCCGCTCTGGATTCCTTCGAGTACCGGGCATACCCAATGGTACTCTTACAACAATGTCTTCATCATCAGGTGCTTCTTCACGGCTATCATCTGATGAGTAATATCCTTCTGAGGATTTCGACCCCTCGTCATCTCCATCTCCCCCCTGATTAGGCACAAACTCCTCCACCGTGGAATGAATGTTGCGCAATTCGTGGTCAATTGTACCATCCACCACTGTGGTCACAATTCTTTTGATCATCCGTCTTTTGGTCTTATCGGTGATTCCGTCCACATTCATTGCGGATAATCTAGGTTTTTATCACAGCCTCAGGTAAAGACGGGGTAGTTCCAACAGTATATCCTGAAAAAAAAGGGCAAACGTTTGTTGGACCTTTCCGTGACCGTATCACTCCATGACGCGTCGTAGAAGGTCCAGCTGGTAGACTTCGTCCAGAAGAAGTGAGTGGAACGCTTGTACCTGGTGTTGGAGTTAATGAACCATGCCCAGTAGAAGTGCTTGAACGAGGTGGGGGAGGTCGACCCAACCCTGCAAGTACTGCTCCGATTGAAGGTGTACTCTAGGGCAGGGGTGTTTGAAACAATCGGCCAATAGGAATTTCATCTTCTTGTCCATTTCTGACTGTCTCTGATTGTTCATTTCTTGGAGGGCTTTCATCCAAACCTCCGGACCTGATTGTTTCCTCAACATTTACTGGCAGAGTGCCCTGGAGTTGTTCAACTTCTTCTCCTCCCTCAACGTCTTCTGGAATTGGAATTTGCTCTCCCATGTTGTTACCCCCCTCCTTCATTAGCATTGTTCGAAACGCTACGAACGGGGTGAATGTCATCATTATTGCCACCATCGTCGCTTTGATGCTGAGTCATTTCGACTTCAAATTCATCGTCAATATCATCGTCTGCCCGATCGTATGCGACCTCGCCTCTAGTTTGTATTTCATTGACAACGTGGTGAGGCGAAGTAGCTGCCTCTTCATCAAATCCTGCCCAGTCAAAAACTCCATTCGGCTGGTTAACGGGTTCAGTGCGTGGCATGTCACCATCAGCATTGTCCACGGGTAACTCCTGATACTCATCATCCATAGTAGCAGGAGTGTAATGAACTCCACCGTCATCACCATCGCCTTCATTATCTTCAAGTCCGTCGTGGAATCCTTCATCTCCATCATCATCACATACGTCTTCATCGTACATGGCTGGAACTTCTTCATCCGAGTCTTCGGAGAACGGTTGGTTCTCGTACCAAAGAACAGGATCCGCTCCACGTCGTTCTCGAAGGAGCTTACTGTTCGTGTAAATGTACACCAAGTCCTCTGCCTTCTTCACAGCTAATCGGTTGCGAACCTTACTGTGAACAAAGGAATACATGCTCCAATTTCGCTCACATGATGATGCCGAGCATGTTAACGAAAGGATGCGCTTTGCTATCAACGGTAATGCATCGCCCCCAACCCGCTGCCACCATTGATGAGGTAGCATCTTAGTCTGTCGAATGTTTGGGGCCTCCAAAGGGCTGAATGGACCGGTGCGTTCCTCAAACTGTATTAGCTCGAACAACACAGTATTGTGGTCCAGTTTAAGGGACTCACTCAAATGAATTAGCACTTGCAGGAGTGCACGCTTCGCAGCACTGTTAGTCAATAGCTCGTGGCTCTCCGGGAAAATGTAGGGATTCAAAATGGCGCCTGCGTAATGGAGATCTGTCAACATCATCTTCCATCTCTTCGTAAAATGTTTCTCAAAGCGCCCTGCTATAGCGGGGTCTAGGAAAAAAGGGTCACCGCGTAGACGGAACACATGCTTCTTCAAATTATTCATGGCCAACCATGCCCTCCCCATTGCCGATGTTTGTCCATCAAAGGTCTTCAAGGTCACAATAGCCGGCTTCATAACATGCACAAGATCCTCACAACGTAACCAAAATGTCTCATCGAGAATGGTACTCCGTACTTGACATGCTAAGGCGTGAGCACGATACCCGTTTGACCGATTGAATAAAGTACCCACATATTCGTCCCAATTCCGATTGGCTACCACCTGGATTAGTGCCTCCCTCAGTTCAAGCAATCGAACAATCATCAAGTACTGGCATCCAAATCTTGTCTCCGCTGGTAACAACAAAGACAACTTCGGGCTGAATTGGCGAAACAAAGCCATGGTGACATGACGGCGACGTATAAAATTTGGTATGCGTTTTGCCAAGGCAATCAGCTCTTTGAAGGTTGCTTCCTTCCCCCAATCTTCTAGTAAGAGGTCCATGATGTGAGCTGCACAACCTTGCTTGTAAATGTGAGGATAAGCTTCAACCACCTGGTCCATGGCTCCCAACATCGCACTAGCATTGTCGGAGCAAATCTGTACCACATTCTGCGGTCCAACTTCTTTGATGTACTCTTTCAATTTCCCAGCTATGTATGCCTTTGATTTCTTGTACCCCGTTGTATCAATGGAACCTAGGAATATATCTCCTGCTGGACACACAAGCATGACATTCATCAACGGCCGACGAACAATGTTGTCCCATCCATCCGAGCAAATAGTTGCCCCGTACAAGCTAATACACTGCTTCGTTTTCTCCTCTATTTTCACCTTGAGAAGCTGCTTTGTTGGCTGGATGTGCTTGGTTCGCATTGCGTTGTATGCTGGTGGACGGTAGACAAAACCTCCTTTCGAGGTTGCCTCCACAGCTGCAATGAAAGATTGATGTCTAACCACATTGAAAGGCACATTCGCTTCGTAAAAAAAGGACGCCCATTTCTCATCCAATTCATTGCGCTTTCCAATTTGATAGGCCTTGATAAAACTTTGTTGCCGCATAGATCTTGGTGTACATGAATCGCCTCTGCTTAGAGGCAGAGTTGACTGAGACGGTTCAACTTGAGAAATCCTCTCCTCTTGGACCTCCTCCGTTCTCCGAGGCACTTCCGTAGATTGCTCAGCAGGCATAGACTGGCTAGAACATGGTGCCAAGTGTGCCAAGTGTGCCTCGCCATCACCACCGTCAGTGCCGTATATCTCCGCATGTGTCATTCTTTTTGGTATTACATTACCACAATTGGCAAAGCGCCTAAATACGGCGGCAGGGGCCTTGGTACAATGACTCTTGCTTGAACCTTCACCCCATCCATAGTGCTTCATAGCTCTTTGTCGTTTATAACAAAAAGTGAAATTGCACCACACACATTTAACATGGTCCTTATCAATGAACGTCCACCACGGAGCCCACTCAGCCGTCGACTGACGCTGTTGACCTGCCATTCTCCGTGTCTCTGAAAAAGTACAATGATCTCCTGTCTGCAAGTGTTAGTATGACACATGTGAGAAAAAAATGGTATGTGTAGACATCAACCACAGGCCAATGTGATGCACATAGTCTCAAGCAAGGAGCCCACAAGGAGTTCCGGGACTAGAGGCCATGATTTCAAATGAAATTAGGCTTGGCCTAACAACCCTGCATTTATACTCGTGAGGGGGGGGGGGGGGGGGGGGGGGGGGGCGCGAGCGTCTCCAGGGGGGGCGCGAGTTTCTCCAGTTGGGGGGGCGCGAGCTTCTCCAGGGGGGGGGGGGGGGGGGGGGGGGCGCGAGCTCCTCCATGGGGGGGGCGAGCTTCTCCAGGGGGGGGGGGGGCGCGAGCTTCTCCAGGGGGAGGGGCCTGAGCTTCTCCAGGGGGGGGGGGGGGGGGGGGGGGGGGGGCGCGTGCTTCTCCAAGGGGGGGGCGCAACCTACTGCAAGGGGGGGCGCGAGCTTCTCAGAGGGGGCGCGCGAGCTTCTGGGGGGGGGGGGGGGGGGCGCGAGCTTCTACCGGGGGGGGGGGGGGGGCGAGCTTTTGAGAGGGGGGCGCGAGCTTTTGAGAGGGGGGCGCGAGCTTTTGAGAGGGGGGCGCGAGCTTCCAGAGGGGGGGGGGCGCGAGCTTCCAGAGGGGGGGTGGCGAGCTTCCAGAGGGGGGGGGGGGGGGGGGGGCGCGAGCTTTTGTAAAGGGGGGGAGGCACCCTTGTACGAGGGGCAGTCCCGGTGAATGGGCCATACAGTTTTTTAATTTTTTTTTTAAAAACGTTTTTTCATTCCATTACAAAACCAACAGTACCATTTCATGTTCCACCAAGGCATGTATACGCCCAAAAACGATTTATTAAAATATTAGAAATGTGCAAACAAGGCCACATAGGCAATCAAAATGTTCCAAACGTAATTCACTATGGAACTACAATGTGTATCTAAAACAACCATTGGGAGCTTGGAAGTTGTAAGGGGGGCTCATCAAATCATTCACAACTTTTGCAAGTGAAAGCCTCTTTGTAGGATCTTCGTTAACCAAGCCATCCAACTTTGATGAGAATACAATCTTTGAGATTGAATCCTTGAAGAGTTCTGGGCATTCTTCTTCTCTCCATATCTCCTTTGCCAAATGGCCTACCGAAAATGCATCAGATAGCGTCGTACATGGATGCATCCTCTTCATGCGCTCCAAATTCCGTTCCTCATCATCTTTCTTGCCATATAAAAAGAACAACTCCGGTGCAACTCCTACCCTCCTCTCCTTTACTCGTACAAGATCATCGGGGTCCATCATACCAGAAGGGGAGGCCTTCTTCTCAATGACTCTGCTTGCCATACCCCAATTGCACACACCAATATATACTTTATCCTTGTCATGAGGTGGAAAGTGGAGTAGAATGTTGGATTGCGTTAAGTCGTTGTGGAGGATTTCAGCCTTATGGACTATGTCCATAACGTAGATGAGACTCCACGCCAACATTCCCCGGTTCTTTCGATAGGCAACAATTCTTTGGCACTCTTCCATGGGCATATCCCTCGACTTCAAAATTTCTTTGTAATCTGTTGCCTCGGTCGCCTTCTCATTTAATTTGAGGAAGTTGCGGAGGCAATCTCCATTCCACCACAGGGTATAAGCTTCCATGGTCTTCGAGTGAATGGTCCAAAATTTTATCACACCCGGATGCTCTACGGGGCAAACCGTGGCCTCAATCGCCCGTTGCTCACGCTGCTCCACTTCAATTTTAGCCTTGGAAAGTTTTCCCGCAAATTCGATGTGAATTGGAATACGCTTCATATTGGCTATTCGCACTTTTCGCACTTTGCCATACCCCCCCTGAGCATTGAAGCCAGATAATGGCACAACTTTGGCCGTAACCGGAATCCATATCAATGAACCATACATGTGTGCTTCCAATGCTGAGTTCAATGCTTGCTCATTCCAAGGCATAATCTTTGTTTTCCCCTTAGAACATCTCTGACATGCCTCCTGAACCGTTGTCAGTTTTTGAATAAACACTTTGTCTTGGTTGCTCCATTCTTCGCCTTGCGGTTTCTTCACATGTGATTCAAACACATGAATGACATTTGTCGTAGCACTACTCACTTGTTGTGTCAACCACTTAGGGCTGTGAAAATACTTTGTCTTGCAATCCATGTAGAACTCTGATCCTTCCAATGCGCTCCAAAATTCCCTTTCCAAATCACGTTGGAGGTTGTAGATACCATTCTCTCTCTGATCAAGGTACATTGCCTTCAACGCGCGTATGGTACGGGCCCTATAGTACTCGACGGACACCTTCCTGATGAAATGCGTATACTCCAATGGTGGATAACCGTCATCCTTCTCGTGCGCCGGAATACTCTTCTTCTTTTTACCCTTCGAGCTAGATGAAGGAGTAGAACCAGTAGAACCATGAGGTCTTACGCAACTCATAGGGTCCACCGCATCTGGAGCATCCAAGTCCTCATAGATAGGCCGCTTGCCGGAGCCTTGTCTAGAAGACATCGCAAAGTAAATCCCTGAAAAAAAAAATCAACAACTTCCCCCCCCGCCCCAATGAAGACTTCCCACATAAGCAGTTCCAAGCAAGGCGTGTTTTCACACGTCAGGACAAGGAGCCGCAGTGGGAAGGAGTGGGGGGGGCGAGAGCTTCTCCCCACCTTATATAGTCCCCCACGGACCCGCTCGCGCCCCCTCCTGAACGCGCTCGCGCCCCCCTGTATTCGTTCGCGCCCCCCCTCGTACCCGCTCGCGCCCCCCGACCCGCTCGCGCCCATACCCGTCCGCGCCCCCTTCACCCGTTCGCGCCCCTTCGGACACGCTCGCGCCCCCCCCCCCCCCCCCCCCCCCCCCACCTTCTGTTTTACAACTTCTTCTTTTATTTTCTATTTTTCTTCTGGAAATAGTCAAATCTCTACACTACTTTCTAAGAGAAAAAAATAAAATAAAAACTTAAAAAAACAAATTAAAAAATAGAAACTCTGGGGATTTTATACATGCACAACCTCTCATTCAGCTCTCTTCCACTCCATGCTATTGATTTAATTTTAAAAGGTCTATCTGCCAAACCTATTGCATCGAGCCCCTTCTTAATGATTCTTTATATTTTTAATTATATGTTAGAGCATTGTAGGATCCGGATGTACAATGAAATATATAGATTATTTTTTTAAACTCTAATCCAATTGTCTTCCACACCATGCTATTCTTTTAATTTTAAACCGTCTATCTGCCAAACCAATTGCATCGAGCCCCTTCTTAATGATTCTTTATATTTTTAATTATATGTTAGAGCATTGTAGGATCCGTATGTACAATGAAATATATAGATTATTTTTTTAAACTCTAATTCAACTGTCTTCCACACCATGCTATTGATTTTATTTTATTCCCTTTATATTTTCTACTCCATGCTATTGATTTTATTTTATTCCCTCTATCTCTTCCTCTCCATGATATTGATTTTATTTTATTCCCTTCGTCTCTTCCAATGTTTTATCTTTTTTAGTTTTCCACATCTCTTTTAATATTAATGCACTAATTTTTTTGTAGTCAACATTATATTATTCATGGTGCATTAGATCAGTATTCCGTTATGGCATAACTCAGTTTCTAATCATCATGGGATTTATTCATCTTGATAACTTCTTTCATCCCATGTTATTCATCGCTATTTATACCGAGTCTCTTATTATAGTCATGATTGTTTTTCTATAATTTGATATCTCATCCCCAAATTATTCAAATCAGTATTCCTTATTTTAATATCTCTTTGTAATTTTTTATTTTTTATTTTAATTTTGAGAGAAATGGTGAAAAAAGCAATTGCATTTCTTTGTATTATTGTCTTCCAACCTTCTTCAATGCTACTCCTAAGTAAAATCAGAGAATTTTGGACCCTCTGGCGCCCACCCCTGGACCCGCTCGCGCCCCCCCCCCGATACCCGCTCGCGCACCTCCCCCTGAACCTGCTCGCGCCCCTCCCAAACCCGCTCGCGCCCCCCAAACCCGCTTGCGCCCCCCCCCCCCCAACCCGCTCGCGCCCCCCTAAACCCGCGCGCGCCCCCCCTAAACCCGCGCGCGCCCCCCCCTTGATCCCGCTCGAGCCCCCCGCCTTAGCCGCTCGCGCCCCCCCTGATCCCGCTCGCGCCCCCCCCCCCCCCCCCGACTATATAAGTGAAGGGGGCGCCCTCCCCCCCCCCCCCCCCCCACTTTTTAAGCTCCACCTTGGCACTCAGGCCTTGAACTACCTCGCGGTGGCTTATTGCTGAGTACTTGGGTGGGGTCTACAGCATTTTGACAACGCCACGTACCTCGTTCAACCGTATTTTGTACGCTCATCCGGGAATTCGGGCCCTAAACTACCTCACGGTGGCTTATTGCTGAATACTTGGGTGGGCCACAAAGTATAGTTAGAATACCATAATCAACCACGTAGGAAAATTGTAAAATCAATTGGGGGAAGTTTTGAGGAGTTGGTGTGTTTTTTAACACACAAAACTTTACCAGTACACCACGATGGAGGGAAACCCACATCCGGCGGCGGAAAGGCCACTCACCAAGGCCGAAAAGAAAAAAATCAGAGATCGTGAACGGAAGCGTGGTGGTAAGAAGATGAAGAAGCGGCTTCATGTGTTGAACAACCCGACAAAGTTGGCATTTAGAGGTTGGCAAGATGAGCCGGAACCGTGGAAATATTCCACATGCGAGGAATTCATTGAGTGGTGCCACATCACAAAAATATTTCCACACGATCGGCACAGAAAACACAGGATCTGAGACAAGGCTAACCTCTATTATTGCTTGAATGCGGAGTTTGTTGAACGTTCTATACAAGTTTACCAGCATCTATACAAGCAATCTTGTGTCGAACGCAATGAAGTACCATTGTTCATTTGCAGAATGGTGTATGCTGAGGTGGTGCTTCACAAAGTGGTGGATTGGTCAACCATCAAATCCACGGCGAGTGTTAGGGCGCCGACAGAGCGTGACATTCCCAAACAAAGGAGATACGCAGATGGTGGCCTGGGGAAAAAAATGAAGGTAAAAACACAAGTGCGGGAGCCTGATACAGCAGAGTCTGAACCAGATTCTGATTCCGATGGTCGTCGTGGAGAAAGAGTGCCACGTAGAATTGCAGCACCAGCAAATATGGTTGTAGAGCCTCCAATGAACCATCCAGCGGACGTCATAGAACCTCACGACGATGCGAACATCATCTTCGTGGAAAACGATCCGAATACCGCAGCTAATTTGGAGGTGGTCGGAACTGAACCTACGATGGTTCTTGGCATGCCGGTTGTAGTTAGAAATGACCAGTCTAACCAAACCGAGGAGGTCGGGGAGTTGCAATTACAGGTTATAGAAAAGGATGGCTTCATTGCAGAGTTACAAGAGACCATCCAAAAACTACGATTGGAATCAGCAGCAAAAGATGCAGTAATACCAGATTTGCGCAATCAATTGCAAGAACGAGAAAGACCTCAGTCTTCTCAAGCCAATGATATACCTGTAGTTCAGGATCCAATGTTCGTGGATGAATCTTACATCAACAACACAGTTGATGTTGCAACGGCTGGTGTGTTGGAGAATATTTCCACACCAGCAAAACGACGACGGATTGGAGTGATATTGCCTCCACCAGCCCCCTACCCACGACCCTATGTGGACATCGATAGACCATTAAGTCAAGATTCCTTGTCATTTCCACCCAATGCTCTAACGGGTGAAGTGGAGACATTGATGAGAGCCAATAATGAATTGCGGCTCCTTGTTTCTATGTTCGCTAAAGCATACTACGAGTGGAAAGTGGCAACCATTCTCAGCGTTGATCGCGGTCGCCAAATTGCATTAGAGTTCAAGAAGATCGACGAATCATACTTGCAACACAACAGACAATGGGATTTTGGCCTCACTTCATGGATTAACGCAGATGATATGTATCCAGATGACATGCCAATGCAAGAATCGAATCCTAAACTCATAGATTGGGCCGAGTTGGATTTTGATGTGGAGAACGCAACTTCGTGCCATGATCTTCAAATGAAGGAAGGAGTTGAAAGCAGAAAGCTTTGGCCAAATCCTCAACCGTGGGTGATAACAATGTATGGTGTGTCTAAACACATTTGGTCCTGAGGGTGGATGGGCAGTTGGATCATGTACCCACATGTTCCATCCAATGTGTTTAATTAACATTTTTTTGGTAAGGAGATTTTGCCCGGTGTGCAAATCCCCGTTCCATGAACGCTTGTACGAGGTTTTTGGACTCACTCTATACATGCCACCAAGCCATGAGAGAAATCCCGAAAACACACCAGGTGAAGAGTACCGCAACCTGTGGGGGGAAGATTTGATTTGGAGTTGGCGGGCCCAGACTCACTCGGTCTTCA
This sequence comes from Ceratodon purpureus, assembly GCA_014871385.1. NCBI lineage: Eukaryota > Viridiplantae > Streptophyta > Bryopsida > Pseudoditrichales > Ditrichaceae > Ceratodon > Ceratodon purpureus. The sequence continues at coordinate 20,419,518 of CM026426.1, read as the reverse complement.
AGAGCAATGTAAGTGACGAGTTGGGGTGGGAGAATAACGAGAAGGAGATTGTGAGGGTGGCAAAGAAGATAATTGGATCAAAGAAGGAGGACCAAGGGAAACGAAATTTCTTCTATCAGACTTTGAATGGATACTGGGATGCGAAGAATAAGAAGTTCCAACTTGGTAATCACCCAAAAGGCCTCATATGGAACAAGGACGGGGAATTGGTTACAGACCTTGAAGGTCAATTCATGACTTTGACCGCCCGAGATGCAGTCCAAATGTCTCTTTCGGAGTGGAAGTTAATTTTCAAACATGAGGCTGTTGACTTTCTTCTGGAGGAACACTCTCCACAGACATTGCGTACATTGAGAGAATTGAGGAACTCGCAAATTTTGCGTTCTCTCAGTGAAAGTGATGGCCCATTCCGGCGGACACGGACGAGAGCCAGGCGCACCTTGATGGTGGACGATGGAGCGGGACCAAGTGGCACAGCAGGAGTAGATGCAGATGAATAGGAATAGTTACAACTTAGTACTAAGTGACTAGTTTTCATATACTACAGTTTTTGTAATGTTTTGGTTTGAATTGGTAATGAAATGCTTTTATTTTCATAAATGTATACAACATTGCAAAGTCCATGTATTTTGGCTCACGAGTATCTCATTTTTTCTTTGCTGAATTTACACTTTTGTCATTGCGCTTAGCCCCAATATATTATTCTGATGGAAATGTTAGGTTTTTTTGCATTGTCAAAAATTTACTATATCTACAAAATGGGCTGCACGAAAAACCCGCTCGCGCCCCCCCTTTGAACCCGCTCGCGCCCCCTCTGAACGCGCTCGCGCCCCCCCTACACATGCTGGCACCCCTTTTGCATATGTGGAATTTCCCGTCATCGTTCGTTGTCCATGTCATCAATATGTTTCCCCTATAGGTAAGTTGTAAAAAAAAAAAAAAACTAACTTAGTAATTTTCCTCCTCCCCTCAATGTCCGATTATGTCCGGGGACCGACCGGTCCGTCCGTCCGTCCGTCCGTCCGTCCATGTCCGGAAATTTTGCCCATGTCCGTCCGATAAGACAACCCTGATTCTGAATTATTCCACGAAGTTTTAAGACCATTTATTTTTGTTCCTTCCAATTTTTTTTTTTCCTAGAATTATTTATATTATCTATTCAAAATTTACTGTTGTGATCTAAGAACATGATGCTGGAATACTCGTATCTAGATCCGATAAGGGCCCAAATCTAAAGGACTGTATGCATGACGTCATCATGACATCAGCCCGAATTTGTACCTCAAAAAACAAACGTAAGAAATTCTTACCAGAGATAACCCTGAATTCCACGGTATTATACTCTTTTCCTAATTAAGTAACAAAATCATACCTTTTTTTAGTATTTTCCCACGGTTATAGGGTCTACTTTACTTTTGAAAATTTGGCTAATTGTCAATTCTGTGCTCTCCATTCTCTGCTCTCCGCTCACATACGAACTTTCCCCCCACACAATTCTAGTTTGCTTAGAAAATTCCCCAAAAAATCTCTCCGTCTGCTCCTCCTCAATGCCTAGCTCTTTCAAGCTACCATCTCACACTAATTCCGAACACAGTTCAGGTTCTTTACTCTGACGTCGGGACCGTAGGCCGATTTGGCCTCCCACCTCCTTTAGGGGTTAATATCATTTCCTCATTCCTTCGTTTTTGAACATCATATAATCGTCTCTCGTGCACTGGAATACATTGAAATCATTGTTCTTAACCTTCACCATAACCATGTGTAAGTTGCTGAGTCTGGAGCATCCATTCGGGTGTATTTACATTGATTCTAGTTATGGTTGCTGAGTCTAGAGCATCCATCCGGGTGGATGCTCCAGACTAGAATCAATGTAAATAAACATGCCTACATGTGGACTGATAATCTCATTCGGAAACTAATATTCTCACAATGTCATAATCTCACAATGAAACTAACAATCTCATAATCTCATAATCTCACAATGAACTGATAATTTCATTCGGAATTTCGGCAGATTGATAGCATTACATTGCCTGTCAAGACACAAATAAAAATACAAAAGACTTCCTGCAAGGATCAGTGTTGTCCGACCCTTTGAAGCAAAGTTTATCTGGCTCGTAATCTAGTGATTTCAAATGACCCACTAGTATACAGTGGCGTGGTGCTCGACTCAGCTACAGACCGGAGCCAAGTATCATCACCGCTCTCCGGAATTGTAATCTGGGAGATCGACTGCTGAGATGAAGCTCTCTCCGAGAAAGGACAATGTCCGATTACCAACGGCGTGTCCGTGTCGTAATTTTGTAGCATTGTTACCACCCGGGCCATGGTGGGCCGCCTCTCGGCGACGATCTGCAAGCACGAGAGTGCGACAGCTTGAATGAACCGGTGTGCTTGCCGGAGCTCTTCATCAGATTGTAATACCAGTCGTGCGTCGACGAGGTCTGTAATCCTGCCTTCCTCATGCATGTTCCAAGTCTGCATGCAAATTATGAGCTCATAATCATCTGAGTTAGCAATTCTTGTTCATAATCCTGAGTTAGCAATTCTTGTTCATAATTTTGAGTTAGCCTGCAAATATTGTTAATAATTCTGAGTTAGCCAGCAATTTATGAGCTCATGATTCTGAGTTAGCAAATATTGTTCATAATTCTGAGTTAGCCTACGATTATTGTTCATAATCATCTGAGTTGGCCAGCTATAGGCATTTATGGGTAATACCGTAATTATTACTAATCCTTAAACATCCTTGTTGCAAATTGGCCAAAAAATTGCCCAAATTCACTCTTTTCTACTTCACGTTTAATAAATATCAATTCAAGCATTTTTTATTATATCTAACCGTAAGATCTAAACATGAGCTTGATATGCTACTCAAATGTTTAAATTGAACGGTTGATTTTAATTCAATTTTGAGATCATATAGATCAAAGTAGGTTGAAATTGTTTTTTTTGCAACTGTAGAATTTTTTTGTTAAAATTTAAAGGCTATTCTTGTAAAACTCATGCATCCTATAGCTTGGGTTATTTGGCAGTTTGAATACAAATTTGGTTGATAAAAAATTCTAGTAAAAAATCTCAAAAAATATCATAAAAACAAAATTTTTATAATTGCCCCAATTTGAAGAGAAAATAGTACCTTCAATGAAGAATTTCCCAAAAATCATAAATTTACCAAAAAAATCACACAATTAAATTACGGTAAGATTTTGCACCACATAAAATTTCACACCAAAATATGACTTTTTTAGTACTTCATCTAAACTCCTGAGTATCCATTATCCAATTTAGATCAAAACAAGCTTTAGAAGTTAAGCAACGATAAAATATTCAACGAGCCTTGGTAGAAAAAGTACTACCTATGAAGCAAGATACATCTTTTCAAGTTCTAAAGTTCCGTCAATGTTGCTTCGTCCAGCCACAACCTCAAGCAAAAGAACGCCTTCTCACTCAGTTGGCCCAGAGATGCATACTCCGGCGCTAAATGACCTCTACACATGCCAAAGCGCAAAGAAAGCTAAATCATCTAGACATTCATAGACCAAGATTGAACAAAACAAATACCTAATACATAAAAGTCTTGATTTTTTCGAATTCCTACAAATCTATACAAAAATTGCCCCTCCTATCCCTCTAATAACCTTGTAAACCCAAGCAAAAAAAGGTCTAAACTCTCTTATCCAAACACTCCAGCAAATAACCATATACCCGCTCTACAACTCCCAAACTACCGAACAAACTTACCATCAAAATTCCACCCACAATTTAGTTATTACACGGATGGCTCATTTGTACCCCCAAAACAAATCGGCCCCGCCGAATGGCTGAGAGAAAGAGCTGGCATAAGGTGCAAAATGGGGTCATGAAAAGGCCGTGTAAGCCTGCCCAAATTAGGTGAACTACCTGCCCAAAGCCCCTTTGCCGCTGGCAGCGGATGCCAAAATCGCTGCCCGCAGGGTCCTCGGTGGCGCACTGTGAACAAAGGTCCTCGGAATATACGAGCTGACATGATTGGGTCGGCTCGGGGTTTGGTCCCAAGTGGGCAGAATGCTGTCAACCCGCCACTGTAGCAGCGCCCTCTACACGCCTTGCGGGGAGGTCATTGGTTTGACCCCCCGTGGCGTTTGCTGGCACCACGGTGGCACCTTCGGTGCCATGTCAAAAAGTACGCGGGCATGGGCCATTTTTTTCTCTCACGCGCCGCTTACACGACCTTTTTATGACCCCATTGCACCTAATGATTTGGTATTTACAGCCCAAAGGCCTCAATATTCCCAAAAGACTACACGGACACCAAAATATACTCCATGCAGAAATGGTGGCAATACACAAAACACTAAGAATTATCAATACACAATTCCCTAACAAACCAACATATATATTTACAGATTGTCTAAATGTATTATACTTACTTAACACACAAATAAAACACCCCACATTACACAATAGCCATCCAAACCAAGTCACACTTGCTTCCATGGTAGAACTATTACAACAAAGAACATAACCAATTACACTATATAAAGTTAGAGCATACATGGATATTGATGGCAACAAAGAAGGAAATAAATTAGCAAAATTAGGGACATACAAAACTCATTGAAAGGCTGAACATGTACACGAACTTGTCCATGCCACCCCGTACTACTTCCAAAAAGACGACTGGCCATCCATGATGTCTGTTCTAGACAAAGGCCCAGCTAGAATCCTAGAAAAACAAATCAAGAAATATGATAGAGAAAATAACTTTGAAATAATGGCCATACAAACCCCCAACATTTGCAAATGGACCGAAAATGCAGACGTAGACAATGAACTCTTCAATGAATTATGAACTAGCCCAGCTATCACAGACAAACAAAAATCATGCCTCATCAAATTTCGTACATGAACTTACATGGGCCAAGCTCGAGAACAAATGTTCTTTGGAAGGGATAGATTCCCGTCTATTACATGTCCCATTTGTAATTCCCGTGACCCAGATACATGGTTACATGTACTATTCACATGCCAACAATAACATATCCATTCACTCCGAGTTAAAAGGCATAACAAAGCAATCTGGGAAATTAGAAAACTACTAGTCTCATACGAAAAATCTTGAAGTTTTATTCTCATGAATGCTAGCACCTTGAATGATAAACCTCCAGAAAATACCTTTCCTAATTGGCTACTTCCTTGCACATGTGACACACAAAGATGCCACTGTAACTCAAGATTTAGACTAGACATTCTCTGCTTCAAAGGCCTACCATACCAAAGCAACCCTCCTACAGAAATAGACCCCAATCTTACCATACAATTCATCAACTTCACATATTGTAACGACCGATTCTCCCCAGAAACACTCAAAGCTAAAACCAACAAATACAATCCATTAATTTCCGATATCTTTGCTAAGGGATGGAAAGTCGACCCCCTTATAGTCATCCAAATTGGCGCCAGAGCCACCACATACATCCCATCAATGAAACTACTTGAAGATCGCTTAAAATTCCCATGCTAACCATCAAAAATACTTTTAAAAATATAAATACAATTGCCAAAGGAAGAGAGAAACTAGGGTCTCTGGAGGAGACCGAAGTGAATTAAGTGTCTGTTCGATCCACCCCCAAGCCAATGCCCACAGGACAAAGGTATGGAAGTAAAGATCTACTCCCCCCTTTCGAGAGTAGACACTTTAGTCACAGAGTAACCAGTAACCAGTAACTAGTAACAAGTAATCAGTAATAGTAGTGATTATCTACTCAAGATTCATTTGATTGCAATTTTGGACACCAAGCCACGAGCTCATTTGTTGGTTGGAGGTGAGCGTTTGTCTCATTTATGTGGTCCGGGTTCGAACCCTGATGGACTCGTTTGAGTGGATGCGGGGGATGAAGTGGCTTGGTACTACTGAGTGAGCAATCGCAAGCAGTAAGATGAGTTGTGCCAACCAACAGCCCCCTCTGTGAGAAGTTGACAAGAGACTTGACACCCGTATGCTAACAATTCAAATAAAGTAGCTCTAGCTACTAAAAATTTTGATAATATTTAGGGGTTTTCTTTGACTATGGGGGGTCTAATGTTTCGGGTAATGGTTGGTGGTTTTCTATTCTTCTTTTGTGGAGAAGTATAGGCATGGCATATTGTATGGCAATAGTGTTTATGTTTTTAAAGGTGTTTTTGATGGTAAGCCATGGTATTTTGAAATTGTCTACAAGTAGTTTCATTGATGGAATGTGTGTGGTAGCTCTAGCGCCGGCTGTGATGACAATAAGGGGATCACCTTTCCATCCTCTAGCGGTAATATTGGCAATTAGTGGATTGTATTTGTTGGTTTTAACTTCAAATGTTTCCGGTGAAAATCTGTCATTGCAGTATGTGAATTCAATGAATTGTATGGTAAGGTTGGGGTTTATTTCTGTGGGGGGATCGCTTTGGTAGGGTAAACCTTTAACGCAAAGAATGTCTGGTCTGAATATAGAGTTACGATGACATCTTTAAGTGCCACATGTGCATGGTAGTAACCAATTGGGAACGGTATTTTCTGAGGGTTTATCATTGAAGGTGCCCGCATTCATTAGAGTAAAACAACAAGATTTTTCGGATGAGACTAGTAGTTTTCTAATTTCCCATACTGCTTTGTTGTGTCTTTTGATTCGGAGGGAGTGTATATGTTGTTGTTGGCATGTGAGTAATACATGTAGCCATGTATCCGGTGCACGTGAATTGCAAATGAGACATGTGGTAGATGGAAATCTTTCTCTTCCGAAAAACATTTGTTTTCTAGCTTGGCCCATGTAAGTTCCCGTACGGAATTTTATGAGGCATGATTTTTGTTTGTCAGTGATGGCTGGATTTTCCCAAAATTCGTTAGAAAGTACATTGTCTATGTCTACATTTCCCGTCCATTTGCAAATGTTGGGGGTTTGTACGGCCATGTTTTCTAGATTGTTTTCTCTGTCGTATTTTTTGATTTGTTTTTCTAGAGTTCTAACTGGTCCTTTGTCTGGAACATCATTTCTCGAAGGCCAATTATCTTTTTGGAAGTAGAACGGAGTGGCATGGGCATGTTCGTATGAGTGTAGAGCTTTTCTGTGTCCTAGTTTTAGACCTTGCTTTGCTAAGTAATCTGCTTCTTCGTTGCCGTCAATGTTGATGTGTGCTCTAACTTTGTATAGTAAAATTGGTTGTGTTCTTTGTTGGAGTAGTTCTATTATGGAGGCAAGTGTGGGTTGATCGGGGTGACTATTATGTAGTGTGGGATGTTTTATTTGTGTATTAAGTAAGTATAGTACATTTAGACAATCAATAAATATATATGCTGGTTCGTTGGGAAATTATGTGTTGATAATTCTTAGAGTTTTGTGAATTGCCATCATTTCTGCACGTAGTATATTTTGGTGTCCATGGAGTCTTTTGGAGATATTGAGGCCTTTGGGGCTGTAAATACCGTATCCGGCTCTTTCTCTCCGCCATTTACCGTTGCCAATTTCTTTTGGTGGTTTAAATGATCCATCTGTGTAATAACTGAATTGGGGGTGGAATTTTAGTGGTAGATTTGTTTGGTAATTTGGTAGTTGTGGGATAGGTGTTGAGTTATTTGCGGGGGTGTTTGGATAGTATAATTTGGACCATTTTTTACTGGGATTGACATGAGTGTTTAAGGGGGTCGGGGATGCAATTTGTGTGTGAATTTGTAATATTTGGAGATTGTTAATTGTGTGAACGAGTTGATTTATTTGCTCGTGAGTACCTATGTTGTTGTTTTGGTGATGGATACAGAATATTCGGAGCGTAGAAAGTTCTTTTCTTTCGAGTTTAAGTTCGGAGGGAATTGTTGGCTCTTCATATATAATGGTGTCTGCAGCAAAATGGGCAATAATATGTGTGTCCGGGAATGGGCCGGTGTAAAGGTTGAAGTTTTGGTACCAGTCAGTATCGGGAGAGATGAGTATGGTGATATTGTTTGGGTCATTTTTTGCCGCAAGGCGCGCCCAGTGAATGGCTTGTTGTAAGTCGGTTTCATTGTGGGGATGAGCGTAGCCAATTCCTTTCCATTTATGATCAAATGCTTTTCCTACGGAGCCAAATATTATATCTCGTGAAAATGGTGAGTAAAATTGGGTAAATTGTGTAGGGCATGTAACCGGTGATGAAAAGTAAGATTGGTGGATGTTGAATGTTGCTATTAGTAAGTCTAGTATTTCAGTTGGTATTGTATATTGAGCACATTTAAGTGGATCATATTTTGGGATACGATATTTATATCTTTGATATTGCCAGACAATTTCAGTTTCAAATGATTGGGTGGATGGCTCAAGGCCATGTGGAGTATTTTTTGCATGTTGATATTGTTTCCATAGCCATAGTAGTCTAGTTTTCGGGATAGTGATGAGGTGCCGGCCATTATCTTCGTATATATGTGCGACGTCATGTTGTGTTTGGATAATGTTCGAGTCCGTTTCGATGTCATTTTCTGGATTGCATTCATTAATAGAGACATGTGCTAGTGGAATAATTGTGGCCGGAGTAACGTATCTTGTATCTTTTTGTTGTTCTATGGAGAAGTGTTTTTCGATGATGTTTAGAAGAGTTTATGTTGTTGTTTGGTGTAGTATTGGGTAAGTAATTCAGTATTCTGGAGACAAGTGTTGGTGTCACTCCAAGGGAAAAGTTTGCTTTGATTACGCCATTTGTTGTATTTGTTATTATTTGGCGTGGTCCATTGGCATAAGTATGTTGTATCTTTATAGTTTATCCCATTTGGATCTTTGATTTTATGTTGTTTGTGGTTTAATATTGTGTGTATGGGGAATTGTCTTGGATATTTAAGCATATTGTTGGGAGGAGGAGGAAGTTCGGGAATAGGAGGGTTGGGGGGGTATATTGGAGGGTTCAGTTGTTGTGGTAGGATGTTGTGGTTGATAATATGTAATCATTTTTTAGAGTTCTTGGGGGGAAGTGGAATCGGAATTGCCATGGTATTTGGCATCTTTGATGGCAAGTGGGTTTACAAAATAATTGACTCGCAATATTTAGCGCACTTTTTATGAGTTTTGTGGGGTTGGAGTGGTATATTTTAAAATCGTCTGGATTCATTAGGGTGGTACCATTAGGCATGGTTATTTGTTCTAATTTTATTATATTATGTAATAGTAGTTTTTGTAGTAGTTTGAGAGAAGTTTTGGGGTTTAGGCCATGTAGGTGCTCTGCTTCTTGCATCCATGCGGTTTCGAGTGGGGATGGATTTAATAGGAAATTTTGTATTGTGCTTTTAAGGTGGACTCCGGCTTCATGTTTAAGTAAAAATAATGTTCTAGTGATAGGGGATCTCACACAATCTTGATATTTGATGCGGTCTATTTCTTCGGAGCCTCCAAATTTTGCAAGTATGAACTGTATCAAGCCAAAGTAGATTTTACCGAGTCTGCCTTTGTCATTGAGAGCATTTTGTAATTGTTCTCCAATACATTGTAGATAGGCATTTTTTAACGAAAGGGCTTCCATTCCAAATAGATCGTGTGGGAGTTGTGTAGCAATATTAGATGTGCTTTTTGGTAGTCCACATATTGTTTTGTGGAGTGCTATGATCTTTTTGTCAAGTTTTCTAATGGCTGGCATAGAGTATGGTACTGCGTAGAAGCTGTATGCGATCCTGGCACGTATGACTGTATTGGCCATATTGATTTTTTGTTTCATAGTGGCTGGGCAAGCCACTAAGGCTTGGCATTGTTTGATGACTTTAGCCGTGGTGGTGTTTATTTGTGTTTTCCATTTAAGTGATGCTGCTAGGTTTATTCCAAGGTATGTATAAGGGTCATGTTGGTCCAAAACTGGTATTGGTTGGTTTCTGTAGTTTATATTGGTGGCTTGGATTTGTGCTTTGAATGCTATAGGGTTCATTTTTGATCTATTTGGGCATCCGGTCACTGCACATTTAGGTATACAAAGATCCATTCCAGCCCATTCACAGAATTTGTCTAATTTATTTAGTTGTATTTGTAGTGATGCTAATTTGTTGGCAATAGCTGCTAAATCATCAGCAGATGAGATTGTAACTTTGGATGTACCAAAGGTATATCCATTGTCACCATGTTGTAACCATCGAAGAAGTGGTTCTAAGAATATTATAAATAAGTATGTACTAAGAGTATCTCCTTGTATTGTTCCTCTTTGGATGGGAATAGGTAGAGTTTTACCAAAGTGTTCTCCAGAAAATATAGTAGAGGATTGTGAGTATATATTTCCTACCAGGTTTATGGCATCTGTTGGATATCCGAGATCTTTCATTATGGCTAAGAGTCTCGCATGGTCAATGGAGCCAAAAGCATTTTTGAAGTCAATGTAGAGAATATATATATCTTGATTTGTAAATCTTGCATCTTCTAAGGTTGCAATAAGTAGTTGAAGTTGTCTGGATGTTCCTCTTTCTGCTCGGAATCCTTCTTGGCTGTCATGCAGAATTTGATGTCTTTCACCGTAAGTGGAGAGGATAAAGGTTAATGTGCTAATAAAGAGTTTGTATATGGTGTTCGCTAAAGCGATAGGCCTATGGTTTGTAAGTTGGGATGGTTCACCTATTTTATATAATAAGACAGTTAGACTGGTTTTCCATGTTGCAAGTATTTGTTTCTGTTTGTAGCAGTGTTTAAAAAATAGAAATAGTAGTTTGTGGACTCGTGAGGGCATATTTTTCAGAATAGAGTTAGGTATTTTGTCAGGGCCTGGGGCTTTGTTATTTCCTAGGTTTTTGAGGCATAAATCGTAGGTTTCTTGATCAAAATATGTGTGTAGGGGGATTTGTGGTTCTCCGCGCTGATCAATTGTGAATCCGTCCAAGTCATGCCATGGGTATTGTCTGACGCTACATGTGCATTGTGGAGGGTGTGTAGTTTGATAGTGACATGCGGGGACTCTTGGCCGGTTACTAATGGACTGTTGGATGTATATTTCTTGAGCAATATCTTCCGGACTAGTTAAGATGTTATTTTGTCTATCCATTATAGAGTCAAGAGGTGAAGTTTCAGAGTTTTTGAAAACTTTTCGATTTACTTTTTTGGGGCTTTTTTCATACACTTGTCGATATTTTGATACAGCTTTGTAGATGCAATCTTTAGTGTATTTTGTGGTTATTTTCCTGGCTTCTTTGTTAGCAGTTTTTGCGATATTAGCTATGACATCAATCCATTCGTTCGGTATAGAGTCCGTTGCTGGTGGATGTGGGATTTGTATGTATTGGTGGCTACGTATTTCGTTCAATATGGGGTGTGTTTGCCATTGTGGGTTGTTTTTTGCAATGTATATAGTTTTTCTGATGAGATGATATGTGGCAAGGTGTTTTTTCCATTCTTTGGCTAGTTTTCGAGGAAAAAAACGGCCTTGTTGCCTTGTTCTATTTGTGAGTTGTGGTAGTGGGGGTGCGTTACATGTTTTTTCAATGGTTTCCGAGATTTTTTCTACGATTTTGTCTAAGGATGCACAAGCTTCTTGCCATAAAGCGGGGGTAAGATGGTCATTATTTTCTAATAGTCTGGTTAATTCATTTATTTGTGTAGAATTGTTTTCAAAATATTCAATATTAAATTTTTCTAAGTTTTCTGGAGGTATTGGGTTTAAGATTCTAATTGTTGGGGTAGTGATGGGGGCCGGTGGTCTGGCTATCAATAGGTTTTGTGGGATGTGTAAGGTGACTGGATAATGATCTGAGTTTAGATTCAAATTTGTGTTTGTTGTGGAGGTAAGTCTAGTATTATCTAGGGATTTTATGTAGAAACCATCTATGAGACTAGTTGATGTGTAGTTGTAACCACCTTGTCTTGTGAATGTTGTGTTTGTTGGAATGTATTCTAGATTTAGTGAATTTGTAAAGTTTTTCCATTGAATATCTTCTTCTTGTGGTGGGGTGTTGGTGTTGTGATTTTGTCTTCCATTTAGTGCTATATTACGATTGAAGTCTCCACACAAGATGTATGTATGATTAGGATGTGCATTTATTTGGTTTGTGATTGTAATTTGAATGTGGGGGATGAGGCCGATGTCTTCTAGGTGTGTCGGCATGTATAAATGTATGATTAACCATGGTAATAACGGATGGTTGTTTATTTTTATTATTTGTAGATATGGGGAAATGTTTGCTGGTGTAGGGATTTTGGTAATATTTCCAGGGAAAGCATATTTATTGTGTATAAGTGTAAGTAAGCCTCCTCTTCAGGGGGTGTAGGGCATTCTTTGTTGCATGCATCTTGTGAGGGCATGTGTGTTATTAAAAATGAGTTTATACTCAAGAAATAGATTTTGTATCCATTTAGTGGATTTGGTTGCTGTGAGTTTTGTTTCTTGGATGTTTATAATTGCCGTATTCCTTGAGGAGTTGTATACGAGGTTTTGTAGGTTTGGTAGAGCTGTATTAAGCGAAGATGCATTCCAAGTTATTATATTTGTTTCGTCATTAGTGTTGATGTTTATTCTCGGCGGAGGTGTTGGGATGTTTGGAAGGCGTGGTGGATGTGAGTATTCATTTAGTCTTTCGAAACAGCGTAAAGCTTCAGTGATTAGTTTATTTGATAAGAAGGGAAATTTTCTTTGGAGTATGATAGGTGTTGGTGGTATATCTTGGTTATGGATAAATTTGTAAAGTTCGTCGTGAATTGAGTTTTTTGGGGATATTAGGTCATGGTTCATTTCAATGAGTTTGGTATAAGGGTGTTGAGTGAGGATGTGTCTTTCCGGAGGGTTATTTAGGTTGGCTAGTCTGATCAATACTGTATTGGCTTGGACATCCCATCTGGAAGTTGTCCTTGGAAATTTAATTCATCACAACCGCAACAACATTAGAAGACTTTTGGACTAAGTTCAAACAAATAATTCAGATTGCCATATTTGTAAAATTGGCCAATCCTAGTTATGTTTTTTGCCACACTATTAAAATAAGGAGAGAAAATGAACTAAAATCACACTATTTGAGCAACCAATTTAGTCAATATAGAATTTTAGGCATTAAAATTGACCAATTGAGATGTACGTTAGTATTCAGAAATTTATAATGCTTTGATAGACTTGGACACCTTTAATCACCAATTTAGTGTTGATAATAAAGTGATTAAGAATATGCGTTTGAATCTGAAATTGCTGTAACAGTTATAGTAAGAACCTTGTAAACAGCACCAAAGGCACCTTCCCCTAATCTCATATCTGCATGAAAGTCACGAGTTGCCTTCTGAAGCTCACTTTAGGTAAACAATGTAGGCTTCAACTCATGTTCAGCAAATTCTGTCAATGCCCATATTTTGGAAACGTTAGCTTCAAGATGGTAACTCCATATTCATTAAATTGGCCAATCTTGTTTATATTGGCTACCATACTATTCAAATATAGAGAGAAAATGAATAGAAATCACATTATTTGAGCAGCCAATGTAATCAAGATTGGCCAATTTAATAGTTATGGCACTTGGTGTTTTCGTAAAGAGAATTGCAATCTTAAGTGGAAAAGGATTCCTTCATTTCATACTCACATTTAACACCATCCTTTGTTTACAATAAAAAAAGATGAACCCATATTCATTTGCATACACCAAAGAAGTCTTCAGAAACTTACTCTCTTGTACACCATGGAGAAGATATCGATGTTTTCTTCGGTTTTCCAAGAATACGTACACTAAAATAAATATGACTACCGTAGGTTAGGAGCCGGTTTGGCGCTTGGTAGCCGAATAATCAATTAAAGTTGAATAAACGGCTTCGGCACCTAAAAATAATGCATTGATCATTTTGGCAATTTTCTTCTTAAAATCTTAAAATCCAACTTATTGTTAAGACTTAGTCTCCTTAATTGGTTAACATGAATAATCTGAGTTTAATTGGTTAGGAATGCTTTGTCCTTTATACAAGTGGAGTGGAGTTGTATCCAACAAATCCATGTGGGATATGTGAACTTTGAGGTGAAGCACCTAGTTACTCTTTATTATATTAACATACATAGTTTTTGCATAAAGTCTTCAAATGACATAAAATTTGTTGGAAGTGAAAGATTACTTGATTCCTAAGATTTTCTTAGGCCAAAAACATTTCAAAAAAGTTGATCCTCTAAGCACAAATGAGCTTTGAAAAACTGTTAAAGACGCAGTTTGGCACATAGACCTTTACAATGTTTTTTTGTCTGTATCTTCTGTATAAAAACTTATTTTATCACAAAACTTGTTGGACTTGGAAAAAGGCTTGATTTTTCAACTTTTGTAATTTTGACACAATTCCATAAAACTTCATCTTCTATGCTTAATTGGACTCCAAAATTTTGTGTACAACACATTCCAAAAACCTCACCTAGAGTCTTGCTACTTCTTAACCCATATTCTTTGTGGACTAATGTAAGTGGGCTTGATTACATAAGGAGCACTTTCTCCCCATTTAATCTCACACAAGCCTTCCATTTAGGTTCATGTCAAGATAAAACTACAAAATTTTCACTTTTCGGCAAAATAGAATTGTAATTTATATATTAATCGGCAAAAGGTGCCAATAATTTTCCAAAGTTTTAGGCACCTAATTTTAGGATTATTTTTAATCAGACCGGCCCCTAACCTACGGTATCAGCAGGACTGTTGCAGGAATAGCTGCGGCAAGTATAATGATATTTCTTACATTTGACTCCTTTTTGTCGGCAACCAGAATATTAAATGTTCATCAAAGCGGGCATGCATTGGTTGCTTAAACAGAAAAACTTAGCATCAAGGGAAAGGGAGGAAAAATCAAATTCAACCCATTGCTAAAATTGCCATATTTTTTTAAATTGACCAATCTTGTTTATATTGGCCGCCACACTATTCAATTAGAGAGAGAAAATGAACTAAAATCATACTATTTGAGCAGCCAATATAATCAAGATTAGCCTGTATAATGAATATGGCATTTATGATATTCTGCAAATAAATGAAGAGAGATAAGGACTTTGTTGTATTTAACTTGCCTTTTATATTTACTTCAGAGGCACGGTTGTAGTGACAAATAACTGGGATTGGGTCCATTTGATCACTTGTGTTGCATACAGGGTTCCCACCAAGGCTGAAATCATGAAAAAAAGCCTTGAATAAATTTGCAAAATTGCAGACAAAATGATACAAATTTGCAAACTTCTCAAAGAAAGTTGATAATTCTGAACATGGGCTAACGGTATTAAACGACTAGAAAAATCTTCTAACTTGGAAGTTATGTAAGAAACCACTTTGAAAGAGTCGTTACTGTAAGTGGATAGCAGGTTCGTTCACCCTTGAAGGAATATCTATTTTTTTGGAAAAATAAGGTTTGTCTCCCAAAAAATTAATTCTTCACTTTTGATTTTTCAAAAAATAAAAGCAGTAAAAACAACCTTAGTTGGATTAAGAATAGACAAATATCACATAAAATAATTTCTCAAATTTTTGTTTTTTCATCCTTAAAATTCATATTTTTTGGTTTTCTTTCTTTGGAATTATTTATGAACAAACCTGCTATCAACATATAGTAATAATATGTCTAAAGTATTTCTAGAAAATAAATATTTGTGTTTAAATATGAAAAGGGGTTCTTGAGTTAGAAGTTGGCTTACAACAAAATACTTGCGATTTGGAGATGAGAGCGCGAGAAGGTTGAGTCTGTGTTTCTGCTTGGATAAATTATATGAGTGAGGTTGTTTTCTGTCAGAGATAACGTATTCAAGGAGGAATTCTCAAAGGCAATAGTTGGAAGTGTCAAAGTCCTACTCAATTCATTAGAATCAAAGTACCTAGAAAAGAAACCAAAAAACGCCAAGGCTTGGTAATGCCATATTCATTATATTGGCTGCTCAATTAGTGTGATTTCAATTCATTTTCTTTTTTTATTTGATCAGTGTGGCGGTCAATATAATCTAGATCGGCCAAATTAATGAATATAGCGATATATATACATTTCAACATCCTTCAAAAAACCTTCAAAAGACGAAAGATGTTTTAAAGTTGCATGATGTGCCGAAACCAGACTTACACAAGTTGGATTTTAGAAGAATTCAAGAGTGTGGAGTTGATGTATCTGAGTGCTCCACCAAAAGAATTGTTTCTCATGTACCTACACATATTGGTACAAACATTTAGTACTTTTCATGACTAGGATTGCACAGAGATGATGGACAGGTAAGAAGGTGAAATATGAGCAATTTTGGCAATTGTAATCAAATGTTTTTCTTACAAACAACAGTCCACTTGTTTAGGGAAAACATGAAATAGGAGCTTGGACCCACTTTATACACAGTCTGGGGCTGTGTAAGATGGGCCAAATTGAGCATTTTTCGAGCCTCTAATTTGGCCCCAAGTTAAAAGTTTGGGCAAAGAGAAACCGGCCCAAATATTTTGACCCCAAAAGAGTGTCACGTAGGATGCTACATAGGATAAATTAAAGTTTTAATGCGACCATAATAAAAAACCCTTTGGCCCAATTTGAAAGAATCAAGCGATCTTGTTGGTTAGAATTTGAAGAATTTGGGCCGGCCTCAATCAGGCCGCCAAGTAGAAACTGGCCCCTGTCTCTTAGTAGCATTACCAAGTGACAGAACATTATCATTAGGTGCAAAATGGGGTCATAAAAAGGTCGTGTAAGCGGCACGTGAGAGAAAAAAATGACCGCTGCCCGCGTACTTTTTGACATGGCACCGAAGGTGCCACCGTGGTGCCAGCAAACGCCATGGGGGGTCGAACCAATGACCTCCCCACAAGGCGTGTGGAGGGCGCTGCTATAGTGGCGGGCTGACAGCATTCTGCCCACTTGGGACCAAACCCCGAGCCGACCCGGATATGTCAGCTCGCATATTCCGAGGATCTTTGTTCACAGTGCGCCACCGAAGACCCTGCGGGCAGCAATTTTGGCATCCTCTGCCAGCGGCAGAGGGGCTTTGGGCAGGAAGTTCACCTAATTTGGGCAGGCTTACACGGCCTTTTCATGACCCCATTTTGCACCTAATGAGAAATTGGATTCAGAAAAGTATACTAACATGGCTTGAAGAGCAGGCAAATCCCATTCTGATGACTTGTCTGATCCCGTGGTGTTGTTGAATCTATTGTTGAATCCAAGGTGTTGAGCCTCGTATGTGGTAAAGCGTCCAATAATGGCGCAAATTTCACCCTAGTGAATCTACTGCAAAATTAACAGTGCAAATAATTTTCCTGCATGGGGAAACTAATTAAAAAGTTGAAGCAAGTGGAATCATCATTTTGGGATTCTTCTATAACTAGTTATGAATTTTTGAAGATGGATTCATAGGTGTTTCTAAAATGGCACCCTATAATGTTTTCCATCAGTACATGGTACTGTTGGGTGGGGAAGCTATTATGTACCTCTGAGGGAAGATGACTAGAGCTCCATTTTCGGCACTGCGCCATTTTTGGTCGTTCTACCATAAATGCCACCAACAAAATGACAACTAGAGTTGTATCTCCCCAAATTGAAGTTTCCACTGAATAGGTTATTGCTTAGATTTCTGCAAGAACGGAGGACTTGTTAAAATTCAAAAAATATCTTTAAAATAAAAACGTTTCTCCTGCCCAAATTTGAAGAGAAAACAAGGTTCGTCAATGAAAAATTCTCCAAAAACTGTTAATCTACGAAAAAAATCACACAATTAATTTGCAGTAAAATTTTCCTCCTCAAAAATTTAACGGCCTGAATATTTTTTTTTTACTACTTCATTTAATCCAAAAACCCAAATTGGGTTCAAAAGAACTTTAAGGGTTAAGATGACAACACAAGCAATAGAGTGATCTTCAACAACGTAATCTTATTGTTAAGGTGTAGAAACCCAAAAAAGCTTCAAGCATCAGGATCCATATTGTAGCCAATAGAAAATACATATTTATAATTTGATGCATTTGTTAACATTGGGCTATTCATAGAAATGAACTCTTTCTAGAGGAACATAATTTGGCACATAAACTCAAATAGTTGAAGATGGGTTTACTTACAGATATACAAGATTCCATAGTGGTTTTCCGTTATTCTCCCAAGCTGTAAATTTATTTTGACTTTAGATCTTTGCAGGGGAACAACCAATTCAAAACAAGTAGGATGTTAATCTAGATCGACAGCTACAACATTCCTAGACATGATATTGCACAAGAGCATGAAATCATGTTTTTTTAGCCTGTTTTTTACTACAGTTGAGTGAAATTGATCATGTTGCAAAACAAATCAGAATATAAAATGACATATTCATTTAATTGGTCAATCCTCATTAATCAAATAAAGAAAGAAAATGAATTGAAATCACACTATTTGAACGGCCAATATAATCAAGATTGGCCACTTTAATGAATGTGGCGTTTTAAACTCAAAACAACAAGTTCTTTTCTAGCCTCTATGATAATCAAACAAATTAAAATTGCAAAGATTTAATACTCAGTCGTTCCAGAGAATACTCTTTGGTGTAGTTCACAGGGAATACAATGATTCCACTGAGTGAGTTGTTGATAAAACTTATGCATTACAATCACAGTGGTAGGCTGAGAACCAGAGTTAAAATTGACTCAAATCAAAGAAACAACACAACTCAGCTTCACGAACACAGGAACATTTCTGAAGTTTGAACAACATTTATGAAGAAAGATTTTCAAAATGATATCAAAATTTACACTTCTGAAGATCAAATTTAAGACAAAATTTAAGATCAAATTTGAGGTCAAAATTACATTTCTAATAATTCTGAAGATGATGATGTCAATTTACACTTCTGAAGATCAATTGTAAGACCAAATTTAAGATCAAATTTACACTTCTAATAATCTAAAGATGATGATGTCAATTTACACTTCTTTCAGATTGAAGAGCTGCCAGATTGACGGTGGAATAGATCCGGTGAGCCCAGGGTTATTGGAAATACGTCTGCATTACACCAAAACATTAGTTATCAGAATAATGTACTCGAAATTTGTTGGAGTTCAAAACATTAGAAGTCAGAACAATCTACTTGAAAATTGTTGGAGTTCAGGAATCTGGTTTAGGGGAAGCTTACATATACTGAACGTTGCGAAGATTTCCAATTTCCGGAGTGCTAGCTAGCGATGGAAATTCCACTGTCTGTGAACTCTTCATTGTTGAATTAGGGTATGATCACTTCAACCCATATTTCACTTCTTCCAAGTCTTTCTCTCATAATCCTTGTGTGCAATATTATATGTATTATGTGTAATTCTTGATAAAATGTTTCATGAAATGTTTTATGAAATGTTTCCATCGCTAGCTAGCACCAGATCCCACGCCACCCTGAGTAGTCGGAAGTGCGATCGCAAGGATGATCATACTTCCACCACCCTGAGATGTTGTACCGGCCTTTTGTTGGATCCAAGCATCCATGAGCTTCATCATGGCCTCCTCTGCAAGATCGAGAACCCAACTTGTGGCAAATCAAACCCAAGATGCAAATCAAACATGCACCCACTTGAACTAGAATAAAACAATTGTCAAGGTCGTAAGCTTCTTCTCTGCAAATTGAAAAACCGATTTCAACTCAAACCAACATGCAAATCATCAAACACCCTCTTCAACTAGAGTAAAGCAATCGTCAAGAATCCACGGTTCTTCGGTGTTACTGAGCATTGAAGCTCTGCATTGCCATCGACTCCAAATCGATCATAGGTTACAAAATAATAATCCGATTTATCTGGTACCTTCATATACTTGATACTTTGCTGGGTACTGGTTGCAAGCAACATCAACCCAGGTGTCCGGATAGACATAAACAAGACTCGATGCTGGAGTGGGGACATGGCTGCCCACTGGAGAATTCGCCGGAGCACCAACAGATTGGGCAACACTAACTCCATAGAAACATATAAGAACTAGAAACCAGGTTACAAAGACATGAGAAGATCTGATTGGTGAGGTTTTGAACTCCGTTAACGCCATACACAGGGAGCCTTGGGCGTGTTCCTATATGGAAAAGGTAATGAATTCCTACCTAAAATAACAAAGAGTCAGATGTCATGTGAGAATGTCTCAAGTGGGGAAAATTACCCATTTCCCACATGAATGTCATGCGGGAATTGAGCATTTCCCACATGATTTCCTCCATGACGAGATTTCCAAGTTTCTTCAGCGATTGTAGATTTAGGAAAAAAATTAAATCTTCAAATCCATTGCAAAATCCAAATAAAAATATACATTTCTACAAATCCTCATGTAGAAAATGTTTCTTTGTGGTACATTGCATCATTTTTAAAAATTTCAAGGATCATATATACATAGATTTAGGAGGTTTTTAAAAGCCATAGATTTGTATGAAAAATCTGTATATTTGTATTCAAAAACCATGGATTTGTATATCCAGCAGTGAGTTTGAAAGAATTCAGAATCCATAGATTTGAAGTTTCCACAATGTTGCAAAAACAAAATAGTGCAAAAATAAGCAGAAAGCTTCAACCCCGTTTCCCTCAAAAATCAACTGCAAATGGAGCATCACCAGGTGTTGTCGTACTGTCCAATATCTCAGAGCATCCTTAGTGATCACCAAAACACCATTTTAACCTCGGCACATGTGTGATCAAATCTATTAAAACACGACTCCTACAAACCTTAATCCGTGCAGCGACCCAAACTCTAAAACCAATTTTATCATTAGCAAGTTTACATTCAGCAGAACTATGACTTGGGAAGTGACCACATGTAGACAGTTTACTAATCTTCCTTCCTTTCACAGAATTTCCCATCTATGGTTTCTATCTGAGACTTTCTATGTGAAACCCTAGGCTATGTCCATTTCACACATGGACGAGTTTTTGATGTGAGGTGGTTGCCCAACAAGCACTAGAGTGAGAAAAATGCAGTGCATGAGGGTACTTACTTAGATCTGGCGCAGGAGAAACGATGCAGAGTTGGAAGAAAGCGGCAGCTTCAAGAGTGAGCCCTAAACTCTGAAACCAAGCATGAGACAAGTTCAGCACAAGTGAGATATAGATCAAGTTGGGAGAGTGATGGCATGTGAGGAGATTAACTTACTGATCAGTGTCAATGCGGAGATTTTCTATGCGAGGTTGCAGAATGTGTGTTGTGTGTGGATATTTGTGAAATGGATTCTGTGTGCTGCCTCGGAAAGGGGTTCTTATTCGACTTCGTTCTCGTCAATTGGAAACAATTCCTAACCCACGATTCAAGGTACACAAGAAAAAAGCGGATGAAAAAGCTCTTGTAGCTTCCCTGCAGTTCACCTTCTGTTTGTCCAATCGCCACAAAATGGCGCCCTCGTCATTACAGGGTTAATTTCCTCTTGACACTGTTCATGCACAAGGGTCTCTCTATTCTCCCCGGACGAGCGGTGCAGCCGCCAGCCTCGCGGGCACGGGGCAGCCCAGCTCGCCCGAGCCCTCCCCGTCCCCGTCCCGTGCCCGCCCGTCCCGTGGAACCCCCGCCCCCGCGCCCGGTCTTGCCCCACCGCGGCCCCGCGCGGCTTCATCCATGCCGGGCGCCCTTCTCATCCCGTCGTCTCTCTTGTCGTGGAGGGGGGGGGGGGGGGGGGGGGGGGGGGGAGGGGGGGCGTCATTATTCCGTCATCGCCGAAGACGGCTGCTGGGGGGCTTTGAGCTGGTGGCTGCGGTGGCTGTGGTGCCGCATGGAGTGGGCGATGTTCAAGAATGCGAGTAATGCGATGTCCATGGAGCTGTGCTGCAGAAGGCGACCGGCTACGGAATGTAGTCGACGAGCTAGCAATTTAGAAGTAGGCAGTGTAGTTCATTTGAGTTCTTATTTTTGCTGGGTTTCTTAGTGTTCATGAGTTTGATGTGGTGGTTTTGATGATGCCCTGTGCATAATCAAGCAATGGAGGAGGGTGAGGAGGGTCCGAGTCTGATCTGGCCCGATTAGCAGGTGCGACATCGATCTGGCCCAGTGGAGCCTCATGGAGTTTCGATGGGAGGAACTCCTTTTGCAGTGGACTTATCCACAGATGGAGAGGTCTGGCCGTAGGACGCATCGGGGACTTTTGATCTGAATGAAGCGGTGTCTACTGATGCAACTACAGATCGGCAACAGCAACAGGGGTTTAGCCGCGGTGATTCCCCGGACAGAGGACGGCATGATGATTGAAACCCATACCCTCAACCAGATTTACATACGGCCGTAGGTACAGAGGAGGTAGTAGACACCGATGACGACTGCTTGGAGTTGCCGTTATACGCAAGAGAGGGGGACCTTGTTTCCGGCACTGATGCTGGATAGTCAGCCGGTGAAGAAGATAGAAAAGGAGACATCGGGCCAGAGCCAGGGCCGGACAGAACCCAAGAAGTGCCCCTTGCTGAAGAGAATAGCATTCTGGACAGCATCATTGTCAAGAAGGACCCCCCACGTAATTGGAGAAAGATGGCGGAGAAGGTGAAAGCATCCGTCCAGACACCGGCACCTGGACCATTCAACCGGATAGATTTATAGTGGGAGTCTAAAACCAATCAGGGATGCGAGAAGCGAAGAGAGACACAAAAAGCTACCATTCCATGGAATCGGCTCGAGGATTTCCTTGAAGGAGAGATGTTGGGACGGCAACATCCTTGCACGTTTGTGGAGGAGTCTAAAAGGTGCAAGACAAAGGAGGAGGACAAAAAGCAGACTAGGGCAGACTCGGCATTGACGGAAATAAGGTATGCTGTTTAGGTCAACTTGTCTTCATTTTACTTCTGTCTGATGAAACAGTCCTTAAAATTTATATGTTGCCCCTACGCTATCTGTCCTGGTAGATTAGGGTTTCAGCTATGTGATTCTAATACTTTCGTGGTTCTTGTTCTCTATAGTTACTGGTGTCAATACGGCCCTGAAGACTACTGTAGAAAGTACACAATTGAGGTGCAGAAGGTTTTTGCGCACGCACTGGGACAGAGAAAGAATTCTACAAACCAGAAGAAGGCATTGAAGAAGGCACAAAAGGTTGTCGAACAGGCTGCCAAGGAAGCTGAGAAGAAAGGGCGTGCCAAAAAAAAGGTCCGGACAGAGCCTGTGCCAGACCTGAATGCAGAAGCAGTGGATGAAGATGCTGAAGAGCTTGCAAGGGTTAAGGAAGCAGAGGAGAAACTGCTCCAGGCCCAGGCCTTGATTGAGGGTGCAAATAAGCCTAGAAGAAAAACGAGAGTCAGCAAAATCCAAGCCGGAATGTCCATGAAGAGAGGGTGCCAATGCAACTTCGTTGCAAAACAGCTGCAGGTTGATCCTACTCTTTGTACAATTCAATTTCACTGTATGAGACATACTAACCGGGATGGGAAGCCCTGCCACGGTGCAAAATTTGGGGGCCAAAGAGTTGGTCTGTCCGGACACCTCTCTGCAGCAACGAAGAAATGGATTGCAGATACTTTGAGATCTGGTAAATCCCCAACTCAGGTTATGGCCGACCACAAGGCCGAAGTGATGAGATGTGCTCAAATGAATTTGCCAGCCACTAGGGATACTTTCATCATGCCCTCTGATGTTTACAATATTGCAAACAAATTGGCAAAGGAGCTGTGGAAGAAACATCCCAATGATGCCATGAGTGTCCGCCTCGGGACAGACGAAAATCCGGGCAGTTGGTACCACTACCGGGAGTATGGTACTCTGCAGCTAAATGAAGAGCCACCGCCGGAGGACGACCCATTCTGCCTTGCGATCCAGAGTGAATGGCAGTTGGAGATGATGGTAAGGCATGGACATGGGAGGGCTCTATCCATAGACGCCTCGTTCTCCACGAATGCCCCGAAGGTACGTTCTTCCTGTCTCTCCTTTTTTTGCCTCCTGCCTCAGCTCAGTTTACGATGATTTCCTATGTTCGAGGCTTGTCCGGGAGAGGCTCTGTTCTGATGACGTTCTCTTTCTTGCATGTCCCCTTCCACAGTACCCTCTTTATACCGTGATGGTATTCGATGAGTGGGAACAGGGTATACCGGTGGCGTTCACCATTCAGGGGAGGTCCCGGGAAGTTGACATCACGCCCTGGTTAAGAAAACTGCGAGACCGGTGTCTTGCTGTGAAACCGGACTGGCGCCCCAATGCCTTTATTGTAGATAACGATGATGCTGAGCTGAATGCAATCAGGTGAGCTACATTCCTCTGTCTATGACATTTTCAGGGATCCAGGGTACTGTCCGGGACTGAGTCAGTGCTTCTATTTATGCAGGAAAGTGTGGCCGGAAGCAGAGTCTGCTCCTGAGGGTGGGCAGAAAAAGGATGTGGCCATTCTACTATGCCTCTGGCACACCAGAAAGGCGTGGCTTGAGAATGCGACCCAGAAAATCAAGGCAAATTACCTCAGGGCTGAAATTCTAGCTGCATGTGCTGATCTCATGTATGGGAACGGTATACTTCAGGGCGACTTGGCTGTCAACGCTGCTCGTGAGCGATTCCAGCATATCAGGGCAAAGTATCCACAGGCCAAGGCCTTCTTTGCCTACTTTGAGACCCATTGGATTCCAAAGATCGAAATGTGGGTGAAGGCATTCAGGAATATGCCCCATGCCAACCAGGACACAAACGCGGCTGTGGAAAGTTACCATGCCAATCTCAAAGCCATTCTCAGGTGGTCAAGACAGAAATTCGATGGACGGAGAGTAGACTGGCTCATATACCACCTACTCAAGGACGTCCTCATACACTACTGGTATGCTGTCCAGTGCAAGTTGTATGGCTTCATCAAGAACGGCAAGGCTGAGGGCACCGTCGCTAGTGCCGTGATCAGGGCTGAGGAGATTCCTGATTACCATGTCCGGATATGTCTTGAGGAAGACATTGCATATGTTGCCTCCCAAACGAACTTCCGACATATATGGGTTATCACTAGTCCCAATTCCGATTGGGCACATTGTACCTGTCCATTGGGAATGAGGGGCAACTTCTGTAAGCATGTAGTCAAAGTTTTTAGGATGCTGAATGTGGATGCTCACCTAGGAGACATCATCCGTTATGCAGGATCTCTGAGGGGGACCATTCGGGTTGGTTTTGCCCCAGCCGGAATCACGGAGATTGTTGGGGACTCTGAGGTGGCAGAAGTTTCGGACAGAGCTCAGAGCAATGCCCTGGTTAATGACCCTGAACGGGATGTGGCCAGCATCAACTCTGCCTGGGACAAAATGCAGGCTCTCATTCTGAACAACGTGGGCGTGAGAAAAAACTTCTTGGCCATAATGAACGAGGCAAAGGGCAAGATGGCGAATTTGAAGGTGAAGTCTGATGCAGGGTTGTTGCATCCCTTATCTCAGCCATCCTTCAAAGTTAATGGTGGATCAAAGAACCTGCGGAGATTTAAGGCGTGTTCCGAAACTGGAGCAAAGAAGAGGGGAGGTCAGAGTAGGAAGTGGACCTCCTAGGACATCAATGGTTCAGTAAAGGAGTTAGAATTTCTTTATATATTTCGTGGATGTAATATGTGGTGATCACAGTTATATAATGTAAATAGTGGATTTTCTTCAAATCCGTCGTATTCGTGCAATGGTCTCAATTTCATTCTCTGTTTGTATCCTACCAGTCTGTAAGCTACGATTTATGTATCATGTACGGAATGAACGTAATGTAACCTGTCCGGACTGTTATCGGATAGTACTGTACTCTGTCCGGGATTGTCTTGACCTGTCCGGATACTTTTTGTCTTTATATTCGTTGGGTTCCTCCCTTTTATTTACGGATTTCTACTTCGAGTTGTATTTTATACTTACATTAACCACATATGCCGTTCTTCCTTTCTCTCTTTCTACCCACTCTCATTTTCCCATACTCTCTTTTTGTTATTGAATTTTTTTTTAAGTATGTACTTGCCTTTCTTCACTGTCTTTAATCTTTGATCTGTCCCTTAATACATATCTCTTTTCTTTCGGACTTTTCTCTTGGCTTACAGGTATTTTTATATTTTTATTTTTATTTCATTTTGTTTAGTATTTTATATCTCTACTTCCCATTCTTCGTGGTCAATAATCTAACATAAGTCCGAAATGTCATATCCCTTTTCCTCTCCACTCTTATTACTTCTGATTTTATTTTTCTTTTAATTTATTTTTTATATATGTTCAGACGTCCTATTTTATTTCAATTTTCATAGTGTTTTTTCCATATTTTGTATTTTTATACTTTCATATGTATACTTCCTTTCCTTCATAGGTCAGTAATTTGAATTCTCTTTGAGATGTCATCTCCCTTTCCCTCTTTTTTTTTTTTTTCGACCGCAACTTTTTTAATTTTTGTTTCCTTAAATTTTACTTGCCATTTATGAAGTTCCTTTTAGCATTTTTTTGTTTCAATTTTATTCCATTTTTCTCTTTATCTCATTTCTGTATTTTTTCCTTTTAGACTTCCTCTTTCGGCGTCTTTCATTCCTCTTCGGCTTCTTTCATTTCTCATTTCTCATTTCTCATTTTCCTTTCATTTCTCATTTCGATTTGTCTACCATTTTCCTTCTTTTTTTTCCTATTCCAGTTATTAATTTTGAAATTTTACCTTTTACGGTTTCCTTTTTTTCATCCTCAATAATTAGTCATCTGTCTAAGATGTCGTATCCTTTTTCGTCCTTTGGTATTATTACACTTTGCATTATTTTTGGGTATTTTTTTGGATGTTTTTTTTCCCAATTCTCTTTTTTTTCATTTCTTCAATGTCGTTAAGCTTTTTTTCGTCCACCATCACTTATGCCTTGGCATCTTCACGTTTATGTCCTCCCCCCCCCTCCCCCCCCCCCCCCCTTATTTATTTATTTATTTTTCTTATCTCTTTCCCTTTGTTTGTCCATTTATTTGTCCAGTTGAAGTTTCATTCATTTTTGCTTTCATTCACCTTTTCCCTCCCTTTGTTTCGAACTTCCCCATCTGTATTTTTTTTCCCTCTTTAAGAATCTCGTGTTCTCACTTAATTTTTAATTTTCACTTTTTTTTTTTTTTTTTTTTTTTTTTTGTTTTTTTTTTTGCTTCCTTATTTCTTTCCCCTTGTTTGTCTATTTATTTGTCTTTTTATTTGTCCATTTGAAGTTCCCTTAATTTTTGCTTTCATTCACCGTTTCCCTCCCTTCATTTCCAACTTCTTCCTCGTTTTTTTTTTTTTAAGAATCTCATGTCCTCATTTTCATTTCGAATTTTCCTTTTCCCCTATTTTTTTTTCTTCTTTTTTTTTTTTTTTTTTTTTTTTTTTTTTTTTTTTTTTTTTTTTTTTTTTTTTTCGGATCTTATTACGACTTGCATATCTAAGGTAGACATACTCCTCCATCTTCCCTTCTTACACTTCTGCTTGCCTCCTCTATTTTTTTTATTTTTTTTATTTTATTTTTTTGTTTTTTTCTTTCTTCATATAATTTTTTTTTTTTTGGTTCCATTGCATTTTACGTTTTTGAATTCCATTTGAATCCCGGATAGAACCTCCTCCAACGCCATAGCATTTTCCATGCGGTCTCCCCCATGGAGAATACGGTGGACTATAAGCCGGGCCAGAAGTAAAGCAGACGGACAGGGAAATGAGAAATAGTGGACTATTTTCAATTTAGAAGAATTAAATTGAGTTTTCTCCGGACAGAGAGCTATCCTGCTAGAGACTGTCTGGAAATTCTGTTTACAATCTCCGGACAGACATCTGTCCCGAGAAAAACTGTCAAGACCATATAACTAACCCACCCATCTATACTACCGGCTTGGTACGCCTATTTATCATATACAAAAATTATCAGAGCTACAACTAACTGATTTCTATCTACATTGTAGGCAGTGCAACAACCGGAGAGCACGAGGTAGATATGGTCTCTAGTTCCAACCCACGCCCTTCCGTTCTCTGCTCACACCCCGAACCACCCCCCAAGTCGCATGCACTTTGAAGTAGATCCCACGGGCTTTCCTCGTTGGCAGAATTCGCAGGCTTCGGAGTATTCCATTGCGGATCCTCGTCACTGTCCGGGCAGCGCTGAATGTGTCCCCACAGCGGTCCCTGTCCCCCAGGAAAACTCCTTTGACGGTCCCAGGTGCACAAAATCTGCGAGGCCCTGAAGAAGTCGAGATCTTCGAGCTCTTTTGTGACGTTCCACACTTGGAGCTTTGTATGCAGATGGTGGTTGCTCTCCTTCAGCAAGACCTTTGCAGCATGGTACAAGCGGTCAGACGAAGCAGGCCATGTCCCGGTGGCTTCCACGGAGCCAAAACAATACCCCAGATCGATGTTCTCCCTGTACAGGAGAAGCCGGCGGAAGATGTGCACCACCGCCTCCTTGTCCACCTTCTCCCTTGCCACCCACATACTCTGAAGGATGTCCTCCTGTTCCAGTCCGATAGTGTCCAGACAGGCGCGGATGAATGTGTCCCGTCTCCATGCGGTGAACTTCCGGACCTGGTCTCCCTGGTCTCCTCCATCGTCCAGCACGCACCTGAAGACCTCGAAGTCTTGCTCCTCTACGTCCAGGTTTGGGAAGTATATCTTCCCCACCCTTATCAACTCCTCCATGGCGATGACGATATGATCTGCACGGATCAAAAGAACCTCCATCGTTAGTCCCTCTATCGAGCATAACATGGGCATCCTGGCCCCACCCTCGATTCTTGCAAAAAGCTTCAATGCTCTGGCCATATGAGGAGGGTCATTTACATCCCCAATCCGCTTCCCCTCCATCTCCATCCACTTCAGGAGGCCCTTGAATTTGCCTTCAGAATGCTCGTATGGCCTACACAGGACCGCGGGCTGTGGAAGCGATCTCATCTTCATGAAGAGTGGGGACCAAGCCCAATCCACGTCTTCTACCTCGATTCTCACCATCCGCTCGAACCTAGCCATCTCTTCCGCTACAAATGCCGCACGCTTCATGTCCACCTCCATGATGGAGTCTTCAAATTCCTGCTGCTGCTTCCTGAATGTGAGGATGTCATCCTGGTAGAGATAGAATAACTGTATCTCTTTCTCTACCAAATCCTCGGACTTTGCCACGAAGGCAGCTTTACAGCGCTCCAGACCTTCCACAGTCTCCTTCGGCATCGCCTCCTGTCAATCCAGCCCACTCCTTCGTAAACAATGTGCATCATCCCCTCCATCGAACCCCCCTGAACTCCTCTTCACGACCCTGTCCGGAATTTCCGAACATAAACAGTTTTGGCCAGAGAACTTACCATGAGCTCGGGGTTGAATTGCAAGTATCCCCATGCCGTCGACACCTTTGCAAGAAGCCGTCCTTCATCAAAGAATCGACGCAGTGCTTCAACCGGGGCTTGTAGCTCTCCCATCAACTCCCTCCGCACCAAATTCCCGCATTGCTCCTACAATTCCCATAGCCCCGGAGGGTTACCTGGCGGCATCGGTGCTGATTGTGGATCAATATTTGGGAACATCTCCCGTGCCTTCGTCTCTGCTGCAGCCCTCACAAGCAGTCTCTGATGAATACCCCTCTCCCGAGCCGTCATGTCCCTCTCCTCGTCTTCCTCGGTGGCCGGTGGAGTCTTTGCACCCCCTCCTCCCTCATCCTTCTCCTCTGGCCGTGGGTCTTCCCTTGGTGGTGAGCCCAAGTCCTGCGGTGCATCATTCTCCGGAGTTCTCTCTTCCCTCGTGGCTGCTGGCGGAGTCCCTATGTCCATTACGTCCACCTCGTCGTCGTCTTCGCTCGGACTGCTCGGTGCCAGCATACGGCGGGTTTTCTTCCGTCCCACCTCCGGCGTTTTCCCAGTTGCCTTCGCAAGGGCCGCCCTGGTTCCGCAGGCAACTCCCGTCACCTCCCGCATCCCTCGTCCCGATACACGCCGTTGCTGTGCCGATTCCCCTCCCCCGACGACTTGAGACGAAGTCCCGGGCGTACCCACCTTTCGCAACCGCCGGGGGCTCCTCCTTGCGGTCTGTGCGTTATACCCCCCTCCATCACCCGAGCTACCCCCGCCAGGAGTCCCCCCACCTTCTTGACTCCTTCGTGCCCACTGCTCCCATCGTCTATCTCTTGGCGTCATCTTTTTCCTACCCGTCTTCTTTGGCGTCGTATCAGCAGACGGGGGCTCTGCTCTCCTCATAGGCGATCTGTCCCCGTCTCGCAAGATCTCGTGGACAGTCTGGAGGCGTTGCTCTTGGTTTTCCGTCGCCGGACTGTTGTCCCCGCCCCCATTTGATCCTTCCCCATCTCCCTGCGGTACTCTCTCCTCAGGATTTTTGGCAAGGACTATCTGACTCTGCCCCTTACCTTCGTCTCTCTTCTTCTTGCGTACCACCTACGCTTCCCCCTCGCTGCCGGTGTCTTCCCCCGCTGCCCCCCGTCCCCCTGTTCTCCCCCTATCCTCCTTCGGCATCACCTTCGACCTCCCCATCATCTGCCATGGAAGCACGATCCGGTACTTGTAGAAAATTTGCCTAGCGATCTTGTTTCCGTCGATGTCGTGTGCAGGGTAGATTTTGAGTGGCCCGCAGTTGGCGTAGTCGTACTCTGGACAGTAACCCCCCTGTCGATGCCATCCCGATGTCGGTTTGTCCACCATGTCCCCATCGCAAAACTTACAGACGAAGGGGATTTTGTAACGCTGTTTCCCTGTGCCCTTCGGCGGCGGTCCCTCCCTCCTCCACAGCAAATTTACTTCCACTATCAACCAGTCGTGTTCCGACATGGTGAATGCGGAGCGGTTTGCCTCATAGCCACTTAGGGCGCTAATACACACGATCACCTCTTCAGGCCCGAATTTCCTTGGCACCATCAGCTGCAACCAGAAGGGGAGCGTTAGAAAATCGAATAGAATTAGAAGGGACCGATAAAAAACAGAAAACAAGAAACTGAGTAGCAGGGCCACTTACCCCTTTCACGACTCCGGGCTCCCACGTGTTTATCTTTTGCTGCCACTCCTTCGAGAGTGTTTGCACGTCGAGAATCGTTGCTCTCCCCCTCAAGACGGCACAGGCATCTGTCCGGGAGAGGCGGGATAGGTCAGGAGTACCAGGTTGGTTAATCTGCACATTCAGGCGCAGTTAGTAGCAGTGGAGAAATAGGTGGTTCAGAGAAAAAAGCGGAAAGGAACATAGCAGGAGAGAGGGACAGTAAGAGGCTTGAACCATCACTTTGCCAACCCGGACAGAGAAGACCCTAAACCCTAACCCCCACCCCTTCCCAGACAAGCGAAGACACATCCGGATAGAGAGGGACACCCCCGGACAGAGATGGACACCCTGGGACAGAGAACGAGAACAGCAAAAGAAAAAAAACGAGGAGTAATTCAGCAGCGGGCAATTCTAAAACACACCAAGGCCGTAGAGAAATCAGTGAAGAGGATCCGTAAAGCTGAAAGACTGTACTTAATTGCGATAAATGGACCCCCAAAAGAAGAAAAAAAAAAAAAAAAAAAAAAAACGAAGAAAGAGAACAAAAACAGGGAAGTGAAGAGTAAAGAACGAAAAGTTGATAAGGGACAAGAACTCGAACAAAGAATTTCAGTGAAATCAGCGAAGGCGAGAAGAAACCTGAGAGAGGGTAAACCTAAAAAACAGGTACATGATTCCAAGAACATCAGAAGGGAAACCAGAGAAAATTGTAAAAAAAATGGACAATAGTGACAGGACACAGACGAAGAGAAGGCCGATACCAAGTATGAGACAACTACAGCCACTGTAGGGGAAAGTACGGGAAAAAAATAAAAACAGCAAAAAAACAAAAGAGAAAGAGAGATGCAAGGTGGAAAACAGTGTAAGTAACAGCATATGTCTACAGATTTGGGGAAAACGTTGGAAAATGACGACAACACGGGATAGATCATCAGTAAACAGTATCTGGACAGAGAAACCCTAACATGAGGCGGCAAAAAAAATAAATTAAGAATTGCATTGGGAGCTGCATTGAACTAACCAGGTCTAGCATACGATCCATTGCCCTCCTCTCCAAGCGCTCTGCTACCCCTTCTGGTGGCGCCGAAGTTCCAGCACCCGGATCCGTCATCCTCC
The DNA here is from genome assembly GCA_014871385.1 of Ceratodon purpureus. Lineage (NCBI taxonomy): Eukaryota > Viridiplantae > Streptophyta > Bryopsida > Pseudoditrichales > Ditrichaceae > Ceratodon > Ceratodon purpureus. The sequence goes on along the minus strand of CM026426.1, from coordinate 20,387,674 downwards.
CTGCAACGCCGTGGCTTCACACCGCCGAACCCCTTCAGCAAGGTCGAGAAATGCTCCACCGGTTCTCTTCGAGTCCCTGGCTCTTCTGAAATGAGAAGCAGGACCTAATCCACGCCAAAACACCGCACATGCATTCACTAAACGAAGTACTATCCAATGTAACCAACATGAAACATAAGAACCTTGCTAAACTAAACCGAACTACACTAGAAATCTAGCTGAACCTAACTTCTAATGCACTTCCTTGGCAAATACCCGAAACCCTAACTACAATGCAACCATGCTGCGTAGAAACTTGTGGTATCGACATGCAGCAACGAAAACCACCCGCCAAGAGAGACGACGCCCCCTCCCCCACGACGAGAGAGACGACGGGATGAGAAGGGCGCCCGGCATGGATGAAGCCGCGCCGGGCCGCGGTGGGGCAAGACCGGGCGCGGGGCGTTCCCCGGGCGCGGGGGCGGGGGTTCCACGGGGACGGGCGGGCACGGGACGGGGACGGGGAGGGCTCGGGCGAGCTGGGCTGCCCGTGCCCGCAAGGCTGGCGGCTGCACCGCTCGTCCGGGGAGAATAGAAAGACCCCATGCACAAGGGAAACCTCTAACATTCCCAACTGCGTCAAGTGGGAAACTACTAAAGGCGCCCTGTGATAGCACCCAACGGATCGAAGTCTGCTACTCGAATGAAGACAGGATTTGATTGATTGATGAGTCAAAGATGAGTAGCAGGGTTCATATCAAGGTGGAAAGACGATGATCTAGTGCACCCGTTGAAAAAACAGCCCGGAACAAATCCAATGTAGACAGGATTTATGTGATTGATCAGGCAGACAGTAGCAACATTCATGTCAAACAATCAACGAGTCATGTACAGCAAACATAGCCCGGAACAAACTAGATGAGCAACCTGACTGATATTCAATTCTACTAGTCCTTATACATCACAAGATTCCTGAAGACGTTCTTTCTGTTCCGGAGACGGAAATTACTACAACTATGCCAATTGTTTGAAGAGTCTCACGAGATTAAGTTAAGCAATCAAGACACACACAATAACAATCAACTTAACAGAGAGCTGGGTTAGGTGGACTGATATTCATCATCATCTCCACAAGGTTGAGATAGTCTCCACAAGTGGACTGATCATCATCTCCACAAGGAATTCCTGACTCCTTAGATCCTCTCAATAATGGTGTATACTTTGTCACAATACCAATCAATTCTGTGGAATAAAATACAACGGTTTAAATGAAGACTGAGTCAGCGAAATGGTACGAAAGACAGTACAGTATGATAATCAAAATAACAGTGAAATGCTTTGTAATAGTTGATGCGACTTCGAAGTATTCAGAATGGTGAATTCAGTAGGTATGTTCTGGTATTTTAGAATCCGGTACCACTTGAGGAGATTACGTTCCAAACAAAGGTCTTTGACTTCTCAAGCAAGTGAATCTGCCTTGGGAATTGGGGGGAAGCACAATAAAGTACACCACAAAAGTGCTTAGCTCTTTGTGAATTTCAACCACTCTTGAAAACACTAAACAAAGTGGCATCAAAATCTTTGAGATGAAAAAAAGGGTTTGGGATATGGAAAGTAGACTTGGTGTCGTCTAAGCTCAGTAAATTTCAAAAGAAAATTCTAATTTTATGATGCCGCACCACTTCCTTTAAGTCGGACAAAGTGGATGTAGTCATTTGGAAAAGTGCCTTCTACGGGTGCATACGTTGTCAGAAATAACTTTTGATTCCACAGTGCCCTCCGTTTGTTAATTACGGTTCTAAAAATGACCCGATGTATTTTGTACTCAATCTTGGACGGCCAGGGGGAAGCACAATAAAGTGTACCACAAAAGTGCTTTGCTCATTGCCAATTTCAGCCCCTATTGCAAAGACTTAAAAAAGTGGCATCTCGGTTGTTGGTATGATGGGAAGAAGTTTGGGTATAGAAAATAGACTTGATTATCTAAAGTGTGGGAGAATATGGTACGAATTCACGTCTTCTACAATGCCGTACGAGAACCTTAAAGTCCAACAAAGTGGATGCAATCATTTGAAAAAGTAATAAGAACATCTGTCAAATGTTGTCGGAAATCACTTTTGATTCCACCATGCCCTCCGTTTGTCAATTGCAGTTGTAGAAATGACAATGACCACTTCAAATGAAAGTTTGGGCGAACGAAAAGTACCGCAAGGACGTTTTTGAGACCCAATTTTCCGCGAAACTTTTTGGGGGTTTTTTTTTCACCGGACATTGTTTTTTCAATTGAAAAAAACATCCTCTAAAGATAATAGAGGTCACCAAATAAAGAAATTAAGACTTCGGAAAAGTTCATTTTCACGATTTATAACTAGTCGTCAAATTTAGTTTCAAATGAGGATGTTCTTGTATGAAGATGCGTGTAAGATACTTTACGACACTCTAGAAAGTGATTAAAATGCTCAAAAACTACACCAAAATGCTCAAAATCAGCTTTGAGCTTTAAAAATAAGCACACTTCATATTTACTTCTTAGTGATCACATATTGTACTTTGTGGTCCACTTTATTGTACTCTCCCCGGCCCTGAAGTATCGCAGGGATGTTTTTGGAGCACTATTTTCCGCGAAACTTTTTAGGGGGTAGGATGATAATTTTATAACATTGGGATATATTTCTGGGGACTGTTACCCGTCCACGGGTACCATGGCACAGACTGGAAGACAGACCAAGACAAACTAGCAGTTAGAAGGATTGCCACCGAGGCCAACTAAGAGTTCCAAGATCGTCACCGAAGTAAACAGGGAGTTAGGAGCACAGGAATAGTAGTATTCAGATAGTATAAAAGGATAGCATAGCGTTGTAGTCGCTCTCTTGAATTTCCACGGCTCTTGAGCTCGTTTTGTAAAAGACTGAGCACAGAGAAGAAGACTTCTAGGGCACCGTTCTAAGACTACTTGGTCTCTACTTTTCTCTTGTATCTACCGGTAGGCTCTGCAGCTCTTGCAACCTGCGGCTTCATAACTAAGATGTGCTTTGTTTTCCCTTGCTTCGTATGACCGCTGTCTGATCATCAGTATCCCTTGCTTTGCCTCGTCTGCTCATCTTCTATTTGCCTCCTAATATTCCCTGTCTCTCCATCTACCTTAGACTACTTAGAAGTACCCAGGTCACCACGGTTCCCAGAACACATCGTGAACCTTGGGTATTACCTTGGTCACGCTGCCTGGACTTTACCGCTTAAAACCGGCTCCGCCTGTTAAGGTGTGCACTTCGACCACCTCCGCCGGTCACCAATACACGATACCTTCGTCTCCTCTGGTTACCACTCCCCGGACCGGCCGGCTACCATTCTCGGAAGTCTCAGACATCCATCACGACCCAGGCTAACATTTTGGCGACCATGCTGGGGATGGAGACTTGAGATCTTCGAGTGAAATCCTCAGACCAGGGACACCAAATCCCGCGTCAGCACCATGCCTCCACGAAAACTGCCCCTCGAAAGAATCAATGAAGCCGAGGAGGCGCTTCAGCAGGAGGATCCTGACCCAACTAAAGAGCTCCTACATTCCTAAAAAATCAAATGACCGCCCTGGCAGCCAAAAATGAGGCCACGAATGCTAAACTAGAACTGTTGAGCAACCAGTACCAGAATCTCCACGGTACCACGACAAATGAAGCTATTCATGCAACACCACACGACCTGGAAGCCCCGTTGGAACCCCTTCGATCCACGACACTTCCCAGAGATAACCACACCGCCGCGACATCCCAGAGCGGAGGCAACATGGAAAGAACCACCAAGTTTCCGAAAATTCCGTACCCCGTCTTCGATGAGTCTGGAGACCCTGATTGGCACATACGCCGATTCAAGGTCATTGCCCGTACAAATGGTATCCTCAGTTCCCTAGATTTACAAAATATCTTTGGAACCACGTTACAAGGAAATCATATTAATTGGTACATAGACTTCGAAACTGAGCATCCGCATGCTACCTGGGACGACATGGAACGTAGTTTTTACACACAAATTTAGGAAACTGAAAACTAGTTCCGAGATACTCCGAGCCTTGGGTAACATCACTCAAGATAGGAATGAACCTGTCGACAAATTCTACGACAGATTCAAACAATTGGCCGATAAGCTGAGTCAACGGCCAGAAGAAGATTATTTGTGTGAATGGTTCAAAAAGGGACTATTGCCTTGGATTCAACAGGGAATAGTAATCCATGGCGTCAAAACCTTGAACGACATACTCACCGCTGCCAACGATATCAGCAGGGAGCTGGGAGCATTAAATCGTACTCAGGCACCGTTGTTGCCGTTGCCAGCCTTGCGAGCCGAAAATCGTCCAAACCCCACGGTCTGCGGCACGTGTGGAAAAATTCATAGCGGCCATTGTTGGTTTGCGCCAGGGAGTGTGAGGACAGACGATGCCCGACGATCTCGGCCAACTACTGCCGCCATGTATACCGAGGAAGTCAACGTTGATGCATTCCAACCAGGACGAAACGATACTTGCTGGGAGTGTGGTTCTCCAAATCATAGGAGGGGACAGTGCCCGGTGCTACGACAGCGATGGTCACAACCTCAAGCATCCCCGGATCAGAGTCGACCTCAGCCCCCCTTGGACAACCAAAAACATCCGCTGCCTAATCGAAGGGGTGGTGTGACACTTACCGAGGTTCACAATGCCGAGACTAACGTCTCAACTATTAGTACTGCCGCGGTCACCACGCGCTCCAAGGCTAACGTAACAGACCATGTCATAGAACATCGAAAACCTTTTCCTCCCAATCATTGGGAGCGACTACACGATATTCGAAAAGACTTGCAAAAGGACTTGGAGACGTCCACGCTGAACCCGTCAATCCAACACATATTAGATGATACTAATGTTACGATAACATTATCCAAATTGCTCAAATTAAGCCCAGAGTTACAACAGTACCTTCAGCAAGTCAACCTGACTGAGTCTAGCAACGATCCAGCTGTAATCGAGGTCAACGCAACTACCTTGGACCCTGATGCCGCAGTGATACACTTGCAGTTGGGACACCATGAATTAACCAATGTATTGGTCGACGGAGGCTCTGGTGTCAATGTCATGAGTGAGCACTTGAGGAAACACTTGGGACTACCTGAGCCAAAAAATGCCAAATTTATTTTACGCATGGCAAATGATGATCCCGTCACCCCCCTTGGAATCTTAGCCACCGTAGCAATCACCACACATGGGGTATCTACGCCTGCCACGTTTGTTGTCATCGACATGCCTCACAGCAGCAACTTTCCAATTATCCTTGGACGCCCTTGGCTTCGAGACATGAACGCCGTCCATGACTAGTCGCGGAACCACATACGGATCCAGCGACAAGGAAAGACGGTAATTATTCCTGTCGACAGTTGTATCACCCGTGCCAAGGCAGCACAGATAAGGCATAAAGCTGGCACCGATTGGGTAACCGGGCTGACACCCGCTCAAGAAGCTTTGGTGCTCCATGCTAACCCAAGCCTCATTCCTTTAGCGGAAATTCACCTCGCCGGTTTGGTGACTGATCCAGAGAAAATGGACCTACCGCCACGATTCTCCCAAGAAACCGCGGGATCCGTTACTGTCAATACTACCCCAGCCTTCAAAGCCTTGGAGAACGAGGTAGTTACCGGTTGGACCCACGGCGCCAAAGAAAAGGTAGAATTGGTAAACCTGGGAACAGCCAACAATCCCAAGTTCATTAAAATCAATGCAGATGCCCCTGCAAAAATCAAACACGCTGCGATTGCATTATTCCATGAATACCAAGATATTTTTGCATGGAACCACGAAGACCTCAAGGGCATTCCAAGGACTTTGGCAGAGCACACCATTGATTTGATACCAAACGCCACGCCTGTCCAACAACGGCGCTACCGAATGAACCCAAACTATGCTGCCCGAGTCAAAGAGGAACTCGACAAGCTACTAAAAGCCAAATTTATTTCCCCTGTCGACTCCGCACCCTGGTTGTCGCCCATGGTTATTATACCAAAAAAGAATGGTGCATTACGCATTTGTGTAGATTTTAGAAAACTTAATGCAGCCACCAAGAAAGACCACTATCCCTTGTCCTACATGGAAGAGATAATTGACGAAGTTGCAGGGCACGAGATGTACTCATTCCTCGATTGCTTCTCAGGATATTACCAAGTCGCCATGGCCGACCAAGATAAAAACAAAACCGCATTTTCCACAGAATGGGGGCCTTACCAATTCGAACGAATGCCTTTCGGAGCTAAAAATGCTCCCATGACCTTCCAAAGGGTGATAGAGCTTATATTTCGACCATACTTAAAACGATTTTTTCGGATCTACCTAGACGATGGCACTGTCTACGGACAAATGCAAGACCATGTCGCCCACTTAAAGCAAATTTTTGATGCTTGTTGGGCAAATGGTGTTAGCCTAAATGCGGACAAATGCATGTTTTTATTTTTTGCCGGGGTCATCTTGGGATACATCGTCTGTAAGTATGGTAAACTCCCAGACCCGGCCAAGATCAAGGACATCTTGGACATGACCCCGCCCAAGGACCAAAAAGGCGTTCAGCGCCTGTTGGGGCTCTCACAGTTCAATCGCATCTACATTGAAAAGTTAGCCCATATCACAGCCCCGATCACGGCTCTAAATCACTCCAAATACTCTTATCCTAGAGATTGGACACCGGAGGCCCAGGCAGCCTTGGACAAGATCAAAGCTGCCTATACTCACGCCCCGATCCTTATAGCCCCAGACTGGACCAAGCCATTCCACGTACACACAGACGCCTCTAACTTGGCAGTCGGGGTAATGCTAGCCCAGAATATCAACGGCAAACACGATCAGCCCGTTGCTTACGCTAGTAGATTATTAAACCAGGCCGAACGAAATTACTCCACGACGGAAAGAGAAGCCCTTGCCATGATTTATGCCGTGAAAAAATTTCGCCATTACCTCTTGGGAAAGAAATTTAAATTCATGGTCGATCACCACAGTCTCTCCTACTTGGTAAATCAACCTTTGGTCACTGGTAGAGTTGCTAGATGGATCATGATACTATTAGAATATGACTTCGAGGTTGTGTATATACCTGGAAAAGGACATATTGTGGCAGATTATTTGTCCCGGGATACCAATACCACCGAGGAAGGGATCGATGATTCCTTTAATGAGTTATATATTCAAGCAGCCACCGTGGTGACCCAAGCCGGCCCAGATTGGACTGATAAAATCATACAGTACCTGACAGTCGGCCTCTTCCCACCAGGACTCACAGGAACAAGAAAGACCAGCTTCGTACGGACCACGCTACCCTACACGGTCGTCCATGGTCGTCTGTATCGTCGTGGCCCAGACCATGAAATCCGATTGTGTGTACCTCTCGTGGAACAACAGGCCATTATCTCCCACCTCCACGATGGCCCCGCTGGCGGTCACCAAGGCCCTGAAACCACTATAAAGAAAATATTAACGGCCAAATATTGGTGGCCGACTCTCCATCGGGACGTATACACCTACATAAAAAATTGCCACGCTTGTCAGATATCCACCACGAATTTCCAATACCAGGGAAAGGTTCCCTTAAATCCACACCACCGTTGGGACCTTTTCAACGGTGGGGGTTGGACTTTGTAGGACCCATTCGCCCGGCAACCCGTCAAGGCTACAAATACATTCTCGTAGCCACGGACTACACTACCAAGTGGGTGGAAGCCAAGCCGCTCCGAACTAACACCGCGGTGGTCACGGCAACTTTTCTCTACGATAATATTATCACTAGATTTGGCTGCCCTCTGGAAATTGTGTCCGACCAAGGCTCTCACTTTGTCAATGCAGTGATCGAGGATCTCATGGATAAACATATAATTAAACATAGGACTAGCACGGTCTACTACCCCCAAGGCAACGGCCAAGCGGAATCAACCAACAAAACCATTATCAACATGCTGTGTAGGTTCATCCACGCCAACCAAATGGATTGGGATGATTGTCTTCCCGCTGCCCTCTGGGCTTACCGAGTAGCAACCAAAACTGCAACCCAACGGAGTCCCTTTGAGCTAGTTTACGGCACACAGCCGTTACTGCCCACTGAGTACATCGCCCCGACATTCCAGTCCATGAACCCCAGGGACTACTCACCACAAGGTTTTGGCTACTCGCATTCAGGATATCCATCACTTAGAGGAGATCCGCGAATTAGCCATTAAAAATATCACAGACACACAAGCACTGAGTGCCAAGTATTTCCAGTCCACCAAACCAGAACGACTATTTCAGAAGGGTGATCGAGTCCTTTGGTGTCCTCGCGACCCGAAACTCAGAAAAACCAAGTTTGAATCCGTGTGGCATGGGCCATTCAGGGTCCAGTTAGTCCTGCCAAACAACACAGCTCTCCTAGTAAATGACGACTATTATGACCCCCATGCCACTATTGTTAACACCAACAAACTCAAACAATATCATACTACAGCACCCAGTGTTTCCCCTACCCTCAGCTTGGGCGAAATCTACAACAACCTCACTACTGAAGCCCAAGCCATGGATGACCCGACTCCCATGCTCGCCAAGGATGACTCGGTTTCCACGATCGACAGGGATGAAACCCAGTTAAACCCGCCGGACCCATACCCACACATCCATGTCAGCCATATCCGGGTTGAGAGAGGTAACTACACCTCGCCCCCGACGGGTATCTACCCCGGACCAAGATACCAGCCGGGCCTTAGAAGCCGACACTGTCCATACCACGACATGGTGTCCCTAAGTACATACCCCGGGTATGAGGCGTGTCATGGGACAACTCCCAGACGTCCCATCGCCAACCGCATAAACCGTTTTAGCATGTCCCCTCCACAAGGGCACCATGAACATCATAGACACCAAGGAAAGGGGGCTACCCCTGTCACAGACATCCAAGCATACACCCATCAAGTCAGTGATCATGAACACCAGGGATTGCCAAGGCCACTCACCATGAACCCAAGCTACTCTCTCGCTTCCATGATCTCCCCCTATGGACAGCAGGCATGTCAGGGACCCAGCCATCCCATCTACTCCAAGCACTCCCGCATCGATAGGACCCGGCCGCCATCAACCCCGGGCAGCCCAGCAGAACAGACCTCTGCTGTCATCTCTTTCACCCCGAAATCCCATCATGAGCCGCCTCCATACGCGCTGCCTCTCCTCCCTCCTCTTCCATATTCTCTACTTCTACTTTCCCAAGCTACCAGCTCCTCATTCTGTGTGCGCATCTCAGCTCCCGAGGATACCACGCTCCTTCTCTCCGGATTTCCTTTCCTGTCTGCCTTCGTAGTTTCCGTTAGCGCCATGAGCACCAAGACTTCCATGGGACCGATTTATACGCCTAGGATGGTGAGAGAGTGGAAGAGGAAAACCGATGGCGCATGGTTAACACAGACAAACCTGGTGAAGTATTGGACTCGCTTGGACGGCAAAATCGACATTGCCCGATGCATGGAGTTCCTCCGATCAAATGGGGAGCGCAGCGAGGAGGAACTCTTTCCAGCGGGTTACGTAGAAGGGGTCCTGGTCACATACTCGCCACGGTATCTTCACGCTTTCTTCGGTTGGGACGGGACGGGGATTACCGAGTGGACTCCAAAGTGCGCGACACCACGACCCAACGTCACCGAAGCCATCAAGGGCGTCCATCCCGACGAAGAAGGCAGGTACGATGTATTTGCCCTTGGCAGTGCAGTAAAGGAACCTTGGTTTGCTAGAATGCGCGGGGTAGTGAGCCAGATTTTCTTTAAAAACGACTGTAACCGGATACAGCCAGACCATCTGAGTGTCCTTCTCCTCGCCGACAAGGGAGAGAAGATTAACTAGGGACTGATCCTAGATGATCAGTTCCGAGTTCAGCTTTGTGGTTACCGCAGGGATCCCGAGTACTCCAGCCCGATAGGACCTTTCTTGACCGCATACATCAACAAATTTCTGGCGTACCACCAAATGCACAACAAGGGACCACAGGTGGGAACCTTCCTTGACATTCAGAGGGAGCTGGCCTTAGCAGCAACACGTGACCCAAACGCACCAGGTCCAAGCAAACGCCCGAGGGTATCAGCTCCTGAGACACACGAGGGAATAGACATCAGAGCCGAGTTTGGACCGCAAGCAAGCAACTTCCAGGAGCAGAGCAAGGAGCTCACTACCTGTGTGGAGCGGATGCTGCATTTCGTACACACCGTGGAGCAGGAGTGACTCTCCATCACGGCACGCCAAGGAGAAGTAGAAGAGCGTGCCAAGCGAAAGACAGCCCAGGCCATCCAAGTCGCTCAATCTCGAGCACAGAAGGCCATTGACGAAATTCGCCAGGAGAGCCGAACGCAGCTAACAGAAGCCCAGCAAACCATAGGGAATTTCAGTAACCAAGTAGCAAACATGGAAGTAGAATTGCTTGCTGCCCACGAGCAGGTGGATGCCATGGCAAAAGCTAAGGCCTTGGCTGAGGAAAGAGCACACAAATTGGAGCAGCGAAATGCTGAGGCAATAGCCAAATTCAAAAACCTCAGTGAAACATCCGCTCAAGGCACTCAGGCCCTTACCTCGGCACCACGGAACACCGAAGAATTGGCCCGGCTGCAGCAGATACGAACTGAAACCGAGAATGACAGAGTTAATTTCGAGGCGAACAAGGCCAACTGGGTTCAGCACGCAGCCAGGTGGATCACCACGCATGTCTACCGCATACTATACGATAACCCCCCGACCGCGGCTGTCCCATCATCAGAATTCTTGGAGGCCTGCATCGATGATGCTCTGGCCGAGCTAGACCTGGAACAATCCGAACCTACTTGGGACACAGATATGGAAGGCATGTCTTTGGATGCCATGGCCGCCATGGGAGCAGAATTTGAGGAAACACTCGACAACACCACAACCCCGGTAGCTCCTCCAATTCCCCTTCACCAAGAACAGGTGGTGCATGTACCTGTCGCAGCTGTCTTTGCTGAGCTAAACGAGCCATCTGATCGCGTGCACATCCCTGATGCACCGACCGACACGGAGGACACCCCCCACGCATCACCACGGCAGCTCATCAGCCTAACACCGGCACCAACACCCCACGCCACGCCAAGTCAGCCCAATCCCATGGTACCTGCTCAACCCATACCTTTCATACAACATAAACTTGCATTACAAAAGTTGGAAGAAGAGTATGAGATGGAGGGTGAGGATAGCGAGGATAGTGATACTGAAGAAGATACCGAGAGAGCCATCACCGCAGTCAAAGATTATTTTACTGCACACCCTGATCTAGCCAATAGATACGCTAACCCCGAGGCAGCCAACGTTCAATGTCCAGCTTGTAATTAGCTCTTGGGCAAAACAGTATTTGATGTGTATCAACATGCCCGTACCTCCACGTCTAAGCACAATGTGCTTCACCGAGGCGTAGCCGCGGCCATAGCCACCCTCTACGGAAACCAAGATCCTCCCAGACGTCAGCTGCAGATTCCTCGTGAAGCAACCCGCCCCGACAGGAGACCTGCTGGCTGACGCACGCGACGTTAGCTCCTGCAAGTTCGAGGACGAATTGCACTCTACTAAGAAAGGCAAAATGTTACCCGTCCACGGGTACCATGGCACAGACTGGAAGACAGACCAAGACAAACTAGCAGTTAGAAGGATTGCCACCGAGGCCAACTAAGAGTTCCAAGATCGTCACCGAAGTAAACAGGGAGTTAGGAGCACAGGAATAGTAGTATTCAGATAGTATAAAAGGATAGCATAGCGTTGTAGTCGCTCTCTTGAATTTCCACGGCTCTTGAGCTCGTTTTGTAAAAGACTGAGCACAGAGAAGAAGACTTCTAGGGCACCGTTCTAAGACTACTTGGTCTCTACTTTTCTCTTGTATCTACCGGTAGGCTCTGCAGCTCTTGCAACCTGCGGCTTCATAACTAAGATGTGCTTTGTTTTCCCTTGCTTCGTATGACCGCTGTCTGATCATCAGTATCCCTTGCTTTGCCTCGTCTGCTCATCTTCTATTTGCCTCCTAATATTCCCTGTCTCTCCATCTACCTTAGACTACTTAGAAGTACCCAGGTCACCACGGTTCCCAGAACACATCGTGAACCTTGGGTATTACCTTGGTCACGCTGCCTGGACTTTACCGCTTAAAACCGGCTCCGCCTGTTAAGGTGTGCACTTCGACCACCTCCGCCGGTCACCAATACACGATACCTTCGTCTCCTCTGGTTACCACTCCCCAGACCGGCCGGCTACCATTCTCGGAAGTCTCAGACAACCATCACGACCCAGGCTAACAGGGACATATTTAGGACGTTGAGGGCGTTGAAAAAAAAAAACATGAAAAAACAATATATTTGAAAATGACATTCCACTTGAAATTCATTTTAGAGAAAGTGGAATTGGATATCAAGTGCCTTAGAGCATCCCCAATAGAAGGACGCTATGGGGATGCTCCAAGCCAGACTAGCGGGCTCCCTCTAAAATGGCGCAGTCAATTTTCGCAATACCGCCTCAATCGTGAGACGGGAAGGGTCACGGCATCTCTCCTTGGCGGGTGATGTGGCGTTGGGGGTGCGTGCCTAGGTGGCTAGCGGGCCCTTGAGCAGGGGTTCTCTACGGTTTGGGCTCTTTTCAGCTGAGGGCGCCGTTGGAGCTCCTGCGGTCTGTGAAAAGGGACTTACTGCAATTACTATAGACTGAGCTGAGAGGGGGCTCTGAATTTGGATTTGCTTGTGTTTTTAAATTTGTGAGAGCCGTGGAGTCATGGGAGGATGAGCTAGAGAGGGCACTTGGGTTTGAAATAGGGTTTGAAGATGACATGGAGGATGAGCTTGAGAATGACCTATTCTTGCAGATGGTTGATGTTGTTTCTAGTGAACTCTTGAGTGAGCCATCTATGAAGCCCAAGACGGGAGGTAGTGTTCTTGGAAGGGAATACGTTTGGCGTGATAGAGAGGTATGTCACAATCTTCTTTTGAAGGATTATTTTTGTGACTATCCTACATATGGACCAAGGAAGTTCAGGAGACGGTATAGGATGCGGAAGGAACTTTTCACAAGGATCCAGGATGCTGTTGTTAGTTTTGATCCATGATTTGCACAGCGTGCGGATTGTACGAAGCGTCTGGGTTTATCCTCTTTGCAGAAATGCACTGCTGCACTCCGTATGTTGGCATATGGAGTGGCACCAGATGCATGTGATGAGTATTGCAAATGAGGAGAGTCTACAGCCAAAGAGTGTTTGACTTGATTTGAAGTTGCAATGAGAGGTTGCTTTGAGTCTGTTTATTTGAGGCAGCCTACACGGTTTGATATAGAGAAGCCAATGGCTATCAATGAGAAGCGTGGATTCCCAGGGATGTTTGGAAGTCTGGATTGTATGCACTGGACTTGGAAGAATTGCCCTGTAGCTTGGCAGGGTTAATTCCAAGATAAGGACAAGAATAGGAGCATTATCTTGGAAGCTGTGGCGGACCAGAGCTTATGGATATGGCATGCTTATTTTGGCTTGCCTGGGGGCAACAACGACATCAATGTCTTGGACAGTTCTCCGTTCCTTTTAAACCTTTTGCGAGGTGCTGGCCACGACATTAGTTTCGAGGTAAACGGGAATGTTTACCCTCGATACTACTTCCTCGCAAATGGCATTTATCCATCATGGGCATGTTTTGTGCAGCCAATTTATGAGCCACAGGGTGAGATGAAGGAGCATTTTGCAAAATGCCAAGAAGGTGCAAGGAAGGATGTGGAGCGTGCCTTTGGAGTGTTGCAAGCAAGGTGGGAAATTATCAAGAATCTCTATCGGCAGTGGAATATGGAGGTTATTGAGAACATCATGATGGCTTGCATTATTATGCACAACATGGTTTCGGAGGATGAGAAGGGACTCCACCTTAAGCCATTTGCAGATTTGGGAGGACCTTCCCATAGCACTCCTCTCCCATTCACATTTCGGGATTTACAGGATGGCATTAGGCAAGTTAAGAACATTGAGACTGACTTTGCATTGAGAAATGATTTGATAGATCATTTGTGGACAATTAGAGAATATAGAAGGAGACTCAATTTAGGAAGATGAAATAAATCTCTTTATTGTGAAAAAAACCTTGCATTCAAGTTCAAGCCTTGGCCAAAATTTCGGAAGCCATACATTTGGCCATCCCCAATGGAACAGTGATGACCATCAAAGCCAAATGGGTTTCCTACGGGGTACATGGCAGGGGTTGTGCAAATTGTATGTGTCTATTGTCTACAAATCCATGTGTGGAGGTTGGAGGTGTAGGAACTTGTTGAGTGTTGGGAATTAACTGTGAGTCTTTCTAATCATGAGCCTATAAGTCATCTGCAGAAACAACACTTCCATTGAAATCGAGAGGGTGTGCAAATTAAATCAAAGCAGAAACAACAGTCAAAGTGGGGAGATAAGTCAGGAAAGGTGCTGGTCACAGTAACGAAGCAGTGGAAAAAAAAAAAAAAAAAAAAAAAAAGAGAGAAAAGCCAGAATGTGCAAAGCTGCAGAGGGGGGGTTTACAGTCTGAGCGTCACGAGAAGAGAGTGATAGGAGGGAATATATCAGGGAGTGACAAGGTAACTAACGGAATAAACCAGGGCAAAAAAGAAAAGCTGAATGCGAGGGAGGTGACTGAGTGAGAGAGAGGAAGTGAAAAAGAATAAAGTGGTACAAAAAAATGAGAAGAAATGAAATGAACTCAATGAGAGGTGAGAGGATGGGAGCGGGAGGAAAAATACTGAGGGAGTAATATTGGAAGACTGTAAGTGAGAGGATGCGAAAAAAACTTCCCTACCCCTAAGGGTGGGTGGGCGGGACATCCCTTTACAGGGCAACTTTTATCACCTTCCTCACCAAATTTCATTCTCAATCAGCCCATTCTCAATTCAAACCTAATCAAATCTGTACACTCTCTTGTGATTCCAAGTTACCAGTATAGACACATAGTGCTTTTCACCAAAGAATTCTCAATCAACACACTACTTACAATATAGTAGTGTATGACAAAACAATCCAAATAATAGAGAAAATTTTGCCTTAAAACTGACAATACAAGATCAAACACAAAATAGTTTGAGTCTCCAGAAATCTTCTCATCCCTTGAATGTTGGTGTAGTAAAGTAAGAAAAATCCAGAGGTAAAGGACCTCACCTGTCCCCATAAACACAACCAAAACCACAGTTAGGATTATGTTTGTAGACAAGGTGTCAACAGCCCTTTACAGCTTGTTATTGCAGTCACAAGAAAAATCAAACCCTACACCAAACATACAAATCAAAGGGAGAGATGAAAGAGTCTAATTGCAAACATAAATTAGAAGACCTGAGTAGTAGTTCCACCAGACTCAGCCATGTTGCACTTTGCTGAATCATCTCCACACCACCATAAACCAAAACTTCACAAGCTCTAAAAATCTCTTACACACATGTAGCAAACTAGAATTACTTTCAAAGCAGACAAGTAAACAAATGCATATGGCAAAGAAACTCCCAAGGTTTTATACCCTCAAAGAAGTCTCTAGAGATTCACTTGTTTGTTATATGGACAGGAATAGCCTCCCTAGTCCAATCATCTCTGACCCTTAGATGAAGGTTAACCTAGATCAAATGGTCACAAATTAGTGACTTGCTAGAGTAAACTTCAAGCTTGTAGTAAGCCCCAAGTAAAGTAAGCCCCAAGTAAGGTAAGCTTCAAGTTTGGAGTAACTACCAGTAAGCCATGTGTAAGGGAGGTGGGTGGGTTTCACTAATTTACACCTTATTCAGCATATCATGCCATAATAAAGTGACTATGTAATTGCTTGCAAAGTTTTACAAGTAATGTGCAAATTTATTTTGCAAGCCTACATAACTGAAGAGTGCAACTTCTGTCTGAATCATTGTAATAAAAACCTTATTTAGAAAATAAATTCTAAATTAAATACGGGTATAAGATCTTCCCAATATTTAAAAAAGCAAAAAAAGAAAAAAAAAAGAAAAAAACAAACAAATAGCGAGAAGGGGTGAATGAGAGACGGTGAGGGAGCGCTGTATATCAAATGAAAGAAAAAATAGAACAGGATAGGCTGTGAGTGAGATATGGTGAGGGGGTCATGTAAAACAAACGGGAAAAAAAAAACAAAAATCAGAGAAAAGGAGAATTAGAGTAGAGTGAGTGATAGATGGATACGAAATGAGAAAGAAGGGAATGGTGAGAGCGGGATAGTGAGAGCAGAATGAGTGAGAGAGAGAGAGCCGAAATGAAAGCATAAAAAGGGATTTACCCAGAGAGAGCAAATGAATATAGAGTGAGGGTGTGAGAAACAACAAACGAAAAAAAGAAAATAAATTAACCTTGAGAGAAGATGAGAGGAGGGATAGTGAGAGCAGAATGAGTGAGAGAGAGAGCCGAAATGAAAGCAAAAAAAGGGATTTACCCAGAGAGAGCAAATGAATATAGAGTGAGGGTGTGAGAAACAACAAACGAAAAAAAGAAAATCAATTAACCTAGAGAGAAGATGAGAGGAGGGACAGTGAGAGAGAGATGCGAGGGAGAAAAAAAATAAAAATAGAGAGAGAAGATGAGAGCAGGGACGGTGAGAGAGAGATGCGAGGGAGGAAAAAAAAATAGAGAGAGAAAGGTGAGTGAGAGAGAGATGCGACATGGAATTAAAAAAAAAACAACTGCGAGGGAAGATGAGAGCAGGGTGAGTGACGAAGAGATACAACATGGAAATAAAAAAAAACCAAGAGAGAAGATGAGAGTGGGGCGAGTGAGACTAAGATACGAAATGAAACAAATAAAAAAAATAGGGAGAGAGAGAGAGAGCATGAGAGGAGAGTGAGGGTTTGAGAGATCCAAAATGAAAGAAATAAAAAAAATGAGAGAGAGAGAGCATGATCGCAGAGTGAGGGTTTCAATGATACAGAATGGAATTAAAAAAATAAACAATAGAGAGAGGATGAGAGCATAGTGAGGGACCGAGAGAGATGAAACAAAAAACGAAAAAACCACCGTGAAAGCAACAAGTGGCGAGGGTGCGTATTCAGTGGAAATGCCGCAAAAAAAAGAAAACGAAAAACGAGAGAAGGTGAGGACAGACTAGGCAAGAGAGGGTGAGGTTTCAGACTAGAGGAGAGGGGAGGGTTTGACGCACGTGCAAGGTCGTCAACGGGGGAATTCTGAAGGCTGAGAGATGGCTTGATGGGGGCAGGCTCGGTGGTTGCTAGCATGGTTGTTGAGCTGAGGGTTGATATTGTGGGCGGAGTCTGCAAGTCCGCAGCAGCGGCTGCAGGGGTGGTGGACTGCGGAGGTGGTGGCCTGGAGCCGTGTACGTTTTTCGGGGTTGTCCTCTGCAGTCGTCTCCCTCGCTGCTCGCTCCGCAGCCTGCTCTTGCAGCAGCTTGTCATGCTTGAGTTTCTCTTTTTCAGCTTGTCTCTTCTCCTGCTCCATTGAACTCCTCTTGATTTTTTCGAGTTCTTCTTTCCTCCGCAACAGAAATTACTCCCGCGCGTCCTAATCCAAATCTTCCATAGGCATCCGGAAGAGTGATATAGCTGCGTGATCTGCCATGGCTTTAGCTTTCCTCATGTTTACAGCGGCCATCTGCTTGGTAGCATGTGCCGTAGATTTCAGAATGGACTCTCTCCTCCCCTGCTCGGCAAGATCCGCCTTCGCAGCCTTGTTGCCATGCAGCCGACAGAGGCGGGAGGGGGTCTTCTCCCTCGAAGGCAAGATGGCCTTCTCTTTAGAGGGCACTGTCTCGGTAGGCTCGCCGCTTCCACTGCCTAGGTCGCCACCTTCCGCAGCAGGGGCTGCTGCCGCCCTCCCTCGCGCCATGCCTGCTTCCGGAGACCCTTCCCCCACTGCTCGTCGCTGCACGTCCAAGGTAGATTTCTTCCACCTCGGCACCTCCTTCAAAATGTGCCAATAGTGCAAAAAAAAAAAAATGTGTGCTGCTTGGGGTGGCGGTCCTTGTAAAATTCCAAAGCTCTCTCCAACACATCCTCTGCAGAAACCCCAGACTCTCTTGAATCTGTGACCTGTTTGTACACACATACAAATTTCGCAATATCATGTTTGATGTGGCTCCACTTCGTCTCAAGAGACCTAGCAGGACCGGTTGGAGCAAATCTAGGTTTGCTGCGATTGAAGTGTGTGGCGATGCGCTCCCAAAACGCCGTGCTGCATTGCCCATTGCGAGATACAGGATCCTGCAAAACAGACAAAAAACTCCTGAACAAGCATCTCTCCTCATCAACAGTAAAGTTTTTCCCCTTCTTCCCCCTTCCCGTCTCAGGAATTGCCATGCTGGAAGTTGACTTGTAGGTAGCGTGGGAGAATGTCTCCCTTCAAGCTGAGGAAATTTGGCGAGAGCGGGGCTCCTTTGCAGGGACGTGGCAGAGTGACGAGGGAGATGGCACGGCCATTGGGGCGGGTGGTGGCACCGGGCCCGCTAAATACCGTTGGCTGGGTCCTTTGGTGTGCTGTTGGGGATGCTCTTAGAAGAGCGCCACGACCTTTCTTGTAGGTGAGCAGTTTGGTGGGAACCTCATTAGTGCTTCGCACATGGAAACGAGGTTGTTTGGCCGGGGCAGGAAATGGTACTGTCAGGCGATGGTACAGTTGTCAATCGCAGTTAAGGAACTGTGGGATTTTTGGAACCCACTCCATTTTAATCAAACTTGCGTAGGCTTCGTTATTGGAAGCGTAGGCAAGTGATCATTGTGCGAAGGGCAGTGAATGTAATGCAATTCCCTCAATGGTTCCGAAAAGATGCCGTGTCATTCGTGCACGGGCGTTGCGGGTGCACCTGGAAGTGAGAGGTTCGCGGCGTAGAGGTGTGGTAATCTGGCGTAGGGTTTTCCAGAAATTGGGGTTTCTCAGCACTGTGAAGCGAAGGAGTCGAGGAGGGAAGAACTCAATGGCGAAGATGTCTGTAGCTTGGAGGTAATATGACTAAGTGCAGCGACCTGCGTTTAAGGTACTGAATTCCGGTAATGTCCATGAATTGGAATATGAGTGGCCCGTGCACCTTCTCCGCAAAATTCAGAGTTTGAAAGATGGATCTGCAGGATTGCGTCAGGGAGCTCCATGCAACAGCGGACGACATCAGGCGAAGATGACGTAGAGATTCCAGGTTTGAATCTGACTGGATTTTAGGGTTTCGATTAAAGTGGGAAAGTTGAGAGAATTGACGACGTAGGTCTACAGTCCATTGAAGTGTACATGGTGTTCTGCCGTGTTTGCAGTGCTTGGTGTATAGAGATCACAAAGTATTCTTTGTGACCAAGGGAATCGACAGGGTTATGCCGAAAATTGTACAAACATGTTTGTTATGTTTAATTATTTTCTTTGCATTTCCATTCTTTGTAGTGCAGAATGAAGTCGCAATTGCCCACTCACTCAGGAATTGCCAGCAGTCACGGTGGTTGTGTCTGAGCTGATGTGAAGTGACTGCATGTACGCATGAGTTCTTACGCGACCTGCATGTCGCACCTGGAATGCTCACCCTCTGTATTGAACATGTGGTTTAATGATTGAACATGTGTTTAATGCAGGTGATAGAGTGCCGGTTGATGGAAGACTGAGCGATATATCCAGAGGGATCTGTTCCCAACGCTAGGTTTGGGACACTCATTGCCTTGGTTGCCCGGTTTTCCCTGAATACTAGCACAAGTTTTTGTCTTTCAATGTTTATGCCATTATTATGCTGGTGAATGCGGACGTTCTTTCAGATTTATCCCGTTGATCTGTTAAGCTCATTTTTGGAGCGTTGTATTCCATACATGTTAAGCACTGAACACTGTTGTTGTGCAGGGTTACCTTCACGAAATTGCTAACCCATTGGCTGTGAAGCAATTATTCATCAAGAACCAGCAAAGTATAACCGAGTTCGTGAACGAAGTAGTTGTCGTGACAGCTATCAAGCATCGCAATCTCATTAACCTAAAAGGTTGTTGCATCCGAGAAGGCCAGAGGCTTCTGGTCTATGAGTATGTGGACAACAACGAACTAACACACCATCTGTTTAGTAAGAGGGTCCCTCCTATGATCAGAACATGTCCTAACTTGTAGTTGATATGCGTTTATTTATTTAAATACTTGTAGTAGGAATTGTGGTAGAGATTCAAGAGAACTCAAACAGCGATTATCTTTCATGTGTGATTCTAGGGATGGAGAGCAAGAAGAACATGCACGCCAGGGCGGCTCTCAACCAGCGGCGAGAGCTGAGATCGGAGGTCAGCCAACGTAGGGAATTAGAGATTTTGGAGCAAGCTGAGCAAGAGCGACTTCGTCAATTCAGGTGCCCCTTCTGTACCTATAGACTTTGGAAACTTTAGGATCATTGCAGACCTATGGCTATGTCAATTGTGAAAGTAGTTTTTCATTGACGTCCTTGGCTTATTTGAGAAGTCCCATGATGAGAGGACACTTACGACAGTAACTACGCTACAACCTGCGTGGTTACGAATTCGGCGATGAACAGGAGCGCGCAGGAGCGGGAACACCATCGGACATGGAGATCTCGTTCAAGGTCAGATGAGGTGGAGGGTGGCATCGACCAGGCTAGTGGGGAGGGGTCTGCGGGGGCACAAGAAGAGGACAATCCAAACGGCGATGAGCCCAAGAATGATGGTTGTGAGGTGTGCGACAAATTCGAAGAAAATGGTGGCGGTGAGTCAAGCGGGGAGGAAGAGTCCCTGGAGAGCAATGTTGTCTTAACATGACCATATTCGGTATTTTGAGACAATTTTAGAACTTTGAGACTTTTTACTTACAATTTCAGTAATTGTTTTGAGAGAATTTGAACTTTTTGTTGACTTTCTAATTATAGATTATCCTTGACTCAAAGATAATCTTCCCATGTACAGTCAAAAAGTTTCGGACAAATATAGAATCAATCAAGAAATCAATGAAAAATCTACAGTCAAACATTAAATTGAGACTATGAAGAGTCTCAATTTAACGAATATGATGTTTAAACTCAAACAATAGAGTCTATAGGAGCTGAAGGCGAAGACCTTGACGGAGAAAGAGTGACCCCATGCAGTCGAAAGTGCTCATGGGCATCGTCGAAGGGAGTGAATCATCTGATGCACATCTTAAATGCAGGTTTCTCTGAAAAGGAGAAGAGAATTGTGCTTCACAGGTACTTCTCCGATGACCGCATTCGTGCGTTTGACCTTAAATTGACCAAGGCTGTGCACAAGGTGTGTTCTGTGGTCCCCATGCTAGGACAGAGTTGGAGAGGGGCGTTGCAAACCATACGGTCTCACCTGCATACAAGACAAGTCAAAGGTACGGGATATTGTACTGACCGCACCCGTCTCAAAGGGCAATTCCCAGCGCCAGATTTGCAATGCATTAGGAGCATCTCGGTATCTTGTTTGAAAAGCATTCCAAAGGCATGCTGAAGTTGACGAAACTGGGGAAAATCTATGGGCCGGGGGACAAAAAGCGGCGAAGCGACGCGCTTAGAGCAGAGAATCATTCTACTGCTTGTGTCTATGGCCGGTGTGAGACAAAGACAACTATATTCATTAACAAATGAGACGTGAAGAGGCGTCGGGTTGGACTCAAGGAGCACGAGACTCATGCAACCCATTATTTGCAAGTATCACATGTACAATGATATATAGCCCTTGCTGGTTGCCAATAGGAAGTTGAAATGTGTCCCTTCACAAACTCCCTCTCTAGATGTTGTATCTCTATTTCACCAATTGGCCTCACTTTTGCCATTGATATCATCTTACACAAGGGGACAAGCAATCGAGACTTCTCCAAGGGAAGAATTTGAAGGCTGTTAATAACGCTGATGGAGTCCACATTGTCCTGTGCTTGATGTAGCAATTCACTTTCTAGAAGCCTAACAGACAAGATGATGTTGGTAACACATCTTATGATTGAATTTCTTGCCAAAAGTCATGCGAATTAATACTTGAGCTCAACACTGTAGAAAGTGAATACATAATCAAAATATCACATAGATATCAACACAAAATCCTCTCATAAATAAAAGTCTCTTGTCAAACTCAAATATCATCTGTGGCCCTAAGTATCACTTCCGAGCCAATCTACGTGGAATACGTCTACAGTAATTCCTAGCACCTCTACTAGTTCAATGAAGGCGCGCCTCCCAATGAAGCAAGTATCAGTGCGGAGCAGTATGTTGTGGTATTGCTGGAAGGGCAAATACCACATGAGCTGGCCTCGTCATCTTCAAAGGTGAAGTAGGAAGATCTTGAGACAATGGCGGTGAGATTCGTTCATACGGCGGAGATGTAGGCATGTACTCAGGCGAGGTGGGATCATAAACCGAGGATGTAGGCAAATAGCCTGGATAATGAACTGCAACCAAATTAGTACCTAAACCTAATGGAGTAGAGAAGTTGCATGTACAATACGGGGCATTATATAAATCCGATAAGTCAGAGAGATTGATCACAAAGGGCGGAGAATTGATGGAACATCCAGGAGTATCAGAACAAATCTACAAATGGAGAAAAACAATTTAGGTGAGAATTCTCAAACAATTAGAGAAACAGAACATATGCAGAATTAAAATAGTTTGACATAATAAGCTACGTACTACACAAAATTCAATCATAATCCTTTAATATACCTCAATTTCTTCACGAAGCTTGCAATCATCTTCGATCTCCATGTTTTGCTGAGACGACTACTGAAACAAAAAAAATCACATGACGAAATTTAACAATCACATAAAAGACTCCTTGAACAAAAAATAATAAACAATCACAAAAAACCAAAAAAATTTAACAATCACAAAATGAAATTAAAAAAATCAACAAGCAAATGACCGCAGCGGAGGTGGTCAGGCCCTCCGCTACCGAGGAGAAGGGGGGTCGAAAAGCACACTACACAAGGTATCACCTGAGAAAGATTAAGCCGTGGCCGGGGAGGGGGGGGTCGAAGGAATCGCTGTCGGAGCAGACACCAGTCCTCCCCCTCTCTTATACAACAAATAAAACCAAAAAAGAAGCACCTTGCACAAGGTATCACAATCAGATGAGCAACTAGTCTGAGTTCACTGCTGGCCGCAAAGCCCCATGTGAAAATGAAAAATGCAGAGGCAGTGATATTATATGTGTGTGACCACAACACAACATTTCAATGTGCACCATCATGCCCATTTGACCACCCATCATGTTAAACCCTATGGTACCAAGGTAGGGGAAACGAAGCAAACAACCCTGGAAGGGGGTCCTCGGAACTGCTGTCGGAGCAGATAGCAGTTCTTCTCCTTCTCCCTCCATATAGTGGTGTATAGTCAGGTACACTTCATTTACAAATTCTTGCCCTCAGCCTTCCTTGCTCGTCACAGATTCCAAAACTTTCACAATTTGCCAGCATGGGTGGAGTTCACTCTTGACTTCCAAATTTTTTAACCTGGTCCCACTATTAGAACTAGTCCGAAGACTTTTTTCTCCGCCGTCAAATGCAATACCATTTTGGAATGAAAAATTTAAATCTCAAGATGGGCTTCATATGGCCAAGCCACCCCCTCATGGTTATCGCCACCGCTCTCCCGATTGAGAGGTATAACATGCCCAATTTCTCAATGCAGGCATGCTCCATACATACTTGGCAACGAGGTTTCCGAGGCGTAGGACATCTCCTCTGCTCCCCCCCCCCCAGCATTTCCCGAAATCCATGGGATGCACTCAGTTGACAAATGCTCTGATTCTGCTCAATTATGCTCAGTAGCTTGAGGATGGGGTATTTATTATTATGAGATTGCCGAGCGCCGTTGCTTATGGAATAATCTAGGTGGACTTCTTCTGCATAGATCTGTGTTAGCAATGTTGTGACAGAGTGGTCATTTAAATTGCAAAGCGACCTAGTAGCGAAAGACAAGGTGTTGCACAACTTTGGTCAATCAATAACTGATTGCCTCCTCTCCCTAAAGATTTCTTCATTGTTTATTCTGTGCCGCCATGCTACGTACGTGCAGGCTTTGTGTAGTGGTTTGATTATTCATGATAGCATATGTTTGTGTTCAAGAGACAAAGGTTTCAGCAGGTGCAATCCAAATTTTCCTGCAAAGTTCTCTGCTTTGCAAATCAATTATTCTGCAAAGCGAGAATTTAATAATCTTTATATCTCTACTGAGCAGTTTGATAGTAATTCAAGGGAGTTCACTTGTTTTATTCCTGAAATTTTTTCTCTGCAGACTCTGATTTATCAGCGGATTAGAACACATAAAAGAGGTCTTCGCTGAAATGGAGTGCTTGAAGCAGACCTCCGCATGCAGCGGACCTTGGTAAGCTTGTCTGTGATTGATGCAAACCGCCTCAGTCAGTGATGTCACATGTATTTCAAACAGATCGTATCCGACAACTTCTCACTCCCTCTATACTTGGTAAGTTTCATATCCATATCTTCTTTGGTCGAATGTTACAATGAATTCTCAAATGTTTCTTCAATTCTCATAGACTTAATTGCAATCTATAGATCATCATGCGCACACAAACATTGAGCAATCATGAGAGGGATCTAATCATAGAGTTGAGGAATGCTGGAATTAAATCAGGACGGATTGCAGAATTACTAGAAATGCCTCGTTCTACTGTTTCCACAGTGCTGACAAACTGGAAGAAATTTGGGTTGAATACCACTCAGAAACCCAAACCGCAACCACCAAAGCTATATGATCGTAGAGTTAGGGATCTAGCACGCCTAGTTCATGGAGATCGTCGATTAAATTTAGTATCAATTGCGGAGAGTTTTGGTGTTCATAGAAACACTATCTGAACTTACATCGACAACTTGGATTTGAAAGTCGAGTAGCTGTAAGGAAGCCCTTCTTTAGTGTTATTCATAGAAAAAAGAGATGAGCATTTGCTCATAGATACATGCATTGGACAGCCAAGGATTGGTCAAAGATTATTTGGACCGATGAATGTTCTTTTGAATTGGATAAAGATTCTCGACGGATTTGAGTTTGGAGAAAAAGTCATGAAAAATATGCCGACCAATGTCTTGCGCCAACATTCAAATTAGGGAGACCATCTGTTATGGTGTGGGAGCATTCACAGGTTTTGAGAAGAGTCCTCTTGTTTTCTTACCAGAAGGGGAGCGAACAACAATTCCTTTTGTAGAACATGTCTATGATAGTGTTCTTTGTGGCTTTTATTTCATGCACGATGCATTAATTGAACTTCACTTAATGGAAGATGGTGCTCCTTTGCATTGTGCTAAGCTTTCAAGACTTTGGAGACAAGCACATGGCATTCAGAAATTGCAATGGCCTGCAAATTCACCCGACTTGAATCCCATCGAGAACCTTTGGAAAACCATGAAAACAAGCTTCGTTATTACAAGAGACCACGCAACAAGGAGGAAATGAGGTTCCTACTGAGGAGTACTTTGTTGACAAATGTGCCTAGATGAATGCAAGCTATGATTTCAGCAAGGGATTGCTCAAACACTCTGGTTTGAAAATCGGACTGTTTTTGAGCATGATATAGCTTTGCCAAGTTCATGAACTTCCCTGTGCATTTGGGCTGTAGACAAGCATTCGTAAATGAAGTGTACCTGACTGTACCCCGCTGGCAATGCGTTGCCGATTTATTATGCCAGTATACGTTGCAGAGAGCGAGCTGCAGAGCGAACGACACAACGACAGTCAGGCTGTTGAAGCTGATGTCAACAAAAGCTCAGCTTGGCCGAGGTGCCGGAGCGTTGAGCAATGGGATCGGCGTGCCTCGAAGCTGTCTCATAAAGTGTCCGAATATTGTCCTTTACTCAAGTTACTGGACTTGAGCGACCTTAGTGTGTTCTGAGTTAACCCTTTAGTGCCCGCCCTGTTTTCGGACTGAAGTGCTTTTCTCCGACCCTGTGACGAAACTTGCGCAATTGCAGCTTCATGTTTATGCAAAATTCTAATTCAACCACAAGAATTGCTTACTAGTTCAATTACCTTGTGTATTCATGATTTAATTTGGGGAGGGAGAGAGAAGATTTTGAGAGATTGCTGTGTATTCGAGGAGCAAAACTTGAGGAAAAAGTCATATACGGTGAAAGGGGCCTCGGCTCAGTCCTCGATGGTGGAGTGTGCAAATTTTGACAATTCTTGGGGTGCCCTGGACGCGGTTGGGGACTCCTAAGAGATTGCTATTGAAGAAGTGTTCGATGAAATTTTTATTTTTTTGAATTGATATGCAATTGTTCTTAGGAAACTGTGCCAGACATGTACGCTTCTGTAAGAAAATTCGGAGCCTGTTTTCTCCTACATCCTGTGTGATTTTTCAAAATCCGGACGATGACAGAACCGTTCTAAGATGTGCAAACAGAGTGCACATGAAAAAACTAAACATCAAGGGATAAAAGGCATGCAAACCGCAACAAATACTTATTAGACCCTATACTGCACCGTAGGAGAGTAGATTTCTTTCGAGGAGGGTGGACGTCCACACAGCTGTCGACAGGTGTCCCTTCTTTCCACAAGGTGGTCTGACGCCATCAACGGGCCCTGGTTGGGAGCGACCACAGAGGTATTGTCGAAGATGGAAGCGACCACATTCCTGCAAGATGACAAGGGAGCGACCACACTTGTTTTAGTACTTGGGGCGGGGAACTTCGAGTGGTCCTGGTCTGTCACCCTAGCAGGACAGGGGCGTTGGCGGTTGGAGAGAGCAAGCCCCCTTCAGCCGAAGCCCATGTCCAGAAAACGGTTACTTCATGGACACCGTGTAAAATGAGCCCGGGCATGACAAGATTCAAATTCTGAAAGACCATAGTTTCCGACAAGAAAATTTTAGGATTTAGAGTGGAACCTGTAGGGGATTTGCAGGGTTAAGCAATTGCTGGGATCGTCCTTACTGGCCACGGCCTGCGTCAACAAAAAAGAAGAGTTAGAGTGAGGAAGAGCACGGGAACTACGTACTGTCTTCGCTATGCACCTCCCAATGCATCATTCACTACTGATGCAACAATAAACGGAAGATGTATTGCTCAAATGACATCCTAAAGTTTCTTTTGACATACACAAAACAATCTTCTTGAGGTCATTTAAACCAAAGTTGCACAACTGTGATGACTTGCGATATGTTCCTTCTTTGCAATCTATCAAAAAAACAAATCCTGAAGCATAATAGACTTTGACAACGGAGAGTGTATGTCAAGGTTTATGGGGGTGGAGGGGGGTTGTGTGTTAGGGTTTAGGGACTCACCTGCTCCATACTTGCCCTCGAGGTACGTGAAAACGGCCTGCATGTCCTCCCGGGAGTCATTGGAGTCATTCAGGTTTGTTTCGCCCCTTCCTCGGACACAAGAGTGGTGAGAGTCGATGGCGGCATCAACTCTTGCGCTAGGGGGTGAGGCCACTGCCAGGACTGGGAACACGACGGTCGCCCTCTTTGTGGACACCTGAGGAGCGTCTTGAGTGTTTGAGTCGGTGACTTCTGTGGAGGCGGGGGTAGGGGGTAGGGTTTTCCGGAATGGAACTCCATCTCCAGGCGCTATACCGCAGCACCAATCGACCACCACTCCGCCCCGGGAACAACGAGGTCCAGCAGCAGCCAAGGTTCTGGCACGGCACGAATGCTTCGACGGCGCCATTCCTCCACCGCCGTCAGCCATGGCGCGAGCTCTGCTGCAGACCGTGGCTGCTTTGCCTTGCGGCCATTGTAGCGATCACTATGACCCATGTCCCCTTGCAATTACAACGAGTGAGCAATAAAATAGCGGACGAGGACAGAGCCCGAACATGCATTGAAGCAAAAGAGGTCACTTGAGGAGTAGGGTGAGAGAGACTGTGGTCTGCACACAAGAAGTCTATTGGGGGTTAGTAGTGGGGTTAGGGAGGGAGAAAACAGAAGGGACATGCATCATATTAGAACATAATGAGTTGATCAATGCGATAAGATAGGAAATAAGGAAGACTACGCTACTCACTCCTCGAGACAATTGAGATAAGGTGAGGCCTAATAAATGAGTAAAAGGTGGTAATGATGGGGGGCATTGTACACTCTTTCCACATCTGCACATCAGTCGTGATGATAGTGGTCAAGGACAAATGATGAAAGATAATGAGCATTTATTAAAACAATCTCCTTGTCCGGAGGTACATATAATTAGCCTGTACTGAGAAGATGTGGACCATGCTATGGAATCTATACTTGTCCTATCATATTGATAACAATCTGGTGGAGGTGGTAGAACTAAAAAAAAAAAAAAAAAAAAAAAACCACCTCTTAAGAAGACAGAGCATCAAACCTCGAGAATGCACGCTGCTCCATCCTGACCCCGACAACCCGTCTTGCAGAGAAGCATACCCTTCTGCACGGCTTCAGAGGGCTTGCACCCCGTCGGGAGATGCTCCAGC
Organism: Ceratodon purpureus; assembly: GCA_014871385.1. Classification (NCBI taxonomy): domain Eukaryota; kingdom Viridiplantae; phylum Streptophyta; class Bryopsida; order Pseudoditrichales; family Ditrichaceae; genus Ceratodon; species Ceratodon purpureus. The sequence goes on along the minus strand of CM026426.1, from coordinate 20,359,345 downwards.
TGAGGCCCGGACGAGGTCAGGCAACTTTTGGGGCACACGCCATCCCCCACAGTAGCAAACAGATGCGATATACAGTCCGGTTGGGGATAACAAAACACAAGTAGAAAAGGGAGAATAAGAAAGCAAAAACATGCAGGGGCCTCCACCCTTCGCAACGCCAACCATCTCAGAGATAGAAGGTCCGATTTTGTGCATTCAGAGGGTTCGCATAGAACGAGGCCTTTGCAAGATTGACAGCAAAGTCAAGCATTTGAGTAAAATAAAAAAATACAAGAGGGACAGCGAACACGAGACGAGAAAGGAACGTAGACAGTTTGAGAAGGCATGAACAGCGACAAGGGACTGCAGTAAGGGCGGGACGACAAGGCATCGACCATGGAACAAAATACTCCCAGAATGAGTGCGACTATGAAAGAAGCAGCAATCCATGGGCATGGGGGGTTGGAGGGGGTGGGGGGGGGGGGGATTGGTGAGAAAACATCGGGTGTTACAAAAAAAAACACAACAAAAGACAATAGACTCTCGGAGAAGAATGATCACCGACGGAAGAGAACATGAGGTGCAGGCTCTCCATGTCATAGAGAAGGGGGCCTGTCTGTTAGACGGAGTGGTGCTAAGACAAGGAAAAAAACAGAGTGTAAGACGATGAAAAGAAAAAGGATGCCCACGGCCTCAGCATCTCTGTTGGGACGGAAATTACTGCTAGTCGCTATGGGGTTGGCGCAGGAGGCAAAGCAGCTGCTTTACGTGCCTTCTCCACCGAGTCATCGAAAACAGCCCAGGTCTTCTGCCTGCGACCAAATACATGTGTAAAAACAAGGTAGACGAAGGGTACAATAGGGAAAAAGCCGCAGTGAAATACCGAGAAGAAAACAAAACAAAAAAGGGCTTACCTCCAACGATGCATCTATCGACGAAAACCAGGCATATCCAATAAACGCTTCCACTATGCAAACAAAAACAGGAAGTGGTCACATGTTTGCACTCCCATGAAACTCGAGGAAGCACGGACCAAGGCACATGGACCATAGGCGGCACGCTTTGCACACCCAGTATGTGCGACCCTTGCACACACGGCATCTTCTGCAGAGGACGACCTTCACGCTATGACAGGGCATGGAGCGTCTCTCCACACTTGGGGCAGGACTGCGGCTCTCTCTTGCGCTCGTTGACCCTTGACGTTGCAGGCCCAAGGGAGGTACAGGCAAAGCAGCTGCTGTTCCAGCGCGAGTGCGTTGTCTTCGCCCCCTACACATCGAGGTTTCACCGGGCTGTGAAGACGAAGCAGTGGGGACCGCTTTGGGTGAATGGCTGGGGTCATTGACGAGGGCACCGTTCACGGAGTCCTGAGAGAGGAGAAATCTCCTCCGGTTCAGCGGCTTCACGATCCTCCACGCCCCCGGGTGTCTCCTCATTCCTCTGTGCAGCAGCCATGTCGGCCATGGCGAACCGTTTTGCACTGCCTGCAGAGGTGACGTCGCTGGTGAGGGGACACTCCATGAGTCTATGGGCAACCAGAAGCATAAATCTCTCATGGTCAACTGCTCTATGACCGGCTTCAGCACACATGTGCTTGTACCACAGATAAGAGTTTGTGGTGGCAGAGTCTAGGCCAAAAAAAAGAGCCTATGCCACCATTTTTTAGTGAAGATCTGCGTTGTGTAACTCGCACGCAGCTGATCTTGCGTGTCTACACCGCGCATCATGGCAGAATATAATATTTGAATGGGGCTGGTTGGAATATCGGACTTCCCTCCACTGTGGTGTCGACTGGCGTAGTTCCACCACGCTCCATAGGATCCGCTGTAGTTGATAAAAAACTGACCCCCTTCGTGTCCTGCCAGTGGATTGCAGCCATTTCTCGATCCCTGTGTACCCGCACATCCAAAGACCCTCGTGGCTCCTTGTCAGGGACTCTCAATCTGCTAGGAAACCCCATCCGCTTCTGCTGTGCGGTTCCAACGGCATAGAAGCCTCTGCTCAGAAGATTCTCGAACAGCATGGGGCTTGTAAAATAGTTGTCCATGACAACTGTATACCATTGCCCCTCCCACCGTGCGATACCACCCCTCCACCTGCCCCGCACGCGTGGTGTGGCAGACCTGCAATAGCTTCATTTGCAGCCCCTACGTAAACCTCTAGATTCAGCACGTATTTAGTGACAGAGCAGCATAGGCACCATACCTTTATACCATGTGTGATTGGCTTTAGAGGTAGGTATTGCTTGAATGAACAGTAGCGTCCATTGTAGGGGACCATGGACTCATCAACACAGAGGTAAGGCGATGCGTTCCACAGAGATTTAAAATTTCTCACAAGAGTGTCGAGTAGCCACCTTATCTGGCCAATAAGGTCGTAGCTGGGGTCGCCCTTGTCATACTTCAACGAATCCTTGGATGCAATGTGCAGGCACTGTAGCAAGTAAAGAAAACGCTTCCTGGGCATAGTAGAGGCCACCGACTCGCAATGCATCGCATTTGTGTGCACTGTCCAGAAATCCCTTACTGGTGGTTGGTTCCTGACCGCCATCAAAATACAAATTCCGATGAATCTTCTGTGCTCCCGCAGTGTGATCTTTGCCTGTACCTCTTGCCCTCCCTTCCGTTTCCATGTCTTCGGATCTATCCATTCGGCATACGCGTTGGACTCCTTAACTATTTTCCTTTGTATCACTTCATTCCAAATGTGGAGGAAAGAGGCAAGTAGACCAATCACTTCCCTATACCGATTCTTGGAGCCTGGGCGCCGTCCACAAAACTGATGTCGCGGCAGCAACGCCCACGTCTTGGCGTGCCAGTTTTGCTCTGCAAACCGGGCCTCAAAGCGCTCCTCCTGCTCACTGCGTGGTCCCAGCTGGTACTGTCCCAATCCTCCGAGGATTGCGCCAACTCCTTCATCTCCGTCCGAGTCGGAGTCCCCGCTGGAGAATCCGCATGGGAAAGGAGGTCGGGCTCCTCCGCATCCTCCACCCGTCTCATCCGCACCCATGGCACTGAGTCCCTCCGGCACCCAGTCCGGGTCGGAGTCCTCCCCGGCTCCTGCTGTGGCTCCGCGGTTCCGCTGCATTGCCCCTCCTCGCCCAGAGGTCGGTGCGGCTGCTGAGTCTGCAGGGCATGGCCTTGACAACAAAGCGGCCATGTCGGCCCCTGTACACGGCATGGCAACCGCCTTGCGAAGGAGGCCGTCGAACCCCCACCTGTCATACTCGGTGGCCGCAACCGCCTGCCAGGGACGGCAATCCTGGCTACGAATTCTCTGCACGCTGAAGTACGCCCCAAAGTGGACCTCAAAGAAAGCATCTCCGACCTCATCCGCGCATGCCCCAGTCACATACCCGCACACCTGTCCAGCAGGATTCTGAATACATTCCCCACCTCACTGCATGTCAATTACGTTTACAGAGACTTTCCTCAGAGTATTACCTTCTAGGGACATTTCAGTCAGGTCATCCATGATAACGCGATCCGGGGATGGTTCTGCTACACTTGCGGCCGGATCCAGAAAATCAAGGGGCTGCAATTCTGTCTCAAGACTGGAGTTTGGAGAGGAGTGGGAATGAATTCAGGACTGATATTGGTATATGGCTGATGTGTGAGTATGTGTGATTTCATGTCCAGTTCTAGAGAGACCCAAATTTCCAACTCTGAAGCGCCATTCTCGCCATGGGGGCGACCTGCAGGCTGTGGACATGGGCTTGCATTTCTTTCATGTGGTTGGTTTGTTTCCTGCTCGCTGATGGTGAGCATTTCGCGTTAGGAGGGAATTTGAGGAGACCCAGGTTTCCACACCACGCGTACCGAGGGAGTTGGACTGCAGCGGACGAGAGCTTGGCGGGTTCGGAGAGTCCAGTGACGTACTCGGTGGAGTATTACACCCAGGTGATCGACCACTTCAGTTTCCGGAGGGAGGGCGGGTTCCAGCAGCGGTACTTGATCGAGAAGAAGCACTGGAAGGGGGCCGCGGAGTTGGGCCCCATTTTTATGTATTGTGGGAATGAGGGTGATGCCGAGTGGTTTGCGAAGAACAGCGGGTTTCTGTGGGAGATAGCCCCTCAGTTTGGTGCCCTCATTCTCGTTCCCGAGGTTGGTTTCCACTCGCCAGTTCGTGTTTTGTTTTAGAATTTTGAGTGCTTTGGGTTTTAGGGTTTCCAGAGGGTTTTGGTGAAAGCGTTGCTTGATTTCCAGTTTCTAGAGATGGAGTTCCCTGTTTTGTAGTGTGCTCTAGAATTGTCGTTTCAGTATTTGAAAGAGGAATTTTCGACCCTAGTTCTTCTTTTAATATGTTTAGTCTTTGTTAAGCTTGCATTGCCAGGTTTTTGGATCTTTGGAACTCCAGTGTTGCTTTTGACACTGGATGTTTGAAACTTTGTTTTGTTTTTGGTAGTTAGGGATGTCAGTCTGGGTTATGTATGTTGAGAAAGCATCGTTGGAATTGTAAGAAGATGCTTGTGAATGAGTGGATTTTAAGCAGCGTGGGTTTTGTGTTTTGTGCAGCACCGGTACTATGGGAAGTCCATGCCGTATGGGACCACGGAGGCTTCGTACAAGGATGCGGATACTTTGAGCGCTTTGACCTCGGAGCAGGCTCTGGCAGATTTTGCCACTCTTGTCACTGACTTGAAGCGGAACTTGTCTGCCGAGGCATCTCCAGTGGTTCTGTTCGGTGGCTCTTACGGTGGAAGTAGGTTTCCTTTTTTTTTAATTTATTTCCCTTTGTACATGTTTTGCATCTTGTGTTGTGTAGGAGCTTTTTCATGTTCCTTGCCGTCTATTGAAATGAATTAAATCTGACTTGGATGTATTTAATGTTGTCCTGTTTGTATGTGTTCAGTGTTGGCTGCTTGGATGCGATTGAAGTATCCTCACATTGCGATTGGGGCAGTGGCGGCTTCTGCACCTATCTTACAATTCGAGGACATCGTCCCAAGTGACACTTTCTACAAGATAGTGAGCGCAGATTTCAAGGTCATTCTCTTCTTCTTCTTTTTCTTCTTCTTTTTTCTCGTCAGTAGTTTCATTGCAAGGCACAAAGTTGCAAGCCATCGAGCTGAAGTTAGACAGGTTGGATGTGTTGCACTGAATGCAGCTAGAAAGTACGAGTTGTTTCAATACCATCCGAGAATCGTGGGATGTCATCGAAAAGATTGCTTCCAAGAATGGTGGCCTACAGGACCTTAGCAAACAATTTCACATGTGCCGGTACGCGTTTATTCTCAAATATGCTGAACTACAATCGAACAGTTCCTAAATTTTATGTTCCTCGCTGGAACATTTGGAATTGGCAGACTTGTATGTAATGAAAATATTGAAATTCATATTGTGACCATTTCAGAGACTTAAACGCTTCGTGGGAGCTACGAGACTGGCTGGAATCAGCCTACTCATATGTTGCAATGGTCGATTACCCAATTCCCACGAGCTTCATGACGCCTCTTCCAGCCTATCCGATAAGAGAGGTAATGATGTAATTTAGTTAAGTACCAGTGATTTTGGGACTTCTACCCGCAACATATTATCATATTTCGTCAACCAGAAATGGTTATATCACCCATTTCTTTACGTGTATGTATTTCACAGGGAACGGATATATGGTAATATCATGTGCTGGTGCGCGGTTGTAAAATGTGCAGATATGTCGTGCTGTGGACGGCTTACCGAACGACTTCGATATCCTGTCCCGCATTTTTGCAGGTGTAAGTATCTACTATAATTACACTGGCCAGGTGGACTGCTTCCTGACCAGTGATCCTGGCAATGATGACATTGGAGTGACTGGTTGGAATTGGCAGGTGAGGCTTAATCTGTCTAGCAAAATTACGAACACTTCTCCTGGGATGCGTCTTTTCACTCGGTATCTAAATTGTGCTCTAGATTTCTTGATGCAAATCCCACTGATATCTTTGTCTTTGATGATTTTATGGAAATAATAGGATCAAAAACAGAAAGTGAACATGCTTAACCGCAAGTGATATTCTGAAGTTAACATTCTTCCAACACAAAATATCTAGCATGTTGGACATGCTAAGTCCACAGAGATCGAATTGATTTGTTCTTGTTTATCAGTATGCATGGATGCTATAAATGAAGAGTGTTTCTTAAACATGGTAGTGTGGAGCTTGACATACTTGGTCCTTTAATGGAAAATGCTATTAAGTGAGACCCTCTTGGTTTTTTGGCAGGCATGTACAGAAATGGTTATGCCTATGAGCAGCAACTCCAACAACAGTATGTTCGCACCCTATGACTGGAACTTGGAGGGTTTTATGGACTCCTGTGCGAAGACTTACGGTGTAAGATCAAGACCAAGTTGGATTACAACAACTTATGGTGGCAAGGTAATGTGAAACACGCATTGTGTGATGCTGTTTGTCTATAATCTATCTTTTGTTATGATCGTCTTTTATTTCCCTTTGTCTTTCCTATGAACGCGATCCGTATTCACAATACTTCAAACTATGCTGTGAAGTTAAAATTCTACCTGACTAGTAACTGAAACTGCATTCGAATTGTTGTTAATATTTTTTATTTCCTTGCTTGAACTTAAGATCGACTTGTTTGTGCAGAATATAAAGGAAGTGTTAAAGAACTTCGGAAGCAATATGTTGTTCTCAAACGGGCTATTGGATCCCTGGAGTGGAGGAGGGTGAGCCAAATTTTCTAGATTCCTGTTTCTTGAACTCTGATAGTTTGCTTTTAGGGGATTGTGAAGTCGTTTCTGGCCCAGCAATTCATCAGCAGCCAATGTGTACTGACCTTTCATTGTATTTATGTTCAATTTTGCAGAGTTCTTGAGAACATCTCAAGTAGTATTGTTGCATTAGTGGCTCCTGAAGGTACTCGACCTCTTCAAGTGCCCTCTCAGAATGTGCTCCTCTACTTTTCGTCATGCTACAGCTGGATTATTTTGTAGTGACAGATTTCTTGATTTCTACACTAACTGAAAATTTCCAGGGGTCAATGTGTAATGTTTGGATCCTAAAAAATGTGCTGAGGTGGAGAAGTGTTCATGCCAACTAGGTTCAGTTGAAATTTCACGTTCCATTTGTATTTCTCATGTGCTATACATTGACAAGAATTTTTCTTTTTGAACGTACTTGAGTAGGAGCTCACCACTTGGATCTGAGAGCTGCCACCAAAATCGACCCAGATTGGTTAATTGAGCAACGAGCAGCCGAGGTGGCACATATTGCCAAATGGATTGCAGAGTATCACAATGAAAACACGATGCCTCACGATGTCGCTGACATTCATGCGTTCAAGTAAGGTTCATAGAATGCATCTTTATGTAGAATTGTACAGTTCTTGCAGGTCTGAAGTCGGGTTCAAACTTCGAATGACTGACGGTGTAGTCAAGGATGACCATGTATACTCACGGAGTGCTATCCTACCGAAGCTCACACATGAAATCGGAGTCCAACAAGAGACTATTCTCGACTGCCCGGCCCATCGGTTTGCAAACACGTAAACTTAGAAAGAAGGATCTTCGGTGCCCAGATATCTATATAGATAGGACCTCCAATTTATGGAACACATTTTCACCATCTCCACTTGTTGAGATAATTAAATCGAGCTTTTTAGGAAGTGGACAACATGTGGCTATATCAAATAGGGATTTCGTTGTGCTATTAAAAATCTCTGGATATCCAGCTTTATAATCAAAGGACCTCCAATTCCAACTAGTTCCAAAGTGAAGTCCAGAGTCCATCGTGTTCCATTTACTAGTTTTGGACTTGTAGGAGTGGACTGAAAGGATACCTCCATCTTTTCCTTGACTCACAAAGATCATTTTGTACCATTTTCTATCATCCTCCATCAAAAGCTGCACCATCACCATCATCCTCTTCCTACAGTCCTCAAGAGATCTAAGTGCTCTCCATCTTTTCAGCAGACAGTACACACAGACACCAACCACATGGAATGTAACAGAGGAGAGCAAATCACTAGGAAAGTAAATCCAAAACCATTAATCCTGTTGAGAAGGGACGAGATTGGAATGTAACCATGAGAGTTGCATATAGTCAGATGTCTTAACTCTAGTTTTGAAATAAAATTTGGGTTTAAGATTGTTTAGGATTGAAGATGCCGGACATGACCTGGTTGAGATGTGGATTCGAAGTTTGGAGCCGTGATAGCAGATGGGTTGATGCTCACATGTTGTAGAAGAAGTGATGCAGGGAAGAAGACACAGTGGGAGATGGGTTTGGAGTTTGAAGAAGGAGAATCTGCCGTCCAAGATCTGCGAGGTGTGCAAGCGGCAAGGTGTGGGAGCGGTCATGTTGGGATGACGTGAAGATGTGCACTGATCGCTGCAAGGCGGAGCGGAAGAAGGAGAGCAAGCCCAAGCAGGAGGAATCGTCATCAAGCGCCATCGCCATGGAGACCTCATCAGCTGGGAATGTAAGCCAGATGGGTAATGGCAAGAGAAGTGTCTCAGTGTTGCAGGGATGCTCGACCTCCATCACTTCCTGATGTTCTCGTTATGTCCCCATAGATTCATGGCATCGCATAACATGCAGTGCTCTTGAGGGTAACCAGTCCTAGGACTGTAAGTTTAGGTTTACCCAGTGATGTGATCAATTTAGGGTTACAAGCTTCGTGAAGAAGTTGCAATTGGGCTATCTTGAGATAGAACTTCACTAGGTTCATCTCCCATTGCTGAGTAATAGCCTTTTGTTCAATATAATTCTTCAACTTCCAGATGATGAGTTGATCTATAGCATGCAGTTCAACAAGAACGTCTGCCTGTGTTCTGTAACATAGCTCCAATGTCTAGGATTCCATACATGATTGCTTTCGGTTGCACAGGGTTTTGGTTCTTTTGGAATGAGTTTCTAGGATTTCGTGCCGGTCCCATCATGAAGGCTAGTCTAGAAGGCTAGAGCTAGAGCCGGTGGGGAAGAGAAATGTACTCGCAGTACAGAATTGACGGAAGGGCCCCATGCGCAGGACAAACAAAGAGCGCATGCAGGTGAGGCTGACAGGGACGAGCGATGCACTGATCATGGTCACAGGCTTCGTCTATGTGCATGAATGTGCTTCCCGGGACCAGCAAGGACTAGTTAACCAAATCGTGCAACTCTGCAGTCGAGAAATATGCCTCCTCGTGACAGGGCACGAATTCCTTTCCTCTAACCCTGCAGTGGCCCACCCTTCTAGCTCACCTTCCCTTGGGACACGGGTGGGCAATGCTGTTTTCACCACTATTCTATTCATTTTTGAGAATCTGGGCTCCCAACTGAGCACATCAGCGCCCGCAGATGTCGTAAGAATGGATTAGACATCCCAAATCTGCTCTCATGAATTGGATGCAGAGGACCATACTACAATTGGGCAATTCGGTATCCGGGATCAACTTAACTCTAGATTAGTATGTCGAGGAAACTAATGTGCCCCTTTGAATCCACTCCATCGTCTTCGACTACCCACTTGGTTTGAAGTTTCATGTTGATGATTATGTGGGTTTTGAGTGCTTTGGTTGTTTCCAAGCCGGCACATATGTTGAATCGGTCTCTTTTTCGCTTTCATAACTAGTACGCTTGCAGATGAGCTTGTTCTCAAGGTGTGACTACTCGAGCAGTTTTAGAGACTCGTGGGTAAGAAATTGTGAGCTCTACTAGTACCTGTTCCTTCGACTATCAGGTCTTCATCATAGATGTACTTTGCGTAAGACTGTGTCTTGAGAGGATAAATTCGTTGATGTGTCGGAATTAGCAATATGGTTTAGGTTGCAGTTGTATCACAATGAATTGTTGTCACGTTGGGATGTAGTAGTACAGTGGTGGTCAGAGGGGTTGGGCAGAATCTGCATCCGTCATGGCGAAGTGTGTCTTTTGATTCCTCATGTGCAATTTGATGTCCATAAATTCATGGGTGAAGCTTACATTTATCTCTGTAGGTCTGCTTGGGAGTGAAGAGCTTCAAGAATTAGGCAATCGACCACCTGCAGTGGCCTTTGGCTAGTTTGCTGGACGTGAGAGGGTGGACATGACCCCAGGGATCAGTGCGCCTGTGGTAGCCGGACCTAATGAGTCGGACGCCATAGACTCACAGAAGAATGCTTCCCATGCGGCCTTGGATGCTGTGCACCATGAGAGGTAAGTATCGCCGAGGTCTGAAACATTAATTTCTAAGGAGAACATCGTGGCAGGCGCAGAATTTTCCCCTTGAATTTGCAGTCAAGATCGTAGTATGAATTCGAAGCTTGAAGTTACTGATATCTACAGAGGAAGAAGTAGTGCAATAGTACTGCTGGGTAGGCAAGAAAAGTGGAAAATCTTCTCCTCAGTCTAACAGCTTGAATTGTTTGAGATCAGGACATTCCAAGGGCATTCAATGCTTGCACCGTTTACATCCGGGTGCCAACAGACGGAGGTTGAGCCTTTGATCATTGAAAAGGGCGAGGTGAATATGAACGTTGCTCTTATCCTGCCGAGACTATCACTCATGTTTTGTCCAAGAGCTAGGAGCTTGAATTCAGATGTAGTCTTTCGTGAAATCCAAAGTGCATGAAGTTGTATAGTTTGAAGTATGATTAAAATAATGTTTAATGGCATTTGTTGTGATGTAGGGCATCTATGTCTGGGACCACAATGGCAAAAAGTACCTGGATGCTTTAGCCGGCCTTTGGTGTACCTCCCTCGGTACGTATTCACTCTCTTCAAGGAATATTTTGTTGTACCGGTTAGGGATGGCTTTTTTCAGTTTTCTGCTCTAGTGATTTAGTAAATAAGCTCGACATATCACGCAAGTAAATTGTTCTTTCCCAGGGTTTAGTGAGGAGCGGCTGATGAATGCGGCATGGAACCAGATGACCAAGCTTCCCTTCTACCATTCCTTCTGGAACCGCACATCACAGCGGCCACTTGTATGTACACGCCACTAGCTAATAATCTCATCAATCTTTCGATGGACATGGATTTCACTGAGAATTCACTTCTGTCGATTTACAGTGCTTTATGTTGACACCGAAAATTCTGAGTTCTATGCTTGCCGAATGAAATTCGAATATTTGGTATTAAATCTTTTGATGCATTCCTGTGGCTAAATATATGATAAGGTATTGAGTTCAAATTAAAATTGTTTCAGGATTTGGCGAAGGAGCTAATTGACATGTTCAAGCCTGTCAAGATGGGCAAAGTATTCTTCTGCTGCACTGGCTCTGAAGCCAATGACACCCAGGTGACCATTGTACCCGTAGTTTCATTCACACAACCGAGTCAATTGAACCATCACTACCACAGAAGCTGTCGTTTCTCATTCCTTGAACTGCGGACAAGCTATTGGGCCAAGTGAGCAGGCCCCACTGTTTGTCTGTAATGTCGCCTTTCACTCTCTCCTGAACTGCTCAGTGAAAACCGGGTCTTATTTTTAGGAATGAGAAACGACAGCTTCTGTTGTAGTGCATCTAGGCATTCTACATTTTGTATTTGCGATTTAACCTGAAGTCTTCAATGATAAGCATCACCTTCTTGGAAAGATAGTACTTAATATATCCTTAACTTTGTATCTGTAACCATCCCCTAAAACAGGTTCTAAACCTGTTGCGTCTCTAATTTTGAGTGTTCATTTTTCAGGTGAAACTGGTTTGGTACTACAACAACGCACTAGGAAGAGAGAAAAAGAAGAAAATCATCGCGCGTCAAAAATCGTGAGTGCACTGTAATGACAGACACATTTTCTAATTGAATGCTGTGGATGTCATCACTGCTGATTCAACTCCTCACTTTGGGTGTCTGGTTTTGCTACAGATATCATGGCTCGACATTATCAGCTGCCAGTCTTTCCGGGTATGATAACCAATCCCTTCTTACAGCAGTTGATTTGATGAAATTATAGGGCTTGTGAAAGCCTTTGTTCAGCGTTAGAATATTATACTCCCTGAAAATGGTTTTAGCATTAATCACTCTAAACTAAAAATTGATAGGAATTTGTCGTTTGGGTTCAATTTGTAGGTTGACACCGCTCCACACCGGTTTTGACCTACCTGCCAGTTTCGTGCTGCATACAGACTGTGCTCACTATTGGCGGTATCATCTACCAAGTAAGACCTAAGCATCATTCTTTTGGTTTTAGTAACAGTTTCGAGACTGCATCTACGAACATGATGCAACTAATTTCCGTTGATCGTTTATGCTGCGTAACACTGTCCTTGACAGACAGACCTGGGTCTTGACATTCTTGTGCGTTTCAGATGAGAGTGAGGAGCAGTATTCTTCTAGGTTGGCAGACAACCTTGAAAAATTGATCCTGAAAGAAGGCCCCGAAACTGTATGTCCCGTTTACATCAGAATATGTAGCATTGACTTCTTTGGTGCTTGCAGTTTCTTTTGAATCTCCAGTGTGAGCTCTTCACAAATTTGCACCAGATCAGACAAGCAAGAGTATCATGTTCCAATAGATGTCCTCATATCTGGAATGTGTGAATGCCCAGATTGCAGCTTTCATTGCAGAGCCTCTGATGGGAGCAGGCGGCGTTATTCCTCCACCTGCAACCTATTGGGACAAAGTAATTTTCATTCCTTCTTTTTTGTTTTTTGCAGCAACAATAATGTGACTCGGGGTAATAGGTAGCTGTTGTTTCTGAAAGGATTTTGTTTACATTGACTTCATGCTCTGTTTTCGGGGTATATGTTGGGAACAGATTCAGCCCATTCTAAAGAAGTATGATATCCTTCTAATAGCAGATGAGGTAAAGCTTGAAAACGTTCAAACTGACAGGTTTATCTACAATTAGATTATAGCTATACCAGCACTTGGAAAAAAATTGACTGTGGAAAATAGTAGTTTCATGCTCCAACTACTGTGAATGCTGTCACTGGTTTGTAATGGAAGTGCAGGTAATCTGCGCATTCGGACGACTCGGTACCATGTTTGCTTGTGAGAAGTATAACATCAAGCCTGACCTTGTCACAATAGCCAAGGTTCGGTCCCTATTACTACTCAATGATTTAGATGTTTCTAATGCAGATGATACCAATTGCTCTGTTCCAATATAATCCATTCTTGTGAGCTGAGTTTCCTGTCGCATGCGGTGCAGCAATTGTCGTCCGGTTACATGCCGATTTCAGCAATTCTTCTGGGACAACACATATTTGATGCTTTAGCTTCATACAGCAATGGATTAGGTGAAAGGGCTCACATTGACTCTTTCAATTGCAATTCGAATATATATGTTTGCAATTCTAGCTTGTTCATAGAGAGTTGGTTAGTGTGAAGCAGCCTAAAGTGTGACCAGAATCTACTTTACTATGTAGGTACCTTTGGACACGGGTTCACATATGGTGGTCATCCAGTGGCTTGCGCCGTGGCTCTGGAGACGTTGCGGATCTATAAGTAAGATCAGAAATATATTTCAAAACATGGCTAGACTAATTCAAAGTTCTACTTAACTGCCTTTTGTTTCCTTGCATCATAGCTACAACAGATTGATTCTTCATAGAGATGACGATTTTTGAGTTCTTGCAGAGAGAGGAGCATACTAGTTCATATTAACGAAGTAGCACCGATTTTTCAGACGGAAATGAAGAAGTTGGCGAGCAGCCCCATCGTCGGAGAGGTAAATTCTCCGCTTGACTCCGCCTTTCAATACGTCATGAAAGGTTGACAGGGACCATCATGTACTTTATTTTAACAGAATGGGCAATCTTGCAGATTAGAGGCGAGGGCTTGGTACTTGGAATAGAGTTTGTTGGTGACAAGAAGATCAAAAAGAGCTTTCCTGCCGAGTGGGGTAAGTAAGCCGATCTTTCCCACACTGTTGGCTTTTTGCAAGATTAAAGAAAAAATTGGAAGCCAGTTCTTCATTCGTTGATCAGGAAAAGGTTTCTGACAACATACAGCCCTTTTGGAATTTTAGGAGTGGGCGCGTACTTTTCCGGGCAGTGTACTGTACTGGGGATGCTGATACGCTTTGCAGGAGATATGGCAATGATGTCACCACCACTTATCATCACCATCGAGGAGATACATGAGGTGGGTACCAGATCTTCGATGCTTGAACAACCTAATCTTCAAAGATCCTTCGGCTCATGTGTTGCCTCATCATAAAATAAGGCGATTTTCTGAATGTCAAGACTGATGTACTTAACACCACATATTTCAGCTCAGTACTCCTGAGTCATAGATAGTAGTATGAGCTTGTTTCCTTTTAGAGTGCCAGAAAAATAAAATCAGAGTAAGGTAGAGACGGGTGTTTCCGGAGTTTAAGCCATTCAGCATATATGGGATTGAGAAAATTATCGGGATAAAATCTATATAGATGTTAGGTTGTAAATCACAAATCTGATTTTATTTTTTTTAAACTTCCAAAAAATTTATCAAATTTTCATGAATATTTGAAGTGCAACAGCGTAGACTACTATAGTTATGAGTAGGCACATGTAACACAAAGATTGCATCGAGAACATGATAGGTTGTTACAAAATCTGCTAAGTGCGGTAGTCAGGTGATGTCTGCTAGAATATTGGTGCTATGATAGGGCACGGATTCAGAACCCTCACGGGAATACCCATCTCTACCTTAGTACTTATTGCAATTCCTGTGCCAGATTTTGAGGATTTCAGCTGCAGCGTTGAAGGCTACCGAGGAACATGTTTTGGAGCTGCAGAAGAAGTAATTAAGGGCTCGGACTGAAGCCACACAGGAATGTTCATCACACACCTCTCCCGTCACGGAAATCTTTTCGCCTCTCAAGTCTTCTCACGCCCGAAAGGGTGCTCTTGCTGTTGATAATGGATTCAAGACTGTCCTACGGAGGCTGACAAAAGTTGCACGGCGCTGTGTATTTGGCACTCACTCACTCAGGGAGGCAGATACAAACAGCATCTGAATATTGCAGGTATCGCTGGAGAAAGTATCTGGGTATTAAACCATCAAAGGAGTTCCTCTCCAGCGACAGGATTCAGATTGTCCATTTTATTGATAAATAAGATGTTCAAACTTGATCAGGCAAGATTAAGCGTCCTTAGTGAGGAATGTTAGAGTTCCACATAATGTTACAGGTACTCCGAAAAGAAGTTTATAGAAGAGCAAAAACTGAAGATGTTTATGCAGAGTGTTGAGAAGACGGTATTCTTTTTACAGTGTAAGGGTATCCATAAAATTAAATACTCGCAAGCATAAATATTTGCAAGTTGATGTAAATTTTTAAATCATTAAATTCTTATTATCCAAGGATAGTGATATTGATTGTCGATACACAAATTGGTTTAGAATATGCCAAGATTTAGACATTACAAAACTCAATATCAGCAACTCAGTTGATATTACAAGAGGCATATCCGGTCCTATGAGGAACTGCTTTCAAAACGTTCATAGGAGTGCACAAAATGATGCACTCTAAACAAAGTGTTTTAACTTTCGGCAGTCTGTAAATATACTACTGTACAAATGTTATATGTTCAGGAAAAGAGTCGTCAATACGTTCCTAAAAACTGCAAGCTTGCGCTCAATAAAAAAAATGAGAAGAACGTGTTGATTTTGAGAAAATCTTAGGAAATAATTCTTGAATCCTAAGTGCCCACATTAGGGGCCCGTGATGCAGAAGGTGCTCCATATGAATATATCCATTGACCACAAGCTTCGCAGTTGTCTAGAAGCTCCAAATTCGCTAGTGTACAAAATTTACAAGTCCAAGTCCTGATAGGTGTTGGATCTTCAGCGATCGAATGATGTTCTTTAATGCTCCCACATGCCCCACAAGCAAGCGCCAGAGGCTGCAACGATAAACACAAAACAATTAAGCAACGCCATCACTCCAGGTAATTGTTGCAGTAATGCTAGTTCCGGTCTGAATCAAAGAACTACCATCACAGTGAAATCACAGTGAAGCTCCACGGAACTGTAAGGACTATGCATGCGTTCAAGAACAGACAGCAGTATGAACTGTCAAAAGAATATTTGCTAAGTGCAGGAGACACTCACCGGGTTGTGCAAGGTGCAAACACTGCAAGCCCACTCCCCACTTCCAGAGGTGATACCATTTTCAACAACTCGTCCGCTGGCAGTGCTTTGTACATCGCTGCGTCCTTTCTTCTGCGCTCTGGCTACGGCAGCATCTCGAACAGGATCGAAAGGAATCGGGCTGTTGCTACTCCACTTTGTCGTGTCGCCGTCATAATTACTGCTGCTTGTTCCCCCTGACCATGGCAAGCGTTTTATGGTGTTAGTGAAATCAGTATCACAAGTTCAGTATCACAAGCAGAGGAACGGGAATGTGGAATTAATTCGCACAATTAACTAATCAGTGTTTCAAAAGGAAATGCAGAAGTGATCACTTTTTGCACTAGATGTAGCTCCCGAGGTGGAAGAGGTCCTATTCAATCCCGAAGCTCCAGTAGAGTTGGTGTGACTTGAAGGTTGTGCACTAGTTGCATCTTCCCTTTCCTTTGCCTTTTCAAGGCCATCGTTCCCGCTTGTAGTAGGGGCAGCACACCAAAGGTCATCTCGCAGTCTTCTCTCTGCCGCCATGGCAGCAGCTTGTAAAGGACTCAATGCTCTCATGATTTCACTATCTCCACCCAGGCGCCGTGCACCACTGGGCATGAAGGACGCTGCCTTGGCACGTTTCTCAGCAGCTGCAAGTGCCACTGCCCGCAAGTTTGTTGGAGGCGGGTTGTGAGTGTAACCGCCAAGTCGTTGACCTCTAGCATCAAATCCTTGGCCTGTTCCTAAAATGCCTTTTGCCATGAGCTCCTCACATTCCTACACGTTACAACCGCAGTCAGCATATGCCCATGAAGAGACAAACCAAGAAAAACCAAGGTAGTTTAGACTCAGCCGCAGAATGACAAAGGATTTGAAGATTGTTGAGTAAGGGCCAGAAGTACCTTGGTAATCTCATCGAGCAGCTTATAAAACTTGGCGTCATGAGGTCCACATTGATTGTGCGTAAGCTCGTGCAGTAAAGTCCCCAGCACACTCTCGTATGGATAAAAATCCCAATCGCGACCATGGTGTCGTAACCTGATCCTTACTTCCCGGCCTCCATCAATGTTCAACCCCAGTAGCCCCGGGCTGCTGGGACTGCAAATTCACCCCATGAAAACAACCAAATTGTCATTACAAGGTTACCAAGACATCCAAAAAAGGATTTATAAAAAATAAATAAATTATTTATTTATTTTTTAAATCTGCTTCAAAACACTACCATGCCTACCCTGACCTTAAAGATAGTAACATGTATGCTACAAAGAAAAAAATTCTGGAAAAAATTCAAGGATATCTGCATAATTAGTAATCTACATAATCGGCTTCCGATCTCCTCTACCGGTTCTTTGTGAACCAGGATTACAAAATTCAACTTAACATCAAAACTCACACTGTTCACAAAGCATCTGCGAACCCTAAATCCAATTCTCACACACTTTACAAAACAGAGCGTTGTCAGTGTGAGGACACAGCTTTAGCTGGTTTGTACGAGAAAGATCCAAATATGAGATTAGATTAACTTTCGAGGACACGACTACGCCAGCAATCGCCAAACAATACCGAGGACTAACTCCAAACTTTTGCACATTTGAAGTGCAATTCCGTACCACGAGATTCAAGTACCTCATCGACGACAACAATTTCTCTCCTTCTCATCTCGGCTCTCCCAAATCAAACACCTTACACAAACGAAGCTTTCAAAACCCTCCAATTCAGACAGATCAGGTCACTCACCAAAACTCCGACAGAAGCTTGACCTGCCATTTGCGCTCCCGCATGATCGGCTGCACTTGCTTCGCCGCCATCTCCAGCAACCTCCGCGCCTCGTCATCCTTCTCCTTCTTCAACGTCTTAATCTCCCACACCTTGTCTAGGTCCCCCCCTCCAATCGAAGATATCGGCATCCTCCCCCACTCCAAACTCTCCAAAACGACTAATCTTCAAAACCCACCTCAACTTCAATCCCAAAAACACTTCCCCCTCCTCCGAGACTCCCCTAACCTTCAATCACAACCTCCCCACCCCCGCCCCCCCAACAACCATCCCATCCCCAAAACCCTCCAATTCAACCCCCAAACCCTAAAACCCAACTCAGCAACCAACCTCCACCTCCTCAACTTCCCTCAATCCCTCCCTCAGCTACAAAGCTCCACAACAACTGATCCCAACTCTAGATAAACGATGCAATCTCAAAGAGATGGCAAACCAACACATATCATATGTCATCGCATCTGTTATCTCATCTGTTATATCATGTGGTACATCATGCGGCACATCATTTGCGAACCTGAACCTCACCTCTGCTTCCACTGCACCTCTCTCAACCATCCTCAATCCTTCAATCCTTCCCTCAAGCTCCAAAAAAACGGAACCCAACTCAAAGAAAGCAATCTCAGAGAGAAGGCAAACCAACACATGTATCATATGTTAACTCTTCTGTTATCTCATCTTCTCTATCATGTAATGCATCATTTGGAGCCAATTTTTTTGCACACGGGTAATCAGTGTGTGTAGAATGTTCGACAAGCTCGCAATTCACGAAGAAGTTCGTGCAGTCGGAGGAGAAACTTGTCAAAGGCTATGGTCGAAGCTGTGATCGAAGCCTCTGCTGCTCATCGCTAAACCCTCGCTGTAACCTAAACTCGCGATTATCTGCCTAGTACATACATTTTTGTGTTAGAATGTTTAAAGCAGGGAGATGTTGTCGGGTTTGGGTGGAGCCTGATGGGTTGAAGTTGCGGTGGAGGCCTCGTGTTAAACCCTTGCTGCACCCAAGGTAGATGACATCTAGAGAAGAAGTATATTCTGGTGGCTGATATGTAGAACTGTGGAAGAAGGTGGATTTGGGGTAGAGTGACGGATTTCTAGTCGGAAGTGTAGCCCAAACCCATGACTATCTCCTCTCGGCGTACATTTTTATTTTTGAAATGTACGGAAAGACAAGATGGTGTCGGTGTTGGAGAAGTCTGATGGACTGAAGTTGCCTGCGAATTAAACCCTCGCTGCATCTAACAGTATAATATCTTGTTTTTTAAAAACTTGTTCATCTTGACTTTGAGATATTCTTGTTCGATATTAGAGTTATTTGAAGAGTCCCTCAAAACCTGAGTTTTTCACCTGTAATTTGGGAAGGACCGGCATGATCTCACTGTAGACCAGAATAGAATACTGGATAGATTAAAAAAATTGTTCATAAAAATTTGGAGGGCGGGAGAAGAATTGGGTAGAGGGGAGTCGGGGACAAATAACTCTATTACTCTGATAAATTTAAAACTGCCCAACTTTGAGATATTATTTTGAGCTCCTACCCACATTTTGCACTTTTATTAGTTTTGAGTTTTATTAATTATTGGGCAAAACAGTGCCCAAGTTGCTAGTAACCTCCAATAGTAAGATCTGCAGTGCCTCATACGTAATATTTACTAGGAGGATCCACTAAACCTGCACATTGTGGCTGACAGCATACACTGCGGCACCCTCCACCTAGCTCCAACATCTACAGTGAGCGAGCAGATCGTTTTCTTTTATAAGAGGAGCCAACATTGACCTTGAGCTAACATCGAGAATTGATCTAAACTTCGCTGGACATGCCAAACTCCCTTAAATACTATAGTCGCACATAATGTCTGGCATCCAAAGGAAAAAAAGAAAATTGTGAGGTTGAACATTCTGGGAGCAAACAAAAAACGAAGTTGACAGAGTCCTTATATATACACTACACAAGTACTACACAGTATCTATAGAAAAATCCGAAATGAAAATTGCTAGTATCACGAAGAGAAAGAAGAGGTACCCGTAAACGCAATGTGCTAAAAACTGGCTGACCACATTGCCATGTGCCATCCTGATAAGATAATCGATGATAGCGATCAAACACACTGCATCAGGACATCAAGTGTAAATTGTACACCAAATCAGGCACCCGCCTTCTTCACAACTCTGAGTTAAGAATTGTAGTGAGACCACAATTTTATTGTTCGATCATGTGACACAGTCGCAATGTAGCTTCCATCTGCAAACCAGTAGCACTTTCAGAAAGACGAAATGTACTTTGCTATGGACACATAACCGGGTTGAAAGCGTGTTGCAGTGTGCTCTGATAACATGAATTTATGTCGGCCAAGAGTATACAATGAACATTTATACTTCGATCAAAAATTCTGCAGACATTGGTGCAATGCTAAGGTGATGTCCGAAGAATTCGGCACACTACATTTCAGAGGCACTTCAACGAAACTAGGTACACGCCGGAATTCCTACATTGAGAGCCCTGTCCATGATGCCTAGAACAACCACCGGCATCAGCGCATACGGCAGGCTACATATAATGAGCCTAACCTTTTGTGATGACAATCATGTTCCAGTCAAGAAAGGAAGATTTCGCCCCTTGACTGCGAACTGGAAAATGTGAAAACATGGGAGAGAATATGCAAGAAAAGTCTCACCTGCTGAAACATCAACTCCAGCAACCTTACTTTCATGTCCCACCAGAGTCTTCACTGGTTTAAAATCAAGGATTGACCATATCTGCAATGTAGACTCACGATTTCTCTTGTTAATCCTAAGTACCGCTATGCTTCAATGTTCAAACAATCTTACATCATAAAAGCCAGGTCAGAAGATGCAAGCGTTCGGATATTAAGTTCCCTAAAATTATAACCAGACATACGCATATACAAAAAGGCGTTAATCATATATACCCGTACTGTATTGTCAAACGAGGCCGTCACCAAGAAGTAACCTTCTGAAGGTTCATACTTGACTTGAGAGATCAAAGAATTATGAGCAGGGATGATGTAAAGACACTGCTTCTTCCGCAAATCCCACACCCTGCATGTGTGGTCATCACTACCCGTCGCCAAATGGTACCCATTCGGTGAGAAATCTACCCCATAAACCTGTCCAAGTGCAACCCATCCCCCTCAATCATCTTAGTACGAGGAATAATCTCTCTGTTTTGGGACTCAACTGTGACTGCATTGCTGAGGATGATAGAAAGAGGAATAAGCCTTTCTGCTCCACCAACACGTGATAATCTTTTGTAACGACGATAAGAAACATGGCGTGACTTAAAATCAGACGGACGAATTGCAGAAAAGTATGTGTACGAGGTTTAGATTACTTACCGATTTTACGTGTCCTTCCAGAGCCAGTACACTCTTCCCAGTGCGTAAATCCCATACGCGAGCCAATGCATCCATCCCACATGATGCTGCTAACGCTCCATCCTGCTGAAATGCAAGGCCATAGACACTACGACTATGTCCCTCCTGCAACAAAAGTTCAATTCCTGTGTTCACATCCCAAAGCCTCCACGTTTTATCGAAACTGGCAGTTCCAATGTAAGCACCTGAAGGATGAAATGCAATCCTGGCAAGCCTGTCCAGATGGCCTTCGTAGGATTGAAGTTTCTTCCCTTTTCGACTCCACAAAACAGTAGTCCGATCAGCGGAAGCAGTTGCAACAGTTGCAACGTTCTCTGCCTCAACCCCAAGGGTCTTGCAAGCCGCGGGATGAAACACGACGTCAGTCACACGCTCCGTGTGATGGCCTTTAAAGGTTCCTAACAGCTTCACATCTGGCACGCTCCAAAGTTTTGCCACACCTGTCCAGGACCTGCACAGGCAGGAGGCAGGTGACAAGTACGAGGTAGAGCACATGTCCATCAGCTCAGCTGAAAAGCTTCAAACAAACATCAAACCCACCTACACGTTGATCCGTAAATCCAAAAACAGCCATCCAGTCCACTATGTCCACGAAATACCAATACTCTAGATGTGTGTGCTAAGCATACTCACGACGCTAGGTTTCAATAATTACAGAATATCTGCTCTCGTTTCGTCTGAAGCGGATGCAAAGGTGGAATCAGTCAGTCCTGTCCACATTCAATACACTTTCAACCCTACGGCCCAAACCAAATACCCTAAACTCATGAACATTATGCAAATATGACACTTACCCCGTAACCAGCATAGATGCGTCCGGAGAGAAAGCGCAGGAGGAGAGAGGCCTGCCGTCACCGATCTCACTACAATCCAGAGTAGTCTCCGCCATAGACCTGAGCATTTCGTCGGTTTCCGCATCTTCGTCTTCATCACGTTCAGTTCGCATCCTCTTGGCCCTCTCAAATCGCGCCTTCGCTCGAGGAAGAGAGTATTTTAAGATCCCTTGGCGGCACTCCAGGAGCTCAGAGCTGCCTTCGGTATAAAACAGCTGCAATGGTTGAACATCGTCGGGGACGGATTCCTGATAAGCTTCTTCACCACGTGTATCGGCGGAGGCCTCATGCGCTTGGACCAGCTTGTCGAGGTCTCCGTCGGCGTCAAGCTTGGCCAAGATAACACGCAGTCGGTCACGGCGCTCCATCTCACGCTCCCCGAAGAGGGTGATTGGGTGGCCGAGGTGGCGAAGGCGTTGGCGCACCGCGGAGTCATTGGTGGGAACCGCGAGAGCCGCGGCGCGACGCTTCATGAGCAATTGTTGCACGAGCTGTTCCTTGCGATCGCGAGCGCACTGGCTCTCTTCAGAGGCCAGGTAGCGATCAGCGTCGTCGCCATCCACCATGGGATGGTCGCCGCTATCGGCAGAGGAGTCAGGCGCGTCGTCATCCTCATCCTCAGAGGAGGAAGACGGGTCTTGAGCAGCATTTAGGTGTGCAGGATGGGGAGGGTCAGGTAGAGGATCCATGTCTACATCGCCATGAGCAGCGGCAGGAACACCAGGAGGGAGAAACAAGTCTGCCATAGCGAAGAGAAAGATAGCGGGTAGGGTTAGAGTGGGAGACTATTACTGAGACCCAGCCAGTTACCCTCCAGGAGAATTAGGGTTTACGGTTCAAAACGCGCGCACTCATAACATAGAACGCTTGCGAAGAAGTAGAAAACGAACTTTACTTAACACGAGCACGGACACATCGAAAGTGGATAGCAGGAGAGGAGAATAGGGCTTAGCGTGGTGCCCTCGCTACTCCGCCACCATAGCTCCTTCATACTACTTATAGCACTAAGTTAGCCTCCATGAAGCAGCGTGACTAAGAGCCAGAGTCCGGGGAGTTCTGTGAGCCATCCAGCAGATTTCCTTGTAACTTTCAGGCACCTCGGTTTTCTTCAAAATTGCCCGGAAGTGTGCCTGGAAGTTGCAAAACTGCCCGGTTAATGTCCTAGAAGTTCATTTCTCTACCGGTGGCATTTCCGCCACTGTAAAATTCCAATTGGAAAAAATCCTTCAAATGAGAATTGCATTTGGTTTCATTTATTTTTTTTGTTGTTTTGCTTAGCACATAGCTGGCTGCTGTATCCCTGGCAGGATTCGAACCTGGCAGTGCCCCTACCAATTTAGGGCCAGGGATTTAGCCTTCCTAAAATGCAAAGATCCAAAAGAGGATCCGTGCATTTTTGGGAGGCTTGTTAGTACGACATGCCCACATAACATTTACAAGAATGTAATGAATACATATTTACATACCAAAGTAAAAAGGGATCGAAAACAAACAAATTGAGGTCAAGAAATTACATACCAAAAAATTGAGGTCCTCTGGTCAAGTGCCTCTAAGTATGAAGATGCATTGCTTGCACTAGGACCCGGGGAAGAATTAGACAAGTAAGTAGCCGGGTTAGCATAAAGAAACTTATACTTTGTTTCACTCTTCCACAAGGAGATAGCATCTTCAATTACACCATCATACTCATCATCCGGTCCCTCCAAAGCAACTCTAAGCAAACAATCCAGATTTTTATTTTTATTTTTATTTTTTTTTGAAGCAGGATTCAAAATTATTATGAATTCAGATTCTCAATTCTCAATTCAACAACTAAAGATTCTCAAGCCAGTGACCTGGGGTGCTCGAGCCAGTGACCTGGGGTGCCTGAGCCAGTGACCTGGGGTGCTTGAGCCAGTGACCTGGGGTGCCCAATCCGGTGACCTGGGGTGCCGAAGCTAGTGACATGGGGTGCAGGAGCCTGTGACCTGGGTGCCCATTTCGGTGACCTGGGGTGCCAAAGTCATTTGAATTGAGGACTACAGTCAAACCTTGATAAGTGTTAACGGTCGCGAGCATACTTTTTGTTATCACTTGGGGAATAGTAACACTTATCTTTTACTTTATAAACTTATGTTTTACTTTATGGACTTATCTTTTAATTTATGTTTTACTTTATGGACTTATCTTTTAATTTATATTTTACTTTATCTTTTACTTTATGAACTTAAAATATATGATCTTTTACTTTATGATCTTAATAATACATATACCAATCAATTTGTTTCTAAAATGGAAACTATGAACTATTGCTTGACCTCAAAGTTATCTCTCTTCAAACTATGGTTCTTACAAAAGTCCCTTTTTAGACACTTATCACTTATCGAGGCAAAATTAGGAGCATAACATTACATAACACTTAACACATAACACTTACTAGTCTTAATTTTAAAGGAGCAAAAATCTCCATAACACATATAGAGTTTTAACACTTATCGAGGTAACACTTATCGAGGTTTGACTATATTGAATCATCCCTCCATAATATAAATTTCCTACAAAGTCTAAACCTAGTCAGCTACCTGCCGAATAAAAAAAATTTGAATCGGTAATTTTCCTCCATATTCACCATGTGACCGGCCAAAAAGCCGACACTTCATTTTTTCCTCCGGTTCCATTTCCGAAAATTATTTTTTTCAACCGGAACCCTTGCCTAAACTTATAAATCTCAATCGGAAATTTTCAAAAGTAACCGGCTAGTTTGTAACTAACTGCCGGTACTCCCCGGACATTGCTAAGAGCTTCTCCAGCGGTGACTCTGGGAGGACAAGAAAACGGTAACCTCCTAGCCGGATGAGAAAATAGTATCGCACCGTTTAACTCTGCAACGGTAGCATGCAAGTCGGGCTCGGCCAAGGAGCCCAGGGCACGGCCAAATCGTAGAATATAGAGAGCTCTCTACAGTGCACTTGAGTGGAAGTCAAAGCGAATATTCTTGTATCTGGACCTGGTCGGGAAGGATGGCGGGACGCTCTAGAGCTTCGTCGCAGGCTGCACCGCTCACCACGTCGGGTGCCGCGCCTGGACCTGCAGCGCCGAAGCCCAAGAAGGGTCGCAATTTCACACCTGAGGAGGAGCGCCAGTTGTGCAGGTCCTTCTTGCACATTTCGCAGGATCCCTGTGTGGGGAATGGACAGAGGAAGGACGCGTTCTGGGAGAGGATCACGGTGCACTTCAACGACCATGTCACCACTGGTAGTCGCCCTGCTCGCTCGCTTGAATCGAAGTTTCATGTTATTCGCCACGACGTGAGCAAGTTCGGCGGATGCTACGCGCAGGTGGAGCGGCTCAACGTGAGCGGCACAAACACGGACAACACCTTGGAGAAAGCCCTGGACTTGTACAAGATCAAGGCGGCTAAGAACTCGGATTTTCAATTCTTGCATTGCTGGTGGGTGCTGAAGGACTCGCCGAAGTGGGCTGACGGAGCCAAGACTACGACACCGGCGAAGCGAGCTCGAGCTGCGGAGGGGTCAGACCAGGAGTCCTACTGCGGTGATATAGAGGCGCTCGTCAGAGGGCCCGAGGCAGTAGGAAGCGCGGGAGCTGACCGCACCTTCAAGCGCCCGATGGGCAACCGCATCGCGAAGGAGAACCACAAATAGGGCAAGCTCCGCGAGCTCGCGATTGAAGCGCAGGCTGCCGCAACGAAAGACATGGCTACCGCGACGTGGAGAAAAACGGAGTTGCTTCAGGAGCAAAAGGTGCTCATGTTATTCACTACCTCGGATGTGCAGATCATCGATGCTGGGGCGAGGGAGTACCTGCGCCTGCGCCGCGAGGAGGAGCTTGCGAAGCTGCGACGGAGGCTCGACGAGGAGGCGCTCCTGGCGGTTGCTAGTCGAAAGGCAGCAGAGGGGGCCAGTTCCCGGTGCCACCAAGTGGGAGCGGAAGTACCAGTTGCCACAGGGCCTACTGTCGACCCTTCCCTCGGCAGCGATGAAGAGGATGAGTGGCCGGAGGAGGAGTCTCCCGTGCAGGGAGGGCTCTCGGCCTTGCAGGCAGGCCTCTCAGGCCGACTTCAGGATTCGGAGGGCCCAAGTTGGGTGAACAATTTCGATGCTCATCATTCAAGCACTCCCACCTCTCAAGCATTCACAGATTCACAAGTGACGCCCGGGCAGCGAGGATTCAATTGCAACAACGACTCACAAGAACCAATTCAGCTAGATAGTGAAGGTACATTCACAGGAAGTAGAATCGATTTGAATGGACTGTATTCCTTTGGACAGGATTAGTACAATGACTAGAATGTAGCAGCGCACGAAAACTCTTGTTGTTAGTGCGGACGAACCTTGCAGAGTCTTGGCTTCAAATTGGACCTGTGGAACTGCGAATTTGGAAGGCTTTGTACGGTGTTATTTGAACCAGGTGTTAGGAAAGGTGTAAGTCGGGGATTTTACGAACTGAAGTTCGTTTCATATGGTTTGAGACTAGATTCAATTCTTAACACTTCTCATTAAACAGGTTTGCCAGCCGCAACCTTTGCTTTGTAGACAGGATGTGTGTGCCATGATTGCAACAAAATACACATTGTTAGTGCTCATATTGCAGGTGATGTGCTTGATGTGCTTCAGAGCTACGCATGACTCCGTGACATTATTCAGCTGCTAGCTCCTCAAATGTAACACCATGGCCGATTTGCAAAGCCTCATCAATCTCAAGGAGTGGTTGCAGATTGTTTTCCTGCTCATCTTCAATCACCATATTGTGCAACACCACACAGGCCATCATGATGTCGGACATGGTGTCCTGTGACCAATGCCAAGAGGGGTTTGGAATGATTGCAAACCTTGACTGCAAAACCCCAAAGCACCGCTCCACGTCCTTTCGGCAAGCTTCTTGAACCTTGTTGTAATGCGCTCTCTTCTCATCTGCCGGTTCATGGATGCTTTGAACAAAGCAAGACCATGACGGATAGATACCATCTGCAAGCAAGTAGTATCGTGAATACTCCACTCCATTCACGACAAAAGTCATGCCCGATGAGCTGCCTCTAAGCATGTCATGAATGAGAGGTGATCTATCAAGCACGGTCAAGTCGTTGTTCGATCCTGGCAACCCGAAGAAAGCATGCCAGATCCATAGGCTTTGATCCGCAATCGCTTCGAGTATGATCGACCGGTTCTTGTCCTTCCCCTGGAATTGGCCCTGCCACGCGACGGGGCAATTTTTCCACTCCCAATGCATGCAATCAATAGAGGCAAACATTCCCGGGAAACCTCTATCCGTGTTAATGCTAATTTGTTTCTCGAGATCCTCACGTGTAGGTTGCCTCAAGTACCTAGCCTCGAACATAGCTCTCACTGCCACTACAAATCTCTTTAAAGATAACATGGCTGTGGATTCCCCCAACCTACAGTACTCATCGGTGCCATCTGCACTAATGCCGTATGCGAGCATTCGCAATGCGGCTGTGCATTTCTGGATCGATGACAATCCCATCACACCAGCAGCATCACACTTTTGCACAAAGAAGGAATCGTGGGCACAAACCTCTTCCACTATCCTCAGAAACAAGTCCCGTGACATTCGATAACGACGGCGGAATAGCTCGGGTCCAAACACAGGCTCATGTGCGAAGTAGTCACGGTACATGCGCTCATGGCCAGCCACTCGATCTCGCTGCAAATTAGGTCGTCTACCAGGCCTAGATCCGCCATGTCGGCCTCTCTCGATCTCAAACTCATACCCATCACCAAGCTGGTCCACCAACACACCCATGAGCAAATCGTCTTGCTCGTCGTCTTCCAAGAGGTCCCGTCGTTGAGCACCCAGAAGCTGCCTCCAGCCTTCCAAGTCCATAGCAGCACAGCAGTGAGGGAAGCACAGCACAGACAGAGCAAAGCACGCGAGAGAGACAGTAGATGAGCAGGGGTGGTGTTTTCACCAGCAACCACGAGTAACTGCTGCGAAGTTCCCTTTTGACAGGATAAGGCGGGTTTCAGTGAGGACCACGAGAGCCACCGGTGGGTGTGTGCCACTGGCCCGAAAATTTAGGCCTCTGCCAAATCGAAGCGAGCTCCGAAAGGGCCCCTGCCAGAGCCAAATCACAGAGTCTCCGTTGGAGATGCTCTAACCACACAGTAATGGAGCCCTCGCTGCCCCGCACCCCGACCCAACTCAACATTCACGCGCAACTCAACATCGTCCCTCCTTGCTATCCTCTGTCCGCAGGCCCATAAAGAGCGGCTGACCGTGCATCACCCTCCCCCGCAATGCCGACCCCGTAACGCCAGCAGACACTCACAATCACAAGCAGCTCACAGGATCTCCGTAATGTAGTCCGACGAGCCTCCCGCGGGCTGCGCTCCCTCGAGCAGCCCGCGACGGCCCACCTTCGCCACTAAGGGCGGGCCTCGCCACTAAGGGCTCCCCACTTTGGGGAGCGCGAAGTGGCTCGGGCAGGCTTTCTGCCCCCATCAGAGCCCGACCAAGCCCCGTCCCCGCAGCGTAAACCCCCAATGGGAAAATTCCTTTAGGAAAATCGGGACGTTCTGACGCGGAATTTCCCCGAATCAGGGAATTTCGTGGAAAACCCCTCTTTTCACAGAGTGTGCAGTAATTATAATTTTATCCGGAATCTGCTTGGATGTTAGGATAACGGAGGAAATTGCAGCTATTGATGAGCAATTGCTTGCAGATTGAGGCTTGATTTTGGAATCTTATCCTTTGCGATTTCCTCATCTGTGTGCGTGGTTCAGTTTCGAAAGATGCATTCGTGATCCTGGCTCATCATGCAGGAATTTATTTTTGCATCAAACTGGAAGTTCTTTGTGAGAAATAAGTCTCCTTTGATCTACTCATTAAATTGCTCGTCTGAGAGAATGGTTGGGTAAGTATTGATGCGTCGGAGTGTAGGATTTGTTGATGTACTGTACTGTACTGCGATCAGTTCAAAGTTGTGACTCTTTTAATTACAATATATCCAAGCCAGTCGGCGTAATTGCATCCTTGAGCACCCCTCCATCTCGTAATATGCTTTCATGGTTGTTATGGTTGTCAAGCAGTCTTCTGCGAAGACCACTTCGCGAAATGGAAAAGTGATCACTAACGCAACTTGGGAGCTGAATCCTTGCAATCTTTATGGTTTAGAAAGAGTCACATAACCTCATGTAGCAAAGTGCTGAAGAACACGGATGATGAATCGTTGTTTCACATCACCCCTCAGAAACCCTAATTCTCTCCAAAACCCTCCTCAACGCAATTTCAAAAACTCCTCCTCTCTCCTCTCTCCTCTCCCCTCTCTCCTCTCTCCTCTCTCCTCTCCCCTCTCTCCTCTCTCCTCTCTCCTCTCTCCTCTCTCCTCTCTCCTCTCTCCTCTCTCCTCTCTCCTCTCTCCTCTCTCCTCTCTCCTCTCTCCTCTCTCCTCTCTCCTCTCTCCTCTCTCCTCTCTCCTCTCTCCTCTCTCCTCTCTCCTCTCTCCTCTCTCCTCTCTCCTCTCTCCTCTCTCCTCTCTCCTCTCTCCTCTCCACTCATCAAAACAAAATCCACCACTCCAAACCCTACAGCACCCTTAGAAACCTCCACTAAAACACAATTCCAGGAACGCTAAACAAAGCCGCCAGCTCGTCGTTTACCACTGCAAACCTCTTCAATTGCTGTTGCTTCCTACACCGCGGCGCACTCTCCCTCCCGCTCGTCAACGCCTTCCTTCGCCGCTGCTGTAGCCCCGCGCAATCCACTACGTTCAGCGACAATTCCCGACAGCCCTGGCAGCTAGCAACCGTAGCGACGCAAGAGTCCCCCCACCGCAGCTTCAAAACTCCAAAACTTCAAAAGCCCAAAACCCTACTAACCATTCACCAACTCATAATCCGATAACGGAGGATATATCCCATATCAATTGTAAATGCAGAGAATTGCAAATATAAAAACTAACAAGTTCTTAGTGTAGGTATCTGAATCAAGTGGCCACGTCGCGTTCCATAGTGGTTTCTTAGACCTCGGGAACGCACAGCGGATGGAACTCGCGAACCCATGGGATCGCGGTTGGGAGCATTAGGGCATGCGGTTAGCAAAAGTGGATTTTATTTAAATTGGTGTTTAGACGGTCAGCCGGATTCGAACCTTCATTGTAGCGGAATGAATTGGAACACTTATGGATGCCATTGTTGTTGCATTTCTCATGTTTTTTGGCTGAGATAATTTTCCCATTGCAGGTTTACGCAACAGGGAGCCCCTGCCCGTAGGAATTCCGCGTAGAAAACCCTGCTCGGCCTCGGGCTGACGCCCTTGCCCTCAGAGGTTTTCCTGCGCGGAACTCCCTCGGGCGGGGGCTCCCTGCTATGCCAACACCCCAACCCGGACCGGGCCAGGAGCCAGCCCGGGCTCTCCCGCTCCCGCTCCCATGTGGCCTCGCTCCCCGCTCCCTCGTGGACGGCCCTTCCCCGCTCCCCTCGCGGCCCTTAGTCGCGGCCTTGTTGGCTCCTCCCTTCACGCCTCGCAGTGAGCTCCTCGGGTTCCCCCCTCGCGATCCCATGAGTTTCCACCCCAATACCCGCCCCTGAGACTCGGGGGCCGATATTGGGGTGATGTATTCTGTATTTTTTTGAGCCTCCCCTTACAAAACAGCGAGCTTGTTTTTGGTTCTTCCTCTCTTTCCCCAAAATTATTCTAAGTCCTTTATTTTTAAAACTCTCTTTTCTTCACAATGTCTCTTCAATTTATACATGTAATTAAGATCATTTATGTATTCTCATAATGAAGAATCATAAAGGAACTCATAATGAAGGATTACTCATAGGCAAAATTACAAAGTGGCAACACAATCAATGAAAAACCTCAAATCATAAACTTTACTTTACGAAAATCTCATGGTCACAATTTTTGCAAAAAATTGAATTTGCTCCTCCCTCTATCAATGTTTTTGTAGCACAAATGTCACAAGTGACCTTGAGAAGCTTACGGAAAATCATCCTCTTTTGCTTGGATTGTGAAAGAAGCACATGTGAGGAGCGCTTCAAAGGGGGGCGTGGAACATTTGTTTCACCAACTTCTAAACTCTTCCATTTCTTCCAATATCCCATTCTTGTTTTCCTCACATTCTCTTGGATGGAAGCAATAGAACCTCGGAGAAGAAGAGTAATTGTATTGGGCCTTTCAAAATCTGAAAGCTCCGATAATGTGCCAAAACAAGCTTGAAGGGCTTGAAATTTCCGCTTCACCTCTTCTTCATTGTCACCATAAAGAGTTGCTTGACATAGGGATTCGATTTCACGTACCATGTTCAATGCCTTTTCACGCATAACACCAATCGAAGAAGCCTCCTCTCTTGGTACATTCGGTTGAGTTGGAGTCATATGCTCTATCACCTCTATGTCTTCCATGTTGTATGGAGGCAATGGTTCCTCAACCACTTCATTTTCTTTGAGTCCTTCAAAAAATACCTTCACAATTGATTGCACACCAAATATGTGCTTGCAAGTGAAGATTTTATCGGGACAATCACAAAAATGTGATTTTAATGAAACACTATACCATGAGTTGGGGGAAGTCTCACTCTTGACATAAAAGAGGAGATGCTCCTCATCAACAACCTTCAAGACGTCCATAAGAGAAGAGTCATAAGCCTTCAGAATTTGTTCTCCTCCTTTTCAATCGACGTCTATGAGCCTTGTCATTCCCTCTCCTTATGTACGGTTCCAAGTCATCTACAAGATCAACAAAAAATTTGAACTTAGCCTCATATGGAAAACATATTAAAATAAAATAAAATAATAATTGAATACAATAAAAATAAAAAATAAAAATTTGAACTTAGCTTATTGTTGAAAACATATTAAAAACATAATAATAAATGAATACAATGAAATAAACATAAATGAATACAATAAAATAAATATAGAATAATATATAAAATGACGGACTTATTTAAACGTTGAGTCATTTGGAATTGACTCAATAATGTTGGTTGGCCCACACGAGTGCCATCCTTGGCACTCCCAACAACTGCCACAATAAGATCTCGGAATGAATGGTTCACTTTTCCTTGCAAGAGGGTGTATTTGATCAACTCCCAATCTCTTTCAAGATGGTTAGTTGTATCAATACCCAAATAAGCAAATAACCTCCCAAATTGAGGCCACAACCTCCTCCAAGGATAAGTAATTCCGGCCCATCTGGAAATCACAAATTTGGCAAAGGTCGAGATGTGTTGAAATTCAACACAAAATCTTCTTAAATTCTCATCGAAATGGTCTTCACTAGGGCAAAGCATGAGAACATGTAATGCCCTCCACACCTGATCCTTGTCCTCATTAGATACCTTCGTTAACAAGTTTTCACTCCATGCCTTCATAGCATGAAAGAAACACAAGAGAACTTGTCCTCCAATTTGTGTTTAGGTACCCTCTTCATAAGTCCAACAATGAACATCATTGCTCACAACTCTTTGAATAGGATTCAAAAATGGCTTGTGTTTGTCAATGATGATTGCGGAGGGTCTAACCTCTCTTAAAGATCCAAAAACATGGAATAATGCTATCTCTATAACAAGACCTTCATGTCCCTCTTTAACATCATTGCTACAAAGCATGCAAAAAACCGGGAGAAAGTTCGTATGTGAGCGGAGAGCGTAGAGCAGAGAGCAAAGAGCATAGAATGGAGAGCACAGAAATGACAATTAGCCAAATTTTCAAAAGCAAAGTAGACCCTATAAGCGTGGAAAATTACTAAAATAAGGCATGAATTTGTTACTTTTTTTAGAAAAAGAGTATATTACCGTGGAATTCATAAGTATATTACCGTGGAAAAGAGTATAGTCCGGAAGTACATAAGGTTGAATTGGGCTGGAATGAAGACGCCACGATGGAACGCACACGGGTGTTGGCCTACGTGGCGGTTTTGCCGCAACTACACTGCAAGAGAAAATCAATAGTGGTAAGAATGAGTGGGTGAAGATGGAATCAGTAAAGAAGAAAAGAGAGATAGCCCTGAAGTTAGAAAATGTAAAGTAGAACTTACAGTACTTATCTTGTCTTGCTCGCTTTGGAGGTGCTTCTTCAACTGCTGCCAGTCTAGGATGTTAAGGAGGGCCCATGGCGGATGACGTAGCCATATATGGTTTGAGAAGGGCGTTGAATATGCCTTTGTCCTCCTCACAAGCTATAATATGACAACCAATACTCTGGCAAGCCTTGATGGAGGCACTTGAAACACGTAGCACAAGAAAGAAGTGAGTCTCTATGGAGAAAATCAGAGGAATGGAAATGCAGAAACTGTTAATGAAAGATTACCTGTTGCAGCCTTCCACCCAAAGACTATGTCTCTGGGCTTGGACATCTCTTCAATTATGGTCTGCATCATCTCATGGGCTTTCTCCCTTGGCCCTCTCGACGGTACGTCCCCATTCATGTGCTGCGATTCCAAATAAGTGAAGTTGAGAATGGCATCACTTACGGTAATGTGGAGGTCGCTGTATACAACATCGGATTTCTTCGTTTGAAAAGTGAACTTCGATGGGGGATGGCCACCACGGATGAAGACGCGCACCCAGAAGCGAAGAGACTGCGAGACACCAAAGTATGTGAGTGTAAATAATAAGAAAGTTTAGCACAATGCAAAGACAAGGAATGATTATGATGTACATACCAAGGAGCCGGGATCGTAGGGTGAGCCAAGCCAAGTACGTTGAAGCCCCACCAGTCTCGGTGCTGCACAAAGGCATTGTCCTTGGCCAATTCAGAAATATGCGCAGCCAGGTCTTGGTCGTTGTTGCGGATTATGCAAAGAGCACCATCGTACTGCAAGTAATGTCTTGCAAATTCGAAGATGTTCCACACATAATCGTTATCACGAGAGTTCCAAGAAGGAATGACGTCGGGGGGATCGGACACCGAAGGGATGGGAAGATTCGCAGGGATGTCGGCAATGACCAAGTCGAATCCCAAGTGATTATGCTCTTTGCAATGTTCAGAAACTCGGTTTTTGCGGCCTGCTCGAAACTAGAGGAACCATGAAAACAGAGTTGGTCCCTATAAAATTTACAGTATTGTACGTATTGAAGGGAAAGCACTTAGCAACGGATCATACCTTTCTAAAGATGTCTAGAGCCTTGTTCCATTCGTGATCGCCACCCATGTCTGCAAGCTCCTTGTGTCGAAGCATAACTGAATCCACAGAGGAGTTGATGACATAAACCTGTATGGATAGCGGAGTTCCAGCGGAAGAAGTAGTCTGTCGGAACTTCTTGGCCTTCCTTCGCTCAAGGAGACCTCTAGTGACCTCGGAAGCACTGATCGAGGAAGGAGCCGGCGAAGAAGTTGGAGAAGGCTTCGTAACGACATTACTTGGAGAAGGCTCTGGTGCCTTCTGACCTGGCGCCAAAGACTCCGCACCAGTTTGCTGTGATGCCTCTGACTAAGAACGCAGAGATTTCATTCGCTTTCCTCTCCCTCTCTTCGGTGGAGGAGCAGATGATTGATCTTGCTGTCCTTCCTGATCTTCTGCATCATCCACCGAGTCTTCGACCACTACCTCACCCCCATCATGTAAAGTCTTGACGTCCGCCTCTGAGTCAATTGTGAAACCACGAGAGCAATCAAGATATCAGCATCCAGCTTCCAAGTGAGGAGCTTTGTACCTTTTCAACTGCTTGGGAGAATAGATACACTGGTCCGAGCTTCTCGACGTCCAAGCACTAAAGTACTTAGAGAGCTGCTGAACCTTGATGGCCCCCTTTAAAACAAGCTCTCCCTTGAAGTACCTAAGGAAAACAATTTGTAGACGGTTAGTATAAGAAAGATATAGAGAGCACTTTTAGCAATTTGCATCTGGTAAAGGTTAGTAACGTACCGGTAAGTAACCCGCTTGACAACCTGAGCGGTTCCAGGAAATTTAGCAAAAATGGACTTCTTGTCGAAGGGCTTATCAGCCGTCTTTCCAATGAACGTAGGAAAGTCCTTGTCCCACAAGAGAATACGTGAACTCTCCACATAATCGCCCGGCTCTTGGACTTCAGAGAATGCCTTCCAATTGATAACGAGGTTCTCCGCCTTGCATATGTCCTCAAATTCGTTGATGACGGCTTCCTCCAACTGTAATCCTGAATTCAATTCATTAGCAATGACAAAGAATCAAGGAAGAGAATAATGGATAATGTAAATGGAAAGGTTATTTAAGAACCTATACCCCACTCCAAAATGAGGCCTTGTTCAACCATGGGTCAAATTCGGTATCCTTGAATTCAAGTGGTAGAAATCTGTAAGACATTCGGGAACTCAGAGATGAGTTCCACCACCTCAACCAACGAGCCTTGTATTTGGCCTCAACGGTTGTAGGAACAATCTTTTGGAGCATATCGAGTGACATCTCAGGTTTAGGGAACTCACTAAAATGCCGATTAATCTGCAACAAGTAGAGGAGTTTTAGAAAATATGAATACAAAAATGTTGTAGTGATACAAAATACTGAACTCAACCACGGTGAAGGTCTCACTTCATTGAGGA
Organism: Ceratodon purpureus; assembly: GCA_014871385.1. Lineage (NCBI taxonomy): Eukaryota > Viridiplantae > Streptophyta > Bryopsida > Pseudoditrichales > Ditrichaceae > Ceratodon > Ceratodon purpureus. Next base: position 20,323,934 of record CM026426.1, on the reverse strand, counting down.
AGTCGTCACCATTCTTGGAATTTGCAATTGCCAAGTACTTGGTGAAGTCCTTCCTCTTAATGGATTCGACCATGTTGTTTGAAGCCGCAGTCATGGCATCCCAAACACCAGTCGCGGTTTGGTCTTCAGTGGCTGTTTTCTCCTTGTAGATGCTGGCAGCTTCGTCAGCAGCAACCACAATTTCTCGCTTGAACATAGAGTTATGTTTTAGCGACTCTATGAAGCAGCGTAAATCAATTGTCAAACGGAAGCGTGAGGAAGGGAGGAACAAGTGCTTACACGATAAAGAAAAGCGATGAAGACTATTGTGGGCAAGGTAAACCAGGAAGGAGTAGATGGTTTGTGATTCAATGATAAATGATACTTTTGTGGTGTCATAGAACATCTTCCCAGAGAACTCCTTCCAATCCGGGTGGGCCAAGAACTCATCTTCGAAAGCATCATTCACTTTTTGTCAACAAGGGCTACAGTCAGCCTTGATCTCCTCAGTGACATCGGCTGAATTCTCTTTGTGGTTGTACATGGAAATGTACATGACTCGGTCTCCATCTCTGTAGCCTCTAACAAACTCTTGCTCCAAATGTTGAACTCCCATTTCTCCTACAGGTCGAACTTTTGCCATTGAGAGCATTCTGCAAAGGGGAACTAGGATACGCAACTTTGTCTTTGGGAGTAATCGGAGATTGTTGATGACGCCTACGGAGTCCACTTTGTGCTGTATCCGATGTCCCAATTCACTGTCCACCGCAGTCGTAAAATCAGAAGGAGAAGATGGCGCTCGTAACATATCCTGTGTCTGAGTTACCTGCCATAAGTCATACATTTTCAGACTTGATTTCAAGATAAGGATCATAAGAAATGAAACAATTTTGAAGAAGAATAGAACAATAGCTTCTTGTACCGATACATCGCTTTTGGAAAACCAATCATCGGCAATAGTAGTAAGTAGTACATAGGCCACTATGTACATGGAGCACGGGTATAATACTCCCTAGCCTGTCTACAGTTTCAGTGACGGCGCCTCCTCCAAAAACGCCTCGTCTGTTGCGCCGGGCATGGTAGTATTGCTGGGAAGGCGAAGACAACATGGGCTGGCCTCCTCACTCTAATAGACGAGGAAGGAGAAGGAGGAGACATCGGGGGGGTACCAAGTCGTGGAGAAGTAGGCATGTAGCCCGGGGATGTAGGCTCATAGACAAGAGACGTAGGCATGTACTGAGGAGAGTGGACCTCGATAGGTCCACTACCTAAACCTACAGGGTTTCCTAAATGACACCTACAGTAGGGTTGATCAAATGAATCTGAGAGGTCGGAAACATTGATCACTGTGATTGGGGAACTGATGGACAAAGGTGCATCTGAGAATACCTACGAACAGAGGAACAAACACAATGTCAATTTATCATTTCAGTTTACAAAACTACTAAAGAGAGTCTAATGGACAATTCCGTGTTCAATAGGAAAAGCAATTAAGATAAAATTACCTCAGTTTCTGCTGGAGTTGGACCATCATCTTCAGTCGCAATGAGTTGATCTGTGAACTCCTACAACACAGACAGTAAAAAAATTATAAGAATCAAAAAAATAACTCATATAACAATAAAAGAGCATGAGTTACAATCCAAACAAATAATTTCCCCCGTGGCCCAATCTCCCTCCACCCCAGGAATGAATGCTTCGCAGCCATCCTCAATGTCCCCCCACCCCGCAGCTCATACATTCTGTAATGAATCCCTCCCCACAACCCCCGCGGCCCAATCTCCCTCAACCCCAACAATCAATGCATCGCGGCCCTCCCCAATGTCGCCCCACCCCGCATTCTATAATGAATCCCCCACTTCCCACTTCGCAAACACACACATTCTCTCACCATCAGAAACCCCAAAACCCCCCACCCGAATCCTTACCTCGTCTGTTGTTCTTTCTGATGGCTTGCGATTGGAGTCAACACCCGCAATCTCCATGTCCCCCGCCCCTCCAATATGCTCGCCCTCCTTGTCCATACTCGCAGCTTCCTTCTGCTTCTCGATCCCGAACTCGAGAAGAGATGTGTTCTCAACAGTACCTCTCCCCCTAGCATCTCGACCTCTCCCTCTCCTACGAGTACTTCCTCCTCTGCCTCGACCGCGACCTCTGTCCCCTAACTGAATCTCTTCTTAGTCCTTGTCTACGGGCCCCGCAATGGTACCCTCTGATTGGTCATCCTCCACACTCTTCTAAGAAGGACTATCGGGGTCCCCTCGCCCCGCTCTTCTTGCAGCCATAGCCTCAACACCTTCGCCCGCCTCCAAAATTTCGAGTCTCGCTCTCCGAGCCACTTTTATCAATGTCTCGGTATCTGACTCCTCGCTTGCATCCACTTGTGGCGTCTTCTCCTCTACAACCTCTTGGTCAATTCTAAACCAATCGACAATCTGCGCAAATATTTAAGACTATGCCGAGTATTACTACTTCCGATCCCTTTTTCTAAACAACCATTCGGCGTGATGCGGCATCATAATTCTAAACAGTAAAAACAAATACCCGCAGCAAAGACAATAGATATAACTAAATAAAATAGACCCAACTTCAAGACATAATTCACATTTAGGATACTTAAATATATTGATTATAAAACTTACCACATCCGAGCGAGAATGGTCGCCCGATTGTGAATCTGTCCCTCTTGTTGAAAACTCCTTGAAACCGAAAGAAGATTGTGGTGTCTCTAAAGTCGGATTGGAATTCAACCCTAGTTCTTCCGTCATCTCTATCTGTTTTCCCCCGCTACTTATTACCTCATGCTCCTGATGCTCAACTACGTTGTCCTCTAAAACCTCCTCTTTTACCTCTACTATAGACTCTAGAATGAGTTTACGAATGCTACAAAATTTAATTGCCAAAGGCAGCCCAGCCCCTCGAACCTTCAGAGGTGCACTCAACAGGTTGCCTTTCGACTTCGCCTTTCTACGTGATTCTCTCCTCTTTCTCGCTCTCCTATTCGTAAAATCTGTACCATATGCTTTTCTTCTAGGTTTAGGAGTGACATAAGTGGAGGGAGCTGACCCTCCACTCTCCTTCATGACTCTAACTAACGAGAGAACTCCCCTCACAATATAGCTCTCCTTCTAACTTCCCTTCTTCTTATATATCCCAAACCTTCAACCCCTCTGACTTTGCCCTAAATACTTACCTTATTCTTTACCTACTTAAATTAATGAGAAGACAGAGTTCTTCTTCTGCTCCGACGATATTGAGCGCTGCGTGAAAGGCTCTAAGCGCAAGTGGGTAGCACCCTACTCAAAGGACCAGGAATTCCCCTCTATTCCACAGGTCTGGCCAGTGAAACTAAGTACTAACCTAAAACTCAATGAGATTCTTGCCCTCGAAGCAGCAGGCTTTCAACTTCCGCCAAAGAAGTCGGTCTCCCCAAGACGCCTCTTCTCCTCTATCCCGCCCCCTGCAAATCTCAGCAAATCTGGCACCGAGCTGAGTGGCCGCCGAGCTGAGTGGCCGTGGGTAGCAAATATGATTTGGAATAACGAGAACAACCCGGATCTTTTCAAGGATGCAGCGGGAAAGTCTAGATTTGCAGTGGTGTTGAAGGAGCTTGCAAATCCCGATTCCAAGAGCCGCTCCACCTTGCAGCTGGCCCACGCTACCCTAACATCCCCTCCCTACAATTTCCAGATCCCAGAGTGTTGTTATCGCAAACATATTTAGAAGTACGCAAGTAGTGACAGCAATGTGATATTCCCATTTCTCCATATGAGGGGACATTCTTTGTAAGTGGTTTACTGCCACAATTTTGCAATATTTTTCAATAAACATTGCACTTCACAATTGCCCTCTCCTGAAATGCATGGCCTTTCTTGTGATGTTGCCCAATGTCGCTCTTTCCCTTCTAACCTGCAGTGCTCGCGCTTGATGCCCGCACCCGATGCAGCGCACTCGCCCAAATGCACGCGCCCAATACTGTGCGCGCCCGCCGTAGCGATCGCGCCCGATCAAGGCTCGCACCCACATAACCACGCCCGATAAGTGTGATTGTGACCGTCAACAAGATCGCGCCCGCCGCGACGCTCTCGCCCGTTTGCGCGTCTTAGCTGCGTTTATAACCATGGAGATACTGAGGGGAGGGAGGGGGACCTTGGCGGTTTTAGGCAAGGAGGGACACGATCGTAGGTAGGACCTGCGTGGTCATAGGGGGGAGGGAACCTCAGTCCTGGTACTCAGCCGTTGAGGCAATCATGACAACCGAGGCTACCAAGAGATCTGCGGCCTGACGACCCTCGAGACCAAGTAGACCGGGCTTTAGCAACCCCTGTTCCTAAGACTCAGTACTCAATGCGGGCCAAGGGTGGGGAAGACTTATGCAAGACGGGGATGCAAAGACAACGACATAATCACATTTGCATGCACATGTAGTATCAAAGGAATAACAAGTTGAGATCAGAGTATGCAAATTGAGAGGTAGGCTAGAAGAAGGTAATCAGCAGTCTGGGTTAATGAGAGGTGACCTTGGCGGCCAAGTGTTACCACGCAACAGCAAGGACTACAGTCAGGGACGGCAGCAGCGGCATCACTGGGAGTTAACTGCGACTTCCAAGATAGGCAGAATAGTATAAAAGACATAGGACCAGACTAGGACTCTCTCTCTCGGATTTTTGTGCAGAGCTTAGGCTTAGGACTGTAGCACTGCGTAGCTAAGACTTGGACGCCCTCGTTGTGACCACCCTGATGCTCCGATGTTTTGATAAAGAGATACCCATTCTGGCCCAAACCCTTGCTGTCTCTCTTTCGTTAATGATTGTTCCTCTCTCGCTGGTTACCTCATGAATGTCTCGCCTCTTACTCTCTGCTCTTTGAATTGCTTCCCTTACAGTTTCTCTACTCTAACTCAGACGCCGTGGCCACGTATCCTCCAAACTCCCCTCGCAGTCTAAGACGACTATCTCCTAAAACACTCCCGCTTCTTCCCCTTGTCTGAATGCGCTCCTAGTCGCCCTAGGCTAACCCTAACGCCGTGTCCTTGCCCTGTGACACCCGACCCTTGGACGACCAAACTGCCACCACGATCCGGGTATCACCCGGGTATAGGGTATCAACCCCTACCGAGACGTCCCCCTCTATACTCTCCTCTGTTCACACTCTCCATGACTAGAATCCAGCGTAACATTTTGGCGACCATGCTGGGGATGGAATTGTGAATAAGGAGAAACCGGAGAAAACTTAATCACCATGCCTCCTAGGAAAGTCGCCGCCGAAGCCGCTTGCAACAATGAAGGCGAGGAAGCCACGGTACAAGACGACCTTGAAGGCACCAAAGAGTTTTTACAATGGATGAAGCAGCAGATGACTGATCTGGCTGCAAAGAACGATGCCACCAACGCCAAGTTGGAACTATTAAACGTACAATATCAAAGCCTCCAGAGTAGCAGGGTCCCTGGACCTGTAGAAGACTCACCACTAAACCTAGCCGGCCAAGCATCGCAAAATCCCATAGAAGAATTAAGGTCGGCTACGTTACCCAGAGGAAATCACACTGCAGCTACTTCTAACAGTGCGGGCAGTCACGACCACTACATCAAGCTCCCCAAGATTCCTTACCCGGTGTTTGACGACACTGCCGACCCTGATTGGCATGTCCGACGATTCAAAGTCATTGCAAGGACCAACGGAGTCACCAACACAGCCGACCTACAAAACATCTTCGGGACCACGCTACAAGGGAATCATATCAATTGGTACATTGATTTTGAAACAGAACACCCCTTGGCAGGATGGGAAGAAATGGAAGCTAGTTTTTTACACAAATTCCGGAAACTGAAAACGAGCTCCGAGATTCTCAGAGCCTTGGGCAGTATCACACAAAACAAAGACGAACCTGTGGACAAATTTTATGATAGATTCAAGCAGTTAGCAGACAAGCTTAACCAGAAACCCGAGGAGGATTATTTATGCGAATGGTTCAAAAAAGGCTTACTGCCATGGATACAACAAGGTATTGTCATTCGGGGTGTTAAAAGGTTACAAGATATCCTCGACGCCGCCAATGACATCAGCCGCGAATTAGGAGCACTACATAAACTACAGACACCCCTGCTACCACTGCCGGCACTAAGACCCGAAGTACGGCTTGCCCCGGCACCTTGCAGTAACTGTGGAAAAATCCATGGCGGAAGATGTTGGTTCGCCAATACCAACCCACGAATGGACGACGCTAGACGCCCCAGAAACTCCACGGCCGCTGTGCAGACAGAAGAAATTGAAGTGGACGCCTTTCAACCTACACGCAATGATGGTTGCTGGGAATGTGGGTCATTGCACCATCGTAGGAGCCAATGTCCTCTGCTGCGCCAAAGATGGGCTACCGCTGCTCACCCGCCTCCGCCACCCAAGGACAGCCAAGGACCTTCACCAAGGAGGGGGGGTGTCACCATCACCGAGGTCCATGGAGCGGGAGCCAAGGTTGCCGCCATTACCACCGCTGCAGTAACAACTTGATCACAGGCAGGCACCAACCTACAAACGGACGACCATGTCATCGAACCCAGGAGACCGTTCCCACCCAACCACTGGGAAAGGCTGCATCAGATTCGAAAGAACTTACAGGAAGAATTAGAAACACCACAACCAGTCAGCTTCCAACAGGTCGTTGACAACATCAATGTCACCATCACGCTGTCTAAACTGATGCAAATCAGCCCTGAGTTTCACAGATATTTACAACAGGCAGCATTACCCAGCACACCCAAGGATCCCAAGGTTATAGAAGTCAACTCCACGACTCTGGACCCAGACGCCGCAGTAATCAGGATTCAGCTAGGACAATATGAACTTACCAATGTACTAGTCGATGGTGGATCTGGCGTCAACGTTATGAGCAATCAATTAAGGGAGAACTTGGGCTTACCTCGCCCCAAGGCTGCACAATTTATTCTTTGAATGGCTAACGATGCTCCTGTTACACCTTTGGGGATACTATCTTCGGTGGCCATAACCACACATGGTGTCACAACACCAGCGACTTTCGTAATAATCGAAATGCCAGACCGAAGTAATTTTCCCATCATCCTAGGACGACCCTGGCTACGAGACATGAACGCCGTCCATGACTGGGCCAGAAACCAGATCAGGATTCATAGACAAGGAAAAACTATAACCATTCCTGTAGATAGTTGCGTGACTAGAGCAAAAGCAGACCAAATCCGACACCACGCAGGTACAAATTGGTTGAAAGGACTTTCCCCGGAACAAGAGGCGTTGGTATTACAAGCCGACCCTAACCTGGTACCCTTGGCAGAGATACATTTAGCAAGTTTAGTACCAGAACAAGACAAGTTCGACATACCTGCACATTTCACCAAGGAAGTCCAAGAAACAGTTAAAGTAGACGCCCCTCCAGCTTCCCAAGCATTGAAAAATCATACCATCAACGGATGGTCCCATGGTGCTAAAGATAAAGTGGAGCTCATCAACTTGGGCACCACGGACAAACCAAAGTTCGTCAAAATCAATGCTGAGGCTCCCGAAGAGTTGAAACGAGCAGCCATCGAACTCTTCCACGAATATCACGACATCTTTGCTTGGAGTCATGAGGACCTCAAAGGCATACCAAGCAGACTAGCAGAACATACTATAGATCTAATTCCAAATGCTCACCCCGTACAACAACGACGATATCGTATGAACCCAAATTACGCCACACGGGTCAAAACCGAACTGGACAAACTATTAGAAGCCAAATTTATCTCACCTGTAGACTCTGCACCTTGGTTATCACCCATGGTCATCATTCCAAAAAAAAATGGAACACTTCGCATTTGTGTCGACTTTCGCAAACTCAATGCCGCCACAAAAAAGGACCATTACCCACTGCCTTACATGGAAGAGATCATCGATGAAGTTGCCGGCCATGAGATGTACTCATTCTTGGACTGCTTCTCTGGATACTACCAAGTCGCCATGGCCGACCAAGACAAAAACAAGACGGCTTTTTCTACGGAATGGGGCCCCTATCAATTCGAGAGAATGCCTTTCGGGGCCAAAAATGCTCCCATGACATTCCAGAGGGTTATGGAACTAATTTTTAGACCTTTTTTAAAAAGATTCTTTCGCATCTATTTAGACGATGGTACGGTCTATGGGTCCATGAACGACCATATCCATCATCTGCGACAGATTTTCGATGCCTGCAGGACCAACGGGGTCAGCCTCAACGCCGACAAATGCATGTTCCTCTTCTTTGCAGGAATCATCCTGGGATATATTGTGTGCAAGCATGGAAAATTACCTGACCCTGAGAAGATCCAAGACATTGTTAACATGGTGCCTCCTGTTAACCAAAAGGGTGTCCAACGGCTCCTAGGTTTGGCCCAGTTCAATCGTATCTACATCGAAAAGTTGGCCCATATCACCGCCCCCATCACGGCATTGAATCGTGTGGGCTACAGTTATCCCCGAGATTGGTCTCCTGCCGCCCAAGAAGCATTGGAAAAAATCAAGATTGCTTACTCCAACGCCCCCATCCTCATCGCTCCAGATTGGACCAAGCCTTTTCATGTTCACACGGACGCCTCGAATCTGGCCGTAGGTGTCATGCTAGCACAAAACATCACAGGCAAACACGATCAACCGGTCGCCTATGCAAGCCGTCTACTTAACACAGCAGAAAGAAATTATTCCACGACCGAGAGAGAAGCTTTAGCCATGATCTATGCCGTCAAGAAATTCCGACATTATTTGCTAGGAAATAAGTTCAGGTTTATAGTTGACCATCATAGTTTATCTTACCTGGTCAATCAGCCGCTAGTCAGTGGGCGCGTGGCTCGTTGGATCATGATTCTATTAGAATATGACTTCGAAGTCGTCTATGTACCAGGCAAACGACATATAGTTGCCGATTATCTATCCAGGGACACCACGACTACCGAAGACGGCATTGACGACTCGTTTAACTACTCATATATCCAAACAGCAACAGTCACTTCCGAGGCCGTCCTTGATTGGCAACATCCATACGTACAATACTTGACCAAGGGGGAGACCCCAGCAGACTTCACCGGTACCAGAAAGATCAGCTTCATTCGCAGCACCCTCCCTTATACGGTCATCCAGGGCCAACTGTATCGCCGGGGACCTGACGGAGAAACTAGAATCTGTGTCGCCAAGGAGCAACAACAGGACATTATATCGCACCTCCATGACGGTCCTGCCGGTGGACACCAGGGTCCAGATACTACTATTAAAAAGATCCTAACCGCCAAGTATTGGTGGCCGACGTTACACAAAGACGTCCATGACTATGTTAAAAAATGCCACGCCTGTCAGGTGGCCACCACAAACTTCCAACATCAAGGCAAAGTTCCCTTACGCTCTATACCACCGTTAGGACCTTTCCTTAGATGGGGCTTAGACTTTATTGGTCCCATTCGACCAATCACTAAACGTGGGTTCAAGTATATCTTAGTGGCTACTGATTACACCACCAAGTGGGTCGAAGCCAAACCACTCCGCACTAATACAGCCTTGGTCACCGCTGCATTTATCTACGAACAGATTATTACTCGGTTCGGTTGTCCCTTAGAAATCCTATCAGACCAAGGGTCACATTTTGTCAACGCTGTCATCGACGAACTCATGGAGAATCATATTATCAAGCACAGAACGAGTACTGTTTATTACCCCCAAGGTAATGGCCAAGCTGAATCCACCAACAAAACACTGCTCAATATGCTAAAACGATTTATCCACGCTAACAAGGTTGACTGGGACGACTGTCTGCCTGCGGCTCTATGGGCGTACAGGGTAGCCACCAAAACCGCTACCCAGGCCAGCCCCTTCGAGTTGGTCTACGGCACACAACCATTGCTGCCCACGGAGTATATTGCCCCCACCTTCCGTAGCCTTCAACCCAGGGATTACACACCCCATCGGGTTCTTGCTGCCAGATTACAGGACATACACCACCTCGAGGAACTTAGGGAATCCGCTCTACACAACATCGCCCACAAGCAACGTTTGAGCGCCAAGTCCTTCCAAGCATCACAGCCGCCTCGTATTTTCCAAAAAGGCGACCTGGTACTATGGTGCCCCCGGGATCCCAAAATCAAGAGGGCCAAATTTGAATCCATTCGGCATGGCCCGTATCGGGTCCAATTAGTCCTACCTAATAATACGGTACTCTTAATCAACAATGACAACTATGACGACCATGCCACTATGGTAAATGCAGCAAAGCTCAAACACTATCATACAGCAACACCACTCCTATCACCAACTCTGAATTTAGGGGAAATTAATAAACGCCTAGAAACAGAAGCAGGTCAAGAGCAGAATTCTGATATTGGTCTCAGCACACATCCCATCACTGACGACCACATCAATCATCAGCCGCAGCCTTTCTTACCTGAAGTGACGATTCACCTTATCCATGCTGTCCAAATTCCCATAGACAACAGGGGTAATCATGGACACCCGCTGGACAAGACAGCATGCCATCCGCATCACCGCCGCCCCAGCCGGGCAGCGCCGCCACTATCATCGCGGACATCAGGGTCTCATGATACCTCCTCAGGGCAGCCACCAGTTCCCTCGACAGCCCATCAGGGAACCACCCAGGTCATCTCAAAGCCGCCATGCACCCTCCTTTCTTCTCATTGCGCCCCATGCTGTCCCCCAAGGTCCTCCTCTTCTCCTCAGCTCAGGCCCTCCATATCACCCAGTCTGCTCCAGCATTGGGTCCAGACTCACACGCGCCTCTCTCTCTCTGCACTCCGCCAGTACCTCACGCCAACATTTCTCTTCTCTCCCTCCATTCCGCCTCTCATCACCATGGCCACCGCGCCACCTCGGAAACATGTGCCACCGTTTTATGTACCACGCATGATACACGAATGGAAGAGGAGGGCAGACGAGATTTGGACAACAAAGACAGGGCTGGTGAAGTATTGGACGCTCATGGAAGGGAAGACAGACCTGGCGCTATGCAACGAGTTCATACAATCCATGAGACAGCGTAGCGAAGACGAGGCGTTTCCAGCAGGCATGGTCGGCAACGTCTTGGTGCAATATTCGAGCCGATACCTCCATGCCTTCTTCGGATGGGACGGCACCGGCGCTACGGAGTGGAGCCCCACCTGCGTCCACCCTCGGCCAGACGTGGAAGCCTTGGTTCAGCATCTTCCTCTGCGAGCTGATGGCCGTTACGATGTTTTCGCATTGGGGAAGATCTTGGTGGAGCCCTGGTTCTCTCGTATGCGTCGGATTCTCAGCCAAGTCTTCTTCAAAAATGACTGTAACGATATCACTCCTGACCAACTCCTGCTTTTGTTCATGGCCGACCAGGGGGAGGCGATCAATTGGGGTTTTCTTGTGGACGAAAATTTTCGCGTGCAGCTGCGAGGACACCGCCGGCGACCGGAGTATTCCAGTCCAATTGGACCCTTCCTCACAGCCTACATTCAACATTTCCTCGCTTATCATGGACGCCACGGTCGCCCACCTGCCATGGGATCGTTCCTCGATATTCGGCGGGAGCTCGCCACGACTGCGCCAGCAGAAGTACCCGCGACAGGTCCAAGCAGCAAGCGCCAACGGGTGTTGGAGCTGTCTACCGGGGAGCCCATCGCCAGAGACCCAGCGTGGGGACCGCGAACAACAGAGCTGCATAACCAGGCCTCGACCATCACGGCCACATTGACGGCTTTCCTACAAGTCGCACATGCCACGGAGCAGGAGAAGAAGAGATTTCAAGAACAAGAGGAGCGAGGAAAGCGCAAAGCAATGCAAGCTCTGCAGGCAGCACAAGCACAGGCAAATCAAACCTTGGAGGCCACACGCTTGGAGTTTCGACAACAGCTGGAGGAAGCGCAGAGTACGCTGGCCAACCTCCGCAACCAGATCACTAGCCTCGAATTAGAACTCACCCATGCTCACGAACAAGTGGATCTGATCGCCAAGGAGAAGCTCTGGATGCAAGAGAAGATTCAGAAGCTCGAACAGCTCAATGCCGACTACCTAGCTAGGTATAAACAGCTGTCGGCCGATCAAGCTGCCCAGGTCAACCAGCCAGCACAAGGGGAGCCAGGCCAAGTACATCAGGAGCAGGAGAACCTCGAGCAGATGAAGGCAACATTCGAAGCAAACAAAATAGGTTGGGTACATACAGCTACTCAGGCCATAGCCACCAACATGTTTCGTATGCTTCACCTGCAGCCCCCAACCACCGAGGACATGCTGCCAGGCCTTATAGACCAATGCATTGAGGAAGCCATGGCTACCCTGGAGCTGGAACAATCAGAGCCAGACTGGGAAGCCATGGACCAGGATCTCCTAGACGGCGAGGAAGCTGCAAAGGGCAAAGAAGTTTACCATTCACCTCAGCGACCCGATACCGACGCACCATTGATGATCATTCTGCACCCTGGGGCTTCATCATCGACAGCACTTCCCCCTGGCTCACCTGACCCGGCAGAACATGTGGACATCCCCGATCAGCTGACAGACATCGAAGAAACACCGCAGCCCTCGCCCCATCTTGCTGTGCAGCCCACGGAACCAAGTCAGCCAAGCCCCATGGTAAATCCCCGCCCTCATACTCTGAAATTTCATAAGGATAACCTAAAAAAGCTAGAAGAAGAATTCAGCTTGGAATTAGAAGCCAGTGACGACAGTGAGGCAGAGGACGAGAGAGAAACTGCGATTACTCAAGTGAGAAACTATTTCAGGACCTATCCTGACTTGGCCTCACGATACGCTGACCCTGAAGCAGATAATATCCAGTGCCCCGTCTGCAACAAACTCCTAGGGAAAACGGTTTACGACATCTACCAGCATGCGGCTACGTCCCGATCCAAACACAACTTGATCCATCGTGGCGTAGCAGCAGCAATCGAAACCCTCTATGGCGACCAAGCACCTCCACGGCGTCAGATGCAGCTTCCCCGCGAAGCCACTCGTCCCGACAGGCGACCTGCACACCGACGGACCAAGAATTAGCATCCCCAACAATCCGCGGACAGATTGCGAGCTACAAGGGAGGGTAAAATGTTACCACGCAACAGCAAGGACTACAGTCAGGGACGGCAGCAGCGGCATCACTGGGAGTTAACTGCGACTTCCAAGATAGGCAGAATAGTATAAAAGACATAGGACCAGACTAGGACTCTCTCTCTCGGATTTTTGTGCAGAGCTTAGGCTTAGGACTGTAGCACTGCGTAGCTAAGACTTGGACGCCCTCGTTGTGACCACCCTGATGCTCCGATGTTTTGATAAAGAGATACCCATTCTGGCCCAAACCCTTGCTGTCTTCCTTTCGTTAATGATTGTTCCTCTCTCGCTGGTTACCTCATGAATGTCTCGCCTCTTACTCTCTGCTCTTTGAATTGCTTCCCTTACAGTTTCTCTACTCTAACTCAGACGCCGTGGCCACGTATCCTCCAAACTCCCCTCGCAGTCTAAGACGACTATCTCCTAAAACACTCCCGCTTCTTCCCCTTGTCTGAATGCGCTCCTAGTCGCCCTAGGCTAACCCTAACGCCGTGTCCTTGCCCTGTGACACCCGACCCTTGGACGACCAAACTGCCACCACGATCCGGGTATCACCCGGGTATAGGGTATCAACCCCTACCGAGACGTCCCCCTCTATACTCTCCTATGTTCACACTCTCCATGACTAGAATCCAGCGTAACACCAAGCACACCAAGGCGGTTACAAAAACGGTGACGACCTAGACTAAGACTCGACTCGAAAGCCAAAATGAGGAGTACAAGTTCATCACGGTTCCCCTGTTTATACTGTCTCTGCTGCCCTACTTTCTTGCTACAACTATCACTGCCTTCTCTGTCTACTCTCAGTCCCTGTTCTAACTGCGAGTTCTTCCACCGCTCCGGGTTTCCTTGGTTACCATGGCTAGGCTGGTAACATTTAGCCCCCCTTTGGAGAGTGCAATCCGTCCCGGATTTGCAAGTCAGCCCCGTGTGCGTCGGTAGGCTGGTCTTCGATCAGGCCGTGTTTCTTCTCTTGGCAACTGCGCGTGGCGACGGGGAGGGGCCTGGTTATCATAGATGGCAGCTATGGCTGCACCAACACCTCGATGGATTAGGTGTCCTTCGACCTTGAGGCAATTGCATGCTGATAAACATCAAATACAGTTTTTCCTAGGACTTTGTTGCAAGCAGGGCATTGCACATTGTTAGCCTCGGGATTACTGTATAGAGCAACAAGGTCAGGGTTAGCCAAGAAATAACTCTGGACTTCGTGAACCGCGGTTGTTAATTCGTCCTCAGCTCCCTCTTCATCGCTCGTTTGTTCCTCAAGATCAAAGTCTTCTTCTATTTTTCGTAAGGCATTTTTATGATCTCTAAAGGGTTTGGGTCGCGTGGGTACCATGGGATTAACCTGCCTTGGAGAAGCTTGGGGTTGCGGTTGCAGACGGGGTGAAGGTTGGGGAGTGTCCTCGGGGTCGGTGAAATGCTCCGGGATATCCACTCGTTCGGCCTGATCTTTGAATTCATGGAGGACAAGGCTGGGTTGTCGCGGATTCTCCTGTACAACGGGCCGAGGGCTACTAGGTACGAACTCTGTTTCGGTGTGGGGAGACAACGGTATGTCCTCCATGTCGATATCTTTGAAATCCATGGCCTCCATGTTCTCCCAATCGTTCTCCGACTGATCCAGCTCCACGGCACCCAAGGCGCTGTCAATGCAGTGGTTAAAGAATTCCTTGGGAGGGTCTAACTCCGTGGGTGCATGTTCCCGCAGCCATGTGTACGCGTTGCTAGCAATTAGCTTGGCTGCGGTGTGGATCCAGCCCACCTTGTTGGCTTCGAATTCCTGGATGGCTAATTCAGCTGTAACCTTGGAGTCTTGGAGTTGGCCCGGATCCTTGTTCCCTTGCGAATTCTGCCCCTGCTCCAGTGTTGCATTGTGAGCTGCTAGCTCCTTGCATCTTGCAAGATACTCCGCATTTTGCTGCTCTAATTTCAAGGTACGTTCTACTGCTGTTGCTTTTTCCTTGGAAACTGCATCCACCTGGTCTTGAGTCGCCCGCAGCTCCAGTTCTAGGTTGGTAATTTGGTGGCGTAGATTTGTCAAAGTTTGCTCTTTCTCCTCCACCTGCTGCCGATATTCTGTGAGAGCGTGGTCATGGACACGCTGGGCTTGCTCTCGGGCTCCCCGGACTGCCGTGGTGACCCTGCGTTTGTAACGTTCTTCCAACTCCTTGGTCTCCTCCTTCTCCTTTTTGGCGGTGCGTATCCACTCGAGCTTTTCTTCTACACATTTGTCTGTGAGAGCGTGGCCAGGGTGTTGGGGGCGAGATGGTGCCTTGGTGGCGAAGATGTGACTGGGAGAGATTTCCAAGGATGGCTGAGACTGATGTCTGGGTTTCCATGGGAATGAGTGGAGGCTACCGTGGAAGGTGGCGGCGGGATCCCCATAATGCGGGGTCTATGAATTGCTTGAGCTGTCCCAACGATGGGACGCCTTAAGGAGGGTTGGATGTCCTGTATGCTGACATGGACCAGGCTGACATGGATTTCCATGGGTCTTGGCTCATCCTGCTGGTTAGGATCTGAATGCGCATCCTGGGTTTCCATGTTATTTTGGGCTTCCGTGGCTAATGCTTGATAAATTTCTCCAAGGCTATGTGTAGGTGCAGTCTCCAAATTTTCTGAATGGTAATGTTTAAGTTTTGTAGAATTTACTATGGTTGCTTGATTATCAAAATTCTCCTTGTGGACCAAGAGTACTGTGTTGTTAGGTAATACCAGTTGAACTTTGTACGGTCCGTACCAAAAATAGATTCATAAAAAAGATCATAAACGAGGGAAACACCTTCCAAAGAGCAAAGTGGGAAATCGTTACCACTCATTAGCCCGTTGTTCGAAGACTTTGTACAGTTCACTCCCTACAACAACACTTACATGTCCCCATTTAATTTGATATTAACCAAATCAAATGCACACAATAGACCCGATTAAACAACCTCCACACCTAAAAGAAGTGCGATCATAAAGAACTGTTTTTCGAAGGGACGACTATTACAGAGACAGAAACATGAAATAAATCAGAATAATTTCAAATGCTGCAGAGATCGTAGAATGTTCATTATGCAACGCCTAGTTTTCCAGCATAGAACGTTGTGACAACACGCCCATGAATTTGGTGATAGTGCCCATAATTCAATGAATCAAAGCAGTTACACTTCTTAAAACCACATACTCAAAACCCTACTTCGCAACCTTAAACCCCAACAATGACTACCGGTAACAAACAAAAAATCCACCGCTCCACTGAGTTTACAGCCGAGAGAAGTGCACCATCTCTCCGCTAACAACCCAGTGCCGCCAATTCATCCAGAATCCAAAAACCCAAAAATGAAAATGCAGGGCATGGAAAAACTGGCACTTACATCTTTGCAAATTTGAATAATCTCTTCCGGCGGCGAAAAGATAACCGTCTCAAACTTCATTGTCTCCTCCAGCTTCTTGGGCGCAAGCGCCGTGTACACTTGGAGCGTGCAAAACTGGCTCGACTCCACACCCGCGCCTCCTCCTCCTCGCAACAAGCTCTCCGCGACCAAAGCTATCCCGGCCAAGATCACTCTTGTCAACCAAAGTCTAAAGGAAATGAGGGAGTGTCGCATGGAGAGTGGTAGTTCCGGAAGGTAAAAGCACAGTTTCTTCTTCAGATTCAGAGCAAGTAACGCTATGTCTCATCGACGGAGTCTGGCGTGGAACTGTCGAGTGAGACATCCATGCTCATTTGTATAATAGATTCTCATTTATTCCTGTGAGCAGATAAATATGCGTGGTTTTCACCCCAATCTGGCATCTGCAGCACTCGGCCACGAACACGACAAAATTTTCCATCGCCGAATCCGACGTCTCTACATTCCCCATTTCGAACCCTTAGCCTCACCGTATGCTCTGCGGCTTACTTTCTAAACAGGTATCCCGATGACCAACATCTAAAAGGGGTTAAGGTAGCACGTTCGTCTATGAATAATATCAAATTATGAAAATTAGAAAATCAAAATATCATAAATTTCACGGATAGGAAAACAATAATGCGAGAAATTAATTTTAGTAATATTTACCAACTTTAAAGTCATCTTAGACTGTTTAAGAAAAATAAAACACTGAAACATTATAATTTTGACATAATTTTTCCTAAAAAAATAAATATTCGTTTTGAGCTGCAACCCTTTCCTGCCTTGAACGTGACTCCACCAGCCCTTCCAAAAAGTCTTCTAGAAGCTAAAAAAGAAAACCATCACAGGCCCAGGCCGCCAACTTAACTCCCTCCTCCCTAAAACACAAAAAAAGCGAACAAAAAGCAAAAGCAGGATAAACAATACCAAAAAAGCCCTTAAAAACGATCAAAAAGCAAAAGACAAGCTCCAGGATGGAGAAGAAGAAGCCCGCATTTGAACTATTAATCCCTCAACGGCCCGATCTCCCGCCGCTCTTTCCGCAACGTCCTTCCTTCCCCAATTAACAAAATGAATAGACACAACAAAGCGTCGGATTCGAAAAGAAACTGCTCAGAATTAAAAGACGAGAGCGAGCCGCCATACCTCTCCAATACTAAGGTGATGATTTGGCCTGTTAGATACCAGGAAGATACTGGTGTGATAACATGGTAATACCCGCAGGATACCGTGAAGCTCACGTTGTGATGAAAGCCGAGTGACGAGAACACGTGACGGAGATGGCAATGGCGATACCTACCCTGTACTAAGGTGGTGCTGATACCTGTTAGTTACTGTGGTTATATTGAGGGGATATTAGGTTGAGAACCGGAGGGTATTTAGGCGCGCATGTAGGTGAAGTGACGAGAAGATCATGGCGATGGCGCGGGAGCTGACTCGAGGACTCCGGAGGCGCTTGGCGATGGCGACGACGACGCAGCGATGACGACTCCGAGGATCGTTGCCTCCATGCGCAGGGCGGAGGATCAGGCGCGTATCCAGGGTACCGGCAGCCAGTGTTGACGCGCAGTTCCTGATCCCGGGAGCGAGCGAGCGAGCGAGCGAACTCACAGATTGGCGTTGGCATTGGCGCTGGCGTTGGCGATGGCGATGGCGTTCGCAGTGGCTCCTTCCCTGGTGCGTGCGCTTGGACGAGGTAAGCAGCGTTGGTTTAGCGTAGATTATTGGTGTTGTGTTTGGATCTGCAGGGAGTGGCGTGTGGCATTGTGCGTCGGGTGATATAATAATCCTCGCGCTCTGTTTCGGAGTGACTGCAGCTTGACTTCGGGAGTTTCTTTTTTGTGAAGGAGCAGGTGTTAGGCCGTTTTGCGATGGCCGCATTTCGTAGGGAGTTTCATGGTC
The DNA here is from genome assembly GCA_014871385.1 of Ceratodon purpureus. Lineage (NCBI taxonomy): Eukaryota > Viridiplantae > Streptophyta > Bryopsida > Pseudoditrichales > Ditrichaceae > Ceratodon > Ceratodon purpureus. The sequence continues at coordinate 20,305,614 of CM026426.1, read as the reverse complement.
GAGTTTCTTAAGCCTTTTTTATTTCGTCACTTTTTTTTCTGATTTGTTTTTGGTTTTGTGTTTTGTTTTTGTCTTTTGGATCTTCCTTTTTTTTTATTCTTGTTTACTTGTTTGCGAGGGAAGGTTTGGTTTCGTCGACAGTGGCAGTCGGTTTTCGGGATTGATTCATTGAGAATTGTCGAGGGAGGAGGAAGAGTGGTCAGTCGGGGAGTGTGCAGTTTTTTCTTGTTTCGTGACGTTTTGATGTTTTCCTGTAGGTGATCAGCGTGTTGCTGGCTGTGGAGTCATGGAGGGAGCAGAGTCGTGAAATGTTTTGCGCAACGAGCCGGGTGGTGAAATTTTCAAAGCCGGGTGGTGAAATATTTGGCTTGAAATGTTTTTTTTGAGCTCGGGTGATGGTGTTTTGAGAGAGGCTTAAGCATTGGTTGATTGCGGGAGAGGATTGCTGGAAGGAGAGCAAGCTGGGATAGCGTACTCGCTACACTTTGGGTTTCTTACAGATGAGGTGAGGCGTTCACGTATGACGTTCGTAGAGGGAAGGCTTAAAGTGAATGGGTGGAGGCTTCGAGGTTGGGATCAGTCTGGTTAGCAGGGGTTTTTCCAGTCTGCTCGGGGTACAGTACGTGAAATGACTCTCGGCAGGGTTGGAGTGATGGTGGAAATATGTTGCAGTCGCGCTGTGGATGGTCGTTGGAAGACAGGCACTCCTTGACGGAAAGGTCGCTCGGGCATGCAGGTGGATCAGTGAAAAGCAGAGCAATTTGAGTGCAAAGTGCAGGACCGGGTAAATTATCACAGGCATGTGTAATTCGTGTCGGATGCTAGCTCCGAAGTAGTTATTAGCGAGCGCTATGCGGACCTAAGTGTAGTGGAGATTGTTGGAAGCATTTCGGGGTCTTGGATGGGAGAAAGTAGCACTCGGAGTGTTTGTTTGCTGCATCAAGTTATTGGAGTTGTATTGACAGCTTTGAGCGTTTACCGGAAGAGCTCTTACTCCTGACTATTTGGCGAAGCATTTTATGATAACGCACCCACTTTTACAAAGGCTCATTTGTTTTCCCTCACTGGGGAAGATTTTGTGGAGGTTGGGAGCGCTTGGATGAGCTAGAGAGCACTTACCTTTTCTTTCAGAAGCCGCGAATTTATTTATTTTTTCATTTCTCGTGAGGATTAGTTCGGAGAAGTATAGTCTCGCAGAAAGAGTGGGTAAACTATTTATTGAACAGAATTCTGACATTGTGTATCTCACTGTGTTACTAAACACTCCATCACCGAGAGACTGTTTACAAGGGTTTTTCTTTTGAGCCTCGGTTTCGATTAAGTCATGCTAAGAATTAGACCTGGGCCACTTTTGGATACAGAAATTAAGGGTTATGTTCTCTAGTAACGCTTTGGATCTGGCGGCAAGAGAATTCCGCAGCAGCATGGCGACTTCTGTCAATTGGTGGCGGCAATGCGTGACCACTATTTTCAGGTCTTTGATCTACGTTGTGCTGTGCGTTGTTCTCTTCTTCATCGGCCTTTTCAAAGGTGAAAGGAAACTAAGGCTCTTCATCTTTTTGTTGAATAATTACTACTCACAAGGGATGATGGACAATAGTTAGAATATTACAATAATTTATGGTTCTCGGATGAGATAACCGCTTTTCTCCCTTGTTGCGGTTCGTATTTGCAATGACAAGGGAAGTTTTTGTCATGGGTTGTGAATAGAGCTGAGTTAGTCAGATGAGCTTTTTTAATGGTGCCTTCAGGGATATAGGACGATCTATTTTTGTTATTCCGTTTTGATGAGAAGTGATTTTACCGATTATCGCGATCTTGACACAATCGTGTTGCCGGGAACCTCCCTCTCCCGCTCTATCTCTTGGAAGGAGGATAACATGATTTCAGAATTCTACTGACATAGTTCAACTGGTCATTGAAATGTGTAGGAATATTCGTGGGCACTGCAGCAGGCATTGTCATATTTGTAGGGCACATGTCAGTGACTATTGTATTGTGGCCCGTCCATGTGTTTATGACATACAACTCGGTTGCAAGGTTGGTATTCACCACATTGCTGAATTATGTTATGGAGTCCGAATGGTTTGTATCTTGGAGATTTAATTGAATGTGTGTTTTGTCGTTGGTTGAGAGACGGAACTATGATTTGCATTGTTAAGAATGCATGAATTGATCAAATGTACAGCTCGGTGATTTATAGGGTTTTGTTCATCGCAGGACCAAGAAGCTTGAGTTGGCCGTGAGGTTACTCTCTCTGCTTCTTTTGCCAGTTCCATTGTTTCTCTGGCCAGTGTTAGTTGCCGTTGGAAGTGTCCTTGTTGGACTTGGGTATGGTTTTGGAACTCCCTTGGTTGCAACATTTGAAGCTGTCGGGGAAAACAGGGACTCCAAGTTTTATCATGCGTTTGCGGTAAGATTCAAAGCTTCTCTGATATTCTTTGGAAAATTGTTGTGTTTAGGGTTTGTGCACATATTTTTTCCATCCTAACTATCAGAATTACATGCCGCTGAGTAGATCTCAAGTGAGGATTGTAGGACGTGGAGGCAGTAGTATTCATGTTTTAAACCTGCAGCACGTGCCCCTCTGTCATAGAGTTATCCAGGAATCGATTTAACGTTTGTAATGAGTGGAAAGAGTAGTGAGATGTAAACTTAGGTTGAGTAGTTACAATTCTTCATTCCTGTAATACTTAATGTTTATTCCAGCGTGTAATTTTTCAGTCTTTAAATTATGTTTTTGATATATCGTTGGTCTTACAGGACGGAACTGTAAGCACGTTGACCGGCTCATGTACTATTGTCCGCGACTTTACCGATGTCTCTGTACACTCATTTTGTGATTATCTTGACGATTTTCGCACCAGCGAACCCAAAGACGGCGTCCCATTCGGCATCAAGTAAGCTCCCCATTCATTATGTTTCATTTTGCTCTTTCAGATTGTGATAACAAGTTTTATCTTCACCTTTTGTCATGTTACGAAACAGGTGTTCGGCCCTATGTCAACGTGTGGTTCAGCAATTAACCGTGTTGCGCTGCCAGGTTGTTGGAATTACCGGCATGTGTGGCCGTGGCAGTGCTGGGGTTAGTTGCAGACACTCCTCTCATAACCTTGGTAGCGTTAGCCAAGAGCCCCTTCTTGCTGTTCAAAGGATGGAGTCGACTACTTCACGACTTAATAGGACGACATGGTGCCTGCTTGGAAGCTGCGTGTGTCCCGTTTGCGGGCTTGGCTCTTGTATTATGGCCTGTCGTCGTGGTTGTGTTTGTTCTGTTAGCCATCATCTCCAGTCCCATTTTGGGGCTCTTTGGAGCCGTAGTTGTCTATCAGGTTTGTTGATTTATTTTTGACTTCAAGTTTGGACTTTTTTCATACATTTCTTAGTTCTCTTTTTTTGATCACTTCTTGTTGCAAATAATAGCTGGTTTGGATACTAAGCAAGTGGAAAATATTTCTATTCTTTGTTCCTCCTAGGTCCTTACTTCTCTGACTTATCTGACTGCTATAAATGCAGGAGGACTCGCTGCAATGTGGCTTGGCGTATGTAGTATCGATAGTGGCTATGTTTGACGAGTATACAAACGACGTACTTAACTTAAACGAAGGGTCTTGCTTGCCAAGGTAATCCCTTAATCACCTGATTACTTGTGCGGAATTTCAAGCACGAAATTTAAGTTGCTGATGCCGTGTATTCATCTCGTATACATGACAATTTTGTGTTGTTACCGGTCTTCACTTGATATTGTACTGAATTTTTCTGTGTGTTGAATTCAGGCCTCGGTACCGCAAGGGCCCTCCAAAACCTGAACCGATGCCTCCTGGCTCTTACATGTCACCTGACAATGCGATTTTCAGTCCGAATTCAGGAGTTCCACAGTTGTCAACATCACGTTCACTTAAAGCGCAATTGCATGAAGTCAAGATCGTTCAGGTTTGTTTCTGCTATGATGTCAAGTTGTGTCGAAATTTAGTGGGCTTTTCTGCAGATAATGGGTGTGGAGGGGTGGCCTGTTACGTAATTGCTCATTATATCTTTTATTCTCGTTTACTATCCCTTGCTGTTCCTGGATAAAGTATTTGCGTTTTCATAGATGGATACGCAAGATTTTAGGTTGTGAAAGGACATTGTGAATTATCAGTTGTCCTTGTAGTCCATCTTGTCGTAGTTCACTTTGTCGCTATTTTATCATTTGTATGGTAGATTTGTGCCTGTATTTGTTCGATTACTGGCATTTTCAGTGAGATTGTGATCTTGAATTGTGCAGATATGGGACGACATGTTCAGAAACATCAACCTGAGAGGAAAGTATCTTGTGGAGGCTGGAGTATTGAAGACGTCAGAACTTGACGGATGGCTTAGGGGGGGTAAAAGTCCAAAGTGGAAGATCGTTGCGTGTGGGCTTCCTGCCTACTGCACGCTCCACACACTTCTTGAGTCTGCTAAGGCTAAATCTGCAGGGATCCTCTTAAGTAAGTAGCTCCATGTACCTTCTTTGAAAAATCAGTATTCAACGTCACGGACATATTTTATGCAAGAGGTTAAGAGCAAGATTTGAATCGTTCTTTGTCAAAGAGAAAATAATACGTGTCTTACTGCATTTTAGTCCCTGTAATGAGTACAAATAAAACCAAAACTTCAGGTGATGATGCTTTAGTTTCAGTGGAGTATTCTACTTGTCTTGAGGAAACATTGATCTTCGTTCAACGATGTCTCTCAATGAGTAAGTAAAATTTACATCACAAATCTTGATGCGAGAAACTCTTTTGTAAATGCCAGGTGATGGTACAGAACTGACGATGTTCAACAGACCTCAAGATCGGATGCTTGACTGGTTCTTTGAGCCACTCCTGACTCTAAAAGAGCAACTACGACTTGCAAACCCCACAGAAGCGGAAGAGCACTACTTGGAAAAGCTGGTTTTAACGGTAGGAGATGCAACACGAATGCAGGAATGGGATAATGGGGGTATCGAGCCAGTAGATGATATTAGGAGAGGCGAGCTGCAAGCATTAAGCCGACGGTAAATTTTCATCGATTCTCCTGCATTATCTTCTTGTTAGTCAAGACATGTGGGGATTAAATCTTTCTTTGACCCTTTGTGGCATCATGACGTCTAGGCTTTTCATATTTCGCTCTTTGCATTTTAAGTCTCCGTATTGATTACTAGTAATTTCAATTTTCAGTTTGAATTGGCCATAGAGTCTGCTTTAGTTTGAACAAGATGCTCAGCAGGATAATTCGTTGAAATCCAGAATGCAAGTTGCTCACTCTTTGTTTCAATTGCAGATTGCAAGGGATTGCGACATCGATTTCTAGATTGCCGACCTATCGTCGTCATTACAAGCGATTCATTAAAAGCTTACTTCTATTTGCTTTGGATAGGTCTAATTCTGAGAGCTCTTCTAGTCATTCATCTGACGGGTCTTTGAGATTCGATCAAACTCCGGAAAGCAGTGTTCCAGGTTCACCTCACGGTCGCAGTCACAGTATTTTAGTTGATGACGATATTGTTTAGGACCAGGTATGAAACATAGAGTAGGAAACATGTACATGAAATTCTGTGACAGCCGCAGTCCATCTCTGTACATGGCGAGAGTAGGAGATGACTAGACCCGATCTCCTAGAAAAGTTCTGTAGAGCTTGAGTTGAGAAACAACTTGTACAACAGCCCTTTTTTCCCCAAACCAGCTGTAGTTTTGCCTACAATTAGAGGCTGATAACACATGTAGCTTCTGAAACAATTTTGTGAAATAACAAAAATCACTTGAGTACGGAGTAAATCACTATCAGTCAAGAAAGGATGTATGCAAATTGAATTGCAATTTCTTTTACTTCAAGGACCAGCTCCTGAAGTTGCCTGAAGCAACTTCTGCATTACTGTGTTGGACTAGAACTGTTTCATTCTTGTAGTAAATAATGAATCACTCATTCGTTACTCTAGTGTAGATTGATTGACAGATCCAATGCCTCAATTTTGTGAGAAAATTTCATGGTATGTTTTAATAATTCAAGGTGATTCTTCAAATCATCTTAATCTTTGTCTCCAAAAAAAAATCCTACACCAATCAAAACATTCTATAACCGTTAGTCAGTGTTGAGGTGGCCTTTCATTTGGAATTTTTGGGAGATATTACACACCTCTAAAACCCTATTTTTTCCACCCATCTACACCATGTGGAAAATGTCGCAACATTTTTATTCACTCTTTTTTTTCCACCCATCTACACCATGTGGAAAAGGAGTATGTTCGCAACATTTTTATTCACTCCAAATATGCTTAATCTTCTTCAAGATATGGTGGTTTAATAATAATATGTGCCATGGAATTTTTGACATTGTTTCAACTTTGGAGGACAATTTGCATGTAAAAACTTAAATCCTTGAAATATGATGATTTTAGTGTTGGCTTTCTACAACGCAACCCATGAAAATAGAGGGCGTCACATTTGGCGTCAACATCAATATTATGGAGAGAAGGGAGACAAAATTTCAGCTAACCAAAAAGAATTGACATGATACCTCACCTTTATAACTCTCCCCTACATGTAAAGATATCCTAAAATATAGATAATTTTGCTGAATTACAAGGAATTATATAGCGCACACTCACTCTCACCACTATAATTCTATGACCTAAGTCCAAGACCAAATGAATCACCTTCTTGTTCCATAAATAATTAAAAAAACAATATCGGACGAGTTTACAAAAATCGACTAGTGGAAAGCTCAGTCAAGTACATTGGACGTTAACACCAAACTAATGTTCCGGTATTCAATCTATCCGAAAGAAGGACTGTGATTGGGTGAAATAGAATTTGAATAAATCCGGCCCAAAACACTCTCGTGGGGTGGCCAAAAGCTATCAAGGTGTTCAACGGCGTCGCTTTAATTTAGTAATTTCTGCATGCCCAAATCATAGGGTGCCATGCATCCACTTTAGATTAGAGGATTGTTTGTCCACAACTGTAGACTTACTAATGCGAGCATTGCTTGGTAATTGTGGAGGTGCAATATAGACTGACATTGCTCTCTACTCCTAAAGCACGTCTGAAAAAAATCCCTTACCTTTTCCAGTCGCCTCATGAGCGGGAGATACCTTTGGCAATACCTTCACAATGCAATTTAACTTTTGCATTGTGAGATTCCTCACGGTGCAAAAAAAAATGCACGAAATGCATAGGCATGTGTGATTCTTTTTTTCAGCCGTGCTTTAGGCCAATAGAGGCCCCTCCCTTTGGGCATGCACACGTTTTGAGAGACCTGCGTCGCCCATCCAATTTAGTCTCGTCTTGGAACTCTCAAAATGCGTGAGGCCCTCCGGCGGGGCCTCTACCTTTACAATGAATGTGAGTATGATTTCCCAATGTGATTGTAATGGCAAATAAATTCATTGTAAAGTGTTTTTACAAATGGAAATATTTATTGACCGGGACCATGCTGGTCATCAGTAGTGTCATGCAGTATGTATAGTACTTTGATAGTATTGTGCGATATATGGTCCTCGCTTGGATTGACACTTGAGGATTCACCGGAGAAATATAGACTTAGGTCCTTTGGAAAATCAATCATCAAATTCACAAATGCTAGTTTCGGGTATATAGAAATATATATACTATTTACAGTATTGAAATATTGTATGATGAACAAAATAGACTTACACATTGGTCTATAAGTTATCTCAATAAGTCCATATAAGATATCTCTAAGTTTTCCAAAACTTAGATGAACTCAGACTATTTTCCATCATAACTTCTCATATTTTCATTTTTCCATCCTTAATTTTTCCAATTTTTTTGTTTTCTCTTTTCAGAATTATTCATGATTAAACCTGCTATTCACGTATGGTATATGAATTTACCATTTCTGCATGAGTTTACAATTTCTGTATGAGTTTACAATTTTTGTGTGAGTTTACAATTTCTGTATGAGCTTCCAAAAAACTATATGAGCTGAGACTATTTTCCTAGATGACTTTGTTCCGAAGCAGCCACAGAAACAGAGAGAGGAAGAGAGAGGGAGAGAGAGACACGAATGCAACACATCAACACAACAACACATCACAACATCATCATCAAAATTATCATAAAAACATCATCAAACATCATCAAACATCATAGTTTCTCTCCAACATGAAAATGGCAATCTCTCCATGTAAGAGAACACACACTCCTCCCATGTGAGATGATGTTGAACTCTGCCCACAAGTGATCCAGATTGCGAGATTGCCATTCAGGTTGAGAGATTGGGTCTCAGATTGAGAGATTCGGTCTCAGATTTGGAGGTCAAGGGTCAGGTGTTGAAGCTCTTGTTCATGAGTGAATTGGGTTTTTGAGGTTTCGGAGGAGGTTGGGTTTAGTTGTGAGGAGTGGGAGTTGGGTGGATTTGGAGTGAGGAGATGGACATGGCGGCGGGTGCGTTGGTGGACGAGGAGATGGACATTGGGCTCTACGGAGATGAGCCTGAGGAGCCGGCTCTTCCTCGCAAGAAGGTTTATGGGTGACTGTGGGATTCAGTCGTGGTTTTTAGCTGATGGTTTGTGATTGAGAGAATGTATCACGTTTTCACGTCAATTTTGTCTTTGGAGAGAATGCTTCATTTTTTGAGATATGAAACTTTTTACCTGGATTTGAGGCTGGGAACGGGTCTGTGAAAAGAGGATGCCATTTGGGTTTATTTCTTCAATTCGGGCTTCTTGAGGTGTTCCATCACTTGCGAGGAATTCAATTTACAGCAATTTACAGCAATTTACAGAAATTGATCAAAGTTCGTGAGGCAGGGTTTTAGGGTTTAGGTCTTTGAGTCGGACAATTGGATTTTAAACTTTTTGAATTGGACTTGAAATTTCATGGTTCGACACTTTCTAGCATGTGGGTGTAGTTTCAGTAACTCACATTTCAGTAAGGATGTTGCTGGTCAAGGGGATGTCGTAAACCCCTGATCATGTCCTGTGAGTTATGTGGTATTTGTGCAAGAGGATTTCGTGTTTGTTTTCCAAGTGCAGTTGTTAATCTGTACTTTGGGTGATTGTATTTTGATTGAGGTTTATGGTTAATGAAGTATAGGCACATTTGATCTCTGCATCTTAGCCATTCAGAAGATTGTCATGGATTACATTGGAATGGAGCCCGTTGCACGGCCAATCTCATCGTTCTTAACTTCATTTTCTATGTCAGAGTTTTGTCATTAGTTTTTTTTTTCGAGGATGTATGTGCAGATCTAACCATGATGCCGCATGTCTGATTTTATGAATATGACCAAAATCTGAAGGCATCTTAGCTAATCTATCAATCATATGATGTTGGCTAATTAGCTAATTAATCCGAGGCATGTGTATCAATTGCTTCGGGATTAACATAGTGGATTGGATACAGGTCCCCATGGGAGATATATACGAGGCATCCAGGGCGGGCGATATTGAGCGTTTGAAGCTTCTGTTGGACGAAGAAGTGAATGTGAATGCTCGCGACAACTGGGACTCGGTAGCTCTTTACTATGCGTGTTTGGCAGGGCATCTGGATGCAGCTCGCATGTTGTTGGAGAAGGGGGCGATTTGCAGTGAAAACACATTTGATGGCGATAGATGTCATTATGCATCTCTGAATCTGCAAGTACGTAAGCTTTTAAAGGCATTTGAGGCTCGCCCTCCCCCTCTTGACCCCCTCCCACGGTCTTTCCGCGAGCTCTTCGTCAGCTTTGGTGCCAATTGCAGGTGCCTACCGCCTTAGAGTGTTGCCATTTCTGTCTCTGAGTTCGGGCTTCTGAGAGTAGCAGTTAGATCTTTATTTGTTTATTTATTTAAAGTTTTGATTCTTTTAATATATGTAGATGCAGTGAGAGTCTGTAGGAAAATTGAGCTTTCTGTGAATACAACTAGTTCTCATCTTTTGATGTTTTTGGCAGGTATTTGGAGGGCACTCTTACAGACCATTCCGACAGTGGCATGCTTAGAATGAAGCAGACGCAGAATGGGCGGTCGTCTTACGAAACGATGATCAGCAATGACAGAGAGAATGACGATTGTTTGGGGCCTGACATCATCTTTTATGTTAGTGGAAGGCCGTTTGGAGCTCACCGCGCCTTACTCGCAGCTAGAAGTCCATTCTTCAAAAAGATGTTCCAAGCAGATTGGAAACACCGGCGAGAAGTTCGTTTAGCGAATCCAAAACTTACTTTCTCTGCACTTTTCAGCTTGGTGCATTTTTTCTACACGGACAGACTGGATGTTGCTGTTGATGATATGGAGGATTTGGTACGTATCTGCAAATATTGTGGATGTGTAGGCTTACAGAAAGTGTTGGAGAAAGATATGTTGCATCAGAAGTATGCCGATTACAAGGCCATAAAAAGGGTTGATGATTCTCAGAAAAGGTCCATCGTCCAAGGATCATCATTGCCTGAATCTGAACGTATGCCCGCAGCACTTTACAACCTTCTTAATCTGTCACTTAAAAAATCGGCAAAGAGAGAGAAATCTGATGGTGATCTCGACGATGGTGAATTAAACCCCTCGAGGATTTCAGTAGATTCAGCAAAACCTTCCAGTCCAACGGACACAACAGTAAGTGTATTTTATTTATATGTGTTTTGTCCGGTTGAATGCATGCGTCTCTTGGTGATTCACACATTATTAACCTGTCGGAAAAGGTCCACGTTAGTAGTTTTCTTTACCGTGTAAGATGTTTTCTTTACCGAATCTGTTTTATTTGCAGTCCAGTATTGAGGTGTTTGGTCTAGTGGGAGGTCCCAGTCTCTTTGCATTCACTCGAGGCTAATCCTTGACTTCTTCAACAGAACACTACCAAAGGAGGCGATCTGAAGAGGCTTGAAGGAGAATTCAACGAATGCTCCATCAGCAAGCAGAATGAAGATAAGGAAGAAGATCATGCAGACGTATGCTTTTTAGTAGCAAATGAGAAGTTCAGATGCCATCGATTTGTATTGGGAGCTCGATCTGAATATTTCAAGGCTCGATTTTCGAGGGCAACTGGGTTTAGTGATGAATTGGCGAGGGAAACCAATTCAGGGGCGGACGCTCTGCCAGTTTTGCAAGAACACGATTTGAGCGCCACAGCCTTCGAGAAGGTCTTGGAATATATGTAAGCTATTGATATTTAGGTCAATGTCAGGGTTGTATTTTATCTTCTGATTTGCTCCTACGTGTAGTTTACATTTATGTATTATGTTTAATATCAGTTCATCATTTTCATCTAAACATGATAATGCGCAGACTGATGTGTTTGCTTGATTTTTTCCTTTTGATTGCAGTTACACAGATTCTGTCAGAAAGGTGGATCTTGACGAGGTACATTTAGAATATGCATTTTGGTTACTGTCTTTTCTACTCTTTGGATTTAGCTATGAGACTCTGTACATGAATTCTTGTTACTAAAGCTTATTTCAGTAACTGTCTGAAGGAAATAGTTTCTTTACGAGTGATTTTATTGATTGTTCTGTTTTTTGTTGATGTGTCTGTGATTGTAGGCAGAAGAAGTGTTTGATGCGGCCTCAAGATATCTTCTATTTCCTCTGAAGCGTGCTGTTACCGATGCTCTATTGCCGCAACTGGAAACGGCTATTCCAGCTGATTTATGTGGCTGGCTCCTCATGGCTGACAAGTACGTACATGCATGTCATAGTTCCACTTCTACTACCCCAATATTTGTGACATAACAATTGGACATCATGAAATCAGATATGAAAGTTACTGATGCTATTTCAAACTATGGCAGATATGGAGTATGGAAGCTTCGGGAGCACTGTTTAGACGCCATGGCAGTGAACTTTGAAAATTTTGCCGGCACCCCGGAGTTCAGGCGGATGCTCTTGTGTCTTCCACCCCCTTCTGGGGACTTGACTGAGAGGACAACTGCTCCGAAGGCCCCTGGAGTCGAAGAGAGTGGGCAAGCTGGAGAGAACGTGCTTGACGACTTGCGAGAGAAGTGGTTGAATGAAGAAGGATCTGAGTTAGACAAACGTGATGAGAGTGCACTTGAGTTTGACAAGAGATTGGAACAGCTTGTTGCCCTTGCCGAGGAGGAGGATGAGGAGGAACAGTGGACTTGAAGAATGAAGACTCGTCTCTCTAGCTCATGACTTCTTTGGATGCGAGCTCAATACAATTTTGCAGCTGAATGACGGCGATGATGGGATTCCGCGACTTTACGACGATGGTGATGAAGGTCTGGCATGTTTCATGCAGCATAATTATTAGTGTTCAAATGTACCGAGTTCAGCCAAAATGCAGATAAATCGAAGGCAAGCACTTCAACGCATGCCATGGATGCCAGTGTCCTTTGCACTACTGCTTCTTTCGCGGCCCGCAGCAATCCTTAGAACATTTTAGTATTAAACCTTCAGATCAGAAGTTCTCAATGATGCAAAAGAAAGTCGCTATTCATGGGTCTTGATAAGATATATCACAAGATTTATCCATGTCACCTTCAACTATCTGTTTGAAACTTTACCTACAACAGTGTGATCGTTTTCTAAGTGATTGCAGCTCATTGAATTTCCGATTATTCTTCTGCGTGAAGTTTCTGTTAAGTAGTTGGTTGTAGCAACACGATTCAACTCCAACAGTGACCTCAGATTGTTTACAGTTTCGAACTAGTCTCTTAACAACTGTCGCTTCTATCTCGAAGGACCTGTACTGGATGCGTATCGTCTTAATATTTGTGAAGTGATGCCCAATGGTGAAAGCTTCTCCTGTGATCAGGACCATTTGTTTTCATGTCTAAGGGCTGAATTCAGGCCCAAACATTTCGAGAACACATTCGAAACATTTCAATTCGTGCTCCCAACAATAGAAGGCAATGAGAAGAACAGATAGGAACCAATAATTTGATTGTTAGAATGATACCATACCGTAAATAGTGCAACTTAGGGTCGCACTAACTACCCCCCCCACAAACTCTACATTTTGCACATTTCGGGCAGGAGGGGGCTGCCCGGTACAGGCTGTCTCTCCCATGACCATCCCGGGTTGCAATGGGACCCGGCCTTCTGACAGCTCACCCGTGACTGCTATGCCAGCTGTCTTTCCCAGCCCTGCGTGGCCTATGGATGAGCATTAACGATTTTTTGTTGGGCTCTGTTACTCCAGCCATGGCTTGTCTTGCAGTGGGGTTTTATGAATGGCGGGTCCCATAAGTTTTTGTGCTGCCAACTAATCCGGATCTGAGAATTTAAACTGCACTTTAGATAACGGATAATTCCGACATTCTTCTAAGAATGGGGGTATCTAAAGGTTTAGGCCAATCATGCAGTGCAGATTATTTGTTGTTCTACCAGGATCCAAAAATTAGGGTTCTTTTTGGTATTAGGGTTAGGGTGGATGCGGCTTAGGGTTTATGCTGCACCAAACACATGTTCTGCTTAAAAGATGTATTTCGTCCTGCAACAAACGTGTGCAATGGAGAGGAATTAGAGAGGAAGCGATGTGGTTTAGGTTTCTTTGTTTTGTGTGGTTGACATGTTTGTCTTCCCTTTGATTCTGTGGTTTAGGGTTGGCTTCCTACGTAGTTCTAAAAAATGGCCCCAGGTGTTGATCTGTCCAGAGATGACTCGGACTGTTGCATTGTCCCTAGGCGTTTACATGAAGCAGTGAAGCTCAGTAAGAAGGTGACAGGAAGTCTTTATGAACTAGGTGCAGCATTTGTTGACCTGACAATTGAGAAACATCTTGATGAAATTGGAAAAGCGAGGAATGGAAAGTCTAGGGAGGATCCAATTCAGATTGGTGGGCCGTTGAAGAAAGGGGAAGTTGGTCCATCATTTGTTGATTTATGTTCAGAGTACAGCAGTGATTCCACGTTCAATTTGAATGATGCTGGATTTATGTATTCCTCGAGCTCATTAGTGGACCTTTGGGAGGGTTCATCTCAGCCTTCTTTCTATGAGCGTCCTGTGCACATTGATGTCACAAGTGATAACACATTGTCTAGGGACTTTTCAACTTACCAGAAATCCCAAAACTCTGCTGGTCTAGGTGGTTCAGTGCGGAGGATAGTTGTTAGTGATGAGTCTTCTATGCTATCCTCTGGAACTGATGATGTTATTGAGAGACTCCGTTCTTTAAGTACTGGAATGAAAGATAAGTATGTAGACTCTGAAGTATACTTGTCAGAACATTCTTCTGCTTCTGAGAACTATATTGATGTAGATCTGGGTAAGGGGAGCAGTAGGGGAGAATGTGGAAACGCAGCTGATGCCAAGTGTGATCAGCCGCCAACATCAAAGGCTGCAGATTGTAAGAGTACGAAGGTCAATCTGACTGAGATTCAAGGCCCTTCAAAACAGACAACTCCAAAGTGTGCGACGAGGTCAGAGAAAATGGGAGAAGGTCTTTCTACCGATGGTACTTTCAAGAAAGGTGTAGGGGCTCATGGTGCTCCAAAGGCAGAGGCCGTTCCTGCAGCATCACCAAAGCGCCGATCTGCAAGGCCTACAATCCGCAAGAGGAACTTCCGTACACGCTCAGGAAAGGCACCACCGATTGTACTTGTTGATGACTGGGATACCGAAGAGTTCCCTTACCAGGAACCAGAGCGCGAGAAGGAGCTCCTGAAGAAATTGAGGGAATTCAAGCAGACTCCACCACCAGGACCTTTTTGCAAAGATGACATTGCTTGGGAGCCAATTCAAACTCAAAGTGCAGGACAATACTTTTTACACGAGGTTGCCGTAATTCCATGGAGCAGATTGGATGACTTCAGAACTGGAGAAGGTATGGATAAAAATTTCCCGTGCAGGTTCACTAAGGAGACTCACAGGAAGAGGGCACCAGGCTCTCTAAATATCCCCCGAGCAAATAGCTCGTCCAAGGTTATTAGGTAATAAATCCCTGATGTCTGTTTCATATGGTTTGGAGCAGATTCTCAAGTTAAAAATGAATCAAAACCTTCAAATTCTAAATGTTGTTCTGCAATACATTGCACAGGTTCAGTTGTAACTACGGTCCTGCTGATGACTCGGCTATCTATATCAAGGACCTGAAGGGTCTCCTACAAGCAGAGCAATTGAAGAGGAAGAAGACAATAGCCAGTGTATTACAGAAGAAGAAGCGAGGGAAAAAGCTCGTGGCGGATTATGATGTCATGTCCTCTGACAGAAAGACAGGCCATCACAAGACTCGCATCGGTCAGAAGGAGACTGGAACCTCGATGAAGAGGGGGTGCTTGCGGCACTTCATTGCGAAGCAGAACTACATGGATAACAGCTTGTGTCAGCTTGTATACAAGATAAGCGAGCATGTGAATAGCAATGGGGACCAGTGTCACGGTGTGACAGTGGCTGGTTTCAAACATTCTATGGGCACATGTCTTTCTGATAAGAAGAAGAGTGAGCTAACTGAACTCCTGGATTGTGGTTTAACACCAACTCAGGTGATGGTACAGCACAAGGCGCACATGATGGAGCTCGCCTTACAGAATGTCCCAGTGCACAGGGACATGATCGTGTTGCCTCATGACGTCAGGAACTTGGCCAACAAGCGTGCAGGGGATTTGTGGATGAAGCACAAGAACGAGGTTGTGAGCTTGAGAATGTGGAAGGACGAGAACATTAAACGTGTTTTTTTTTACCAGGAGCACAGCTTGCTCGACATGAATATCGCTGAGCAGCAGAACAACCCGTTTGCACTCGGATTTCAAACTGAATGGCAGTTTGAAATGTTGCTGAAGTTTGGAAATAAAGGTGCCCTTGCAATCGATGCTACCTTCGGCACAAGCCACTCAAGGGTAAGACAATCTCAGTTCATGTTTTGTGTTTTGTTTTGAATGCTGCTGCTGAGGAGGTTCTGTGACCTTACAGTAAACATTCGAAGTGTAGAGTGGTTACACGTTCGTGGACTACGTCTAAGCATATCTCCGTTGTCTGGATTGCACTACAAACCATTCCCTGTTACTAACTGCTCTTGCAAATATGTTCTGCAGTATCCTTTATACACCGTGATGGTGTTTGACGAATGGAGAAGCGGGATACCTGTAGCGTACTTCTTCTCTTCTTCAGCAAAAGAAGAACATCTACAGCCTATACTACAGGCCTTGAAGGACAAAGTCACCAAGAAACTACCTTCCTGGGAGCCTTCTTCTATCATTGTTGACAATGCCCAAGCGGAAATTAACGTCTTGCAGTAAGTTATTAGAAGAGTTCAAATTCTAAATGAATAGGATGTTTCATACATCAACAGTGGTTTGCTCTCACTTGTCTTGCTTTGTCCAGTGCTTTTGACTTATTCATTGTCTTGCTGGACTGTAGAAAGCTCTGGCCACAGTCAAAGATCCTTCTTTGCTTCTGGCACGTGAAGAAGGCATGGGCCGAGAATGCTAGAACAAAGATAAGTCGCATTGAGGACAGGGCAAAAACATTGAAGGAAGTTGGGGACATCATGTATGGGAAGGGATTCGTCCACGGGAATGACCCTGTGGAGTGGGCCAACAGCGAACTTGATAAGATTCGATTGCGTCGCCCATCTGCAGAGAGATTCATGAAATACATTGATAAACATTGGAGGAAGAAGATAGGGATGTGGTGCATCTCGAATCGGAATATTCCTCATGCAGGACAGAACACGAACGCTGCTATAGAGTCGTACCATGCTAATCTAAAGCGCATCCTGTACCTGGAAAAGCAACGATTTATGGGGCGGCAAATGGATTGGACAGCTGATGATCTACAGCGGGTAGTGACTGGGCACTACTGGTACTTCAGGGTGTTAAAGGAGTACGGATTCATTCGAAACAGGAAGCAAGAGATTATCATTTGTAGTGCCATATTGGCCGCCCAAGAAATCCCAGATGACTACGTTAGCTTGAATCCAGGGGGCGAGGATATTGCACTTGTTGTCTCAGTGAACAATTATCCCCAGGTACATACCGTTTATGGACCTGATACTGAATGGGCTCAGTGTGATTGTTTTATGGCAGAACAGGGCACAATGTGCAAGCATGTGATGAAGTGTTTTGTCATGAAACACCCTGACATTGAGGAGGGCCTTATCCTTCGGGAGGCAGGATCAAAGTGTGGAGTACAAAGGACAATCCCACTAGCTCAGTGTTTTGAATCTATGCCCCGAGAAGGGGATGAGGATGTGGGCGGTGCAGAATCAGACAACAGTTCTAGTGCTTCATGTATAATAGGGCCAAGTATTGGTAGTGCAAAGAACCCTATTGTTCTAAACAGTACGGAGATGCAGTACAACTCTGCACCAACAGCAGAACGACCACTCACACAGGACAGCCCGGAGGTTGTTTTCAACGACCTTCTATGTACTACTGCACAACACACGGCACTGCAGCTTCATCTGGTGTCGGACTTAAAAATCATAAGAGGGAAGTACAAAAGGATGATAGCTCGTGGAATAGTTCGTCCTGACAGTAAGGATACCCCTGCGTCATTCCCACTTCGAGGTGGCGACTGGTCCTTAAAGAGAAAACCACGTCGCCTTGAAACACCGAAATCGGGTAAACGATCTAGGGTGTAGCATTTGGTCTGGCAGGATACTTCTCTTTCCCTCAATCTATGTGATGTTTAGAGTTAATGATCTAAATATGTGTGATGAAGGTAATTTGGAGCCTTTATTATGTAGTGCTCCTTATAGGCTATTTCTTTTTGTATGCTTTAGTATTTCTCGTTTGCCCGTTAGGCATAATGTGTACCACGGTTCGTACCTACCATTTGATATATAAACATCAGAGTATTCTATACTAAGTCTACTACGTTGTTGCATTGTTATTGCATCGGACATGAAGGAGTTCCCTTTGTAGTAGCCAAACAACAGTAGCCATACATGCAGTACATAAATTTTACCACATATATTTCTTTTAAAATGTGCACAACAACCTCATGTGTTGTGGACACATGACACCACAGAGGTGCATCCACAATGCTTCAACCCTCTAGACTCCACTCTACTCTTCCATCTAGAAAATCCTCCCAAGAGTTCAACATACGTACTGCTGGGCTTAACACATTTAAACTGATCTCGTGTTGGAAAAGGCACGACTTGCAACGGTGCACCCTTCTGACTTGCACCACGTACTACTGAAAGCCCTCTCTGTCTGTGTTGCTGCAATGGTACTTTTCGGCGATTAGAAAGGGACACTGGCATCCGTCTCCCTGCTCCAGATCGGTCTACTTGAGGCTGCTCTTTTTGCTTGTCATGGGCGGGAGGACACTGAAGGTCCACCATTGCCACCAGGATTTCCTTCACCTCTAACTCTAGCTTCTCCATAACCTAGTGGATAAACGAAATAGAAGAACAAGAGAATGTAAGGGAGTACACGTCTTACGCAAATGATCTCAAGCAATGGCTATGAAAGAGAGGACGAATACCATACGGGTGAGATCTTATGTAGTCATCTCAGTCACCCCCTACGTGGGCCCCCCTAAACGTGCGGACCATGATCGTATTACCCTTCACGTGCCTGAACCCAGAGCTCATATGAAAGCACCGACGCAGTGCTTCGATGACCGTTGTCTTCGGGATGACTTTGTCCAGAGCTGTTGCTGGCAGTGCATTAGAAAGGAGAATTGGCTCTGGCACGCAGTCCTGAAACCAAGCACAAAAGAAGTCCATCAAGGGGGAACTGACTCTACCTTCTGGCGAGTCTACTAACTGCATGTCCGGGACGGGGTACAAGGTTGTGCTGCCTTTCCGGAAGACAAAAGACAAGAATGCCCCCTCCCCTCGGCCATGATCTTGAGATATACGTTCCTTTGATATTCTGTACGCGCTGCATGTAGGACATGAGAATTCAAACATAAGTACAAAGTACGTCGCAAGGTTGTAGCACAAAGAAGAACATACAGTTTGTTGCAAGGCTATAGTACAAAAAAGAATACACATTAGAGGGATGGCAAAGTTTGAAGAGACAATGAAGAGGATTTCGTCCTTCACTCGCCCCATGTCCCAGAAGCTTTGCTTACAATTGCTCACCGCTCCTCTCGGCTCTTCCAAAACACTCTCTTTCCTTCCTGATAATGATATCAACAAGTACCCCACCCCTCCGCGTCGTCGTCATTGCGAGTCCTATAATCTCCACGTGAAAGTTGGAGTCCTGATCAAACTAACCCGCAAAATCTGTCAATGCTCGTGACTATGCTCGTGTGCGGTAGCACAAATGCCACTCAAACAGTGAAAAAACGATACTGCAGAACAACGAGTAAAAAGGACAGTCAACCAACACTCAAACCCCCTCTCATATTCCGTACCCATCACAGTCAGACTACGTAGTATAAATTACAATATACGAAAACGTTTATGCGATGGTCCTGCACCGCAGCATGCAAATGCTTTTGTTTTCACAGACATTTATGACCCTTTGAAATAAGATTATTGTTGTTCGATTCCACTGATATGATTGTGGTCAATATGATAAGTACATATTTTGTACGTAGAGCTATGAATGTTTAAAATATATACTTATTTGTTTTCAAAGTTCTTTGTCATTGTAGTTGCATGTTTAAGTATGTAATCATCTTAAAGAACATTCCCTCCAACTCTAAGTGATTCAGAGATTATAAAACTTTCCTAAACGTCATACTTGTAATTTCACTTAATAATACAATTGATCTAATTAAGCCTTGACACCTTAGTTGTCGTCACTACTATAGTGCTACATATGCATTTTTTAAAACAACTTTAACTCTCGTTGTTGTATTAACTGTTCAGTGTCTTCAAACATTTACTTTATAAATTTCTAACTGGAACAATTGTCTATCTCGTCTATCATTATTAAAATCGTACATTTTTTTATTTTTTTTAATTTATTTTATTTTCCTATTATATTTCTCTCTTCTTTTTTCTTTTTTTTTCAAGTGTTGCTTCCACCCTTGATTTAATATTATCATTTCTATTGAGACAATCTCTCCAGTACCTTTTTAATAATTTGCGTCTCCTTTTTTAACTATATTTATTATGTTGTATTATATAAATTTGATTAATATGCTTTTATTAGTAATCAATTTTATTGTTATTGTTATCTTGTTTTTAATATTTGATCTTTAATTCTTCTATTTATTTTTTCTTTACAATCATTCTTTCTTCTTTTTTGATTTATTTACCTTTTCTTTTCTTTTTCAATAGATTCCCTTAACATCTATATTTCATTTGAACTATCATAAGTCTAAACTATTTTTCGTTTGTTTCCTTGTTTTTCCTCTTATTTTATTTTTATTATTTTGTCATCACTACTTATTTTTTTATTATTCCACGCTTTTTTTATTTTTCTTTTCGACATTATCTATTTTCTCTACTTTAACTTGTTTTTTTTAAGCCATTAATTCCTCTCAACATCTTTGCGTTTCTATCTTTTAACTTGTTGTCTTTTTACTAATTCATTTTAATTTTTAATTTTTTTAATTTTTTTTTTCTTAACATACATATGCTCGTCCCTCCATACCTTTCATATTCATTGCATTTATTTTTATTTTTTTATTTTTTTAAAATAATTTGGTTTTACTTGTTTTTAATGCTTCCAAATTTGTAATTGTTGTTTCAGCCTTAGTTTATTGCTTTCATTACTATTGAGACAATCTCTCCATAATTATTTTAAAAGAATTATGTTTCCGTTTTGTTTTTGTATTTAATTCGTGTATTATATATTTACCCTTTTGTACTCTTTTTTTCTTTTCTTTTTTAATTTGGTTCTATATTTATTTTATATTTTTCCATTACAAAGTATGATTTATTTCCATAGACATAACTAACCATACGTTTTTTGTTATTAAGATGTTATGTTGTCAACCGTATTCAATAATTTTGAAGTAACGAGTATCATAACAATATCTCTTCATAGGTACCCCTTTTTCCTGTTTCTCAAATTTTTTGATTATTCTTCATTACTCTTTTTATTTTTTAGATTCTTTTGCATTTTTTTCATTTTTTATCATCTTTTAAATTTTCTTCATTTCTCTCTTTAATTTTCTTTTAAGGTCGGCTTCATTTTATGTTAATTGTCTATCTTTCTCCATCATCTAATTCTTTACCCATCCAAGTACCCCCCAATTTCATAATCATTAACTCGTACTATCCCACTTTTTTGGGGTATTTTTGTTTGATTTTTTTATAAGAATATCATATTTCATTATCTTCTCGTTCTCATTATATATATATATATATATATATATATATATATATATATATATATATATATATATATATATAAATATAACTAATTATTTGATTATTTATACCCTAAGGATTATTCATCGAATTTTCCTTGTTTGTTTTTCCCACTATTTTCTTCTATACAATTTCATATTAGTTTTATTCAATTACGTTTTTTATTTTCTAATAATTAACTTTTTTTCTTCTTCTTACTTTTTTTTCTCTTATTACCTTCTTGATCATGACCCCTTTATTGACTTATTTCGTTGTTTTATTTTGTTTTTATTTTCTTATTTTTTTCCCTCATATATATGTTTATTTCTTTGTTCTTTTATTTATATCATCTTTACTCCCTTCTCCATATTTGAATTTCTTGAGTTTATTTTTTCATAGTTAGATTGGGAGATCCGCGAACTGTAGGGTATTTTACCCCCGTCCAATAATATGTATCTTTGTGCTGGACTGTAGTTATTTATTTTCTATATACTTCTTTTCTATTTTAAGCATAAACTAACCAACCCTCAGTTTTGTTGGTTTAGTCTCCAATTCTGTCCTTTTTTTTAAATTTTTAAATTTTATTTTATTTGGCCGTCCGTTTGCTAATTTCTGACTTCCGTAATCTTTGATTTTGCCTATCAGATTTTGATTTTATATTTATTCATTCCCTTTTGCGAAGATCCCTGTCTTCTTAATTATGTCTTCAATCGCTTCTGTAATGTTTATGTGCTGCATAATCTTATTAATGTTAGTTTCAACAC
This sequence comes from Ceratodon purpureus, assembly GCA_014871385.1. Classification (NCBI taxonomy): domain Eukaryota; kingdom Viridiplantae; phylum Streptophyta; class Bryopsida; order Pseudoditrichales; family Ditrichaceae; genus Ceratodon; species Ceratodon purpureus. Next base: position 20,283,744 of record CM026426.1, on the reverse strand, counting down.
GCTCGAAACCAGCATTACAAAATAACCGTAAACCTTTCTTTTTCCTTAGATTTAGGAAATAAACTAATTCTCTAAGCATGGAATGTTCATTCAATGGGCATTCTCAATGAAACATTGGACCAGCATTTAAACATTTAAAGTGCGTGCACTACTGGATCCAGAGTACATCTGAAAAAGCAACATTTACAGACTTGGTTTCCTCAAGGTCAATATCGTCCACACGATAGCATCCTAGTGCACCTAAACCTATTCTCACGTCCAAAGCTACAATTAGATCATTCATTGTGGCTCCAACATTCGCACGTCGCTGCGACAACGGTACAAGGTAGAATTCTTGTCCTGTAATATGCTCAACACAGCCTTCTTCAAGTCGGATCTCACATCTGAAACGGCATCAGGTCCAAAGATCTCGCTCATCTGCCAAACAAAAATAAATAGTCTCTCAGTAAAATACTTCATTGCTTAGATAAATGTAGACATAAGTTTCTTGTATTACAAAGGAGATGGAATTAGGGAAACAATGCAGTACTTACATCACTCAATAGTTCAGTAATTTTCAGTTGCCTCACGTGATTCTGGTACATTATCATGTAGGAAATTACATAATAACCACAAGACCAAGTGTCACTCTGTTGTGGACACTTCACATGCACCCATGAATGAATGTCACATGCCAGTTTCCAGGCAGTAGAGCCCTGGCTATGACCCAATGCAATACACCAAATCTTGGCTAGAGCCTCGTGAAACCTCTGAGGGCCATGGAAATTAGGATTGCTGGCAAATCCAGAATCAAACTTCAGAAATCCCTTCTCACTCAACACAGCCAAGCTCCAATGATCAAGGTCACACACTGGAACTATGAGAGTAGTCCACTTCCTAGCACCAAGATTCAAGTGCTCCTTCAGAAATTCTTGTAGCATTAGGTGCAAAATGGGGTCAAAATAAGGCCGTGTAAGCCTGCCCTTTCTAGGTGAACTCCCTACTTTGGGCACCTCTGCCGCTGGCAGCGGATGCCAGAGTTGCTGCCCGCACAGAACTGCGTGGCGCACTCACAACAAAGGTCCTCAGAATATTAGTTGAGACATGAATGCTTCGGCTCGGGCTTTGGTCCCAAGTGGGCAGGTTGTGTCAGCCCGACACTGTAGCTTGTGCCTTCCACACGCCTCGCTCGGAGGTCATTGGTTCGAGCCGCTGTGGCGGTTGCTGGCACCACGGTGGCACCTCACATGCCATGTCAAAAAGTACGCGGGCAGCGCCTGTTTTTTTCTCTCACGTGCCGCTTACACGGCCTTTTCGTGACCTGATTTTGCACCTAATGTGCACCCACTGCCGTAGTCTTGTCTGTGAGGTCCCGCAAGTCGATGGCAAAAACTGATGGGCATATCAAAATATCTGAAGGTAGTGAGGTCTGAAACCAAAGGGAAAAGAAATCCATTAAGGGGGCACGGACTTTTCCCTGGTTGTCGTCCAGCAATGCCATATCTGGATCAGGCCATAGGATGGTGCTTCCCGTGTTGAAAGTGAACTCAACACACCCGTGCTATATGTGACCGTGTTCTTCTATAATTCTCCTTGTCATAACCTCGTCCAAACTAACAATTTAACTCTGAGTTAAATGTTGACTTTCAGATAATCACATACAGAGTAGCGGATGCTCCAGTACAACATTAACTTCAAGCAATATAGGGTTTACAATTAAGGGCTTTGGGGTAACATACCTGGGTAAGAGACCGCGGTCAATTGTAGATTTAGATATGTTGTCCTTGTTGTTATCTTGTACCGCTGCCATTGGCTGTTCTGCTTGAATAGTCACTGCAGGACTAGAGTTGCATTTCGGGTTATTGTTCTGCAAGGGAATTTCACACGGGCTGTCATTGTTGTCTTCGACCACGCTCATCGTAACTTGATCTTCTCGAGGTAAAGCGTCACTGACAAGGTCCTGCACTACACCCAAGGGGAGCTCTGTCTTGTTGTAGCCCAATATATCGAATGCAACCTTCAAACTCTTTTCACGGAGGTCCACCAATGCCTTTGTTGCATTGTTAAGGCTATCCTGGATGTCTTTTGTGGAATTCACTGCTTGTCCTACATCCAATAGCGCCCACCCAGTATCCACGTCTTCTCTGACTGCGAGCATTGTGGAGAAAACCTGCAACCAACGGAAGGTAAATCAAAAGATTTTTAATTATCTTAATTTTATGATAGTTAGATCCATGTTAGACACTACGATGACCAAGCTCAAAAACTGGTCTTCACTGTTTGCAGTACAATGCCTTTGTCCTGCTTCCATCTAATGTATTTTAAATAACTTGTATTATAAGCACCATAGGTTGTATGTTAGATATTGTACCTGAAGGGATTCAGCCTTTGCTGTGGTGTCAAGGTTGGAGTGAGAACGTGTCCACATTGTCAGTAGATGCCTGTAAGTCTCAGTTCTTTGACGCATGTCAAGGAGGGCCCGCAGCGCTACACGACTAAAGAACGAGTGGGTTTTTTGTAGAACTGCTTCATTTTCTACACTCTCTCCACCAATCAGTGAGTATACATCCTGAGAGCAGTTAGACAGTGACTCCACAGGGTTACAGCCAATACATGGAAAAAGAATCCATCCGAACACGGACAATTGCTGAGCACACAAAAGTAACCTTTGAGAGTCCACGGGATTAGTAGCCATCTCCAACAGTCTTTGTCTTGTAATTCCGAGCATTGGATGGGACAGTGGAGTAAACCGCGACTTCAACAGTCGTTGCTGAATTTTTAGTACACGCACTACATGGGGACAGTCGTACTCCAAGGTTGTCTGGCTCCCATGATAATCGCCCTGCACTGCACCGAGGATTGCCATCAACTCATCTTCGGTGTGCTTCCACGGCCTCATAGGTGCAGACTGTGGTAAATAACCGAGTAAGACTTGGAAAATTGGAGACCATGCCCACTCCCGATTCTCAGCCTCAAGCATTTGTTTTGAATCGTACTCAGTGAGAGCCATGTCCATGTACTTCTCCCTCGCCAGCTGTAACAAATTCGTAGCCCTTTTATCATAAGCGGTTTGCTCCTGTAGATATTCTAGGTAAGAAGAGAGCTTTGAGAGCTCCTGCTGTCTTCCTACAACATCTGGGCTGCTGACGTAAGGGTTCCATGGCATTGTGGTTAGGTGCACGAATTCTTCCTTATTGTCTTTGTCCGTTTTATCCTGCAAATAGAGATAGTTTACATTTGTTTTATGACACGGTAGCACAATATTAAAAACTGAATAACAGAAAAGTAGAGACAGGGTTTAGTTCTCAACAATTACCCTCAATCCTAAAACACCGAGACTTACCACTTGCGCTCTTCTCCACTGGATCCAGGCCCCCACTGCAGCCATAGTTTTTTCACTCAATACATCGTTTTCCTCCCATGCGGTCAAAGTTCTCATGCAAAGCTCCGCCTCCTTCAAATGAGCCCGGTCCACTATCTGCAGTGGAGATTCTGCTAGTAAGTAGAACAACCCCGGTACTTTCCGAATTGGAGGGGGGGGCCCGATCTCTGGTAAATCCGCAGCACAAATGCTATCAGCATGCCTTTGAGCTGTGGCGTACACTACCTCCCGACTATTACTATAACCATCATTGGAGATACTCCCACTTTCGGTAGTCACGATTCCTTCGAGATCGTTCATCACTGTAGATTCTTCCATGATAGGGCCCTTAGACTTCTTCTGTCGCTGCGGAGTTGAGCCCCTACGACCTGCAACACACAATGTTCTGCCATCTTCATCCGCAGGTAGAGACTGTAGAGACGACAAGGTGCGGCCTTGCTGTCTAAACCGAAGGTGGTACCGAGGGGGGCAACGATCTTCATACCTTATCTTCATCTTGCTTTGCAATGACATTTCAGGTCCAGATAGTCTCTTAAGGCGCTTCAAGGAGGTGGTACCACTCCGTAGCATTCGCTCATTTCTTCTGTCCCCAGGTTCTTCATGTCCTGCTCCTAAGTCGAGCTGTTCCCCTCTCCCTGTACGTTCAGCCTCTACTGCGACTGAGGATTCTTCCATTGCAGCTACACTTGAGACGGTTGCATCTGGCTCCGAGCTTGAAGATCTTGACCCCGAACCCTGTAAATATACTCTTCTTCTTTGCTTCGGTTCATCCTTCTTCTTTTTAGGTGTACAGTGCACCTCTCCAGCCATCTCTATCCTAGGAGCCCACGGTCGTCGCTCCGGAGGGGCAGGGAATGTAAGACCTGCTGACTTCAGAATAATCCCAATGATCTTCTTGTCGCTAGGACAGAAGGTTGGGTACATTTTCAAGACAAATCCAGATTTCCCCTCACCTTCCTTCCACGTCTTGCACTGGTTCTTGTGTCTGTGGTAGGATAGACCATTTTTATCCGTAAAGTCCTCTTTGCAGTACAAACACCAAGACCAGCGACGGTTATCTTCATCGTAGAAATGGTACCTGCAAGTGTAGTGCGATTCTACAACCAGCCGCTTGAACTCATTCTCGGTATATAGGCACACACAGTGCACCCTTCCCTGCATCAGTGAGTATCGATGTAGAGCCTCTCCTCCCACCGTGACACCTTCTATTATCCCAACAGGTCCATGATGTACCAAATGCAGCCACTTTTTGAATCCTAACTCCTTAATAAGCCGATGATCTGCATTGGCATTAAAGCCCTTACATAAGAACTTACCATCAACCGGGCCTCCAGTAGTACCCTCCCAGCTTTTAGACTGTGCAACGATCCCTCTATCCACAGCCAAAGAAGTCATCTCGCCCAATGCTCTGTTCTCAGTACATAAGTCTTCATGTGCATGAGTCGATGAGGCACCTGAGGTGAGTCGTCTATTCTGCCCATTGTTCTCCAACACTTCATGTAACCCCATTCCAATCAAACAATGTGTTGTCCGATTTCTGTCGTTGTCTTGCTTACAGTTTGTACTTCCATGCATGCTTTCTTGACCATTTCCTTCGGTAAACCCTAAATCTTGATGTTTTTTCATTTCTGATCTCCAAAGCACTCCAGCATAGAAAAACTGCGTTAGTAAACCCTAACGGTCTAGACTAATGCACTCACAACCGACCTTCCAACAGTATACAAAGTAACAACCCTGAACCATCTTTAGCAAACCCTAAACACCCTTAAGCAGAATCAATGACGTATTTAGATGACACTATGTATCAATAAGATATTGAAATAAAGTAAAACAAGAATTGAAATACCTTGCAGCCGGATTCCTCGAAGTCTTCACACAGACCAATAACTCCGCATCTTCATTCAGGTATTACAGCACACTCCAAAGCACCAAAACACATATTCCCCACATCGTGTATAACCCCAATATTCAACATCTAATAGTTCATGCCTACTGCGTACTACAAGAAAGACAACCGAAATCACAAGCAAAAACCTTCAACACGGTCACGCAGCACAATGTTGTGCGGCAGCACAAGAGTTCACATGAGCAAAACCCTAAACTGAGAACAAAAGCTGACAAGCAATGTCGTCGATGAAGACTGATGAAGAAACGAAGATGATAAAGTGGGGCCCCTAGTTGATAGTTCGTGCCAGCTGTATTCCCGGAGATCGTGGAATGGGGCCACCCGAGATCTGGAGGCCCCGGGCCCGGCATTTATCCAGCCGCCTTTTCCACGGGCAGGGTACCCCAGCCCGCCCCATTTCCGGAATGGGGTTTGTGGGGGGGTAGCTAACGTCCGGCGTGCAACTCATGTCTGATCGTCTCTGAAGTGGGACAACCTGGAATCTCAAGCTATTAGAATTTAAAGACTCCGTATCGATTACTAGTGACTTAATTTCAACAAGATGCTCAGGAAGATAATTTGTTGAAATCCAGAATGCAGGTTCCTTCAGGTCCATGGTATAATAAACTACACTCCAATGGCACTTGATAGATAGTGATTTACCCCGTACTCAATTGATTTTTGATATTTCACAAAATTGTTTCAGAAGCTACAAGAGCTATAGGCAAAACTACGGCTGCTTCGGGGAAAAAAGGGCTGTTTGTACAAGTTTCTCAACTCGAGCTCTACAAAACTTTTTTAGGAGATCGGGTCTAGTTACCTCCTTACTCTCGCCATGTGCACAGTAACCTGACGTTTTCGTATGCCTCCCAGCAAATGATAAAACCCAGAACTCTCAGCACCTCTCTCAAGCGACATGAATGGAGTACTCATATCTTCGAACCGTTTCACTTCAGGCCGCGTAACAGAGGGTATACAAGGAACAATTCGTGGAAACAGGGGCTCACATTCCTCCGGCCTTCACCGAACTCAAAACCTGACAGAACTTCCAGGATATAAACAATGGAAAAACTCTACGACCGAGAAGACTAAATCCGTTTGTATGTTGGTGAAGCACAATTAGTGATTCAGTAGAGAGTAATCACTCCAACGTAGATTCTGTCAACGCTATATGAACTAGCTCTGGAGTCTGGTTATTCAGTGATAGTCGGAAGGCTAGACTACTAGCAAGTAAACTAGAAGCACCAGGGGTCATCAGCTTAATTCTAAGATCGATTGCTACGTCTACACGATCTGTCCTGAGACAGGGTCAATCAGGGCTGCGTGAACAAGAATAGAACTACGAAAGAGCAATGTTGAAAAGAAACTTGAGGAAGACATGTGACAATCAAAGCATAGCTATACGATAATGAACCAGTCATTCGTCCCTCCTGTATAAATTGATGACCAGATCCAATGCCTCCACTCATGAGGAATTGGTAATAAACAGAACTGTTCTTCCTTGAAGTATACACATTAAATTACACAACTGACAAGAAAGACAGTGAAAACCGCCAAGTAAATTTGGGAAAAGACTTTTATTAAGTTTGGGATATCAAACATGATATAAATTGAAACCCTCGAACCCAACACATGACATGCACTCTATCTCTTCTTGGACACACCGACGGTTCTTCCACGTCGTCCGGTTGTCTTCGTGTGCTGTCCACGCACACGGAGGCCCCAGTAGTGACGAAGACCACGGTGATTCCTGCATCATCCCAGAAACTCAACCTTCAGAAACTCGGAAAACCAGCGTGGCCGATTCCAGTACCCATCAACCTTAACCTAAAATTCACTCTTGAATGCACAATTTTGCGAAGTGAGCAGCGCATGTTGCTTGTGAGCGTTGGAACAGGACATACTCATCAACTTGAAAACGAAATTCACAACAACATACGCACCTGATCTTCTTCAAACGCTCAAGATCATCCCTCAGCTTCATGTCCAAGGCGTTGGAAACAACCTGGGAGTAGCGACCATCCTTGTGGTCTTTCTTCCTGTTAAGGAACCAGTCTGGGATCTTGAACTGGCGAGGGTTGGCAACGATCACCATCAAGTTCTCAAGTTCGGCCGCGGACAGCTCGCCGGCCCTGGAAAAGATATTCCACAAGACCGAATCAGAACAATGTGATAACCCAACAACGTCCCCCGATCGCATGAGATCGTCAAAAGTTGGCATCCCCCAAACCTGATGCATAGTATCTCAAAAACTACAACCTGTGTGCGCCAAAACACCATAAAATTCATCTAAAATACCCTCATTGGAGCTAAAAACTAAAAACTATTCCCAGACGCACCTCTTGCTCATGTCGACGTCAGCCTTCTTGCACACCAAGTTGGCAAACCGACGCCCCACTCCCTTGATGGAGGTCAGGGCGAACATGATCTTCTGGCGCCCATCGACGTTCGTGTTCAGCACACGAAGAATATGTTGAAACTCCTCGCCCGCAATGAGCGACTGCCCAACACATACCACAATCAGTCCCCTTGAAAACTCCAAACCCTAGAAACTCAAAACCACCAAACCACGCCAGAATCTGCTGTAAAAAACCCGAACCCACAAACGAAATGGAGCAGGGGAGACGGTATAGAGAGTTGGGAAGCGAAGCGCACCATGGTGGGTGATGACGGAGCGAAGCGCAGCGATGGGGTGGCGATGGCGCAAGGCAGAGAAAGAGCTTCTTTGTCCCCGAGCTTGCTCTTTCTAGGGTTTGCCCTTTCCCAGGGTTTAGGTTTAGGGCTTCATATGACTCTTCATTCATCTCACAACGTCATCCACGAAGACACGTATATCCACCACTAGGACATAGATATTCATTCATTTTCTGAGGGAAGATATTGCTGAAAAGAAATTCTAGAATGGAACCTAGATCTGTCAATAACTATTGATTTGATTTTATAGATACTGAGGACACTGATGGAAGGGACTATAAACCGTCATATTTATTGTTTTTTAATGCAGAAGTCTAAAGTGCAGAAAAGGAGTTACTTCGAGTTACTCTATTTGGAGGTCAAACCCAAAATTAGGATTACAAATGACACATGCCCATTGTCTCTTTACATACTCATACCCTCAATTTAACCCCTAAATGCTTAAATAACCAAAAACTGGTCGATCTCATTTTTCCAAGTTCTATAACTATCATCCAAATGACAAATTTTCATCCATTTTTTTCCATGTTGTAAAGTTGTGAGAAATCTATCTAATCTCATTAATGAATTCCCTAAATAATAATTTCATGGATTTTGGTGCCTCCTTAAAGTCCAAAACATCAATACCGTGTGTCTATTCAAAAATGCCTTAATACAGTCAGATGATACAGAATTTTGACTATCGAGATGATCTTTTTTGCAATTGAGGAAAACTAATGAAATGTAGTTTGACAAATCTATTTTCCAATCCAATTTAAAATTTTCAAAAATACCTAAAATTAAGTGAATTTAGCTGGTTTAAGATGAAGGGGTATAACCGTAGTTACTACTTGATTTTGCACAGTTTTAGATTTTTTTCATCATACATTTGAATTAAAATACAAATTTTGAGCACGGTAACGAGTATAAGGTTCTTGGTTGTCATATACATTTATGATAAATATTTCGTAATTTTTTAGTACTACCTATATTAGATATGAATTTTCTTTCTTTGTTTTGATTTGAAAATTTATATTAATTACATAATGAAACCATTAATTTTGATAAAATTATTGCTTGTGGATAACATGTGTATCTAGCTAAGAAAAATTAAAAATTTATATTTTATATTATTTATTTTAGCAATATAGAGCATCCTAAGTCAAAGTCTATTTTTGTAGTCATACGCTTAGGCATTTGGGGGTTAAGTGGAAGTTTAGTGTGGTAACAAGGAATTACTTTTGAATTACTTCATTCATAGGTCAAAGTTAGTTGACTACTCATGTGATTGGAAGAGAGATTCGAGAGAGGTGCAGAATCCTTAGAGGCGCTAGTGATAAAAATGGGCAGAGGCTATTGCCGCTTTACATACCCGTACCCTGGTTTACATAACGCGAAAGGTGACAAATGTTTGTGCTTTGACGGGTTTGCAGTGAGTGGACTGTAGGTGCAATAATGCGATACTTTACACAAAACCAACGGAGTGCAAACCCGTCACTTTCTCTCCACTTCGCTAAGCGGAGAGCGTGTCAGGTTTGTGTACCATGACAGGTTTCTGTTTCGGATTCTGAACTCAGCTGTTGCGATATTGTTCATCTCCCCAACGCTCAAAATGTCCCTATAACAAACAGGGGAATGCTAGGACATGATTGATGAGCCGTGAGCCATGTGCCGTAAGCGAGATTCTATGAGCCGTGAGGAGATGACTCGCTTTATTTAATATAAGCATTTCATTCATCAATGAAAATGAACTCATCCAAAACGAATGAACAATTTGCAAATGAACAAAGCAAACTTCAAATAAAATGATGATTGGTACTCCAATGTGTCAAATTAAATCATTAGGAATGGAAAGCTCAGGTTAAGGAAAATAGCTCATGAAACCAAGGGAGACACTTGCAAGCCATGGCCAGGGAAATTAGGTTCAAACACGGATATGGCTTTTGCAAGCCATGGCAAACAACCACGCGGTAGACATCACACATTTTTGCACATTCATGTGGCCCATCTCAACACAGGTCAGTGTTCTCTCATCAAAATTGCTCAATACATAACCACAGCATTGATCACCTCCTAGATGATGCTATATTGAGTGATTGATTATACAAAGTGCTCACGGATCATACTGGGCAGGCATTGGATTCAGAAGCAAAGCGTGGTGTTGATCCGTTTCTGGAGTTTGAGACAGACACTGCGAAGTGCAACGCCGTAGGTAAGTCCATAATTCACTGTGTCATCAGAGGTTTGCTAAATGAACCTCATATATTTCTTTCAGCTATGATATCCTCCTGCACATTTGGAAACTATGTATAGAATTGACACATTCGTGTCATTGACAGAAAGCTCATTGTGGGAGATAGACACACTGCAAAATCACTATTGTCCAACGGTTTCTAAGTAAATTGCTTTGTACTCTCCTCGTATTGTAGTAGTATTTTCATTTTCAAATTTCTTTAATATATTTTCAAGACTCCAACTGTCCGGACAGAAGGCAGTGCTTCTTGTAAGTCCATGCAAGTTCTTATAAGGACAAGAAGTTTCTTGCATGTCTTTTCTAAATTTCCAGAAAGAATAGTCTTGTATAGTTACCTTCAGAAAGGATGTATGCCTTAGATACAATATGTATGAGCTACTGAAAATGATCTGTAAACTACTTTTAATCTAATGAGATCATATTGTGGGGTAATTTTCAGGTTTGTGGCATCGTTGGAAACAGATTTAACTGTAAGGTCAAAGACTACGGAAGTAAGCATATTAGACTTCAGCTTGGGATCGTACACAACGATCTTTACGGAAGAAGTAAGACCCTCTTCTACATTGTTTTTGTTTTCTATTAGTCATGGGGCCAAGACTTATGTGTGCTCATAATCAAATGACTAACATTAATAGTGTGTTTGTTTTCAGAAAGAATTTTATTACTGGTACATTGTAAAGAACAATTGCTTTCACCCTGTTATATCGGCTTTTGTGGCAAACGGGAACCGATACAATCTTTTGGATTCAGTTGTTATAGAATTCATTGATTTCATCCGAAAGGTGCGTCAATCTAGATCCTTTTATATTTGTTTTGGTTTTGTTCTTTCAAGGGGTTGATGCTTTTTCTAGAACTGGACAATTCCGTTTTGGAAGTATTCTGCTTATAAATTGTTGAGAGTCTGTGCGATTTTCCACTCAAGATCGTATGATGTTGTTCTATGCAGGAAGGCATCAAGAGTCCAGATTGTGAGTGATAGAGAGGGATAAACTCGAGAGAGGAAAGGAGCCGTGGTTTGCATTGAAGGTTTCTTTGCCCAACTGGGGGCTAGATCCTTCCAGAGATTGCAACCATGTGCAAAACGAGGAGTTGAAAAGGATGTTTGGTGAGAGACAGAAGAAGAAAGGATATTTCTGTCCAAGTGCTAAGTCTGATAGAGTTAGAGAGCGAGTAGAGGAATTATATCCTGCTATTTACTAGTGTACTAAGATGCCGAAAAATCAGTGTATCTTAGAGTCCTTATCTAGAGCTATAGTATCTGAGGTGTGCCACGGCCACCCAATGAATTGGGCTTAGTACGCTTCAAAAAGATGGAGGGTAAAAAGAAATGGAAAAAAAAGGAGTCAGGCATAAAGTATGGAGCTCACGAGTCCAAGGATTTGTACTATGGATTGTTGAAGGCAAAAATTGAGGGAGCGCTAGCAAAATCAGAACTTTGGCACAACAAGGTAGAGGCTGAATATAGTGATCAACATATTTTCATTAGTACGTTGATGTCAATGCCGAAGAATCCAGCCAATGGAGCTAAAGAAGAGCAAATCAAGAAAAGCATATCAAGGCTGCGAAGGCAATTGTAAGCTTCTGAAAATGTTCTCAAAAACATTGTGGAGAGTGGACAGCAAATGCAAGAAAGGAAGAGGGAGGAAGACCGCATCGTAAATCTGAAGTACAGGTTAAAGAGGAAGGATATAGCCATAATTGATACAAAAGGTGGGATATTTGAAGTAATGGAAGAGCTCCAGAGACTTCAATCACTTATGTAGGACCTTCAAGAGAAATCAGATTGATTGAGAGAAAAACTTGTGAAGATGGCCGAGAGACTCCAGATTCCATTTACCTTGCGCGCAAGTCAATATATTCAAGATTTACAATCGGGTCGGAGTACCTTCCAGGAGACAATTAAACCATGTGCTATGTGTGAATCTAACTTCCCTCAGATGGACATTATACTTGCACCATGCCAATGCACATACCACCGTGGTGCTTGGTCATCCAATGCTGGCTCGAAGATCAATGTGCCAACATGGAATGTTGCGAGAAATTCTCAAAAAATTGGAAGAAGAGTCTCGGGCTAGACAAAATGCCAGGTATATAAAAAACCCAACCAAATTTCAATCTAATGACATCATATTCATAATCATGCTTTGTTTCGTATTTTTTACTTCTCCTGCTTCTAACTGAATCTGAACTACTAACATGACGTAAGAACTTTTGAAGTGGCAGAATATTTCATTGGAACGCAACGGACTGATGATAAACAGTCAAAAAGGAAGCGCAAACATCTCAGCTCAGACATTGGAGGCGTTAACTTTTCCAAAAGGAAGAAAAGGTGAAAACATAACAAGATAAAGCGCATCCAGTCATTGGTAAGTTTTTTATCTCTGAAGTGAAGTTGTTATTTTATAAATCGAAAGTTGTTATTTCACAAGTGTATGTGGCCTATAAACCGACTAACTATTATCCTTTGAATTTTGGGTGCAGATGAAATGTTATGACAAGCACATATAAGTGAACTTGACTGTGTCTGAGGAAATCCAAGATGTAGAGGGGATTTTTTTAAAGCTGAATTTTGAGGATCTTAACCACGCAATAGATCTTGTGCCTTTAATGGAATCAATATCACATATATTCAGTTATTGCCGTGAACTAAGTATGTAAACCGAGACTAACTCATTGCGGTGAACCAGTATGTAAACTGAGACCAAAATTTTATTCTTGGTTAGTGTAAATGAGGAACAGAAAAACTAAACTCCAATTGAGAGCTTCTGACTTGTTCGGCACCAAACCTAGGTAAAGAGGCTAGAAAATGTATTTGAGGATCTTTACTAGACCTTACATCTTAACTCTTACTAGAATGCACGTTTACAAATACCAAGTTATGTTAAATTGACTAAGTATACATAGACATAGACTAGTTATTGCAAAGACACAGAACTTAGGCTATGATAGCAAATGGTGGCAGAAGGTGACATCAAACGAAACATTGTAACTGTAATTGAGGAATAAAGAAAATGAACTCCAATCAAGAGCTTCTGACCCGTTCGGCACCGAACCACTATATAGAGGCTAGAAGATGGATTATGTCAGTTGAAGCCTGTCCTAGCTAGAAATGTATATAAAGTACAATTTCATTGGGACTATGCGTAGTGTTGAGTGAATACTTAGAATACGCTTTGTCGGAATTATCAATGTTTTGTACTATATCTAAATAATTAGAGGACATCAACTATTTGAAAAAGAGTTGCATTCTCTATGCTACAATTCTTAATACTTATGTTATATATATTTTTTTCAAACATTAATTTGATTCCTTGTAGTGATAATTTTTATGCCTTTGTTCCTTGATTTAGTGTGAGAATGGCCACACCGCATGCGCAGCTTGTTGCAAGAAGATCGTCAAAGGATGCCCGTCATATTCACTGCCCATTGGGCGCATTAGATCATAGCTATTGAGAAGGTGATTGATTCTTTACAAAGAGAGTGCAAGCATGCTCGCCATGGTTGCAAGACAATGGTGAAGTTCAGCGAGAGAGATGAGCATGACTATTTATGTGAGTATCTGCCAAAGGAGTGCCTACTTCAAGTCAAATACGACTGGACGGGATGCGAGGCCTATAAAGGTTCAAAGTCCACATTTATATATATATATATATATATAGCAGTTGAATTGAATTGAATTTTTATATATAAATAAATTTATATTTATGTTTATGTATATAATTAAAATTATATTAAAAAACATTTTAAGATATTGCAATACAACATGTTTTTATATATAAATATTAGATATTATTAAATATACAATTCTAGGAACAATTCTGCTTATATGTGATAGAATAGCAGTGACTGCAACCTCGTTTGTCACTTAACAATAAAATGGATGCAAAGCAGTAAACACAGCTAGCCCTAAAAATGACGTGCAGCTCACAACCTTGACCCCTTTGGGATGTTGCAAGCCCATATGGACTGCGGCTTGTTGTATTCAGTAGTTTAAGGGCACTTACTGGTTGTATTTGCATATTGGTGCCAAAGAGAAATTGTGGGCATAGTTGTGAGGATCATGAATGAATTTTTTTTTTAAATAAAAAAATCAAACACGCCCTGTGAACAGCCTCAAATGTCGTATTCTACGTATTTCCTCTGATACACAGTGAACAATCCCCCTGAATCTACGCATCGGCACTCCTGACACTTCGTATTCCAATCCTGTGAAAATGACCTGTCCGACAGGTGACAAAGCGGTTAGCCTACTCTAGACTCTCGCACCAGGGAGCATTGGATCCAATAGCTCTTCCCTCCCTCGGCTTCAAGAGTGTGGTTTCGGGTTCAGGGAAGAGAGCTCTTAAATCAATGGGGCTGATTCTTGAAATGACGGTAGGGAGGTGTGATTGCTAGCAGTGGCGGTGATCGCCTCTTGAATGAGGGAAACTTATTGCTTTTGAGTCTCGAGTGTGCGACGATGGCACAGAAATCCACGTGGGGGTTGGTGATCGAGGGAGGCTTCAGAGTATTGCTTGGACGTTGGTTGCTCTCTTGTTGTTTGATGGAGAATGCAGAGGCGCTTACGAAGTCTGAGATTCCGGAGAGGGAGGTCGGTGTGGAGGCTCTACGGTCTTGGGTGAGAGGGCAAGGGCGTTTGGAGGCAACAGCTTCCAAGATTGTTGCGTTGTTAGAAGCGGATCGGCTGTTGTCGGAGCCGCGACCCAGGACTTGGTTTCGCAAAGGGCAGTTTGAAGAGGACATGAGACTTCGATATTTGTCATATCGGCATGCTGCGAGACTACTCGGTTGGAAGGAGAGGCAAAAATTTCCCGACTTTGTTTCAAGGCTATTGAAGAATCACAATTTTTGGAGCTATGGAGTCCACCGCGAGGTTGTCGTTGAAGAAGCAGGCGAGGGCGCGACAGATGCAGATACCGGAGTCGATGGTGGTGCGGGATTCGGCGCCACCAGCCTACACCATGGCGAGGTTGACGCCGGACATGGTGGGCGTAAGACTCTTCGAAGAGCAGGTAAGTATGGGTTTTAGAGTTGTAATGTTGGGGGTTTTTGGATCAGAGTTTTCGGATGGGGTTGGTGGATCAGGGTCGTTTTTCGGTCCACTGTATCTTTTAGTCTCGGTGCATGGAAACACTCTGAAACTCCGGATTCTGTGAAAATGTAGCACTGAGTCACTGTGGTTTAGGGGTGAATTGAAGGTTATATTCATATGTGTCTACTTGGTTGCCGTCCTTGCTGAACAAACTTTGTGGTTTCTTGGAGTTTCTTTGTCTGAATTTTCCTGATCTGCAGAGCAGAATTTATGGCCAACTTTTTTATCTGATTTCTTGCACAGCCCTGGACCCCTGTAGAGTAAGGATGCATATGGTATGCTCTTGGATCTGTGCACACATGTGTTGAGACTCTCATATCATTGCGCGTGGATAGCAATGTCAATCAGTTCAAAACTATTCCTTGTACAGCCAGAATCATGTGAATCCATGTGAATTGAGAAGACAGCCTTCTTGCTTGTTATTGGGATATCTCTGTGGGGATCCGGTTACTTTTCATGTTTCTATGTGTCAATGTTAGTGGAACCGAGCCTTGGTGGGAGTTTAGGTTGGCCCAAGCATATCAGGGTTTAGATACGAGTGTTGGATTCGAAAGAAATTGCTCACGGTTTAGGTGCTGTGGGGGGTGGGGGGTGGGTGGGGGATGCTGGGGGGTGTGTTTGTAGCAGGTAGTGGAGATCAGCCAGCAGTTGAAGAGTATCAAGGTGGAGGTGGTGGCGCCGAAAAGGAGACCTGGTCACCCTCGAAAGCAACCTGCAATTGCAGTGCCGGGGGGATTGGGAGTGGTACCATGCGAGAAGAAACCAAGGCAGAGGAGGAAAAAGAAAGGGGAGGATCCGGCAGGACCTGTGGCGGGAGAGAGTGGACCAATGGGGTCCTTAGGAATAGAGGAAAGGGTGTGCTTGAAGAAGCCACCGGTGCAGCGCAAAAGAAACAAAAAATTAGTTGAGGCGGATGTAAACGAGGGCGAGCATGTGGCAGCGGGGGGGGGGGGGGGGGGGGGGGGGGGGGGTGCCGAAGGTGGCAAGGCCTCGCCGATCGAGGGAGAAGAAAAAAGTCGATGATCCATAGGGGGAGGGGACGGTGGCAATCGACAAAGCAAAGCCGCCACCGAAGCCTAGGGGTGGCAGGAAACGAAAGGAAGTCCCGGGGGTGGTGCAGGAGGCGATTGGAGATCCTTCAGCGGAAATTCCCACCGAGGCAGTGAAGAGGGGGGCACCGCGAGGGAAGCAGATAGCTCCAGCATCGGGCTTGGAAGATGTGGACATCGCCGGAGTTGTGGAGTGCGTGCAGGCGAGGGCAAAGGAAACATGTGAGAGTACCTGTGATTTTTGGTGAAGGTTGGATGTACGAGCTTGGGCTGTGGAGAATGTGGGGCAGGGGAAGGAGCACTGAGACGGGGACTCAGTGAAAGGGGCACTGTGGAATTAGTAGGCACACTGGACTAATTGGTGCGGTGTTTGTGAAATTGTTGCAGGGCGGAGGAAGAAAAGGCTAACGAAAGAGGAAAAGGGAAAGGGCAAGGCTGGAAGACCAAGAAAGCCTAAGCAGTGGAAGCCACCGACCAACATCAGGCCAAATCTGGGGGTAGGAGTAACCACACGAGCACGGAGGACATTGGATTTCAAGCTACAGGAGAAGGTGGATGCTGATGCCGACATCTGGGATGTGCTGTAGTGCTACCAGACGCCCAAATCACAACAGACGTGCGATAGTAGGGCACAATGAACATGGATTTCTCAGAGCATGTTTACGAGGAGCCGGTGTGGACTGCGACAACGCCTTTGACAGGTAGCAGAGGAGTTCGAGAAGAGACAATGCGTGGAGGTAATCCCCGAGGAGATGTGGCGTCTGGCTATGGAGAATGGGATTTGCAGCATGCGGGATGGGCTGTTCTCATCCGGAACAGGTTCCTATCCGAATACTCCTTCCACACGGGTGAGACGCCGTCTTGGACAATGGGTGATGTCGTGGCGGAATACGAGGATGTGGAGACTAAAAAGCTGATGGTGGTTTGCGAGCTGGGCGGGTTCAAGGATATGCTGCATTTTCCAGCCACCGATGTGCGCATGGCCACGGGGAAGGGGGTGCGCGCGCAGGGGAGCGAGGGAGGCCATGGCCATGGCTGGAGTAAACGAAGACTCAGTATGGGAGCCGCGGCGTATCAGGTCACTAGACATGTGGGGCAGGGGTCAGGGGCGGTGGCTGGCAATGCAGTGGGCGGGGATACAGAGGGGTCGGACAGCATGCACCTGCGGGAGAGCGGTGGAAAATGCGCCCACTGGGAAAATACACGGAGCCCCAGGAGGAGGAGGCGCCAGATGGGACTCAGGATTCTACAGCCCGCAGCGTCTTCCCCCAGGTGAGCAAGAGTCTCTCTAACTACATGTATGATGAAACCATGGCTGCTGGCTGTGGGGTTGAAGACGGGCAGCAGTGCAAGGCCGCGTTCTCCTCTTGGGAGGAGTGGATCCCAGAATTTGAGGACGAAACACAGAGTGATTACGAAGATGACCACGACTATGTCCCCCCGAGACGGCATGTATCCCCGGATTTCACAGACTGGTGCGGCAGTGAGAACTCTTTCCTGCCGCGACACCTCGACATGGGTCAATTGAAGGCTTTTTACAGAGCAGAGGCCTGGAACGCGGACACAGTGAGCTTGATGGGGAGTAGGGAGAACTTTTGCGGCCCAGAGCCAGGGTACAGTCGCGGGTCGAGTTCCATGCCAAGGCCTGAAGAAGTTTTCGAGCTGTACTGGACTCCAGAAACGCTTGGGAGGATAGAGGAGGAGACTAACCGATACGCGGGGGAGGGAAGCGGGGCAGCAAGCGACGCGAGGACCAAAGGGGGGCCAAGGTGGAAGGAACTAACCTTGCCTGAACTCCGGGCATGGCTCGGGATTTGTATATTGATGGGAGTGAAGAGATTGGCCTCCGTCAGGCACTACTGGATGCACAGCAAAGGCTTCATTTACTGTTCGTTGATCTCCAGCGTTATGAGCCTTGCTAGGTGGGAGGAGCTCCTACGGTGTTTGCACTTGGTGAACAACCGGGAGGTGGTCAGGGACGTGAAGTCTCCAAGGTTTGACAGAATAGCGAAGACGCGCTGGGTGATAGATATGTTTGTGAAGGTGTCCAAGGAAATTTACAGCCTGGAACGCAAGATAACAGTTGATGAATGTGTAATCCTCTACAAGGGGCAATACTGTTTTATTCGACAGTTCATGAAGGATAAACCAGTGAGGTTTGGAATCAAGTGCTGGGTGCTAGCTAGTTCGAAATCAAGGTTCGTATCCAACATCGAAGTGTATTTCAGAGAAGGCACGGGTCTTGGTTTGCATGGGCTTGGATACCACGTTGTGATGCGCTTGGTGGCAGGGCTTGAGCACTGGTGGCACTGCTTAGTGGTAGACAACCTATTTGCTTCAGTCAACCTTTTCCACGAGCTCATGTGTTTGGGCATGTGGGCTACTGGTACAGTTAGGCGAGCAAGTAAGAACTTGCCCAGTGGTCTGTACCGGGAGACCAAGGAAGAGGAAAGGGGTTCCATGCTAATTCGTATGCACAGCCATAGACACATGGGAGTTGTGTCATGGCAGGACAAGTGCTTGGTGACCTTCTTGAGCACTGCTGCGAGCCTCTGGGAACCGGGACTGGTTGTGCTGCGAAGAGTGCCTGGAATGCGGGGGCAGCTCATCGTGCCTGCCAGTCCTATTCTCCTCCAGTATCAAGAATACATGAGAGGTGTGGATGTTGGTGATCAAATCCATGCGAACTATTCATCACAGCTTCGAAGCCACAAATGGTGGCATAAACTTTTCTTCTTCATTGTGGACCAGACCATGGTCAATTCATATGTTGTCTACTGTTCACGGATGGAGAGTCTCGGGTTGAAAATGAGAACGCACATGCAGTTCAAGATTGCTGTCGGGAAGCACTTGGTGGCTGATTGGCTTGCATCCAAACCTCGCACTGCTGCTTGCCCCCCTCCACGACAGCCCCGACCTGTCCTTGTCCACTCCCACTGGCAGTCTGCTTTGAAGCGTAAATGTGTAGAATGTGGCCATGTTGGGCGGTGGTACTGTCCTGCCTGTGGGAGCAAGTGGATGTGCCCTCAGAGCTGCTACCACGTTGTTCATGAGCAGCTGAGTCGGAAGAAGTGCTAACTCTGTTTTCCACATGCTGAAATCTCTGTGGCTTCGTTGCGGGTACAGGAGAAACTTCATGCACTTATTGCAGCGGCAATCCAAGGAAATGGGAAGTTCAGCACTCCTAGGCGACCTGACAGGACCGGCGACTCAGCACCAACCGCGAGGCACACATGCTGAAGAAGCTCGTGGCCAGCCCTTGGCATGGCTTTCTTTTGTTTTTTGTTTTTTGATTTTTTTTTTTGGCACAGTCCTGGCCCACATTCCAGACTCAGGAGGACTTAGTTCGCCGTGTATTGTTGTCGCTGTAGGGATCCTATCAGTGATGGACTGTAATTTTGTAAAGCTTGTTCTACACTCATCTAAACCAAGGCATTTGTTTTTCAACCTGATGATAATTTATTAACTTTGTTTCAGTTAATGAGCATGAGATTTACGTGGTCTCTTCAAATGCTGATTGTCTACTTGGCTTTCATTGTAACGTAACAGGGTGTTCTCTAAGAGCCGTGGCTAGCAGTATCTTTCAATTTTCAGTAAATCTAAAGGACAAAGCTCACTCTTCGTTGCCTGATATCATGCTTTTTTTACCTGTAGGTGTATGGCGAGATGAAAGAGGCTGGGGCTGTGCCGCACAAGCCACCGCAGATTGTGGCGACACAGATGAAGACGATAGGTATGATTCATCCGCCACCTGATATTTGGAGTATTATTGATAAGACGGCGCAGTTCGTGGCGAAGAATGCTTTGGAATTTGAGAAGAGGATCCTGGCGAATGAGAAGAACAATGTGAAAATTAATTTTTTGAACGCGACAGATCCCTATCATGCGTATTACCAGCATCGAGTGAGCAAGTTTAAGGCGCAGGTCGCTGCACCCGCGGGTGCAACACTGGCAGCGCCAATGAAGACCAAAGAGGAAGTTCGAGAGGGAGATGCAGAAGTACACTCTCGAGAGGGAGATGCAAAAGTTCAATCTGGAGAGGGAAATGCACAAATACGACCTCGAGAATGTGATGCAACCGAGAAGTCAGACAGAACACGAGGAGCCGTTTGTTTCTGTAGAAGCGAGTGAGTGGCACAAGACACGTATGTGGAACTCATCCTGAAAGATGAACAATGTTCTAGTCAATCCAACATGTCACGAAAAAGTTCTTCTTGATCAAATATTGCTTTCTGAAATCAATATTCACTTTCCTACATGATATTATGATTTCATTTTTCTCACCAAACAAGTTCTGCATCATAGTCATGGTACTTGTAGAAGAGCAAGCAAATGTTGGTGAACTAGCGCCTGAGCCCTTCAATAGTCGGGAATGTGAACTCTTAAGCCCCAGGAATGGCGGGCTTGAAACTGAAGACGAAGCTGCAATTATAGATTTGACCAAGTTCCCCTGCCAAATGACCCTAAAGGGAAGCTGGGGATGCACCATGAGGTTCCGTTCCCAGAGGCCACGCCCGTCATCTTGGAGCTTGGAGTTTCACCTGAAGCAAGTGAGAGTGATAGAGGTAAGCGGAACTGTCTCTGGGACACTCTTATTGCGTTTGCTAATTGAGTCAAACGCCTGACCGTCTTTCTGAAATATAGTAGTTGATCATCTTATGGAGTCCAGGACAAGGTTGTGCTGTATCTGGCAGTCACAATGTCCCAGTCCCTAATGTCTGTTTTGATTACTTAATTTGATACTTTATTATCTTAAAATCTGTTCTCGTGAGCCTTCTTCGGCAATTTTTTACAAAAGATCCTGCACGAAGGGTGCAGTATATGAGCTTGCAACAGAAGTTGTATACTCTTTTTGTGTCCGGTGATATCCAGCAGTTATCAATCAATTGACTCCTCCAACAATCAAGCAACCAACTCCTCCAACAAGTCCCCCATTTTCCGGTTGCAACAACGGAGACTTTGACACTCTCCAGCAAGTTCCTGTTGAAGGTGAGTCCGAGTTTTTTTCACGTCATTTCCTATATTGTCACGGCACATGTTAAGGATAAAATATAGCTGATAGATGGTATCTTCCGTGAAAGCATGTCATGTTTAGAGAATGTAGACTTGCAATCGCAAGCACGAGGGATGCTGTCCAATCGGTACTTTGCCAACTAAGTCATCTAACGTGCTTTAGAGTCTTTAATCTTCACTTACTCCTTGATATAGTACCACACCAATGCCCTGTGTAGTAGCCTCCTTGTTTCATTACTCACTGCTTTGTTCCAGTTATGTATTAAAATTTTGAAGTATATAGTGCCCATTCTATTGTGTTTGAACGTTTTCAGCAAATTATACGGTTGCATGTGATTCTGATGTACTATTCTTCATATGTGTGTTCTTGATTAAACAATTGAATCAGAGATTGCACAAACTGTGGAAGCTGTTCAAGATTGGTCAGTGGAACTAGATCCTAGCCGCAGAAGACGGGAGACTATGCAGTGCTACAGCAATCGGCGTTCCCCGTGGATAAAAACTCTTGTCATCTCCTCATTTCAACCAGTCCACCAGTTGCCAGATACCACTGCTGACAATGTGCTACAAACTGCTGCGATGCCAATGGATCATCTTGACAGGGTCACTCCTTTTACTGTGATGCAGTTCTTTGCCTCGTCTTAGATCCAGTGACATTGTCTTGCACGGCCCAGCCAAAAACGTAGTGGAATCGTATGAGGGGGGTTTTTTATCAACCAATCTACCTTCCTCTTCTGGAAAAGACCAGAACGAAAAAGACGGGGATATAGAGATCCTTGATAGTATTTTCCCAGCTTGTCCTGATCATGCTACTACCAATGAGTTTGAGGCGCATGTTCCACTGACAGAGAATGGCCAAGATATGCAAACCTTGAAAGACGGCGAAACAACCCCAAGCAACAATCGGTCATCCTGGCCAGATGGAAGCCCAGCACCTCCTATTGACTTATCTGCACAGTGCATGGGCAGTTTTCATGAGAACGTCGGAGAAACCTCTCTTGAACCTCCGTCGTCACAATCAGCAGAACTCCTCAGGAGAGTCGATGATGTTACAGCTACTCCCTCTTTCGTACAGGCCTTGTTTGATAGACCTACAATATCCCCAACTCCTCCAAGGAACCTTTCCCTCTTTTTTGATAATCCTTCTGGCCAGATGAGTGGTGAGGAGCTTAGCCGAAGGTGGTTGCAGTTCTGCGCCACTCCTCCTATTTTTTCAGAGGCCACCGCTGAAAAGAAAAAATCATGGAATGTTGAATCGGCTTTCGCTAAGCCCACATGTTCAGATGCCACAGCTGCAAAGAAAAAACTCCGGGCGTGCTAAATGTGCTTTCACTGAGCCGACATGCTCAGATGCCACAACAAGTTCTCCAAGCGAGCAGGTGAGTATTTATTCCTGTAATTTTCTTTGAGTCTCATATGTACTAGGTTTCTAGAATTATAGTGCTTGTTGCTGGGTACAGCTTCGTTTTCTGCTGTAATCTTTGAAACACTACTGTTGGTACCGTTATCATGAATTACTTCCGAGCATTATCTATTGTTCAACTTTTGTACCAGTAAATGCGTGTTGAAATTCGGTGTTGAAATTCAACTAAGACTAGTTATTGAAGACTCTTTTTTTCTTTTTCTTTTTCAGCTTCTGATTAATTTCTTGGGAGACTGCAGGTGGTGAAGCTGGGAGATACATTGCGAGGATATCAAGCTGAAGTTTATTGATACCTCGTCCAAGTTTGGTCATGGTCGTTTCCAGACATCGCTTGAGAAGACAAAGGTCTACGGAAAGGTTAAGGCTGCCGCGTAAGAGATTAAAATGCCCCCAGTACAAATAGCTTTTCATTGGACTTGTGAGTCTGAACTCTATACTCCCTGAGCTACTTTGGAAATTTATTGTGCGTTTCGGAGATTTGTCGACCCTTTTTATTCTATCCTTGTGTGCTAATGTATGGTAACTGTTTTCATATTGCTGTGTCTAGTTTTTTGTAGTGATGTGCCCTTGTGGGCTTCTCCCTTGGAACACATCAATTAAAGTTTCTTACATCACATGCAGGATACTCCGATGGATGTTCCCGCGGTGGACCATAGACAGCTTGAGGCGCCACAGATCACAGAGGAAAAGCACGTGGAGGAAGACGAGAAGGTTGAAGAATCGGTGGAGGAGCCCGTATTAGAACCCATTTCAAATGTAGAGGAGGCAGTAACTACTCCTAATGCTGAGGAAGCGGAGCCTGCCTCTTTGCAAGACTCTGAAGCCCTAGTACATAGGAAGGAGAATCTCCCTGTAGAAGCTGCTCCATTAGACGTGGCCTCTCATGTTGTGGATGCTCCGGCCATCGCTGATGTGACCCCTCCAGAAGTGGGTGATTGCGTTGAGGATCCTGTTTCACCTGAGGCAGTTGAGGATCCGGAGGCTTCAGCAGTGAGTGAGGGGAAGGTTGAGAATGTTCGGGCTTCACCTCTCGACGACGTTGTAGCCGACAGGGTTCCGCATTCATATGAGGCATTTGCTGAAATCGTAGCCTCCGAGCCAGTCGAGGAGAGGATTCAGGAGGGGAGAGCAGAGGAGGATCCAGATTGGGCAGACGCTAGTGAAGAGCACCCAGTCCCCACCCCCAGTCCCCACCCATAGTCACCAGTATCTTGTTGCTGGGGGGCCATAACTCGGCGACGGCGCCCTCAGCCCTCGTGGCATTTAATTTTGGCTGCTCTTGCGATGCATTTCCCTTTCTTCAGGTGGGGTCTTCTTCCCCATTCCGCACTTATCCTCCCCAGTAGCCCCTTCGATCTCCTTCATTTCTGTTCCCGATTTCCCAGGCTCTCATATTCCTCTTTGTGTCTCACGCCTTCTCTCACCCTTGCCTTGCATTGTGCTGCTGCCTCGCGTCTCAATCTCCGCCATGGCCGATCTGAATCCGGGAGAGGTAGAAGACAACGCCCGCCCCTCTTTGATTCGGGAGCTGGACGACTGCGGGGCCGTTTTTTTTGCGACTCGGGTGGAATCCGCCACAGATCTGCACCGCATTGTAAGTCCCCTCACCTGAATTCACTTCAGTTTTGTCATTCGCCTCCAATTTCTGACTGCAATCTTATTGGGTTGTGTGCAGGAAATTCCCAAAAAATTCACAGCCCAAACAGGTTGGCCAGGGATCCTCGATGTACAGCTCCTCACTTCAATCACACCCTCCAAGGTTTGGCCACTGCAGCTGAAGCGCTTCGAGCCGGGGTCGAAGATGACCGCCTTAAGCATCGGCCGAGGCTGGGCTGAATTTGTGGCGGACAACGACATCTCCATTGGAGACCTCCTGGCCTTCGAGCCAACTGACGACTCCACCCTTGCCGTCCAGATAGATCGCCATCACCAGCCAAAGGCGAAGACTTCTAAGAACAAGGGGGAAGAGTCTGCGCCAGTGGAGGCCGCCGCCAGCTCTGCTCGGGCAGGAGCTCCTTCGAAGCCGCTGGGGTTGCCAACATTCTGCAAGACCCTACGAGCCTCACACACCAACAAAGGGACCGAGTTGAGGTTGGTAAGGAAACCGGCTTGATTCCTTCTGCATGTCTCTTCTGTTTGGTTGAGTGGGGATCTGTGACTTTTGAGGGGAGTTCTATGAGGATTGGTGCGCATTTGGTGTCAGTAGCGACAGTGAGGTGTTCTTTACGGTGTCATGGCGTCGGTTTTGATTTTGTTTCCGGGATGTGCGTTTTCAAGCAGGAGTGGCTCCTTTGTTTTTTCTACAAAGGGAGCAGGAGGTAGTATTTTGATACCACGGTTGGGGATCAGTATTGCTGCTCCTGCGATGCATTTTCCTCTCTTCAGGTTTCTGTCAATTTGTATGAGTCTAGATGAGAGTGAGCATGGTTTCAGGCAATGTATGCTTCACAATTTAGATGTAGAATTTCAGCATAGAAATGAGCATTATCCGAAATGCCACCAATCCGTTTTCTGTAAATAGAGATCTACATTCTACTTGCCTAACACATGCTTTTCTGGTCCCCTACGCAGGACATCCCTACCCTGTATTGGCGGACCTACGGCACCGACCAGTTCGATGACCACTTCTTCACCCTGGCTGGCCCCATCGCTGAAATGCCTGTGAAAGCCTCTGTTCACGTCACCGCCAAGCAGACATTTTGTTTTTTCACCTCAGGCTGGTATAACTTCTACAAGAAGTAGGAGCTCAAGCTGGTGGATACACTGCTCTTTGCCAAAACATGACCAACCTCCTTCGAAGTCTCTGTAAGATTCTCGGGAGCCTCCTCTTTGTGTGATGTCTGAAGTTGTTGTTTCAATTGGAGTCTACCGTAAACCCTTACTGTCCACACCTCGTGTACATCCCCTACCCTATGCTTCCACCTTCTACTGACTCAGTGAGAGGAACTTTCAGACCTTGATACTTATGGAGACTCAGATATTCTGAACTTCTCTCGTTTTTTCATATTGGACATGGATCAGACTTTGGCTCCTTTTGTTGTTGACAGTTTGCAGCTGCTATTACAATTCTAGTTAGCGGCTTGAGGCATTATACGTGAATTGTAAGAACGTTGTGTGCTTCCTCTAGTCGACCATCCTGGTTTTGTCCTCGCTGCGGGATTCCTCGGTGGATATTGGAGTACCATGCAGGTCTTCCCCTCTCCTCTTTGCAGTTTGACCGCTTGTTCATGTTTTCTCATTCCATTCGGATCTTCGTGCACATCGTTGTTGGTGTGAGGTGTGCAGGTTTTTCAGTGTTACTATCGACACTTGGGTTTCTGATTGGGCTGGGGGGTTTTGTTTGGTAGATCTCATTATGTAATTGCAAGTTTGTTGCTGGATTTCACAGATTATCGTTTTGTTCGACTAGGAGGTGCTCTACTTGTTTCGTGAAATTGTTCATATTCCCATGCTTCCTTGCTGTTCAATGATTTTAGAAGCTGATGATTGTTTGAAAGTACAATGCATATGCCTTTCTAGGTCGGGAGTTCTCTCACTGAATCAAGTTGGTATCTATGGCAAAGGAAATGTGTTTGTCAGTTTGATTTCTCTCAGTACCTGTCTGTGTATGTAACCGCTCCATGCCGCAGTCTGTGGGCTCACGCAGTTGGTCGCCAATGTCTTGTGACATCCCACACCTCACACCCCCCCTACAGCGTGGCACGCAGACATTGGTTCTGTGTTTTTCTAGTCACCTACCACATTGGTAGTGACCGGACTTACAGGTCACCAACGGCCCCCCAAAACCGGCTAAAAAAAGTAACTCTGACGCTCAATCTCTGGATCAGACCTATAATTGTACTCTGACCATCCGTCCAATACTTCTCTTCCTCTACAGATAATGATTTCAGAGCACATCACACCCCCTCCTACTTGGGATTTTCTCTAAAATTATCTACATATTACATTCATAATTAAATTTGATATTTCTCTTCGACACTTCACCCTCTATGTCTTAAAAAAAAAATCACTTCAAAACTCAGATACCCAAATGCTCAAATTCACTGTTGTATGCAAACTTGGAACATTCACTGTTGTATGAAAACATGAATGAGAAAACATGAATGAGAAAACTTGGTTTTATTTTTAAATATATTTTATATATGAAATTGTACCTTGAAATCGAATAAGAATCTTTTTTAATATTATGTTTAGTTATAATGAAAATTATTTATATATTAATATAAATAAATATATATATATATATATTTATACAAAATTATATACATATATAATTGTGTGTATGTATATATGTACGTGGAGCAAGCAACCTGGATAAGGTGCTTGTGCGGCATGCGTATCAGCCTCGCCAATTAAGCTTGGATCCCGCTGTGGCAGCAAGTAGGCAATGCACGGCAAACTACCTATACTCCTCGCACTTTAATGATTGGATGCACCCCACGTCTATCATCAGTCCCATTCTTGTGCTCCATGCAGTGATTGGGGAGGCGACGCGGAACGGTCGAAGCCATACAGACTTGTTGGACACAGGTACATTCTTCCTTGGTGGCGTATATTTTCCCCCGGTAGAGCCTACGTTGTACGGGAGGATAGAACCAATCCCGCTCCCTGGTTTCAACGACGTGGAGTGGCCTTTGCTAGACATGCACACCTCCGAAGCCTTCAGGACGAAGCTGACAACAGATTTTTCAAATGCAATGAAAGCGTCCACTGGCAGTAGTTTCGCCCATGAGCAATGGTTTATGCCTGTCCACGTTATGGTGGACTTGTTTGTGATCGCATGTGACAGCATTTGGCGGACTCCTACACTCTTCGTTCTACACTCTCCGTCAGAGGCACTCCTAAGTAGTCTGATGAATCCTGGATGGGCTGAGAAGTTTCACATTGGCCAGGATGTTATCAAGTGCGTTGTGAATAGGTCCAGCGTTGTCTTCCGGTACCATGTGGGCAGGCAAACACTATACACCAAGTTCCAGTATACAAGGTTTTGGGGTGCTGCCAACAACAGATGGGATGCGATTGACCATCTACCAGAGGCGGAGATGGTAGAAGTCTGCTGTACATTTAGAGGGAGACCAATAACAGCATTTGAAGTGGACAAGGACTGGCCTGTATCCCACTTGCGCCATGAAATTGCAATGACTCTCGGAGACGATGATCCCAAAGAGTACAACATGGTTCTGGTGGAAGCAGACGGTTCTGGTGAAAAAAAGGTACATGTAAGCAACATCACCCCATTGGTTTTAGATACGCAAGGTGCTGCTACTTGGTATCAGCATAATTGTACTAACGCATTTTGTTGGAGGCATTGATGTAGATCAACATATGTAATGAGAGGCGTGTACTTCTTGGTGAGGTGGCGGTTCCCGAAACCATCAAGATAGTAGAGGTGTAGGACAAGAATGTTTTCACCACGGCATTAAGGTGATCTATTAGGGTCTTCACAAGTCTGCCTACAGTATTTGAGATGACTCTATGTTTCACTAAACCAATGCCAGAATGATTCTTTACACTTGTAAGGGACTATGCTTTGTGCTTGACACATCATATATGGTTAAATATATGGTCAATCATGTAAACTTCCCCCTTGATGAATGAAAGTCTTCTTCTAGAACATGTTGCTGTCAGCACACATTAGGGTTCACGACCAAGGCGACTTCCATACCATCACGACCAATGTGGCAGCCACATGTACAAGATAGAAATAAAAGAGGATAACATTCATCATAAGTGTCGAAAAAAAATGAGGTTCAATTTTTTGAAAGTGTGACCCCAACCCTCCCCCCCCCCCCTAATCGGAACTACTTACACACTACTGCCAGCAACTACTTGCTCGCACCGCAGTTGCGAACATAGAATTAAAAATGAGGGCAGCAAATGCAAATGCAACGTGGCACAAAGTAAATGCCACTAATACTAATCCGCTATGGCACTATCAACCAAAAAAAACATAGACTCTAAGCCTCTACTGAGCTCGCGATGGCATCAACCAGCTTCTCCAGGGCAGCTCCAGCCGGGTCTTGAGATGTCCCCGCGGACTCGGTGGTACTGGAGCTGAGTCCACCACCATGAGTCGCTGTGTCCTCGGCCTCCTGGCGTAGAGGGGCTTGTATCCCCCGCTGGAAGCTCAGGTCATCTGACTTCTGGGTGCTGGCAACACCATGGCCATCCCCTCCATTTGCTGGCAGCAAGGCCGCGGATACTAGGGGCTGAGCGGAGATCTTGGCGATGACAAGCGGACCCGAAGCCTTTGACTCCTCTTGAAAGCGAGTCTTCTTCTTGACTTGGTTTTCCTCCCCCAAAAGAGGAGAATAGCGCTCAGCGGCCCTCTTGCTGTCAGCAACGGGGCTCTGGAGGTCTGCTGCTCCCACCTCGGACTTGAGAACCTCCTAGAGGTGCTGGAGCTCCGCTTGAGCCGACTCATGCAGTGGAAATCCCCATTGCCCAAGCCACCCCCCACTCAAGGAGCGGCAGCAACGGCTACACTTGGCGTCAAGGGAGAAGACAACCTCAAACATGCAATGTGGGTGTGCCAAGCAGCCGCAGTTTAAGGTTACACAAGCGGCGTCAACAAAGTACGGTGCACAGAAGGGGCAAGGGTCGGAAACCTAAATGGGGAGGGCTCGAAACTCGGATGGCAGGTGTGGGAGCACACTCTTCGGGCGAATGAATGCCGCTGCCAGCTCCAGGGTCATGATCTCCACGCTAAAAACACCAACCTCGGCCTTGCACCTCTCTATGTCCTCCATCAATGCCTCCAGGTGCTTCTCCTTGTTGTCAATGCAAAGCTCGGCTTCTTCGGCAGCCTTGCTTGCATTGGCCATCTGATCACCATCTAGACGGGCCAGAGTATCCAATCGCTTCTTCTTTGTCGTGTTGCCAGCGGCCCCGGCTAGCTTGCTGGCAGCACGGTGGGCAGCAATCTCCTCATAGAACCGGCCCTCCTCATCCTCCTTCTCCTTCAAAAAGGTATTCTGGTTCTTGATATCTCCAAGAAATAACTCCCTCTGAGCCTCCTTCTTCGTGAGGTCGGCCTGAGCTCTTGCCTTCTTGGCCCTGGCCTGGTCCAGCTTTGCCTTCGGATCCGTGCTGGGTCGGTCTTCATCCTTGCTGCCAACAAGTGAAGACTTGGGCACGCTCTCCTCCTCAGTGATCAAGGGCGCCTTCAACCTGAGCTGGCTTCGAGTGCGACCCCGAGCTCCCTCTGCTGCAGGCGCTCCCTCTGCTGCAGGCGCTCCCTTGCTGCTGCTCCCCGTAACAAGGACCCCGTGGCTAGGTTCAATGCCGACTCCCTCAATGGCCAAGGATGTGTTGCCAGCAGAGGGTCTGTCGTCGATGTGGCCAGCGAGCACGTCGATGAGGGCCTCGATCTGCTCTCTGAAGGCTGGGGGTGTGAGCTTGAGAGGGTTGCGGGCATCTCTTTTATAACGTGCCTTCTGCAAGGTCGCGGCTTTCTCTGCCCAGTTCACGTCGTTGCCCAACTCGAAGGTCAGATGACAGCCTCGAAAGAAGGAGGTACCAAATGTCCCGTTGTCAGGGCCTTCACCTCCATACACCTTCGCATGCTGGAGTGTGTAAGCCTCGATAGCCTGGTTGACAGTGCAGTCAGCAATGTGGTGGCGCCTTCCATGTCGTTCCGGCCAACTCTTAATGAACAAGGATTTCTTGCATACCTTGTCACTGCTGAGCTCGGTGAAGGATATGCCTTTCTTGTAGTAGCCAAGTGCACGGTGGAAGAAATCGACGTCGTAGTTTGCGCTCTTCCTACCAAGAAGAAAGGGCGCAATCACCACGACCTTGTCCGCCACATCCTGCTGCAAAGCCTTCAGGTCGAAAGGGAGGTCCCACTGCGTGAGAACACCGTCGTCCTTGCTGCCAGCAACCATGGGTGCAACACAACATACAGTTGTTAGAGTCCGCAGCACCTGAGCTAAAAACGACGCACTCTAAGTCCTATATGAATAGTGAAGTAGGAAAGAGAGTAAATTCAATGTTTAGATTCTAAACTTCGCAACAAGCACAGCTGCAACACGTGAAGGAAAGCTTCTTGCATACATTTCAGCACGCATTCATTTACACAACCAATTACACAACCATCTTGACACAACTACTTGCAAGTAGAAACAAACTGAAATTCAGACCTTGCAAAGTAGACTCAGCTCAGTTAGGCAGTTGACCTGAATGCACAAATCCAAAGAAACCCAACTGAAGTAGAGAATGTCGCTTACTGGAGTTTGTCTGTCGGAGATGTCGCTCCACTATTGATGTCGCTCTGCCGACTCCCTTCTACCTCGCACCTCCGCAGCACCTTTCCTCCCGGCGTCAAGGAAGACTCCGCAGCTCCCCTCCCCGGCGCACCCTCCGCGCCTCCCTCCCTTGCTGCCCCCCTCCCCGCACCTTTCCTCCCGGCGAACGCGTTGCGCACCTCCCTTCCGCAACGGTGTCTCTGCCCTTCTCCTCGCCGTTGTCCCCCCGCACCTCCTCGGCCTCCTGTATCTCCCGCACCTCTATACTACTCCCGCCTCTCTTTCCCGCTCCGCAACACCCCTTTCAGCTCCCCCGCACGCTTGCACCCAAGCTCGCCTCAAGCAGCGGCGTCGCGGATACGTTGCTCGCAGCAACGAGGGCAAGAGGGGGGAAGAAAGGCCGCTCCTCCCTCTCTCTTCCGCGCGTGGGAATGGGCGCCACGGTCATAGGGAGATGACCGGCGCCCATTATAATGCAGCCCCTCTACAGCATCCCATCACATTAAAAATCTTCGGAAAAAATAGATTAAAAAATTTAAAATTAAAAAAAAAAATAAAAAAGAAGAAGAAGATAAAAACCCAAAAAACAAATGATGAGAGATAAGAGAATTCTCTGAAGTTGGAAGGAAAACAAAATCAAAATAAAAACCAAATGAAAATAAACACCAAATGAAAATAAAAACCAAAATGAAAATAAAACCTTACTTGGCGATTTTGAAAATACTTGACTAGTAGAAAAAAATAAGAGGAGTTGGGAAACTAACTAAATCTAAAAATGAAAAGGGAAATAAATAAACATAAAAAAACAAATTAGGAACCAAAACAAAAAAAGGTCTGAAATAATTAAAAAATTAGGTCTAAAAATTGTGGCAATTTTTTTTTATAGAAAATAGAATTGGAAAAAAATAAATAAATTAGGGGAAGAAATATGGGAAAAATAGAATAAAAATAATGAACGGGGAGAGAATTATTTGAAATTGGATGGAAAAAAAACAAATAAAGGCAAAATAAAAACCAAATGAAAATAAAACCTTATTTGTGCTTTGAAATTAATTAATTTTTAAAAAAATAAAAAATACAACACGATAAAAATCTAAACAAAACAAATCCTCAAAAAATGGAAGATAAGAGAGTTGTTTGAAATCTATATGGAAAAAAAATTAAATGAAGACAAAATAAAGGACCAAATGGAAATAAAAGCAATTCAATAAAAAAATAGAAAGGGCGAAAAAAGTTTTAAAAAAAGGGAAAAAAAAGAATGGGAGGACCAGAACGGGAAAGTGACCCAAAATGGGGAAGAGGAAAAGAAAAAGGGGGGGGGGGGGGAGGGAAAAAAATTGTCAACAAAAGGGAAAATGAAAAATTCAGGGGAAAAGAATAAGATAAATAATGAGGGGACCATGGCATGACAAAGAACGGAAAAAAAAAGAGGAGGTGGGAAACCAACGAAATCTAAAAATGAAAAGGGAAATAAATAAACATAAAAAAACAAATTAGGAACCAAAACAAGAAAAGGTCTAAAATAATGATTGGTGGGAAAATTAGATAAAATTGGGAGAAAGGAAATAATATAATCTTAAAAATTATTAACTTTTGATTACCTTAAAAAACCAACAACTATTAATTATGACTTCTCTAATGTACAAGTACGGTTCATTGTACAATTTCCGTGTGTAGGAAAAAATGGGGTTAAAAAAAGGGACAAAAGGAGAAAAGAAAATGATTAGGACCAAAACAAAGCAAACTGAAAAATAACAATTGTTGGGAAACATAACAAAAATTATTAATTAGTAGTTCTGAAGGGAACTTTCAATAACATCATTCGCTCTTAAATGAGAAAAAAATGAAATTTGAAAAATAAAAAGGTGTATAAATTATTATTCATATTTGATAAATTGAAGAATCTACTATTTCATTTTTAATTTTTTTTGGATATTTCTTACTTTTCCTACCAAGTAATTTATTTTATTTCTAATTTTTTTTATTTATATGTTATAATTTTCGTAAATTTAAAAATATCAAAAACTCAGAAAAAAAAATCTATAAAATTGGGAACAATCCAAAAAATAATAGACTTTCTCTTTCATATTTCGTGCGTCTCTGAAATAAAGTAAATGATCTTCAATTTTTTATATTTGAAAAAGGAAATAAACATAGAATTAAAAAACATAAATCCATTAAAGGCTTCTAAAATAAATTTGAGAAAATATAATAACTAATGAACTTGTCTCCTTGACCCGGTCTTGTAGACAATATTCATAAATAGGAAAAAAAAAAAAAAAAACGGACTGAAATCGAAACAAAATATTATGAATTTTGGAAATAAATTTAAGAAGAGCGCCTCTTATTAATTATAAATGAGAAACCTATGTAATCAACAAGTAAAGTTCACACTAAAATATCAGAAATTCGAAAATCACAAAGGAATTTAGAAAACGTCGACTTAGAGAAATGAAAGGAAAGACATGAAATAAAATAAAATTAAAAGTCAGAAAACCATTAGAGGAATGAGGAATAAATTTAAAAAGAGATAATAACTAACGAGCTTAACTCCTCTTCTCGGCCTCGTATACTATTTTCATTAACATCAATTCAAACGCCAAATATTAAGTTCAAAGGATCTCCCGTATTCAACTTTGATCCAAAGATCTTACAGAATACATGTACTCTTTAAAATATTATTTGGTAGTTCTCAAAGGAACTTTCAAAAGCATCATTCTATAGCAATGAGAAAAAACATAATAAGAAGTAAACAGAACAAAACCTAGAACAAAACCAGGGAACTGTTCGATTCATTATACTCTTTCCAGGATACATTTGAAATGATAGGTATTACTTCTCTACAACAATACCCTCCTACAAAACATTGTATAAAAAGAAAAAACACATCAACCGTGCTGAAGTGTCTGAGCCACCTAGTCGCTGTCAGCATGTGCAATGTCAACATCGGGGGCAATATCCTCCCCGGCACCCCTATTGCCAGCATCCGCGATGTCCTCATCGTTGTTAGCAGCGTCCCTCTGTTCATCTTCCTCGCCCCCACTGCCAACCATGTCACCGTTGGCATTCCATTCCGGCTCTTCTTCCATCATGCCATCTCCTTCGCCCTCCACGACTTCTTCAAGAACATATGCTCCTCCAACACGCCTCCTCCTTGACCTCCACTCCTCGCAGGCGATGGCAGCGTTTGATTGTTGCCACCGCTCGCTTCTCCTGGATGCCGCTAAGGCCCGTGCTCCAGCGTCCGGGTCAAGTACAGCTCCCTGGATCTCCATTTTTTTCCTATATCATTGTTGTATGTTTCGGTACCAATGCTGGAACTGCTGGAGAATCGCATTAGTACGTGCTTTCCCACCACCATGAGCTGTATGTGCTTGATGTGCCGCCTTGGCTTGGTGGTGTGATTTCTCCATGCCTTGGCAGCTCCAGACTCCAAGGCTCCCCTAGTGTTCCACAAACCAAGTGGAGTGCCGTACAATTACGTGCTGTCAACAAGAAGAAGGAAGTTAAAAGCCGGATACTTATATCAAGTAGACGGTTCACTGAAGAAAGACCAAAAGCAACAACAGACAGAGCTGTGGGCATATCATATAATGGGTAACATGCTCCTCTCCGAAGGCCTTTAAGTATGCCTTTTCCCACTTGTGTATCTTCTGCTTGAACTGCATCTGTTACTCTGCTGTCAACACCAATCCTGTCAAATATGGTACGACCTCTTCAAAGGCTTGCCACATCTGATACTTTGCAATGCGGTCAGCTCCACTTCCGGCATTATTATTCTTAGCTTGACATATATCCTTCCAGGCCTTATCATTGCCAGACCAAACGCTTGGCCTAAAAAGCCTGCTGGCAACGGTACCACTCAAAGAGGGTTTTTGCGGCACGTTTCCAGTGTTGCCACTCAGCTTGTGGTCCCTCTTAATCTCCACGTTTCCACCATGAGCCCCAATCGCGGACAACGACTTCTCCATCTGTTCAATTGCAGTAGCCCTCAGTCTCTGATTCTGTATGTTCCAAACATACATGATATGCATGTGCACAATCTTCTCCGTCAATCGAACCAAGGCATGCAATGTACAAATGTGCACTCTGGACAAAGGAATCGGCAGGATAGGCCTCCACCTACTAGATGTTGTCATGTCACAAGGTTCCTCAGGTACGCTGCTGGAAAATAGCCCCCCCACCCAGTTTGCTTTACTACGGCTCTTGATGGCAGCATTTGCCTGGCTTGCTGTCCCCACAGTGGGCTTTATCCTCTTCTGGTCGCAGTATATGTAGTTCATTACACACGATGGCCCCGACTGAAGCCCGTACATACACTTGATCGTCTTCATATCCGCAGCAAGATGCCACTCCACCTGGAATTCTCCAACTTCAGAGACCGTGAGTTTCTCGCCACTTGACTGTGTTGCAATCACAGCCGGGATGTTTGACTTTCCAAATCTCCACCAGAGAACATCGTAGGACTCCTTCTCGACCTGAAACGTGGCAACTGGCCAAATCTCCTGCTCTGATTGTACTGAGAAGTACCTCTCGTGGTCCACCTGAATGTTAGCTTCCAAGGCCCGATTCATCAACGTGATGCTAACACGTTCAAATTTCTTCCCGTTTACAATCTCTGCCTCATCCAGCTTGAGGACAAATAACAACGGAGCCCCTTCCAACTCTGCAAGAATATCCTCACGTGAGAATGTTTCGATAATGCAATCAAATTAGCCAGGATGTTAAAGACACACAATGCAGTTACTGGCAGCCAACGGACATTCACCGTTGCTGCCAACAAGATAAGAAGAGGATGCATACCTGATTCCGTGATGTCATAAAAGATCACCATGCTCTGCTGGACCACCTCAAGGTCCGTGAATAGCGAGTTTTTTTCATCTAAGACCACCTCCTTTCGCTGCTCCTTAGATTTCTTGGTTTTCTTTGACACTGCTGACAGCTCCA
This sequence comes from Ceratodon purpureus, assembly GCA_014871385.1. NCBI lineage: Eukaryota > Viridiplantae > Streptophyta > Bryopsida > Pseudoditrichales > Ditrichaceae > Ceratodon > Ceratodon purpureus. The sequence goes on along the minus strand of CM026426.1, from coordinate 20,247,801 downwards.
TCCTTCCCTTAGCGTGGTAGTACTGGCCAATGAATTGTGGCAAGTTCGCATTTAGCTCCTGCCGAAGCCTTCTGACGTGGTAGGGACTAGGTAGTATGTTGGATTTGGCATCCTTGGTCAAATCCCGAAGTGGATCCTTCACGGCTTGGTAAATTGCACCATAGCTGCGATAAGACACCCCTGCTTGGTCGCAGGCAGCAAGAATATTACTGGGCTCTACCCTTTTTCCAATTGTCTTGAAGACGTTACTAGCAATCCTTCTCTTAACATGCTCCATAGATGGCTGAGTTGCGAAGGTGAGACCTTCATGCCTAGACAGTATCTTTGCTAACGCTACAGCGGTTACTGATTGGGAAGCTTTATCCCCATGAAGTTGCTGCTTCTCATGGTTGACCCGGTTGTTGTCGTTGACAGCATCCACGAGATGAGGTTGCAAATGCGTCCTAACGAGCTTCACTCTGCGTTTTGCCCACCCTGAACCATGATTCAACTCATGAATCCCCCTGAGCGGTCGAGCCCTTCGTCGCATCCCCATAGGCGTGTCCTTCAAAGGGCTAGGCCCCTCCTGTAGGCGCTCACTTGCTTGCTGCCAGCGACGCACCTCGGTCTCCAAGCCCTGCACCGTCACCCTATGATTTCTCTCCATGCTGCTCATCTCGGTTCGAATAGTCTCCAATTCAATCCGCAATTGCATGCATGTATCCTCAATGTCCCTGTTATGGTCGAGCCTCTCTCTGCTGCCAGCAAGGTCGTCTCTCACCTTGCCGAGTTCTTCTTCTAAATGTTGGCACTGCATTTCCATCTCACGCCGTGTAGGTCCAATTCCATCAACGAGACCCAATCTGCGTGCATATCCATACAGACCTTGCTCTCCATGACATATGAATTCCAGGCAATCTCGAAGAGTTTTGAATGGAGGTGGCCTCCCTGTTCCTAGATCAACCGGGTAAATGCTGCCATCGATCCACAAATCAATGTTTGTATCCCCGGCTGCCCTCCGTCCTGGAAATGTTGATGGGCAAGGTTGCTTAGATCTCAATGAACCTCTCATAACAAGTGGTGCACAGCGTGCATGAAGGAAAATTCCAACACGGTAGCTTGAAGGCTCCACCCCTTGTGCTGCCATCGTGAGTCCAGAATTCTGAAGTACTGCTTCAAGCTCTCAATGCCCCGGGTCGGCCTGGAAGTATGTAGATAAACGTTTTTAAGATTGCCAAATACCCAAAACTCGAGAGTTTTCAACAAGCAAACCCTATACCTTAGCCACTCAAGGAAAATGCAAGATCCCTTGACTCTCTCGAATTCCACCTGCGAATTGGGTCGTTGGTCCTGCAACACCCAAATTCTACGCACCCAACTTCTAATCTCCCCATTCCCAGGTGGGGAGACCAATCTAGTCTCCACCGAGCTCCATGGCTTCTTCCCGTTGTGGCAGCAAACTTCAAATCTTGAAACGGTTGACACCAATCTCCCGTCATCTCTCCTTCGAATCGGGCTTCATGGGCAGTCAATGCGAGAAGGCGTGGTTCACCAAACAAGGCAGCCACCTCGGCGCCACTAGGCACACCGACCCCGCCCCGCAACCCCATCCCGAGACCATTAAGTCGCCCTATTAACTCTGCGGGCAGCGATCCTGGCACCGGCTGCCAGCGACAGTGCCGCATTTGGGCAGGGGGTTCACCTAGAAAGGGCAGGCTTACACGGCCTTTTCCAGACCCCGTTTTGCACCTAATGCAAATCGGTGAATTCATACCATCATGACATCATACATAGGATGAGTGAGGGGTTTGAATTGATGACATGACGACTCGCATTTAGTCCTCAACCTGTACTTGTCAATCCACCTTATGAGTTCGTAATTCAATCTTGTGGGCATGAAGATCAGAATCTTGCCATCGTCATGAACATATCTCGATGCAAATTTGAAGCAGGTTGGATATCAGTCCTTGGGTTTTCCACCCGGCATGGAGTTACACTTGGGAACTTTGTTTCCGAATCCCGATACAATTGAGTCGAATGGTTGATTCAAAATCACTAAGTCAGCACATGGGACCATACTTCTTTTGCCCCCGACGTATGTCTCCTCATTACCACGCGCCTACAAATGCATATGACATATGTTATTCAAGGTAAATACTAGCAACGACCACGGAATGTCATTGGGCCGAAGTCCAAATTGAACTCAATGACCTCGTTTGGCACCGAACTCAATATGCCAAGTCTCAACCAGTTGGCACAATCAACAAATCCTTATACAAAAATCACTTATCCCAGTGTTCCATTCCAAATCGAGCCAGCCCAGACCTCAAACCGCCAACATTCAAAATGAGTACGGTTTTCTCATACCACAGCATGCTTCATAACATGACAATGAAAAGAAATAGTTCATAGAGAAGGTCTAAAGCACGGTATTTGCAATACTTCTTAATGTTAAATTTGATCCTATTGACCCCGTTCGGCACCAAACTTGATATTGCCACTCTCAAGCATCACCAATATAAATCACAGAACTCAATCATCTAACAATATGAACACAACAATAAACCTATACCCGCGGTTCATAGGTGGAACCAAACCATGCTAGACTTTAATTCGCCAACTTTATTGAACCAATCCCAGCCCCACCGAAGCATCATCCATTGCTGACTCAACAAGATCACATATTCTCAATACATACCTTCCTTGCAAAGTCTTCAAAGATGGCTCTATCATACCGAAGAAAGTCCGCCACTCCCTTGTTCACAACATGCTCGTAGAATTCAACTCCATGAGGAGCTCGGTTGATGAGGCTGGTCCTCAAAAGCGAAGCCTGGCCGCCACCAAAACTCCTACATGTGTGCAACTGAGACCTAGAGGACCTAGCCTCCGATTGAGTAACCTCAATAGTCTCGGCTTGGTCTTGCTCTCTATCTCCATGCTTATCCCGTTTTGGAGCATCGTTATCCACTGGTGGATTTGTTGCACTGTGTTTGTTGCTCTTTGCTGCAACCTTGCAGCCGATGGGCGCTAATGTGAATCCCTTCACAAGAGCCAAATTTCCGGTTTTACCCTTGTTTTTTTGAGCTCGACCAGGTGCGATTTTACCGCCAGCCATTCTTCCAGCTCCTTGAACTTGAACAGGTGCCGGTTGAAGGAATGCAGGTTCCACTTGCTTTTGTAGCTCAACCATATGGGGTGGTCTTTCGTTCGGGTCCATTTCGATATACCAATGGCACGCATTGAGGTGGTCTTTAGACTAATCTCTAGCCTGATTGGCCATGAACAATGTATCGGCATTGTAGATATCCAATCATGATGCAAAGCAGGGATGTTGGTCGATGACAACTCCTTCCTTCAGCAAGAGGTGTGTCCAATACCTTTGAAACCAGAAACAATACACCAAATTGTCACCATATTGTCAGTGAGCATGAAAGGAAGTCGTACTGACATAAAGCATGGATTTTGTAATGGATTGGAGTTCAAGAAGTATTAGTTACAGGTTGTACAAATACATTGTATAAGTTAGATTAATTACCTGTATATGAGCCAATTCACTACAGGCTCTCCGGGCAGTAGCTTTGGCGAATCACACTCAACTGATTTGCTTATCTCCTTCTTCATAATGGGGATATTAAATGCGTAATTCCATAGGTAAATTTGGTGGTAATCGATGTATTTCTCAAACGACTACGAGCAGACCTTCTCTGAAGTAGGGCAGTCCATCATAATTGTATTGTACAACTATAATGACGCTGCTTTCAACTGAAACTAGAATACGTACTTGTGCAAATAATTGTTGAAGACAACATCATTAAATGGGGAAATTGGAAACTTCTTCATTTTGCGATTGGATTTGGTGGAGTTCTAAAGCTTCAGCAGATATATCTTCTCCGATAATGGAAGCCAGGCTGCTGCAAAATTCTGAAGCTTTTCGGTGGTCATCTCTGGCGTTATGTTTGTAGACCAATGCTTTGCGATCTGTCATAGAAAAGAGACATTGATCACAGCCATTATACCAAGACAGATCAATTGGTACAAAATCTGGACCATTGACCCCATTTGGCAACAAACTCAAAAACAATGAGGCCATGGGGACAATTGGTTGTACAATACTCAACTTACTTCGAGGATACTAGACATAACTTCATATTGAGGGTGTCAAAATGAACACAAGCCCTAGAACTAAAACAATAAAGTTAGAACAAAATTGCTGGACAAGAGTCTCTTCGGCACAGCACAGCTACAGTATTGCCACCCAAGTACAATAGTCTTCTGGAACTAAATGATACTCTAATAACCTATTGGGCACCGAACATGGATTGCCATGGGAAATGTGCTCTGAAATTAAATTATAGACAAAGTACTCATTCGGCACCAAACATGGATATCATGGCCAATACAATGTCTCTCTGTCATTAGAGGAAGATTGGGGTCTCTACAAGGCCTTTGGTCGGAATCCGTGCCTGAAAATTAGGCCATGCCCGTGCACTTTACCTGCTGGCACCAATGGAGCCAGCAGGTCGCCAAATGCTGCCAGTAGTGCCAGCAGTTGGCATTTGGGGGGTTTAGCCAATCGCTTGCAGCGAAGGCGTTGCCCACTGCTATCACCCCATTGGACAATACAAGCAGTAATGACACTGTCACCAAGCGTGTGCCCACTGCTGTCACCCCATTGGACAGTAGCGGATCCTGTTGTCAGCGGGGCGAATCCTGTTGTCAACGGGGCGAATTTTGTTGTCAGCGGGAGGATATCCACCAATGAGATTTCGTAGAGAAGTGTCAGCGGGAAGGAAGCTCACCTAAACCAGGCTGCCTTACAAGGCCCTTTGGAGACCCAATTTTTCCTCTAATGATTGTATGAGAATTATGAAATAGAGGTTCAGAATAAGTACCTCGGGCAGGAAGTTCTTCCCATTTGCAGGATTTGCAATCGCCAGGAATTTGTTGAACGGAGCCAAGAGAGCCTTTCTTGTCGCATCCACGGCACTATTAATTGCGGCATTGGGCCCATCAGCGGTTCGACGCCGTCGTGGGGTCTCATCCTCATATTTTCTTTGTGCCTCATCTCCATCCTTCATTATGTCTCGCTGAACATACCAACATTGTCTAATTAGAATGAGCATAATAATTCGGTGCATCAAAATATACATAATGGTGCAAGTCAACTTACACTGTGTATGTGGTCCAAGAACTTCCCACGAGAGAGAGGATACCATGGTCTCTTCTCAAGAGGAGTTTCCTGTTGCTTCTTTGTCGCTGTCAATTTGTCCAGGGTAAGAATATCCTTGAATTTATCCAGAGAGAGGCATCCAACCTTTTGCATGAGATGCACCGTATGCACAAGGTTATGTTTGATATGGCTGTTTTCATTGGATTTATTGATATCATGCATAGCTGTAAGAACATCGGTTACGCCATCTGCAGTACGGAGCACAATTGACCAAACCCTGTAGTGCCACTCCAACTCCTGCTTATGCGACTTTCAAATAAATTCGTACCATGCCACCAGACGGTGGTTACGGTCCCATACATAGAAGAATTTGTTAGAGAGCACAACCAAATCAGGGTCTCACTTAAGGAATGCCTCGAATTCTTGGTCCCTTGTTCGCCAATGAGGACTCCACTTGGCTCGTTCAACATTAGTCACCAACTTCTCTTGGCCCTCAAAATTGGTTGTTGTAACATAAAACACGGACGCACCATCGCAGTAGCCATGTGAGAATTCTGCTTGCATCTTTGCAACATCATGCTCCAACGCAAGTCGCACAACTTGGAGCTTTCGCATTCTGCACAATGGTATATGCATCGGCAACTTGTCGTCATGAAACATCTTCAGCCTTTTGAGTATCTGGATGGAGTTCACCTATCTCTTCCGATGTGCAACAATCATGTCGTATTCTTCCTTTGAATCCAGGGAGGTTCCCTTTGGCCTTCTTCTGTCCTTGAATGAATATCATCTTCATTGTGGTCTGGTTCAGAGACCCGACCATGAAAATCTGGCCCTTCAAGATCACTTTGACCACCCTCTTCTTCTTCATTGTCCGAATGATCGTCCATTCCGGAGTTCTCACTTGTCGTTTGGTGGGCCCTACGCAGGGTTGTCATAACCAACGGACATGGACAAAATTTCCGGACATGGACGGACAGACGGACGGACGGACGGACGGACCAGTTGGTCTTGGGTGAAAATCGGACATTGAGGGGAGAAGGAAAATTCTTAGGTTAGTTTTTTTGATTTTTTTTTTTTTTCAATTTACCTATAGGGGAAACGTATTGATGACATGGAGAACCAACGCTAACAGGGAATTCCACATACGCAAAAGGGGCGTGAGCGGGTTTAGGGGGGGCGCGAGCGAGTTCAGGGGTGCGGCCCACTTTGTAGATATAGCAAATTAGAGACATTGCAAAAAAAAACTAACATTTCCATCAGAATAATATATTGGAACTAAGCGCAATGACAACTGTGTAAATTTTGCATAGGAAAAATGAGATACTCGTCATACATGGACTTTGCATTGTTGTCTTTATTTGTGAAAGTAAAAGTATTTCATTACCATTTCAAACCAAAACATTACAAAAATTGCAGTATACGAAAGCTAGTCGCTTAGTACTAAGTTGTAACTATTGGTAGTATTCTGCATCTACTCCGCCATGCCACTTGGTCCCGCTCCATCGTCCAACGTCAAGGTGCGCCTCGCTCTCGTCCGGGTCCGCCGGAATGGGCCATCGGTTTCACTGAGAGCATGCAAAATTTGCGAGTTTCAAAGGTGTGCCAACGTACGCAATGTCTGTGGAGAGTGTTCCTCTAGAACAAAGTCAACAGCTTCATTTTTGAAAAGATACTTCCACTCCAAAAGAGACATTTGGACTGCCTCTTGGGCACTCATAGTGGCGTGACCTTCATTGTTTGTAATCAAGTTCCCATCTTTGTTCCATATGAGGCCTTTTGGGTGCGTACCAAATTGGAATCGGTTATTCTTCGCATCCCAATATCCATCCAAAGTCTGATAGAAACAATTTCGTTTCCCTTGGTCCTCCTTTGCAGATCCAATTATCTTCTTGCACACCCTCACAATCTCTTTGTGGTCATTCTCCCACCCCAACTTTTCACTGACATTGCTCTTGAAGACCGAGTGAGTATTGGCCCGCCAACTCCAAATCAAATCTTCACCCCATTGATTGCAGTAAAATTCACCCTCGGTGTTTACGGGATTTCTCTCATGGCTTGGTGGCATGTATGGAGTGAGTCCAAAAACCTCGTACAAGCGTTCATGGAACGGGGAATTGCACATCGGGCAAAATCTTATAACCAAAAAAATGTTAATTAAACACATTGGATGGAACATGTGTGTACATGATCCAAGTGCCCATCCCCCCTCCGGACCAAATGGATTTAGACACACCATACATGTTTGAAAACCATCCAACACCCATGGTTGAGGATTTGGCCAAAGCTTTTTGCTTTTAACTCCTGGCTTCATTTGAAGATCATAGCACGAAGTTGCGTTTGCCACATTAAAATCCAACTTTGCCCAATCTATGAGTTTAGAATTCGATTCTTGCATTGGCACAGTGGATGGAAACATACCATCTGCATTAGTCCATGAGGTGAGGCCAAAATCCCTTTGTCTGTTGTGTTGCAAGTACTCTTCGTCAATCTTCTTGAATTCTATTGCCATCTGGCAACCGGGATCAACGCTGAGAATGGTTGCCACTTTCCACTCGTAGTACGATTTAGCGAACTTTGAAACAAGCAGCCGCAATTCATCATTGGCTCTCATCAATGTCTCCACTTCTTCCGTTTGAGCATTGGTTGGAAATGAAAAGGAATCTTGACTTAATGGTCCATCAATGTCCACGTACGGTCGCGCGTATGGGCCCAACGGAGGCAATATCACTCCAACCCGTCGTCGTTTTGCTGGTGTGGAAATATTCTCCAACACACCGGCCGTTGCAACATCAACTGTGTTGCTGATGTAAGATTCATCCACCAACATTGGATCTTGAACTACAGGTAGATCATTGGCTTGAGAAGACTGAAGTCTTTCTCATTCTTGCAACTGATTGCGCAAATCCGTTATTACTGCATCTTTTCTTGCAGATTCCAATCGTAGTTTTCGGATGGTCTCTTGTAACTCTGCAATCAAACCATCCTTTTCTATAACCTTTAATTGCAACTCCCCGACCTCATTGTTCTGGTTATCTCCAACCAGAACCGGCATGCCAAGAACCATCGTAGGTTCAATTCCGACCACCTCCAATTCAGCTGCGGGATTCAGAACGTTTTCCACGAAGTTGATGTTTCCATCAACGTGAGGTTCTGTAACGTCTGCTAGATGATGGATTGGAGGCACTACAGCCATATTTGCCGGTGTTGCAACTCTACGTGGCACCCTTTCTCCACGACGACCATCGGAATCAGAATCTGGTTCTGATTCTTCTGTCTCCAGCTCCCTCTCTTGTGGCTTTAGCTTCATTCTTTTCCCCAGTCCACCATCTCGGAATAGCCTTTGCTTGGGAATGTCACGCTCCCTCGGCGTCCTAACACTCTTCATGGTTTTGATGGTGGACCAATCCACCACTTTGTGAAGCACCACCTCAGCATACACCATTCTACAAATGAACAATGGTGCTTCATTGCGTTCTACAGATCGTTGCTTGTATAGATGCTGATAAACTTGCATGCAACGTTCAACAAACTCCGCATGGAAGCAGAAGGTGAGGATTGCCTTGTCTGATGTCCTCTGATTTCTGTGGTGCTCGTGCGGAAATAGTTTGGTGATGTAGCACCACTCAATGAATTCCTCACATGTGGAATAATTCCATGGTTGTGGCTCGTCTTCCCAACCTCTAAATGTAAACTTCGGAGGATTGTTCAACACAGAAGCTGCTTCTTCATCTTCTTACCACCACGCTTCCGTCTTTGATTCGCAATCTTTGATTCGCTTCTTTTCCGCCTTGGTGAGTGGCACTGCCGGAGGTGGATTTTCCTCCATGGTGGTGTGCTGGGAAAGTTTAGTGTGTTAAAAAACACACCAAACAGTCAGAACTTCGCCCAAATGGTTTTACAAATCTCCTATGTGGTTGATTATGGTATTGTAACGATACTTTGTGGCCCACCCAAGTATTCAGCAATAAGCCACCGTGAGGTAGTTTAGGGCCCAAATTCCCGAATGAGCATACAAAATAAAGGTGATAGATGGTACGTGGCGTTGTCAAAATACTGTGGACCCCATCCAAGTACTCAACAATAAGCCACCGTGAGGTAGTTCAAGGCCTGAGTGCCAAGGTGGAGCTTAAAAAAGTGAGGGGGGGAGGGCGCCCACTTCACTTATATAGTCGCGGGGGGGGGGGGGGGGGGGGGGGGGGGGGGGGGAAGGGGGGGTGTAAGTATGCTAGACCCTATATACTTGTGGCAAAATAGGGGAGTACTAAAACTACACATAAGTACTCACATGTACTCACTATTGGGACAGGGTTTCAATTATGGCCACGCATTTCAGATCGACGGTGGAAATTGGTGGATCTGAATCCTCCAATCAGGAAAGGGGGAATGTGGCAGCGAAGTAATGTAAGTTAACTATATTCGGAGTAGTACACTGGACTTTTGGAGAATCCCATGGTCTGACAATAAAAAAGGTAATCAGACAGGGTGGACAAGCATGGTATCACGCCCATTTCGTGAGGCTACCTAACTTCGAGACCATGGCAGCCATTGACTCGGTGACACGTATTCGAACAGGGCCAAGAATGGGAGCATCGAATCTTATGCGATTTATTTCCCTAGTTGGTATCCAAAGCCTGAATGTAATCCAATGAACTTTTATTTGAAATGCTTTAAGTCTCATCCAAATCTGTCTATCTAAAATATTTAAAAGGCAATATGCTATGGTTTGGGAAAACTGCATAATATTAATGTGGATGTTGCATGGATGAGAAATCATGTCAAACGTGTTTTGGGGAATGTATGGAATATTTGTTAGCCCAATGAAGTATTCAGTAATACTTGTATATACATTTAATGTGTTAATGCTATTCAAATTGATTTGTTTCATCGTAATGCATGTAAATCAAATGATAGTTGTTTATTCTATTCGACCCAAATGCCATTGAATATGATATTAAAATTAGAAAGTAAGGGTATTTGTAAAATTACTTTATTTTAATTTTATGTGAATACGCATGTAATTCAAACAATAGTATGTTCTAGTGGGCTCCAAAATGTAATAAAATCAATATCCGGCATTGTTCACCGTTGTATCTATATTATTACCACAATTTCCAAAGTGATTCATTTAAAATCACCATGTTTTGAGGATCATTACTAGTCATAGAAGGTAAAAAAAACATTCATAAAGTTTGCTATAAATAATGTAGACCTAAATATATATTGATTCCAGTCACATACACTTCTAATTCATTATTTGTAATTACGTGTGAATATATAATATAGATATATTTTAAATGGTTCCAAGTTTTAATTAGTATAACTTCATTTAATCGAATTCATTGTCTTCATCTATCTTTATACATTTTTATTGTTTCATTATTCTTCCATTCAATCTCCCCATACTTTTTTTTCGACATTACTCTCCCATCCTATCTTCTTTTTCAAATTTGTTCTATTTCTCTTCCACTCTAACTTCTTATTTTTTTATTATGTCATTATTCTTCCATTCAATCTTCCTCTTCCCCCCCCCCCTTTTTCCCCTTCTTTTTATCTCCATTATTCTCCCATCTTTTTTTTTTTTTTTTTTTTTTTTTTTTTTTTCCACTCGATCTTCTTATTTTTATTATTTCATTATTCCATCATTCAATCTCCTCCTTCCTTTTTTTTTACTCTCCCATTATAACGTTGTATTTTAATATTTTCCACCACTCTTCCACTCTATCATCTTATTTTTAATTTTTTTGAATACTCTTATGTTCTTTTTCTATTTAAAAACCTACGAAACTACTATGAGGAGGTATATTCTAAGTAGGTCATGATGAATAAATTTTTTTAATATATTTGGTGCAAGTATATATTTAGTATTGTCATTATTCTATAACATAAGTATTAGTATTTATAGACTGTAATTTTTTTAATACCACGCATAAATAAAATCATTTAAAACGTATTCTAAGTGGGTCATAGTGAATCAAATATAGTATCGAATTTATCGGGAGAATGTTTTTCATGTCATCTTTAATTTTTTTATTAGAAATTTTAATGCTATTATATTATATTATTGCGATTTAGACATGGAAATATAATAGAAATATATTAACATGAGTCCAGAAGGAATTTAAGATTGTATAGCATTCTTATAGATAATTTAAACACCATTCACAGTTTATATTATTATTCAACATCCACCATTAATAATACCATTCAGCACTTACCATTCATCATTCACACTTTAAAACACCATTCACCATTTATAATAACTTAGTTAGCTTGGGTACAAGACAATTTAAAGGTTTCGGAACATGATGGAGATATTGACAGTTTGGGGTTTATGTAATTACGTATTTGCCACTCACTAGACCGGTAATCAGAGGATAAGGTTCTAGAAATCACCGTGTGGTAACCGGTGACCGAAGGTTCGCGACCGTGAGGCACTGGTGACTGCCGGTGGCAGTTCCCATAACCGGTGGTAACCGGTTGCTCATTGGGTCTGTTTGGTGATGACCGGTGATCACCATTTCCTCACCATCACCAACAGATGATCACCGGTGGTCGTCTTCTTCTTCATTGTTCGGTAGTGTAGGGTGTCACACCCAGTTGACAGAGAGTCGTTGCTGCGGTGAGGGTGAACTGGGTGAGGAGTCTTGGCGTGACGGCGTGGGGACGAGCATGAGCAACGTTTTGGGTGTGTCGATGCTTGGGGAATTTCTAGAGATAGTTAGGGTTTAGGGTCTTGGGGCGAATGGGTGGTAGCGATGGGGAGGGATTCTGACAGAGGAGCGTGTTCTCCGGTACTGGTTGGTGGAGAGAGGGGTTGATTAGTCCAGGTGCGGTACATTGGTGGCTTTAGAGGAGGGAGAGATTGAGGGCAAAGTGCGACGACTGATTGAAGACGATGGAGGGGTCTGCTGGACGGCGTTCGGGTAGCATTCATAGTGGGAGGAAGTCGCGACAGAGTGCACAAGGGGGGCCAGGGGAGGACAATGAGATCTCTGAGGACCTGGGCGTGAATCGAAGACGTTCTGGGGTGAAGAAGATCATAAAACGGAAGATAGAGCGTATCGACCAGGTGGACTTGGAGATTGGGAGGTTGCGGCCGCCACCGCGAGCATTGACACGGGAGGATTTCAAGAGGGAGTACCCGACCCTTGCGAGCAAGGGAGACAACCCACATCGTTTCCGGAAAGGGAGGGTGTCTCCTGCTCTACTGAAGGAGTTGTTTGGAGAGCCATATGGCGATGGTGGACGCCAAGGCTACGCGTGGGCAGGGTGCAAAGAGGCGGGGGTGGTGAAGAGGATTCAATATCTTCACCCGATTCTCTACCAACATCCACCGGGTGAGATCCCTCCATACCTGAAGATCCATTTTGCTGAGGGCGTTGCGATTGAGTTTGATGAGGGGAAAGGGAAGGTGGATTGGTGTGCCTTTGGGGCTGACACTAACAAGAGGCAGGTGAACCGGTACGAGCAATCTGTCCAGAAGTTGATGGCGTTGAGGAAGACCATTGAGGGAGATAAGCCTCTAGAGGTTCGTGGTAGAGAGTGGGCGAAAATAAAGGTGGAACCAGGGATTCGTGGGGAAAGTCCACCATGGAGTTCAGGGATTAGGACTGGAGAGGAGGGGAGGACGAAGTCGAGGCTGGGTGAAAGCGGAGGTCTTTACGAATCTGGCATGGGGTCGGGGGTCGATGTCGAAGGTGGTATAGAGTATGCACGGAGAGGAGGATGTTGGACTCAAGGTAAGCTGAATCCTTCCTTTCTACGTTTGAGCTGATACGTCCTTTCCTGCTTCTAATAGTCTGCTCAAATAATTGTGTGATAAATGGATCTGTCGACATTGTAGAATTGTTGTTGATCTATCAATTTTTCTAACCTAAGTTTTTGTTTGTTGCATTGTATGCACTTGAATTTATGCGCAGAATCAGTGAAGGAGAGGGGCAGGGAGGTACAGGAGTTAGTAACAGTACTGACTGTGGAGATGGAGGCGGGCAGAGTGCGAGAGAAGGAGGCACTTCAGAGGCGGGATAGGCGTAAGGTAAAGGTGGAGCAGTCGGAATGTGTCTTGGAGAGCTACCAGCACCAGAAGGTGGAGAAGGGGTTGAAGATCGATGCCATGCTCAGTGAAGGACGTGACGTTGATCGGGAGAAAATCAAGATGGAGCTCATAATGGAGCAATTATCGGATGAGCAGACTCGGCTTCATGTTTTAAGGGCAAATTTGGAATCGGCAGAGTCAGCTGTGGCCACATGGCACATGGAATTGAGGCGCATCGTTTACAGTATAAGGCGTTGAAGGCGGAGTTGTTCGAGCTGCAGAAGGGAAAGATCTTGGGGTCATTTTGGCCACGGCCCATGGCTTACTCGGAGGAAAAGGGTGCACAGAGTTCAGATCCATCCGGATTTCTGGATATTTCTTCTTGTTCTTTGTGTCAGTTTCCGTTTCCTAACAGTGACATTATTGTATCATCTTGTATGCACTTGTATCATCCCTACTGTGCATCGGTTGTTTTTGTGCATGGAGGTACATGTACTGCTAAGGGGTGCGATATTTTATCACATCCGGATTGGCATAAGAGTTTTGGGTGGGGAGAGCCTAGTGCTGAGATGCTTTAGAGGGCCGAGATGCTTAGATGTGCTGAGGAGCAAAGGAAAACCTTGCAACTGAGGATGGAGAGAGCAAAAGCAACTTGTCCAAATGCGGGTAAGTTTTCAAGTCTGGAATCTATATGTTCTTGCTAATTCGTTAGTACCTAGAAATATGGTTTAGCCTCTTATGAGTGAATCAGAGTATACCGTAAGTACGTTAGGTCTTCGCTTTGTAGTTTAAGGGTGTGCTAACTATACATTTTTGTAGATTGTATAGTTTGTAAACGGTGTTTGGCACTACATGTAAAATACGTGCTACTCTAGAGTACTAAGAAGCACATTCGTCAACGTGATTTGTGTTGTCCACTGCCACTGTTACGTATTCACAGTGTCTAGAGTACTAATGTGTGAGCTGAATGGACACTGTAATTTCAATGCAATATACTTCTAGTACACTTATAGGACTCCACATACTGACTAGGTTAAAGGTTATGTATTTCAGTGTACATTGACTCCCTACCTCATCAGAAGTCGTAGTATACAATGTGATATTAGAAGTCGTTTTGTACATTAAGTGTACTTAGAACTAACTATGCTCAATGTATTGGAAGTGTGTAAGAGTATTTTAGAGTAATTGATATATCTGGTTCATGTATTGGAAGTACATACGAGGACAATAGAGTACTTGTTATATAAGTTGACTAATGCTTAGGTACTTTTCTTCATGTACTCCACGTGCATCTTATACTCGGGTTACAAACACTCTGCTTTTGTACGCATTGTATACTATGAGGTAAGACTTATTTTTGCATATGTACTTATGGTATTGTTCCTGGGTGCATGCAGTATGACTTGTTAGTATTATTAGTACTATTGTCTGCACCCCTCGTTGTACGTTGTCATGTCATAGAAGTACTGTCTGTTTTAAGATGTCGTTCGAATTTTTAATTAACAATGATATTTTCTGCGAGACTTTAGGCCTGTCGTATCAGAAAATCGCTCCCCCTACTTCAAGGTATTCACCAGGCCATTTTACTGAGGGTGACGCAAGCCAAGCAACAAGCTCTCTTGCGGGTGGCCCTGGACTCTCCCCTGCTGCGTTGCTAAACCCTTTGCAACGCACCGTGAAGGACGTGACCCGCAAGGGAAGGGTTAACAATAAGAAAACTAAGAGAAACAAACTGCAAAAGGTGGATGAGGTCGTCTTTGAATGTTTGGTGAAGGGTGCGGTGCGAGGTAAAGGGACTGAGCCTGATCTGCTCAGTGGAGATGAGTCATCCAGCGGTGACGAACGGGAAACGCAAAACTTGAAGCTGCCGTCCTCTTCTCGAACTACTGGCTCAGGTGAGGAGGAAGAGGACTCTGAAGGTGAGAAATCTGTGGATTCCAAGGAGCGTGAAGATTCAGAGGAGGAAGACGAGGAAGAAGAGGATGGTCCGAGTATGCCTACTCTAAAGTCCTGTGACCCACTGTTTATAAGCCCACAGGAGCTGCTGAGGGTGAAGATTGCTGGAGATGAGCATGTTGTGGCTCCGATCGAAGAGACTGTAGCTCCAACAACGGTGACGATTGCTATAGAGGAAGAGCGGTCGAAGACGACAGCAGCAGTGGAGGTTCCTGGTTCCGAGTGTTTGGAGGGGCGCAATACAAGGAAGACTGAAGTGACGACAACTGTTGGGGCCGGAGAGCTAATACTAGAAGCACTGGAGGAGGAGATCTTCAGAACACCAGAGAAGACAGTGTCGAAGACATCGGAGAGGTCACCTGCAAAGAAAAAGATTAAGGGTGAGAAGAAGAAGATTAGAGATGTGCCAAACATGGAGGAGGTAGGCCCGGAGGTTGACAAGGTCGGAGAATAGAAATCGCCTACGAAAGAGGAAGACAAGCTACAGGATGAGGAAGATGTACAGGTGGTGCATGCTGAGAGGGTAATGGAGAAGAAAAGCAACACAAGTGGATCAAAGAAGAGGAAGAAGAAGATGGAACCAGAGAAGGAGGAAGAAGAGTTTCCCACTTCAATGGAGAATCTATACAGTGCGAAGACCACCACTCTCTCAGAGCTCACGGATTTGGCAGCAAGGCAGGGTTTTCAGCAGGGTGTTGTAGAGGTTGGGGAAGATTCTAAGGATGACAGTGACTGTCTTCAAGCCCCGGTAAAGTCTCCGGCTGAACTAGGTAGAGTTATGACAAGGTCGCAAGAGAAGCTACAGGCGGTTTCACAGGTAAAGAAGAGGAAGAAGTCTGTAAAAAAGTAGATTCTGTATGTGGCTACGGTATGTAGCCACTGTGATGTATCTCCTATCTTGCAACGAGGCTGCTGAAAAAGGAGCCGGGGGTATTCACTCCCTTTTCTGTTATTGTTCAATTGTGTATTTCTGGTGCGGCTTTGAGCTTTGTCGTGCATGCGGGTGTATGTATGTACTGTCTGTTCAGAGTTGTAATTATTATGTAATTGTAAATTTCTTGCCCGTTGACTGTTTTTTGGCTTTTTTGTGGGGCTGGCACCCGTACTAGGCTATGCCCTGGTTTGATCCTGGAGATTTGTCAAGGGGGATGGAGGCTCTTCCTATTCCAGTCTGTAATCCCTATGCATATATGTCGCCATTCCGGTACATGTCCAACAGCAGGGTTGGTAAAGGGAGGATTTACCAACTAAACCCTAGCCTTCACAATCCCATCAAAACCCAACAAAACCCAACTAAACTAAGTCCTCCAAACACTCATAGGTTGCTAGAAATGTACAATACAAGTGCAAAAAGAGGTCAAAACTGCATAAAATGGGTCAAAACAGCCCCAAAACCATAGTACAGCAGTTTCTAACAGCTCTAAGACCTCTCTGACTCTACCTGCTCTAATGTAGAATGATTACAGGAAACCCTAACCTTGCCTCTTAAACCTCCTGAACTGACGGAAGTCATCTAGTCGGCTGGTGACAGAGTTCATCCAGTCGGCTGGTGATAGAGTTCATCCAAGTCGACTGGTGACAGAGTTCATCCAAGTCGACTGGATGACTGTCTAAGGTAAGGATGAAAACTGAAAAGAGACTAAGCGAAACTAAGGAAAGGGGAGATTGGGGAATCTCCGGTTAACATTATCCCCTTTTTCCGGTAGTTTAGTCCCCAGAACGTGGGTAACGGAGGAAAAGGTTGGAGCATGAAAAACGATCCTAGGTCGTGAAAATTGTCCAAGCTATACAAAATGTCAAAAAACGGTAATCCCCAAAGAAAACTAAAAAAAGATAATGTCGCAGGCGAAGAAGTCGTGCAGTCAGTCAGTCGGCTGGTGTACAGTCGGCGGCGCCTCGGTCGGGAGTGTAGAAGTCGGGTCGTCCATGTCGAGCCACGGCTTGAAAGTCGGGTCGCGCGCCTCAAACTTGGACAACCAGCGGTGCTGACGATCCAAGTCGGCTCGGTAGGCGGTCAGCACATGCTCGAAATCCCGCTGCTTAGTAGCAGCATACTCCCGGACAGCTCGGCTGAGTTCCCGAGGTGGTAAGGTTTGCTAGGCTAGCTCTGTCCGCAGTTGCTGATTCTCGAGAAAAAGACTGTCAGCTTGCTGGAGACGGGCACTGAGCGTAGCCTCCAACTCCAGCCGGCGAATTGATGGAGCCGCGGGATCGGGAGCTGGAACTCGGGAAATCAGGTTGGCCTGTAGGGCCTGTACCTGCTCTAGGAGGGCGGTGTGGTCGCGAAGCAGCTGGGTATGGGTCTCTGTAAGGGTGCGAAGATTGGAGTCTCGGGCGGCCAGTAGCTGTTGAAGTTGATGGAGCTGGATGTCACGTTCTGCTACGACCGTGGCTACCTGCTGTCGGCTAGACTCTAGTTGCTCAGCTGCACTACGAGTCTGGACCAGGGCGTCGGTGATGACTTTGAGGTTGTAAAAAACAACCTGAAGGTCGGGTGTCCGAGCAGATCCGAGGGGTGGTTCTGATGGCGGGGCAGGGTCGAGTTTCTCTGTCAAGTGAAGAGACTCAGAGGCCCCCCCTTGGCTGTGTGGTGCAGGGTGCAGCGCGGGTGAGGAAGGATCGCGAGCTGGGGTTGCTGCAGCTTCTTCTGGAACACGACCTGAAGGCTGTGTCGGAGGGAAGTGCGGAGCGGTGAATACGATTGGCTTGCGGTACAGCATGAGCGCCATCGGCGGTAGGGACGGTGCTAACTTTGGTGACGAAGAGCAGTCGGGTGGCGCCGAAGCTAGGGTGTCGGTGGCGGAAACAGGCGGGGTCAGCTGGGCGTATGGGATAGCTGGGTTCACTGAACGCCTAGATGGAGAGGCAGGCACGTTGGTGTGATTGATGGGTGGTGTATCAGCAGAGCTGCCGAGGTTGATGACGGAGTCGGGTGGTGCAACAGCCGCAGGTGCGGGGTCCAAGTTGACATCGGACCCGGAAGAAACCGCTCGGTAGTGTCTGGTGACAGTTCGGGATCGAAGGGGGTACCTGCAAGTCGGCGAGGCTGGACTGGTGTGCGCAGCAGAACGTGGTGTCGGGGTCCGTTGAGTTGGAGATCGGTATGGAAACGCTGGCTGGCGAATCTGCTGGCCGTGTCGAAGGAGACGTCGGGTAGGACGACCGACATCAGACGAACCTTCCTGGGACCGGGAAGTCGGCTCTGTATCTGCCTGGTCGGCGGAGGTACTCAAAGTCGGGCGGTGACCGTCACCACTAGTACGATCTCGGAGTTGACCAGCTGGCGGTCGGACGATGGGTGGACTGATCGTTGCACCCTCGTGGCTCCCGTCCATGATGTCAACACTGGAATCAACTGTCTGTGGCGCGGTTACTTCTTCACGGTCCGGGAACCAGTAGGATAGTATAGTATCCATGACTGCGGCTCCACGGAGACGGCGCGGCTCCCCTGGCTGTGAATGGAGATAGATCAGATGACGACGCAGATTTGCGAGGACAAAATAGGACTAGTCAAAAGGGCGCTGACGGCGCCCGGCCTTCTCTGCGGCGAGAATATGCTCCACGAGGTCGTTACTCATAAACAGGAACCTCTGTTTGAATCCTATGGCGTCACTCAACGCCCGGACTCGGACCTGATAAGCATCCGGTAATGCTGTAACCCGGTTGCCATCATGGGCATGGTCAGCCTCTGTCAGTCCCAGCTGCGAGTATCGCTCATCGAACCCGAAACCCACCTTCTGGCCTAACAAGTTGGCCCCGTCGTCGAACCCTAATGCTGTCCGGATCACGTATGCCGTAATCTCCACAGGTTTGCCTCGGACCATTGACCGGATGATCGGCTCACCGGTAGGTCGGCGGGTGCCCCTGGGGTGCTGAATGTACTGAAAGCCATCCACAAAGTCAAGGATTAACTCAGGTTGGGGCTGCGGCCAATTGAAATTATAAAATACCTGGAGACTGGTGTATGCTGCCCAGACGTCGTCGGCCAGCGCTCGCCAGGCGTCCCACTGTGTATGCGGCTCGATGGTGATATCCAGTCAACGATGAGGGTTGCGTGGAATACGCACAGTCATTGGAACGCGCGCATCCACCGCAGTCAGCTTGCGTTTGACTCCTCGCCTCGGGTCGATGGGAGTCGACTGTGAGGGTGCAGTTGGCGGTGGTACTACAAGCTGCTCGGTTGGCGGTAACGTCGGTGGAGGTGTGGGTCGTACCGTGCCCTCCAGGTCGGGCTCCGCAACGGGCTGGGTGCTGGGGCCTCCAATCTCCATGGACTCGGCGCTACCAGCCCGAGGTAAGGCTCCTCGACAGAAATATCTCTCCAACGTCCCTCGATGAGCTCGGCGACGGTGGCGAGTGAGGTAATTGCGGCGGTTGACGGCTGCAGGCGGAGACGGAGCAAGCACCTGGTCGTGTGTTCGCTGAGAGCAATGCACTGGAAAATCAAAGCAGTGAGAAGAGTCACGTGATGTCGAGACGCCAAGAAAGCTTGAAGCGGCCTGGAGATTGATGGCGCAGAGTGTGCCCGACGTCACTCCCGTCGACTGTCGTAAACCCTGAGGATTAGAGTTAGGTCGAAGCTGCTCGGAGGATGGACGGTGTCGGTCGAGGACAGGTCCCAGAGGGTGCTAAGGAGTACCCGGCGCGCGGAAAACACTCTCGGTCTTGACTGGAACTACAGAAATAGAGGGGGCTCGAGGACTCGCGAAAGCTGCAGGGAGACTAGAGTTGCGGTCGCGGTGGTCACAACTGAATGCGAGCCGAGGGTTGGAAATGGGGGAAAGAGAGGAGATGGGAGGGAAATCAAGACCTGAAGTCGACTGAGTGAGTCGCTGTCGGGATGAGGCGCGAGGAGACTGTAGAGCCGGTGGTCGGGGAAGTGAAGGAGCTGCTGCGTGGAGCTCGCAAGGGGCAGCGTATCCCTGGGCCGTCGCGGTGCTCGGCGTTGCAACTGTTAGGGCGCTCGAGGACTCCAAGCAGGGCCGACGTAGCAAGCTGTCGGTGCGGGCCTAACCGTGTGCACAAGGATGTAGGGGTTGCGGGAGACTCCAGGCTCGGACAGTCGCGCTGGGCGTCGCAAAAGGTAGGGTTTGCGGAGAGAAACCAGGGGTTTGCGATGAAGCCGAGGGGCAGTGACAAATTGACGGGCTGGGCGTCGGAGCAAACCCTAAGTCAATAATGACAGGTTGCTGCGATGGCGCTGGAGGCTTAGTGGGAGGCGACTGCGGATGATGGGGCAATGGGCGGTCCGCCTGCAGCACTGGCCGGGTACCGTGTGAACCTAAGGCACGTGGAATAGGTGTCAAGGGTAGGGCCTCGACCACGAGGCAAGAAACTGGAACACACTCCAGAGTTAAGACGGGGGTGTCCATAGCTAGTGTCTTGGCGGGAGGGATGGACAGTCGATGGGGGGAAATAGCAGGTGTATCTTGTGAGCGAGCTGCGGACTCTTGGGTAGGCTGGTGAACTAGGAGGGAGAACGCTGGAGTGATAATGTCGTCAGATAGGGCAGGGGGCTGTTCAGTAAGAGCAGCCTCTTGGGAAACCTCAGTCGGACTCGTGGAGAATCCACGTGGCAGTTGCTTAGGCCCGATAGTGACTAACTGGTCTTCAGAGTAAAATCTGTACGGCTTAAGTTTGTTGATGTTGACCACAATCGGGTTCGGCTCAAAGTGTGCCTCTGTTACCAATAACGCAGTGTTGTTGGGGAGTCGGTACTGCACCCGATATGGCCCAAACCAGCGACACTTAAATTTCCCTGCATGTTCTTTCTCACCTTTCGGATACCAGAGGACATGGTCCCCCACTTGAAAATCCTTCTGTTGGTAATGCTGCTGGCTCCACAGTGACCGACTCCACTGTCGACTTTCCGACTGTTCCTGTGCCACCAGTCGATGACTGTCTAACTGCTCCAAGTCGGCTGTGCGGGCCTGTAAGACCCTAGTTGTAGTATAGTCGATGTCACCGTCTGTCCTACGGGTAGGAACAGTATACTCTGTGGGCATGAGAGGGTGCAGGCCATAAACTAACTGGAAAGGAGTGTAACCAGTGGTAACCTTGAACGCTGTCCGATAGGACAGTAGAGCGGTTGGCAGGTGCTCATCCCAGTCGGTGCGATTGTCACTGACCAACTTTGTCAATAGCCGACCCAGAACTTTGTTGGTCGACTCGGCCTGTCCATTACCCTGGGGGTAGTATGTGGTGGATGTCCGATGCTGCAGAAGGAAATGCTGCACTAAGTACTCAATCGCCTCGTTGATGAAATGGGTCCCTTGATCACTGACTAGGGTCAGAGGGCAACCATAACGGGTCAAAATCTGTTCGTACAGGAACTTGGCAGTTACAGCCGCCGTATTTGTGCGCAGCGCCTTAGCCTCCACCCATTTCGTCGCATAATCGGTGGTGACCAAAATGTACCTGTTCCCTGTCCGAGCGGCTGCCGGCTTGATAGGGCCCACAAAGTCGAGGCCCCACTTCATGAATGGCTCTGCAGGTAGGCTGGTAACCAATTGGGCCAGTCCTGTGTTGGCCAACCCCCCGACCCGCTGGCACTTATCGCAGGCTCTGCAGTACTCTGAGACGTCCTTGTGCAGGGTCGGCCACCAGTAACGAGCATCAAGAATCTTCCTGGATGTAATATCCTGGGAGAAATGGCCACCTGCACAGCCGTCATGCATCTCCTTCATCACTGTCTCCGCTTGTACAGGATCCAAAACTCTTCGTAGGACCAGGTCCTGGCCCTTCTTGTACAAAACTCCTTCAACCAAGGTATACGGTAAGGCTCGCAGCAGCAATCTCCGCTTATCATCCTTGGTCATAGTCGCAGTCGGCTCGCCAGTTCGCAGATAGTCGATCACGTCTTGCAGCCACTCCGGTTTGACATAAAATAGCCCTGCGTCGGGAAGTTGATCTGGCACGCCTGTGGGTGGCTCTCCATTGGGAAGTCGGCTGAGTAAGTCGGCTGCGCCATGTGTCCGACCCGGCTTGTACACCACAGTAAAATCGTATTCCTGAAAAAGCAACAGCCAACGTGCAATGCTCCCTGACACTTGGGGCTTGTTAACCAAATGAACCAAGGCCATGTGATCTACATAAAAACCCAGCTTGTTACCCAACAGATAATGAGGATATTTAGTCAAGGCATACACCATAGCTAAAGCTTCCTTTTCTGTGGTAGTATAATTTCTCTCAGCAGAATTGAGCAGTCCGGATGCATAGGAGATTGGCTGGTCACACTTCCCTGTCTGGTTTTGAGCCAGCATAGCTCCAACAGCGATATCAGAAGCGTCGGTGTGGACATGGAATTCCAGATCCCATCTAGGTGCGATTAGTATGGATGCATTAGTGTACCGTTCTTTGATCTCCACCCAGGCATCTTCACAGCGGTCGGTCCAGTCGAACTCCTTAGTTTTTCGCATCAGTCGGGTGATAGGCTCCATGATGTGAGCATAGGACTTGATGTAGATGCGGTTGAACTGAGCAAATCCATTGAAAATCTGGATGTCGGCTGTGCGTCGGGGGCGTGGCATCTCCTGAACGACCTCGATCTTCTTTGGGTCCGGCATCTTCCCTGCCTTGGAAACGACATGGCCTAAAAGGATACCTGAGGCCACCAGAAATGCGCACTTCTCAGGGTTTAAGCTCATGCCATACTCCCGACACTTCTCAAAGCAGAGCCGCAGTTTGTACAAGTGATCGGGGATGTCACTGTAAACTGTGAAGTCGTCAAGGAACAGCTTCATGAAAATTCCCAGATACTCCTTGAATGCCTTGTTCACAGCTCGCTGGTAAGTCGGGGGTGCATTTGTCAGCCCAAATGGCATAACCAGCCAAACAAAAGCCCCCCATTCAGTGATGAAAGCTGTCTTGTGTCGGTCCTCCGGGGAGATGCTAATCTGGTAGTAACCCAACCGACCATCTAGGAAAGTGTACAGCTCATAACCTGCCACAGCATCCAACACTTCCTCAGTAAAAGGCAAAGGGTAAGGATCCTTTTTTGTGGCAGCATTTAGTTTTCTATAGTCAATGCAAATACGTAATTGACCATTCTTTTTAGGCACGACAACAATGGGTGAGAGCCAAGTCGCCTCTTCGACTGGAACGATGAACCCTGCTGCCAGGAGTTTATCAATGTCCTGTTTGACGATGGTGGCATAGTTAGGATTCATCCTGTATCGGGCCTGATGAATCGGTGGAACATCCTTCTCCAGCACAATCCGATGCTGTGCCACTGACGGAGAGATCCCTTTCAGGTCCTTGTATGTCCATGCAAACACGTCTGTGTACTCTCGCAGTAAGTCTTCTGCTGCCTATGCTAATGCTGGTTCCAGTTGTGTACTGATCTTCAGAATCTTCGGTTCCGCCTGAGTACCGACATTAATCTTCCTCAGCTGTTCTTCTTCAGTCAAGTTCCATCCTGCCACCTTCATCTCTCCCAACTTCTCCCGTACTGGTGTCTCATCGACCGGCATCTCGCCCTCTGAAAAGGTGTAAAAGTGGTCGGGGTAAGTAGCAGTGTCGGGATCAGGAAGAGTCGGGAGCGCTAAGTCGGCTGTGTCCAAGTCGGCTCGTAAGTCAGCTGCAGCAAAGTCGGCTTGGCGGTCGTCGGCTCGTTGTAAGTCGGCCTGGCCAGGTAAGGGCACTCTTAAATTCTCAGGCAGGGTGATAGTCCCGACTGCGAATATGTCCTCCTCGGTCTGTAAAAAACGATCCTCCTCTTCATCAGTGAGTCCCTCAGCCAAGTTATAGCACTCCAGCACCTCTGGCAATTTGGGCAGGGGACCCGTCCTCTGATTGATAGAGATAGTCTCGACAGTACCATTGCCTCGAATAGTCACCAGCTTGTTCCCCCAGTCGTGAGTGACCTTTGCATCAATGAGCCAAGGTCGACCCAGCAACATACTGTAGGCTTCGTTGACCTCCTTGTTGCGAATGACGGTCAGACTGATGTTGTACGGAATGCCGTGGATGTGAATACGGACATTCCGGATCAGGCCGACTGGTTCCACCACTGCCTGGTCAGCCATACGCAATCGATAGGGCGCTGGAGAGGGATCCTTGAGTCCGAGTCGGATCCTTTCCTCCTCTGTAATTAGGTTGACGCCAGAGCCTCCATCCAACAGCACGTTCTCCAACGTTGACTGCCCGACCTGCACAGAAATAACCGGAAGACCCCGATCAATATCCACTGCTCCAACAACCAGATTGGGATGTACCTGTGAGTCGGGGGAACGCAGCTTTGGTACTGAAGTCGACGTCGAGCGTGCAGTCGGCTGTGGCATCTTCAGTAGCACAGGGGGCTGAGTCGAGTCGGCTCGTGTCTTGGGCGGACCATGAAGTTGAGGAAAAACTTTGGCCTTGACATATTCCGTAAGGTTGGGGGCCACCTCCAGCAGTTCCCCTAAAGACACTGCGATTGGTGTCTGCAAGATCTGCCGACTGACTGTTTTGACCAATGCTTGCGGCTGTGAACTGATCGGCTCCTCAGTGGCTACCTCCAAAGGTTTCTTGGGTATCTCCTGTAGACAGTCGGGATCGGGGAATCCGACCCAGTCTCCGTCTAGAACTGGCCCGTCAGGAGCATTGGTCTCCAAGTCAGCTGCATTGGCCTTCTGCAGTGCCTCTTCAGCCTGTCGGGCCAGCTCGTTTTCTCTGTTAATCTCCTCTGTGAAAGCTATGAATTCCTTCCTAAGGCGCTCTTCCTTTTCCCAATCAGCTTGTGTTTTTGGCTGTCGGGGCTCAGGCTCCTTCACCTCCTTGTCCTCCAGAGGCAGTCCAGCTCGTACTCGAGCTGCTCTGGTCAATATCGTAGCCACCTCCGGGTCATCTATCTCCTGCAATTCCACACTGTTGACACCCACAGTGTTAGTTCCTTGTTTTTCAGCGGCTAATAACTGCTGAAACTTCAAACGTAAATGACAATTACGCATCTGATGGTCAATTCCTAGGCAAAGAAAACAGCCATCGATCCTGCCCGATCGTCCATTCTGGTACCCTCTTGGTCGGCTGGTGACAGGCCTCCCAGAGCCACTGGTCGGCTGTGTAGTCGACACTTCATGGACTCCGACGGTAGGCTTCCCTTCAGACCTGGGTAACCTATTGTTGGGGTTGGCCGGGTTGACAAAACAGTTAATGTCTTCATGCCCAAATTTCTTACAACAAGTGCAAAACCGTTGGTTTACAGTCTCGACTCCTTCTGTCTGGGCTGAAGTAGCAGTTGCTCAACTGGTAGTCGACTCCGTCTTCTTAGCTTGAAAATACAGCTTCTTACCCGAGGCGTCGGTGCAGTTGGTCTCACAGCGTCGGGCTAACTCCTTCAACTCAGTCAGGGTGTTGGCTGTAGACCCACTGGTTGTCACCTTCAGATAGTCAAGTAACCCTGCTCTGAAGTAGGTGAGCTTGAACCCTTCGCCCACATCAGTCTGCAGACACTTGACCAGCTTCATAAACCGTTCTTAATAATCCTGGACCTTCTCCCCTTCACCCTGCTTGAATGTTCGCAGCGTCATATAGACCTGCTCGTCAGAATCCTGCTCCCAATAACGTAGCTTGAACGCTTCCTTTGCCTCCTCCCAGGTGCAGTAAGGGTGATGATCCAGCCAGTCATCAAACCAGCGTTGGGCTTTGTCGACCAGAGTCGTCCCAAACAGTGTGATGATTACTGTCTCATCAGTCTCACCATTAAACCAGGCACATTTGTCGAAATACCTGAGATGAGCGTCGGGGTCGTTTCCCTCCTTGTATGCCCTGTACGGTAACTGCTTCCTCTGTGCACTGACCGGCGGTCGGGGTGGTGCTGAGGTGAAGACGGTTGTGCGAACCGGGGGCAATGCACGAGGAGGTGCTGCCAATGGCGCTGGATAGTGTACTGGAAAGTGAGAACCAGCTGGGGCAGTGTGTGAACCTCCGGGAATGGCGGCAGTACTGTAGCCGACCGGGGCGGCAATTGGTGGGACAACCGTAGACCGCCCCACGTGGGTAGCTGCATGGATAGGATCCGCAAAAGTCGGTTCTGCCATTCTTCCAGGATACCCGGCTTACTGGGTCCGCTGCGCAGATTGGTACACGTCACCGGTAAGGTGATCCACGTATCCTGGGAGTCGATGTGCGGTTGAGGAAGTCACGGCCGGAAGTGGTCCAGGTACAGTTTTATCCACCGTCACCTCTGGTGCTGAACAGGATAAATAGGGAGGTTGTGCAGTATTCCCCACAGTCTGTGCCTGCTCTTGCCACCTTCGTTGCTGCTTCCACAGGTCCTGCAACTGTGCTAGTTCCTGCTTCTCCCGTTCTAGCCGTTCTTGTTCCTTCTGTTGGGCAGCAAGCTGTTGGGCTGCCGACTGTTGTGCTGCCAGTTGCTGAGCTGCTAACTGTTGAGCTGCCTCTTGTACCCGTCGCTTGAACTCCACCTCCAGCGAAGTACGATGCTGCTCTGGCGGCCACTGCGGCTCTGTATGCCAGTGATGCAACGACGCTACACCCGAAGGTGCAGTATGCTGCAAGGCTTCAAGCTGCTGGAGGTATTTGCCTGAGTCGGGTCGACCGTGAGTGTGTGTTGGGTGGTGCTGACGGGCCCGTTCTCGTTTGGCTAACAGGTCGGCTCTGAATGCTTCAACTGCCTTCCGGTCCTCCTCTTCCTGTTCCCATTCTGACTGAAGCCTGAACTCATCCAAGAAGTGCACGATCTTACCCAGGCCACCTTCTGTCGGGTGTACAAGACCCTGCTCCTGAGCTGATTGACTCTTCGTTTCCTCCAGCTTCTGCTTCAGGTTCTGAAATGCAGCTGGCAGTGTCTCTGGAGTTTTGTGCAGGCGCACTGGAGATGCAGGTCGGCTGCGCAGTTGAGTCGGCTCGGTTTCCAAGTCGACTCTACCAGTGACTGTACTGGGCCACTGGGTTGGCTCTGGAAAAACTTCGTGCGTCTGTCGTCTTTCTTCACGGAAGGTGTTGTAGTCATCAACGGCAGTAGAGAAGTCTCTCCTGAATGACGCTGTTCGCTTCATGTCCTGGTACGTCCAGGGAACGCTAGTCGGGTCGGGCTGCCGACTCAGCCTATCCCCTTTTTCGAACTGTGTCTCCCCTCCAAATCTGCTCTCCCTCGTCCTCCCTTCGGATGATGACATGTCGTGTTCCACTTCCATGTCGATAAGCTCCCCGACCTGTTTAGCCGCACTGCCCTGCGAACTAAGTCGGCCCTGTCCTTCTGCTGGAGTCGGCTCTGTCGTCCGCTCCTCCCGTTGCATGTAGCGTCTGTAGCGCTCCATAGCTTGTCTCTCTCTTAAGCCAGGCTGGTCACCGTCCTCCATGGATGTGACTGCTGGACTGCACCAGCCGACTGTTGCCTCCCTGATGTCTGCAGCTACTGCTCTGCTTTTGGTCTGGTCAGCTCTGCTTGGCTTCCTCCAGGCTCCAGTCAGTCAGCTACCCTTTCTTTATATCTGCCACTTTAGCACTAACTGACCCCAGCAAGTCGGCTGTGTAGTCGGGTTAGTAACAACAAGCAGTTTCCCAGCAAGTAGAAATGGATTACAGCAATTCACTGCATCGCTGTTTTAGCTACTTCTATCCCCTTTTTCGCACTGCACTGATCTTTAGAAGTTCAGTCCAGTGGTTGCAGCTGTGATTAATTCGGACAGAAATTCCCCTTCTGCCAAATATTCTCAGCAACTGTTTTCAGTCAGATTGGACTCGTTCTGCCCCCCTCAGGTACAGGTGCGAAGTCTTCAACTGACATCCCAAAACGAAGTCTCACAGTCGACTGAGGTCCCGAATCGAGATTCGCACAGTCGACCGAGGTTCCAAATCGAGATCCACAATTCAAATTTCAAATTTCAAGATCCTAAATTTTCGGATCTGAGGTTTTGAATTTCAAAATGCTAGAATTACGGGTTACTTACCTTTCACCCCTTGTACAGTTGGACTTCAGATCTGAAGTACAGCCGCCCTATCCCCTTTTTCGAGTGGTGAACAGCCCTCTGTTCAAACGGGTCGACTGCCTGAAAACCTGGTCCTTCACTCTTCACAGCACCTGCGCCCACCAGCCTGCAACAGAACCGATCCGCTGCTACTGCTCCCTGGACATGTGCTGGACTGCATCTGTCGGTGCACCAGTGTTTCCTATCCCTGAAAACACCTGAAATTTTCTGCTTCACTGTCCCCCTCTACTGCAACAGATCACCTCCCGATTGGTTCCTGGACCTCTGCCAGTGGCTAGGCAGCACCTGCCGACCCGATCTACCACTACAGTGACTACACCTAACCAACCAGTGACTGTTCAGCACCTCGGAATTTCAGTGACAGCATCTCAGCACCCCTCTAGACTCCCGACAGTAACTGCTGCACCTCTGCAGACCCGATTTCAGTACTTCAGGAACTCTAAAGTGTGTGGAACAGCCTACAACAAGTAGGAGATCACATGGTACGAACTAAAGCATGGTCGCCAATGGTAAAGGGAGGATTTACCAACTAAACCCTAGCCTTCACAATCCCATCAAAACCCAACAAAACCCAACTAAACTAAGTCCTCCAAACACTCATAGGTTGCTGGAAATGCACAATACAAGTGCAAAAAGGGTCAAAACTGCATAAAATGGGTCAAAACAGCCCCAAAACCATAGTACAGCAGTTTCTAACAGCTCTAAGACCTCTCTGACTCTACCTGCTCTAATGTAGAATGATTACAGGAAACCCTAACCTTGCCTCTTAAACCTCCTGAACTGACGGAAGTCATCCAGTCGGCTGGTGACAGAGTTCATCCAGTCGGCTGGTGACAGAGTTCATCCAAGTCGACTGGTGACAGAGTTCATCCAAGTCGACTGGATGACTGTCTAAGGTAAGGATGAAAACTGAAAAGAGACTAAGGGAAACTAGGAAAGGGGAGATTGGGGAATCTCCGGTTAACAAGGGTTCATGGGAAGGCCTCTCTGAATTTGAGCCTTTTCTCTCCGAAGCTTGGGAAGTGTTGTAATTGTGGGACTCGGGATTGTTTAAAATCTTTGCATCCTTGTGAATGTGGAAAGGAGTCAGGTGGAGATATAGCCTATAAGGAGGGTGGCATTCTCAAGGATTGGTACCTTCAGCACGGTGGCAACAACTCCCTTGGTTGTAAGAGGAAAAAAAAACTCTATTCACATGGTGGATAAGTGATTTATGTGGAGAGGAGGCTTAGTGCCTTGTGCGGTAATCGTGGATCACGCAGGTTCATTAGAGAATGTAGTGTTAGGTGTGGCTGCCACAATGAATGTGGTAATCGTGTTGTTCAACAGGGGATGAAGTATCCAGTAGAGATTTTCCATACGGGCCAGACTGGATGGGGGGTGAGGGCGAGTAGACCCATTTCTAAAGGTGTGTTTCTCTTTGAGTTGGTTGGAGAGATTCTTACAAATTCTGAGATGATTCTTAGAAATCTTGTAGCCCCACCTGGACCATCTTTCGCAATGCAATTGGATGCTGATTGGGCCACCAAAGCCAAACTTGATGACGACTCTGCGCTTTGCTTGGATTCCCAATTCTTTGGTAACGTGGCAAGATTTGTAAACCACAGGTTTGTAATCCAGCCGGCTCATATGCATTACTGTAATTGTTTGAACTTGTTTAATAATGTCTAATGAAAATGTGTGTTTTTTAAGGTGTGAAGATGCCAACTTGATCGAAGTTCCAGTGCAGATTGACGAATGGGACAAGAGCATTTACCACGTTGCATTCTTCACAAATCGAGACATAGAGATTCATGAAGAGTTGACTTGGGACTATGGCTGCGACTTTAGCTACGAAGACCCTGATTTGCCTTCCTTTGCATGCAAGTGTGGAAGTACCTACTGTAGGAACTGGCGTAGTACCTTTGTCGTATCTCGTAGATTAGAGTAAAAGAGTTTTTCTAAATAATAAGTGACATTAATCTTGCGTCTAATTAATTGTAAACACTAAGTGCTGCATTGAAGTACTTACAGTAATTGACTGCAAAGATCTATCAAAGTTGCATTTTTTTCTAACAAAGGACTGAAGTTCTGAAATACAAATCCACTTAGAGAATAAATGCTCACAGTGAATTAAAAAATTAATACAAATAGTATCCAAAGAATACTTATAATATGAGAAGGAGTCATTCAAATACTACAAAGAGTACTCAAAATTAGTACATATTATACATTCCAATTTACATTAAAATACATAAAGTATTAAAAAACACTAAGTTCTTTACATTAAGAGTACTTGTAGTATCCAGAGACACTCTTAGTTGTGGTTTACTACTCCTCATGGAATGCCCACCAATCGCGCAAAGCATCTTCACATACTCTCATGGTCTCGCTGGACATCTTGTATACTGGAGAGCCCTTGGCCCTATGGGAAGCAAGTACCATAAGGAATTTGCATGCTCTGACTAGATGTGCATCAACATGCGCCTCCACTGCTTTGTTGCAAAATAAATACGTTTTATCCCCACGTCCGTGCTTCTTGAAGTATTTCGCCCTAATAACTTCATCCCCAGCGGCAAAGACACCCCCCCATGGACATTCTAGGGGCTCTTGTACCTCGAACTTAGATCTGGTGCACTGCAAGATGTAAAAATCAACGCCGTCTTCATTCTCCTCTTCTGCAGGTATCATGAAATTATCGCCAACCTGAACCAAGTCCCCTAATTCCAACGACACACCATCATGCACCCAATTACCTTCATCGTCCATTTCCTCCATCTGTGCAGCCACTGAAGAAGCGCTCTCCGGAACCAGCCTAGCAACATTCCAGCCCTGCACATGAAACGAGTTCAAGCAATTAGCCCAATCGCCATCAACGCATGATATACAGAAACAAGATAAAGCACGTGTCCTAAGAAGAGTAGGGTCAGATTCAGAGAAGCCCATGATAAAATATAGAGAGATTTAGATCCTGGCAAAGAATTGCAGCGGATGCTCCTGTCACTATGGACGACCTCCTTCTCTCCAATGTGCCAAAATACACGGGAGAGGGGTGGAGCCGTGCTGATCTTTGTCCGCCTGTAGGAACTCTGAACCCGCTCAGTGTACTTCTCTTGTAGAAAGTCGACAACTTGTGCAGCATTCGCCAATGGCCTCAGAGGATTCTGGATTTGCTCAGCACTCAACGCCCTCTTCACGACCGCCCCGGCTCCGTCCCACTCTCCCTTCCCATGAGCAGTCTCGAAATAGTTCCACCGCATCTTGCATCCTTTGGTGAGCATGGGATATCTAGCCACAAAGTACATAGCTGTTGCACATTTAAACTGAGCGCTACAACCATCACTATACACCCAGTGTTCCTCTGGAATAAATCCTGAGTCCTCTAGCCAATCCCAATGCAAAAGCAAGCAATGTTGGACTGTAGCAGAGTCGTGATCTTTGTCATCAGATATGTAAAAGTGCGTCTGCTTCATTACGGTATCCCCTTCTTTCCACATTGTAATGTAGACAAGGATGGTTACGGACGTGCTGAAATAGTACAAACTTTGCACTTCATTCTGAATAGCAAAGCTATAATTTTCTGCAAAATCGATATGAGACACAATTACTCCCTCCGGGACGTTCTTCATCATTAATTGACATTGCTCATCCTGCCACCTTGCTCGAAAGTTGTGGGTGATGAACGTCGACACTGTTTTCTCCATGTATGACAAAAATTCTTTCACAGGAGTATCCCTGAAAGCCTCTCTAAGCTGCTTCTTGGGCTTTCTAGTCCTCTTATCAACGCCAACCTCATAGTATTTAAAACACTTCCACTTCACAAGAAACGAGTCAATACTAGACAACTCGAGAGGGCAAAGGGGAAATAAATGAAAGCCACAGTTTGGACACTCTCCCATGAGACAATCAAGCTTGTGCCACACATCCAGTTCTCCTTTCGGGCACACACAAGATTCCCACATCATTGTAATGCGCTTATAAATTGCCTCGTGTGCATGGCAAGCCCCTTCAGCCTCACCCTTACATACTTGACATCGGCAGTTGCACATGATCCTTGAATGCAACCCCCTTAGTTGATCTCTGAGATGGCTCAATCCAACCTTCATGAAGTCCATCTCTACGTGGTATATACAACAGCAGGTATTTCGTTCCTTCAATTTCCGAACCCACCATGGTTTCAACCTCTCGAAGGCTCTCTGTCACACGTTGCACTCTGCATGAGCCTCCATAAAACGCAAAAAGAATGTTGTCTGTCAACCACAAATACATTTTCCAAAAGTGTTATACTTGTTGTACTAAAAGTAATAAACCTAGGTACAATATGTTCTGAAATCAAGTACAAGTTATACAAAGGATTATATTAAGTACACTATCTTTGTGTTTGTATTTACATCCAGTACAAGAAATACTACGGTACTTCGAACACAATAACGAAATGTACGGAGCATAGACAACTCCTACACTCGGTGAATACAAAATATACAAAAAGTATCTTGGCGTTCATACATTTAATCTTAGTTGTACATCTCCAGTACAGAGGACTTAACACAAATATCACTTACGTACATCGTCAACTACATAAGTACAAGTAAGGAGTCCCAAGTCAGTACCAAACAAGAAGCAAAGTATTTAATATACACAACCCCTAAACCAAGTGATACCACTCTGTATAGTAGCAGTACTTATTGCCCACGGTAATACATTTGACCGTAGGTTGGTAGGAAATCAAGTACAAATTGCTCTATATATTGGGATGGTACTGACGACCTTGTACACTATGGTTGAAAATGCAGAAGAGGTAAACAATGAATGTACAACATGTATGTTCAGTGGAAGGTCTTACCTGTGTCTCGCAAAGGTAGTGCGTAGGATGAGGCTCCACCCACAGATTTCGTCCTACCATGTGTTTAACAACGTCCTTTTTGTTTGGCGAAACCTTGGTTTGCCCGTTCCACCATATCTCAATCTGGAGTTTGACGTAATCTGACAAGCCTCCTCTCTTCTGTCGATTGAGGCGAAGCCGACGCACTATCTCTTCAGGACTCAACCCATACACTCTTCTATTCATGGCTATATTGATGCTAGACGTAGAAGTATCTAGTACACGTGACAATGCTGACACTCCATCGACTCCCAAGCTTATTGCCGCATCTAATAAAACACTCTTTCTTGCTAATCGCTCGTTTGAGTTTGCCACCTTCACCAACTGCAGTTCGTTCTTAAAGTTCTCTATGAAACTGTAGGTGACCTTTGCCTCTTGAGGCCTAGGATAATATAGCGGTAATAGAGGCCAAAAAGCATTGTGCCTCATGACCCTCTCGACAGCATCTCTTCTACTAGAAGGACCGGGACAACTCCTCAACTCTCCAACAATATACTTCACTATTCGCAAAGAGATCCGATTCAACTCCCTCACTGACATCTGATCATGTGTGTCATCATGTAAAGGGTCTGAAGCAAGTTCTCGTGTTTCCTCCTCTCTCTCTCTCTCACGTGCTCTTTGTAGAGCCTTGCGTGCTCTAGCCGTCTCTCTAGACACAGCTCTCTGCTCTTCCTCCATCCTGTCTGCAGCAGCCTTGGCTGCAGAACCAGGCCGACTAACACCCCCTCGCAGTCGTTGCCTCTTTGCAATATTCCCCATAACTGACACCCTGAACCTGGTAACACATAAAAATGATTAGTACATAGAGAGTGCAGATTATAGCAATGAGCGAAGTACAATCAATGAGGCGATGAAAATGAAACGATTTGAATGCGTCCACATGAAAATGTAAAAGAACTTACCAAACTGTAGTTTCCTATCACCGCCTAAATGCAATGGACTCGCTGCTACTAGTGGGGGAACTTATGGAAAATTGTACGTCAGATAGAGAAGGCAGGTACTTGTAGCTACTATAGGAATCTAGACTAACTGCGGTTGCAAATAGTGCACGCCTCGGGGACTCTTCAGATACGGTGTTGCATTTGCCTAGATAATAGTCAGGGTTCCCTTGTTTAGAGACCGGGGTTTCAGAAACGTAACAAGAGTCACTAGTCTCGCTATCCATTGTGTATAGGAGGGAGTCTATCTCGGTACTAGCGGAGAGCAATTCCGGAGGGAACCCTTTTGCAGGGAAGTACGAAGTAATCAGTTTTTGGACAAAGAGGGACTGGTGCCTGGACTTAGACATCGTACAGTGAACAGTTCTGTAAATCGCATATTCTAGCAAGGAAACAAAACAAGAGCGATGCACAAACTGTAGTTGAATTCCAAGCGACACCGAGTAGACACAGAATACAGCAGAGCACAACGACTAGGCTGAAAAGAAGAGGGAATCCAGGGCGGCGCCAACTTGGAGGCCAAGGGATTGCTAGTGGCGGCGGCATCTTAGGCTCGGCGCCCCTAGAAAATAGGATCTTGATTATCCGTTACCAGAGAATGTACTCACTGTACGTGGAAACTTAGTGTACTCTTTGCATGTACAAACTGCATGTACTCACACCGTGTACACACTGCACATACTAAATTAACTGCCTATTGTGTTGCTTGATAAGAGCCTCGAGTGTAAATATTTTAATTGGTTGTCATTTCCTTTGAATTGACCAGTGGACGTTGATGTTGCGGATAAATATTGATCCTGTGGACGATATTTATTAATTTTAAGCTCTGCGCTTTATAAATGAATCTTGTGGAATTCTCGCCAGCTAACATGGATAATCCGAAAGGGTGCCTTTAAATCTTTTTTACAG
This sequence comes from Ceratodon purpureus, assembly GCA_014871385.1. Lineage (NCBI taxonomy): Eukaryota > Viridiplantae > Streptophyta > Bryopsida > Pseudoditrichales > Ditrichaceae > Ceratodon > Ceratodon purpureus. Next base: position 20,213,021 of record CM026426.1, on the reverse strand, counting down.
TATGTGAATTTCTAAACGGCCAATATGATGTAGAGGAATGTTTCTTTGTAACAATGTGCATCTGCAAAACAATAAGCAGTGTAGTTGCAGTGACTTAGAAAAATGCGTGATCCTTCAACTTGATCAGAGTATACACCTGTTAAAATTGAAAATGGACCCTTGACAGCTTCTGTGTAGTTGCGTCAGGTACCACAAAAATATCCTAAAACTAATCAGAACCTCATTTATAAGGGGAGATTGGAGACACATCTAGCATGTAATCACTACGGGAGAGAACAAGAAATCAACATAACCCTTAACTCATATAAAAGTCGAACAACATTGCAAAAACACGGTTCCTGATGTCTACATCTTGCGCAAGCTCCCGTTTATGTTCCAAGCCGATGCGGATGAGGAGCAAAGTGGTTAAGACGCTGGCATTCACCAAGGCAACATGATTCTCGAAGGGCTTCTCGAATCCGAAAATGTCTGCAAGGAATTGAAAATGCTCCTCCAACTCCCGCTTGTCCCACCATAGTTCCACGTCGTCTTCTTCAAGAGATGCTGTTCTCAGCACGGCCTTCTGTCTATCACCAAGGTCGAACAGTTCGTCCATCTCCTCGGATTTTGATTCCTCTCAAAGTTCTTCGACTTCACCGTTACATCGACTTCCCACCTGAACAAGTTGAACAACAGTATAAGTATCTACAAATCAAAACGTCATGATTAAATATACAAATGCTAATGCCAAATGTGTGGTAGGTTTTTCCAAACCTGTAAAATACGTGCTGGATCCTCCTCCGCTTCTAATAGTCTCATACAAATACCACCCCTTGAGCTCTCTCATTCTCTCTAAACAAAACCCCTACAATTGTATGAACCTAGAACCTAGTAGAAGATGAAGGTGCTAAGACAAGGGTATGTTGAGTGATTACGGCACTGGTGCGCACGCACAGCTGTGCATGCGAAAGCAATGTAGAAGAAAGGCAAAGCAGAAGAAAGACGCACACTTGACTAGGTCTCGACGCTGGAAGAGGTGTGAAAGTGGCAGGGAGAACACAAGGCAACCTCTGATGGCGCTTGGCGTCCTGGAATGTAGGATCTAGGGGCAAGAAATTGATGGTGGAGATGAGCGATGCTCAACACGAACAGTCAAGATCTACCGGAGTTCTGTACATTATGTACTCTATGTACCTTATGTATAGATTGAACGCAATCGCATGTATAAAATGAGATGGCGGGAAAATTGTTTTTTCACGTATTCTTTGATTAGCCATCGTAGAACAACCATTGGGTACCCAAAATCCGCGCTTAGATCCACAGAAATCTTAATTTTACATACACTTCCCCCCGCCAACTGTACAGTACTATTTATGCAAATTCACACCAAATATGTAATCCCGCTTCAAATCTTCTAATGATTTTGAAAAGGCCATTCCATTGCCTGTTTCCTGCGAGATAATCAGCTAAATCCATGCAATCCCAAACAAATATTTCTGTACTTTTCCTTTTTTTTTTGTACTTGAGACATATGAAGTGAACCCGTCATAAGTACAAAATTAACATGAACAATTAAGTTTTACAACCCTTTCAACAGTGATAATAAGACCTTCGACATCTTACCTATTCCTTTCTCAGATCAAAACCTGCAAAAACATTGAAGCATCATGCTCTATCAAAGTACAAAGCTAAGGTACTCTGCCGTATACTGTACTGTGACTCAAAAAGTACTAGGGTCTAGCATACTTACACCCGGGGGGGGGGGGGTGGGCGCGAGCGGGTTTCGAGGGGGGGAGGGGGGCGCAAGCGTGTTTGAGGGGGGAGCGAGTGGGTGAAGAAGCTTGAGCAAGGCTCACGGGAGGTTCCCACCCTTTTTTTTTCCATGTTGTAGACATCAAGTTGGAAGAGAAATAAATGGAGGATATTAAAAGAAATCTTAAAAAAATGAAATTAAAGAGATTGAAAAACTATACGAACATTAATATTGGAAGAGACATGGAAAATTATAAAATCAATGGAGTAGAGTTGAAGAAGGTTGGAAGAGAAATATATAAACAAATAATTAATAAGGAATAAAGCACAAACAAATTTAAGGATGAAACCATAATATTGGATAAAAATAATCATGAATATTGGAAGAGAATGGGGATAAAAAGGTATGAAGAACATGGGATGGAAGAAGTTATGAAGATAAATAAATCTCAGAATGATTAGAAAATGAATTATGACACAAACGAATAATGTTCTAACAAGAATTAAAAATAAATGGTGGACATTAAAAAAACAAAACATTAATATTAAAAGAGATGAGAAAAAATATAAAACATCAACATAGGAAGAGAAACGGGATAAATTACAATCAATAGCATAGAATGGAAGAAGGTTGGAATAGAGATAAATAAACTAATTTTTATAATTTTTTGTACAGAAGAAACAAACAATGCTCTAACATATAATTAAAAATATAAGAACCATTATTGAATTGGGAGAGAAAGGGAATAAAATAAAATGAATATCATAGAATGGAAGACGGTTGGAAGAGAGATTGTTCATGTATAAAATCTCAGAGGATTCCACTTGTTTCAAAAGCAAATAAAAAAATAAAATATAAAAAAAATAAAAGAACTCAGAGGGGGGGGGAGGGGGGGCGAGCGGGTCAGGGGGGCGAGAGCGCGTTTGAGGGGGGGCTGGAGCGGGTTGGAGGGGGGGCACAAGCGGGTTCAGGGGGGCGCGAAGACGCTCTCGCTCCCACATTATAAAGTGGGGAGACCCTCTCGCTCCCACACTCCTTTCTACAACGGCTTCTTGTCTTGACGTGTGAAAACACGCCTTGCTTGGAACTGCTTACGTGGAAAGTCTTCATTGGAGGGAGGGGGGGGGGGGGGGGGGGGGGGGATTGTTGAATTTTTTTCTTCAGGATTTTCTCTTGCGATGTCTTCAAGGCAAGGATCCGGCAAGCGGCCTATCTATGAAGATTTGGATGCTCCAGATGCGGCGGACCCTATTAATTGTGTAAGAGCTGAATCGCATACTGGTTCTACTCCTTCATCTAGCTCGAAGGGGAAGAAGAAGAAGAATATTGGGGGGCATGAGAAGGATGACGGTTATCCACCATTGGAGTATACGCATTTCATCAGGAAGGTGATCGTCAATTACTACAAGATCCGTCAAATAAGAATGTTGAAGACGGATTACCTCGATCAGGGAGAAGCTGGGATCTTCAAACTACAACGTGATTTGGAAAGGGAATTCTTGAGCGCATTGGAAGGGTCAAAGGACTACATGGATTGCATGACGAAGTATTTTCATAGTCCAAAGTGGTTAGCACAACAAGTGAGCAGTGCTACGACACATGTCATTCATGTGTTTGAATCACATGTACAAAAACCACAAGGCGAAGAATGGAGCACCTAGACAAATTGTTTCTTGAGAAACTGAGAGCGGTTCAAGATGCATGTCAGAGATTTTCCAGGGGGAAAATGAAGATTATGCCTTGGAATGAACAGGCCTTGAACTCAGCATTGGAAGCACACATGTATGGTTCACTGATCAGGATTCCGAATGTGGCCAAAGTTGTGCCATTATCTGGTTTTCTATGCCGTCGGGTCGTGACTATTCCGTCGCGACGTCCGAATGGGTCGTGACGGGGGTCCTCCAACGTCACAATAGGGGTCAGCGTAGTGTCCTTTAGGTCCTGCGAGTAGCGTAGGTAAAATAGTTACTCGGCCCCGTTACGTGGCGTCCTACTTGGAATTGCGGTGGCCCCGGACGGTGACGTGGATGTGCGGAGGAGTTCCGACGGCGGAGTCGGGCGGATTGAGACGGGCAACCGATTTAGGGTTTCAGGGGCGGACGTGTTTTCTCGTGGCGGACGATTGAGGCAGAACACGACCGTTGAATGCCGGGGAAGTCCGCGAGTGGGCCGGACTGGTAGGCGGACATGGCTCAGACGGGCCTGTAGGGAGGCATAATGCGTATCCGGGTGGGCGGACTTGATGCCGATCGTATTGCGGACGGAGGTTGTCGGACCGAGCGGACGCGATGTGAACGAACACATAAAGGGTGGTCCGCGATGCAGTGGGGTGTTGGGTGGGCCTGTAGGCGGGATAATGCGTATCCGGGTGGGCGGACTTGATGCCGGTCGTATTGCGGACGGAGGTTGTCGGACCGGGCGGACGCGATGTGAACGAACACATACAGGGTGGTCCGCGATGCAGTGATTGGGAACATATTGTCTTCAATTTTCACACAGCTCAACTGGTTCACGAGCAAATATGAAATTCGAACCATCCGACACTACTGAAGTGACACACTGACCAACTACTTCTCAAACCGATATTGAATTCCATCAGATTATATATTGTAATCGAGATGTATCCATTAAAACATGGCTGTCTTGGTAGAAATTTAGTCAGTGAAAGAGTATAGCTCTGAAAGTTCCTTATAAAAAACAGGACTTCCGTGATAGTAGCTTAGTTATCAAACAAGTATAGGTCCGAAAATTCCTTACAAATAGTCTGTGATCAAAGTTTTCCTGGTTCAGGTACACAGTTGGGAGTTTAAAAAAGGTAAATTGTCTAAGCTATTGTACGAAAATTCACTGCATAGTCACAATGCAATCCATTCCGTCGCTGAGATACAGTCGCAGTCTTCCAAGAAATCGGAGGTGGAAAACACTATTTTGATTTCCGGCGGCATGTAGAGGTCGACTTGTCCTTGCGCGCATAATTCCACCCTCCAATGTCCAAGTTCAAATGCTTGCGCCTCTTTTCTCCCTCTCCGGTATCCGGCGCACTGCCAATCCCCACTCGCGCTGTTGTAGCAAAACTCAGATATCAGTTCCGGACCAACGCAATGGACAGTCTAATGCACAGTATCATGTCAAAAACAAATTTCAATAAACAATTGCTTATCAGATGCAAGATAATGACGCATAAGTCGGAAGTATGTTATATTCGGTTTCATAATGGATTCAGCAATACTGGAAATCAATGCACATGCGCGACATTGACGTACCTTCGCACTTGAAAAATCCGAAGCTGTTCAACCTGTTCTCTGCGAAAATGCTCCCCGCATCTTGCGCAGTTCTGACCAAGCAAAGTCCGCACTGCAGCGCACCACGGGTGGTATGGGCAAGCGCACGACGCAGTCACGAGGTCCATCGCCGGAAACCCTTGGTTACAAAGGGAGCAACCTTGCACTGTAAGGGTAATTGAGTCGATGTTCTGAGTGGGCGCTGCGATTCGAGGACTGACGGCACGGAACATTGATGTAGACGACCATATCTGAAGCTGGCGGAGATTTTCTTTCAAGCCCTTCACCTTGTCCCTTGCATCCTGCTTTGCAGAAGACATGCGTTTCTCATCCTCGATGGCCACCGCGAGATCCCTCTCCGACGTTTCAGTTAAATCCTCCATCATACGATGCACTTCCTCCCCAGCCTCCAAGATTCGATGTAACACCATATTCGTTATTTTGGGAGATTTATCATCTCCCAAAATAATGCATTAGGTGAGGTCGAGTTAAAATGGGCACAATGGTCCCATACTTGGCAAGGAAAAGCTTATAAGCAATTTCCATTAATTTGGGACATGATCACACAGTACTAATGAGAAATGAAAGAAGGTAGTGGTTTACTAGAAATACTTGAAAAAATACAAGTAGGTCGAACCACCCTAAATGAACAACAAACAAATAACAAGAAATGGACACAACGGATATGCGGGGAAATCTTATATTATATATATGTGTGGAAATACAAATTAGGTCGACACTCCTTAAATGTTGAATCCGTGACAGGCTCTTTCAGACCTGTACAAACAATCAAGTTGTTCGACTAACATAGCTGCCTACAGTTTCCGGAGTATGATATGCAATCCAAGAACATACGGACTTCATAATAGTCCCATGCCAACAAATGTATGTTATCGGCTCTACTTCAGAGATCCAAACTAGGAACTTCAACGCCAGATGTCGTTTAGGTCGCCTCGACCTAAATGGCTGTTATGTGGCAGTACATATGATATAGAATCAACGCTTTAGGCTACTAAGTAAAAATCTACACTAAGAACTATAGGTGACCTGTTGGTATCCCGCACTCGTAAAGTACGAACTTCAACTCCAAATGCAGTTTAGGTCGCCTCGACCTAAACTGCGGTCTATAATGTGGTACACATGATAAATAAGGAATGGACTGAAACACTTAAGTAGTGATTCCTCCAATTAAATATATGTAATTAGCTAGTATTCAAAACATAAATACGCTAGAACTAATACGCTATAACTGATCAGGTCGACTCGAGCTAAACATCTACCTTTGTCTTGAAAACAGAAGGGACGAACGGTATTCAGTTCAGTCGTCTTCAAACGAATATAAGGGATCTGCCTAAATTCAGAACTTCAAGACCACCAACTTCAAAGCTACATGTTTATTCAGAATCCGGAGACAGAAATCTCTCCAAGGAGGCCTTTATAATGTCCAGTTGTTTCAGTGGGATCTTCAGCGTTGGATCCTTGCCTACGCCCCGCTCGTTGACATTTTTTTTAACTTTGGATTTCCAAGCTGTTATGACTGCATCAGTACTCTGCCACGACTCGGGTACATCCTTCTCAACTGTCCAACGAAGTCTCCCATCCACATCCCAGCCGGTATAGAATTTCAAAACATTTTCATCTCGGGAAATTGGGCGGTAGAACTCTACTTGGAGCGTGTTTGGGAGGTCAGGGTTCGAATTAGGGTCAGTCAAGGCCCGCGCAAGCCAAAAAGGACGATCGTCTTCATCGCAGGGTCGTAATGCTAAGAAGTACCCTGCAAAAAGGTCTCGCGCAACACGGAACGACGGTCCTGGGCGATCTCGTTTGTGACCAACAAAGTGATCATCCTCTGCGAACTCCTCGCGCAAAGTTCCATCTTCCTGAAACTCGTCTTCGACAGAGTGAGCGAGCCGCGTGGATGGCCAAAAACCATGCTCCAAGGCGGGGACAACATCAAAGGGAATGGAAAGAGCCTCTTTAACATCGTTCCAATAGTATGAGAGTGGCTCATAGATTCTTCTGGACTCGACTGAATCCGAAGATAGCCTCTCCCAATGATCTACAAAACCCGACAAGCCCTTAATCACATCAGGCAGGTGCCGCATCTCGCGAGGCGCCACGGCACCAGGAACACCACGGGGCCATAAAGATCGACCTTCTGAATCCTCCTTCCACAACTTGATGCCACAACCATCTCCTTTTGGCAACCAGTCGTCGTCGTGACAGAAGATTTTATACTTCATGACTGGGCATCCTGAAGAATCTACATAGAATTTGAACTGATGAGCTTTAGTGTGACCCATTAACGTATCGTCGCCATCAAGCATCCACTCCGCGATGAATTTCTTGAAATCTGGGACCTCCTGAATAAGATGCGGAATGGTTGGTACTGCTTCATGTTTCATGAAGGACTTCATGAGGAGAGGTACTGTGGGGAAGTCCTCCCTTCGCAAAGCCATGCTCCATCGCCCGAAAAGGGCATCAATATCGTCATGAGTATGGCCGACCAGCATGAAATTCACGTACACTTCGCGAAACACCCGCTTCGCGACTAATAGGGACCAGAATGAAAATACAAACCTATTCTTGTTATCACTGACAGCGTTATCCATTTGGACGTTCAGAATGGGAGGCAAGGGTTTAGCAGCAACAGGAACCTCAGGAGGAGGGCCAAGAGGATCCAAACACATCTCTGAACCATGCAAAAGCGCGGCATACAATGGGTGGGAAGGATTCTCATGAAAGAGTTCCCTAGAGGTGGATTTAGGGGGTGACTCAAGGTCCCGAAGGAGCTTCGCAAACGATCCAACCGTGTAATTAGCGTCGTGTGAGTAAATGTCAAGGCCATAATGGGCGTAACGTTGGTCCACATGCCCATGAGCAAGCATTCCCGTGACAGCGAGAGGAAGCTTCATGAGACCGTCTAAGTGTTTGACCTTGTGGGATAACGCCGGCGACGCCGTCTTCGAATGGTCCATTTTGTCATGCATAATAGTAAGAACTTCATGCGGAGTAGCCTTCGACCTGAATCGATTTAGGTAGTACAAGTCCCTATGCGCCATTGCAGAGTCATTGTGCAGCCTCATTTTCTTAGACCACAACAGGGACGCCTGAGATCCTGTAACCGTTAACTTCTTCTGGGACTGGAACTCATCACATTTTGAGCAACGAGCGAAGTTGTCTCCTGCTCGTTTGGCGTAATATTCTGGATAGCTAAGCCTCCTGATCTTGCTCAAGTTAGAAGCGGACATAGGAGGCAATCCGCAGTCCGCTAAATGCTCATCCAGGATGGGAATCTGTTCCTTCCATTTGAAACTGGAAGGCAGAACTTTAGCTACAACTGTCTCCCCTGAGGGCAGAACACGACTCTTGTGGGGCATGTGGTCGGCATGCCTGTCCAGGATGGCCCCTAGGACGGCAGTTGCTACCACTGTGTGATTTCGAGGTTTACGTAAACCAGTATTACCGTGAAATTGAGCCTCGAAACCAGCAGCAGCATACTGGGCATTTCTATAGAATGTACTGGAGCTCACTCCCATAATCTTCATCCAGGCGAAGGGGCAAACATCTATGCCCTCCAGAGTCACCACACTCTTCCCCGCTGAATTCTTGTGGATCTGTCTATGCACGTCGAGTTTTATGTGATTACGGAACTGCACTGTGGTCTTGTCGTACATACGCGACCGTAGACTAGAGATTTTATCTCTGGGATAGTGTTGGACGCATAGGTGAGCGCAGCACGTGTTTGCCGCTACAGAGTTGATAGATGGCTGGGTCATCAGAAACTCAGCGTGACGTGATATAGGAGGGGGGGTATTCCTAGAGGAGTTATCATACGATCGGGTACGATCTCCCAGGGATCGGTTACGCTCCGCAACCCAACGGTTATACACATCACGTTGACTATGGTGCTCTAGGCTAACTCCATTTAGATAGACGTGGCTGATAGGCCACGTTTTGAAGGAGTACCTCCAATCATCCTCTGACTCTTCTTCGACCAAAGAACGTGATACCTGGACGACGACAACGGAATCACCAAGGGGACCAACCGTGTCAGATACCAAGCTGGACCGTGGGTTCCGGATCAAACCTTCTGCTAACGGGATATTGTCGTCACTATATATTGTTACAGTCTTGTTCTGCCATTGTCTTGAGGGTACAACCACGAAGTTTGGAAGGTCTGGGTTTACGGGCACTTCAACGGGAACCTCGTCATCTGAGACATAGTCCATTGTGCCTGAAATGCAACAGGCCCAATTCTGTTAGAACATATTATACTCCTTAAAGAGAATTAATCTCTAAATTTGTAGGGAAACATATCCCAGGCGCAGTTTAGCTCGAGTCGAGCTAAACTGATCCTGGACAATGGGAAGCATGAGTTTAGCTCGAGTCGAGCTAAACTGCTGCTGCACTTTGGATGCAGAAGTTTAGCTCGAGTCGAGCTAAACTCATGCTGCCCTTTGGATGCAGCAGTTTAGCTCGACTCGAGCTAAACTACCGCACCCATAGGGCGCCAGAAGTTTAGCTCGAGTCGAGCTAAACTTCTGCCGCCCTTTGGGTGCGGTAGTTTAGCTCGAGTCGAGCTAAACATCTGTATCCAAAGGGCATCACGAGTTTAGCTCGACTCGAGCTAAACTCATGATGCTCTTTGGATGCAGCAGTTTAGCTCGACTCGAGCTAAACTACCGTCCGCAAAAAGCGGCGCTTTGATAGGTGCTTCCATCTTCGGAATTCTGAGTCGCAGACTCAGAGTACGCTTACGGTGTCCGCTCTAAAACGTCTGTAAGAAGGAAAGAGAGACACTGCAAATACACCATGACTTGAATCAATGGAAAGCATACAACAAGCAGATATCAATGAAGTGTACTGATGATAGGAGAAAACTAAAGGGAAGACGTACAACAGAAACGGCGCAATACAGCTTCCGCCCAGAAAACAACAACCTCCAAGTGAGCGCCGAGAGCTCCTACAAGCGAGAGAAGCAAGTGAGTAGAGAAAAGACTTCGAGCGGGGACGATTCCAGAGGTCATTCTCTAACGTGTGACCGTTTTCATGCCGCTTCAGTTTTGAAAATAGGCGGGAATCATGCATGACCATTCGACCCTCCACATTTCGGGGTGTGAGAAAGCGCGGGAATTACCACTTTCCACACTTCTCGGCCCTTTAGATAGATGCAGATGCGAAATATTTGGTGCATTTAATCAAATGGGATGGGTTGGAAGTCCCTATAGCGCCAGATAGAGTGTTGACTTATTGCGGCGAACTTTTCTTCCTCTATCAGGGTTCAGGGTTTAGGGTATAGGGTTCAGGGTAAAGGGTTTAGGGTCTTAGGTCCAGGGTCAAGGGTTTAGGGTATAGGGTTAAGGCATTTTTAGGGACATTAAATATGTCGTACATGGAATAAAATTAAATTGAAAATTGTTTGGACCTAATTGAAATTCGTGAGTCTGGTTGATACAGGGAAGTACATCGTTGCAAATATTCATACCTCCATTTACTAAATATGTATTTTTGCTCAATTTCATTATTACATATGATATATGAAATCAAATCATTATAAGTCAGTTCATGAATAGTTCTTGATAGACCTAGGTAGATATGTATTTAAATTTAGAATTATTTATTAATTCTACAAATTAAGTCAGATATAATTGTCATATATTATGTATATATATTCATGTATTTTTATTTATGTCTCTATTTATTTCATAATGTGTTCTTTACGCCGTGAATGGTGTAGATTTGTTCTTTCGTTTCTGGAACTCTACATCTTAAGATGTATATTTTTAATATACATGTTAGGATTATAATATGTATAATATAATGATATATTCATTTACAAGTAGGTACTACTATATTCATTAACAATTTAATGTCCAGTTAAAAATAGTACGAGAATAATTAAGTAAAATCTAATGTATACAAATCTTAAAATGATATACAAGTATATTCAAGTATATACGAAATACATTGTTAAAAATAATAGTATTAGATTATAGAATTTAATTCATTTCTCATGGCAAATTATATACGTTTTTTAGAATATTGAATTTTTAATATTTAATCATGAGACGCAAATATTTGAACCATGGTATGCCTTGTGTGATAGGCATGGGGTGAAAGTCCGTTGACCTAAATGTAAGCCTAATTTTCTTAAAGTACATGATAGTATCATAATCAAATTATAATATAATAAAATAGTATAGTATATCAAGGCTCGAATATTTTTATTTGCAATTTTATATTTAATTATTGATAAAAATATGAGAATAATAAAACAATATTCAAGTATATACAAATCTAAAAATGATACACAAATATATTCAAGTATATATACGAAGTATATTGTTAAAAATAAAAGTATTAAATTATAGAAATCAATTCATTTATTATGGCAAATTCTTTATATTTTTTAAAAGGTTTATGGTTAATTATATTTATTCCTGAGAAGCGAATATTTAAACCATGCTATGCCTTGAATGGTAGGCATGGAAATTACACAAACCTTAATCAATTCATTAATGTTCTACCTTGAGTTCTATTTGTACAATTTTAGTACATTCTAATAAGAAAGTGGAATGTTTGGTTCATTCATTTTTTAAAAAAAAACTCATAAATTATGGATTCAAATGAAACGTTTTAAACCAATGATCATAATTATAGTTGTAGTATTAATATATTATCGGGAAAGGCTCTAGATGCTTGTCTAAGCTTACAATCCCATAAATCAATTCTTTAATAATAAATAAAAATGACACATTTAAGTAAATACCGGACTTTCGAAAGCCCACATCGGTCAAAGTCCCGTTACCCGAGTCTGGTCAAAGTCCCCTGCGTTACTCTGGAACATTCGGCTTTCCGCTCATGCTGCTTCATAAGCATAAGTTCCTTTGGGCGACGAAACAGTTGTTTCATTCTTAGTTTCCCTTCTATTTCATTTACTTGTAGTTCATTTGCTGTGATGAGGAGGTCGGGCGGTGGTTTTAGGGTGTCAAGTTACCCGCAAGACGAGTGGGAGGTGGTTGTTTTTCCACAAGGAGTGGAGGAGCTTCGTCCCTGGTTTATGGCTGTGGAACGCGCCCGTGGTCGCGGCGTGGAGATTCCCCCGTGGAACCTCATTGCACGCCTAATGCAGCCCGGTGTGGAGTGGGATTGGACTATTGCACATGGTCTAGAGCAACTGGAGATTATGAACGCCTCGAACATCAAGTTTCCCCTCACCTCCGGCGATGGCTTCTCTATGCCTGATTCTAATGAGGAGGGGAGCGAAGATTTGGGGAGCCCACCACATGAATGAGTAGGTGAATTGTTATCTCCTCAGAACCCTTGACCTTGTCCTCAGTTTGATGTTTTCATAATAATAGATTGCGTTTGCTGTATGTGGTGCGCAGCATTGTAGTGGCTCATGCTGTGTTCGTTCTGATTGTTAGGAGGATGAGTCCTTGCTTTTCACATGCACTTTTCCGTTTTGAACCCTAAACATCATACCATCTGATCCTGTTTTTATCTTTTCTCCAGAACTCGCAGGCATCTTCCATATACTTCTACGATTTTACTTTTTGCTGCTATTCAACTCAGATATGGAATGGGGACTCCAGGAGTAGTTAGCACAACCGTTAGATTATACAGTATTTGGAAACCATAGATGTGAAAAGAGATGACTTTCATCTTTTGGTAACTTTTGCTGATGGTATTCACCGTGTGGATTGTAAACAATTTCTGGAATGGAATGCCTTCAAAACAGGGCTCTTCTAGACGAAAACTAGTGTTTCATCTGATGCTTTCATATTTGTATATTTCGTATTCTTATATGTCCATGCTAACTAGTAAATGTAGTAGTAAATTTCGTTTGAATCTATGAATTATGAATTTTGTATTTTAAAATTATGCAAATGAAGCAAGCATTCCACTTTCTTATTAGAATGTAATAAAATTGTAAAAATATTAGTCAAGGTAGAACGTGAAAGAATTGATTAAAACTATTGTAATATACATGCTAATCATACAAGGCATACCATGGTTAAAATATTCGCTTCTCATGAATAAATATAAAAAACCCTAAACCTTCTAAAAAATATAAATAATTTGCCATAATAAATGAATTTAATTCTAGAATTCAATACTATTATTTTTAACAATGTACTCCATATATATACTTCAATATACTTATATATCATTTTTAGATTTGTATATAGATTTGAATATAGATTATAATTCTAGTATTATTATCATTAATTAAATATAAAATTATAAATGAATATATTAGTATCTTAGTAAACTATACTATATTATTATATTATAAATAAAATATGATATCAACATGTACTTTAAGAATATGATGACAACATTTATGTAAATATGTTTCCAATTAGAGTTTATGAAATTCATTTTCATTGCTAATAGTGTAACCATATTTGATGCTTTAGTCAAATAATTACAAATTATTATTACATAAAAAAAAATGTACATTTTCATCCTTTACAATTGATCATAATTTGTCCACTTCGAAGCTCGAAATTGTGTATTTTTTCAAAACATCCAAAATTGCGTGCAATTTCTTTTGAATAGAATTTTAATTTATAAACCCTATTTGTTTATTCTATATACGTTAAAAAAGTAGAATATTTCCTACTCATGAATATTTGTAGTTTTGTAGAAATTAAGTTTCTCTTATAAGAAACTAATTCGTACAAAAATATTAGATTCTCTTGACCATAATATTAAAGTAATGTAATTGCACCTTAGTAGATAATAATGAATATTTACAAAATTTTAAATATTTGCTTCTCATGAATAAATATAAAAATTTCAATTCTCTAAAAATTGTTATTAATTTGCCTAGTTAGATTTTGTGCTTGCTCAAGTGTCTATACCGTTATATAATATCATATATTAATACTACAACAATGCTGTCCATTGATATAGGACAATACATTTGAATCCATAAAATGAGGATTTTATTTTTCGAATATATATAAAAGAGTAAGAAAATTAAGTTCCGTTTCTGTATTTGAGAAAACCCAAAAAATATTTGCTGAACGAAACTTAAAATAAAAAGGTAGAAAAAGTAAAAAAAAAGTGAAACCTGCGGGGACGGGGTAGTGAACCCCGCGGTGACGGGGCCACGGGATATGGCGGCGCGGTCATGGGTCAGTGCGAGGGGGAGGAGCTCATCCCCACCGCGACCTCGTCCACAGAGTGTTTCTTTGTTTCCTCCCTTTCTCTGTCTGTGTCTGTGTCTGCGCGCGTTTCTTTGTAGTGGCGGGAATATATTCCGTGAGAGACTGTGTAGTAGAGTTGTTTTGCGCGAGTTTTCAGGGCTTCCTCTGCTCCATTTCCTTCCTCTAGAGTGTGTGACTTCTATGTTTGAAGTACTGTTTGTCTCTAGGGTTTAGGTTTTAGGGTGACGGTTTCAAATGTAAATGCGCGGAGGGAGTTGACAGTGTTTTGCGCTTGAGCTTGTGCTTATTCGAGTTGTTTCACGGATCTCTGTTAGGTTTTCCTGTGCTGGGTTCTTCCTCGCTCTGTAGGGTTTAGGTGTATTTCATATCTGTCGTTCTTGTGCGAACTTCTTCGGTGCTCTGTGGAGGCGTGCGGTTTGGATTGGGGTTTCGGGAGGGGTGGAAAACAGTCTTGCGGCGCTAAATATCATGTGCGTAATTGATCGCGCCTGTGGTTTCTTTTTTCTTTCAGTTCAATTCCATTGAATTTCGCAATTTAGGGTCTTGTCAATTGAGTTTTTTCGTTTTTTTTTGTTTCAATTATAATTCTTTGGCATGATCTCGCTAGTTTAGGATTAGCATCCTGTAATTTTCGTACTGAATTCTGAATTGCGTGTGTCTGTTTATGTTCGTACTCTTTATGTGTTGTATGTGTGTTTTCTGTGGAAGAATTCTGTCTTGATCTCGTATTCTGTGTGTGTTCGAATTTAGACTTCTGTTTGTGTTTGAATTATGAATTGGTTCGTCTACTGTGTGTGTCTGTTATGTACGAATTCAGAATTGTGTTCGTGTCCTGTCTGTGTATCTTCGGTTTCGAAATCTGAATAATGTTCGTTTTTGGTACGTGTGTGTATGTTTGAGATTTAATGTGTGGTTCTCAACAGGATTGTGTGAGTGCATGTGTGTACCATAAGAAAAACAATAGCATATTCCTTGCAGTTAGGTTAATTGATGTCGAGGTTGTAGTTATGTTGAGAACAGATTTGCTACGTTGCATTAATTTTGGCGCCAATGTTTTGAGCCATATGTGTATGTGTTATGGTAATCTGAACGACTTTGCTTATATTAGAATCTTCTGAAAAGGAATCCAATTACATTTGTACTTTTCTCCCGTATTTTCGGTAGCAATCTTGAACGTTTCTAATATTTATCCCATCTTCTGATCCTCTGCAACCATTTCTTTTTGCAGGCAAAACACGTTTGCCATAATTTCCAAGAGAGAAACAGGAGCTAATTCATCTGGAAATGGCGGATAGGTCTAAAACCAAATGCCAATATCATATACTCCTCATGAAAAAGGCTTGACTGCAGTGCTGCAATGTCATATTCAACAAAAACAGAGAATAATGCAATATATTTTTCATAAAACTGACGGAAATTCGATCATAAAAGCCAACAGTTTAGCTCGACTCGAGCTAAACTGGAGGTACAACTCTCCTCCACATACTGGGAGTATCACATATAGTTTAGCTCGAGTCGAGCTAAACTGGAGGGCTCCCATGCTCAAAGCCCAAGCAGTTTAGCTCGACTCGAGCTAAACTGCAAGGCTCCCATGCTTAATCCCAACAAGTTTAGCTCGAGTCGAGCTAAACGGCTTGGGCTTTCAGCATGGGAGCCTTGCAGTTTAGCTCGAGTCGAGCTAAACTGCTTGGGCTTTTACCATGGGAGCCTTGCAGTTTAGCTCGAGTCGAGCTAAACTGCTGGACACCCATGCTCAAAGCCCAAGCAGTTTAGCTCGAGTCGAGCTAAACATCTTGGGTATAAGCATGGCATCCGAGCAGTTTAGCTCGACTCGAGCTAAACTGCTTGGGCTTTGAGCATGGGTGTCCAGCAGTTTAGCTCGACTCGAGCTAAACTGCAAGGCTCCCATGGTAAAAGCCCAAGCAGTTTAGCTCGACTCGAGCTAAACTGCAAGGCTCCCATGCTGAAAGCCCAAGCCGTTTAGCTCGACTCGAGCTAAACTGCAGGGATGCCATCGGTTACTTAATTAATAGAATAAACCTTTAGCTCGAATCGAGCTAAATGGCTTTGAATTTGTCTAATGGTAAATGTGTCCTCCTTGCAGTGAGGAGAGAGCAAGGGTAACTGAGGCGCTACGACATTTCTTCAAGCCTGTTCCTATATCTGATTCAGATGACGATGACGGGGATGACTCAAGCTCATACGAGCCGTGGACCTTCAAAGACCCCACGAAGGTCAAACATTGGACTCTGCGATGGGTTGCATACACCCCATATCTTACCTTCGCAACCATTTTCAAGGGAGAAGTCCATGATCCCGAGGTCATCGATATGGATACAAAGGTCACCGAGTGTGACAATAAGGGAAAAGACCAAATCAGGATCCTCTGCTCATCTACCGGGACTAATCCATACCTCTTCTCCATAGTAGTAGACGTAGCGGAGAACCTCTTCGACCCCATTTCCTTAATGGAAAGTTTGTCCAATTCACCTTTCGAGGAGATAGTGTCCACGATGAGACAAGAAATACTGGACAAGAAATGGGCAACAAAGGATGGACGAACTCTCGGGCGAAATCCCTAGCGTGGAAACTGAGGAATATCGTCTGCAACCCTTGCTCTCCGCGCAACGGAGGCAAAGGTGAAGCAGAACCTCGGAAAATCTCAAGTTGACGTCTCTGGAGTGACAGCAACCGGGAGTCACATGGGGAGCCAACAGACAGGACGCAGTAGGGGGAGAGCGATAGTTCCATCCCAAAGCCGAGGCGCTTCTGCAACTCCCACGCCCCACTCACCATTGAAGAAGAAAGGACTCGAGAAGAAAACTGACAAGCCAAAGCCCAAGAAGGACTTGCTCTTATCTGCGGAGGACTTGGCAACAAGTTTGAACTCTGTTCTCGGGGAACTCCCCAAGGTGAACAAGGCTGGAGAGATCCTGGACTTCGACAACGCCAATCGCATTTACCAGAATTTCTTTTCAGATTGCCAGGACGAGTTTGTCTTCAAAACGAATGGGCAACCAAAGAAGTTCAGTGTGGACGTGACGCGGTGCAAGCCCGCACCGGCCGCATGGACTATCCGTGCGTATGAGAAGCGGGGCATGGAGGAGATGAAGAATTACCTGGTCAACATGCCTGATAGGGGTCAAAAGCAAACCCTGTGTCTGATGCCAGACACAAAGGCACGACCTCAACAAGAATCGGATCTGGAAGGCTGTGAATTCCACATCATTAACGGGCAACACAGCGTGGCGGCGTCCAAATCTCTCATCGAGGATAACGCCAGTGAGGAGTTGTTGAGGGACTTCAGGAGGTGGGATGCGTACATCGTGTGGACGAAGGATCATGATAAGCTGCGAAGATCTCAGCATTCTATAATCGGGTGAACCATCTCGCACCCTTCAAGCCAACTTGGGCGAGCAATATACTTGCCGCTAGAAAAGTGTGGGAGAAATATGGTAAGCCCCAAAAGAAAAATGCTGCGCTGGTGCTGCGGACCGCAGGAGTACAGGTCCGAAAAGTAATCCAGCGTCGAAGACATACGAGGTAAGTTCACTGATTCATTAGCATTAGCAGTTTAGCTCGACTCGAGCTAAACTTCCTGCAGTTTAGCTCAAGTCGAGCTAAACATTGATATCTTTTTCGTTTTCAATATTCTGGTATATCTCGATCAATTTAGCTCGAGTCGAGCTAAAGAATAGTTCCCAGACAACATCATCTAAGGTTTCTTCCTGTGAGTATGCAGAACTTTTTGAATGCTATCAGGGAGCGCTTCGCTATGATCGATGTGGCGAAGCATCAAGCCATGGTGGCGAAGAAGGGAGGGAAGAACACTATCTCCCTAACAAACGAGCTGTTTATCATCACATCCAGTGATGAAACATGGGACCTGTGGAAGGAGGTGATCGCGTCTGCGGCATGTGGTGGACTCATTGATCCCGACAGCGAACCTCCGCATAAGAAATTCTATGAGAGGAAGGGGTTCGTTCCGGACAAGGATGGGACGCTTCCGAGGGAGTTCTTCAAATGGCTCGGGAACTTGACAGAGGCAGATCACCAGAAGATGTGTAAGCACATCCTGCATAAGTCTGGGCCAAGTCGGAAGTAACACATATCCGAAGGTGACCATCAAGCAGAATACGAGTGTATTGGAGGACTGCTACTCGGTCAAGGAGTGGGCGGAGCGGAGAAACGTAAGGCTGTAGCTCAAGCGGAGTTCAACAACATTAATCCAACGCTCCATTTATTCAGAGAGACGGCCTTGATGTACCCGCCTTGGAAAGCACTGTCAAGAAGACTTACTTTGTCTCTAAGGAGTCGAAGCACGTTCTGCTTGATTGGGGTATTCCAGACTCGTACTGGACTAACTCCAAGAGCTACACAGTTCCGCAACAAGACGGCCAAGGATCTCTCTCCCCATATGCGGTTGAGTTCTTCAAAACCTTCCTGAAGTTCGACATGCGTTTAAGTGTCCTTCAGCTGAGATGTGGTTCCTCCCATTCGTCAGGGAGCCTCGCCTGTCCTTCGGATCGTGGCCCTCCGATATATGGAGGTTGGCGGCGGCGCACTCACATTCGGAATCATCGACTTCCGGTTCCTCCCAACCTACAAGTCGAGGCAGAACTACACTTTGGAGAACCCCTTCTTCATGGAGTTCTTCAATATGATCGAAGAGTATGGGCAGCCCCAGTTTAACGATGTTCGGCACTGGCTTCTCATTTGCGGAGACGATGAGGACTTCGCCCAGGTGCTCACTTGGGTGGAGCGAAACACCTTGAGTGGTCGCAGAAGATCCCTTCTGAGTATTTTACCCGCTCCTAACGAGCGACTTGGCGGACACCCCCCAAAGAGCAGAATCGCGATGGAACCCTCAAACTCCTGTTTCTCATTGATTAATTTACTTGAGAACGTCGGGTCAACGCCAGAACCTCTGAGCGAGTACAGAACTCCGGACCACCCACTGTACAAGGACAACAGGAAGTTCACGAAAGGAGGTACGCAATGTATCCATCCGAGTTAAGGATGGAGTTCTACCTGCAGGTCCTCGACACTTTCCGCAGTACTGGGGTGGCGATTTATCAGCTCTATGCGGGAACGAAGTCCCTCATAGCCGCCGCGGTAAGTTTCCACACTTTAGTCGAGTCGAGTTAAATCGTTCCACTGTTTTGATCACATGCCCATGTATGCACACACTTCCACGCTTTAGCTCGAGTCGAGCTAACCGTGTCTACCTGTCTTTGTTTTCTTCAGATGCTCTCGATCTCGTCTTTCGTGGCGCGGACGATAGTGACTCTCCTCATATGGTCGAAGCTCAGGCACTTGGATTAACTCTGGACCCAACCGATTTTAGTGTCGACGCTTATTTTGTCGATAAGGAACGGTTTCCGGAATACGGCAGAGCC
The DNA here is from genome assembly GCA_014871385.1 of Ceratodon purpureus. Classification (NCBI taxonomy): domain Eukaryota; kingdom Viridiplantae; phylum Streptophyta; class Bryopsida; order Pseudoditrichales; family Ditrichaceae; genus Ceratodon; species Ceratodon purpureus. The sequence goes on along the minus strand of CM026426.1, from coordinate 20,193,427 downwards.
GTGCGGAAAGGGAAAGGCAGAGCTGCGGAGGAGGGTGACGATGTTGATCTGGAGGAGGATGCCCCCACCGAGGAACAGACTCCCTCCTCCAGTGCTGCGGACATTAGCAATGAGAGCGATGCTCCGCCTTCTGATCCGGTAAGTCAGACAGCATCTGAGGGTGGAGTGGGGAGAAGACTCGAGTTTTCCAGACGTCGACATTACACGTACGGACGATGAGAGACCGGGTTCTGCACCGGAGCTGGATCCGGAAGTGGGAGAAAGACGGCCGCTGCGCGAAGTACTGGAAAGCCGGCTCAGAAGAAAAAGAGGGTCAATCCTCCAGCTCGGCAAGCCTCCCCGTTGGGGAGAGCGGCTCCCGATCCGGATATTCAAGCTATTCTCGCAGAATTGCAGGCGACCAAGGATAGGAATCAAGCATTACAAGATCGGATGGCACAGCAGGAAAAGGATATAGAGAAGACCGTGCAGGCGGCACTGCAGAATGTTCTGCAAGGCATGGGTAGTGCCACACTTTTCCCGAATGCGGGTCCAGTTCTGCCCAATGTCCAGCCGATAGGTAGTGCCCTGCCTACTTCGCGAGTACTTGAGATTTTGGGCTCCCCTACTGGTGGTGCAAAATTGCCAGAGTCGGATCCGAGTCCCGCATCAGTGCCTGAGCCAAGCCATCATTCCACCGACCAGGTCATGCGTGACCGTAGTCCCAGTCCTCCCCGTTCTCCCTTCCACAATCAGACTCAGGGAGATGCTCCCGAGACATCTTCAGGTCCCTCCCAAACTTAGATTTTTTGAACTCGGAATTTTGTAGATGAGGTGTTAATACCGGAGTAGTTCACTGAAATGTGCATTTTGTACCAAAACTATTGTAATTAATACAAATGGGCTGTTTAGCTCGACCCGAGCTAAACTGTTCAACTTTTTACCAATCCCTTCTATGTCAGCTTCTTTGATCACTCTCTGATGATTCTATAGTTCTCTTGCAATGCCCAGGTCACGAAGTGAATGAGGAAGTGGAAGATCTTCGGATCCTGGATGATGTTGTCATGGCCCAAACTGCGGATGAGCCTGGACGCACAAATATGGATTTAGATGTCACGGCCCAGTGTTCTCTGACCTTGCCAACGTGCGTAGAGGTCATTCCTAACGATCAACCTCAGAATTCATTAGGGTCGATGGGTCCTGTGGAGGATCGGGATGTTGTAGAAGGCCAAGCCGAGGATGCTCAGGTATTTCATCTATCATTATATCTCGTTGCACTATTTCCTTCGAGAATGACTTGCCTTGCGACTGTCCTTATTGTATCATTCGTATAACCCCGTCCTAGTATAATATAGTAATGTCCATCTGTCATCGGTATTTCCTCTCCAGGTGCGCGAGGCATCTGGATGTGACGTAAGTTCTAGTGAAGAATTGAGTCCTGTCCCGACAAGACCTCAGAGTGGTTGGTTGAACGTTGTCCTCGACCTTAATGGAATACTATGCTCCAGTACTCCTAATTGGCCTGGAAAATCATTCGTTAGCCATGACCTTAGCATCCACTCAGCGTCCAAGCCAGCAGCCGTGGGCCCCAAGCTTGTTTGTGTCAGGCCCAATTGCGCTGAATTCCTTCGTCGGTTGTCAGCATTCGCAACCATAACCGTCTGGAGTTCGATGAAGACTTCGACGACAAAAATGATCTGCGACTATCTGTTCGGTCCGATTCGTCCTATCTATCCGCTCAGAATTCTAGGTCAAGAGGACTGTCAGAGAGTTCCTATGGGCGTAGATTTTCGAGGTCGTCCGGTATATATGAAGGAACCCGGGACTCAGAAGGACATCTTCCTGAAGCCGATGTCCGATGGTCTCTTCCGTAAATTTGGTGGCATATATTCCGAAGCCAACACCATTTTCATCGACGACAGCCCGATCAAGCACTGTCAGAATAATTCTTACAATGTCCTTCTACTCTCCACTTGGAACAACCAGAATCCCCATGCCGCAGATGATCGTTTTTTGTTGTCGAAACTTTTGCCATATCTTGTAGACCTACACCACTTTGTGGGGACAATCGCTAGATTTAGGGCCGAGCGTCCGATCGGGAAGAAAATGTATTATGATGACCGTTCTACCTGTGAACAATACGCTAAGATTAATGAGGCAATTAGTCGTAGACCATAATTTCGCATGGTTCCGGTTCTCTAGTTTGTGAATAGACATTTCATCACTGCCGCGCACCTATTAGTATGTTGAACATCTTAACCACTTGCGTAATCTTTGTATCCAGACTACTCCTTTTGTAATACGAAGATCATATTTCTTTCTTGATCTACTCTGCCCCTTGCGACGAACCCTTATCCATTGCTGAATTATTGGTGGATGTATGTTTCTATTCGCTTTGTGTATTGCAGGATAATGCATGTCGAGCCTCTGTGGATTCTTTGAATTATGCTTATGGCTGCGGGCCCTCTCTACGTAGCAGAGGGCTTCTGTTGCAATCCGTTGCAACAGCGCAGTCCACGATGGACTATTCAACTATGGCTGTCGACGAAGGGGTTGTGGACAGCCCGGTTAACCTGTCCGTTCCCAAGACCCTGAAATCCCCTTCTCCTATGTGGCCACGGACCGTACTGCATGTTCTATCTCCGAAACGACAGAGTTCTACCCCTACGAAGCGTGCTCTTTATAACAATGTGGAGGACATGCCGTCACCACCACCGGCAAAGGTTGGTTTTCATTCCTCAGTATTCACTCTTCATTCCTTTCTGATGTTTCATTCTTGTAAGTTTCTTTCATGATGTTTCATTCTGATGTCCTTATTTTAGCTCGAGGCCACCTAAAATGATTGATCTTCTTATACTCTCGTCTAGGTCTAGTCCTAGCTTATGTAGGCCTCCTCGTTCAAGGTCCGTTTCGACCTTTACAATTGCACTCAGCAGTTTAGGTCGATTCGACCTAAACCGAAATCTCTTCCCAATGCTAACTTATCCCCTTTGCAGATGCCGAGGCTGCGATCAACAACTACTGGATCCAGGGCAAGGAAGTCCGCCGACTCCCACTCTAAACCATCCAGTACCCGTCGCCACTCTCTACCAGAGTCAAGCATCGGTGACAGGCGTAGGCAGAAGTTGCAACGTCTTCTTGATAGTCCAATGATGCAGGTTGAGGGAATGTCGTGGACACGTCAGCGCCAACGGGAATTTGTCAAGTCAAGAATTGAGGCTTACGGAGGGACTCCATAACCATATAGAGGATACTATGTACTGTATAGCAATGGCGCAGACAATATAGACGATTAAAAGACTCCTCTGTGTTATTTCAATGTAATTATGTTTTGAATAAAACGATTGATCTGTTTGTCAAATTCTCTCGTCTGCTATTTTTGCCTCGTTGTCTTGCACACTTTTTGTGTTATTCAAGTTTCCGAATGTAATTTATGTGAGTGGACATTGCCTTTTATTGAAACCTTGGTTTAGAAAAGGTAACGGATAGTTACTACTAAAATTACAGGGGACGTGGTATATTCTTTTTCCTTGTTTATATTGCGTTTAGGTGTGATCGACCTAAATGACTTAATCATCATCTCTATTTAAACATGTTTTTAATGGATCAATGAACATTACTAAGTTTTCTCCTGTATGTTCGTGCATTTAGGTCCACTCGACCTAAATCACATGGGCCTCATTGTTCCTTTAAGGTGTTATTAATGATTCAATATTGATTTCCGCAAGATTGAAGTAAATGGGAGATGACGAATGTCGCCATTTCTCTGCACTCTGATTTCCCAAAATCAAGAATATCTCCCAAAATAACGAATATGGTGTTATGTTCTTTGCCGTGGATTTCGTCCTCGAAGAACCTCAAGCATGTTTCATCAGCAGAGCCTTCGACGACGGACTTCATCGCCCCCCACTTCTGCAGTTTCGCCTCCGGGGAGTCTATAGTCTCCTCAATGCACCTCAGCTTGATCTGAAGCTTGTACCTGTCCATATCCGTGAGCGGTGGCTTGGCCGTCTGCCTCAGAAGCGCAGCCCGTTCGTGTGCAACACTATGGGCTGCCACGACCGTCTCGAAGTCCTTCTCAGCGTCCGCAATCTCGGCTTCCAGGCCCTTGCAGACGATTTTGACGTAGGTGGCATTCCGGTTAGGGGTGCGAAACAGGACTGTGAGTTCGTCTCCGCTCTCGATTTTCTTACCCCTCCAGCGATCCTCCGCATACTTTGCCCAGTTCATTGGGTAGCAATGGAAAACCTCCGAAACGACCGCTCTCGCGAAGCTCTCCGGGAGGAACAAACCAGTAGGAAGCTCGGGAATTTGAGAGATCGCTGGGTAGAGCTCCAACACTCTCGCCTTGACCTCTCTTGATTTCGCTCCGTCGAAGAGATATCCCTTCCTAGGAACCCTCTCTCCGAATATGGACCTTAGCTCCTCATTGCTGACATGGTTGCAGTCGAAGGCGGGGTCCAAACCTGCATTTGGCAACCCAACCTTCACGTGAAAGTAATTCTCCTTCCCAACTTCTCCCATTCTGACCCCTCTCACTCGCAACAGGTATATCCCTCCTCTTCGATCGGACCCTTGCAACCTCAGACCAGCGAACTACAAGTTGAAACCAGAATGCAATGGCGACTCCAATCAAAACTCTCAGCGATGGCGTGGATTGAATGGAACTGCCCTGGCCATGGCTACCCCTACAGGCAGCCGCCATATTTAACGCCAAGGTGGTCATCTCATTATGGTGATTTGAGGGGTTGAGTTCGGATTGGCGACTGTGACTTGACAACATACCCTTCAGGACTTCATATCTTCGTACTCCTCCTTCTACACTCAGTGTATTGAAGTAGGCTCCATCATTGCAATATGAATATGGTGTTTCAAATGTCCTGTAGGCTGTGTGGTAATAGATGGTTTAATAGATGGATCAACACGAAATTCATTGCATTCAAAAAAATCTATGCACCTTGTAATTCTACTGAAGTGTCACACCGATCAACTCTCGTGTTCGTAAGTTCTATTGGGAATTTTTGTTCATGAGTTGGTCACAGTTTGAATTTCACGTTGTTGAAGAGGATTTGTGACATTGTCTCTGCCTAAGCACGGGACACTAGTTGTATTTCTCGGCCAGTCGTCCGGTCTTTCTGACATTCCTCGTCACCAGGTTTGAAGATGGATGTGATTTAATGTAGCGGACGATTGAGACCGGACAGGCGGATGCGGATCGGGGTTTAGAGTCGGATGGCAATGATATGCAGACGCGGCTGGGGCGGACTGGTAAGCGGGCATGATTCGGACGCCAGTAAGACGGAATGGAAAGCGGGCACAATTAGTACGCGGAGTGGGCGGACTAGATGTCGGACACTGGTCACTGCAGGAGGGTGTCGGATTGCACGGATTCGAGGTGAACGGGCACCATCCGCGGGTGCAGTGGGCAAGGGGGTGGTCCGCGTCGCCGGACCATTTTGAGAGGGTCCGGCGTGGAATAAACGTTGGGTGTTTAGGGCTCTCGTCCCAATATTGTGGAATTACAATCACTCTATCATGGCTTCGGGGTCAGGAATGTGACAAACAAACTCTATTTACAAATTGATCTGTTCAGAGTCGGTACATGACCTCCTATGCGCCTAACCTGGGCGAATGCAAAGTCGGACCCTGGTGTTCAGAATGATATAGTTATATTCAAATTGTCAGACCACTAAGAAGCGGTACCTGCGCGTTGGACAAAACGTTCCAAGGAGTTTTGTATACTCACATGTAATTTATGAATGGGTGTCCCGGAAACACATATTCGGTGTTTCCAGATTGTAAGGTGGTGACTTCAACGTCCTCACGACGTGTGTGACGGTTTGTCTAGCACCCGGGTTGATCTGGGTCATTTCGTCTAAACCCTGCTCAAAGCGCATCTTAACCCCGTTAGGGTCGCGGTTCTGCTGAAATAGAATCGATGTCGAGTCGGAGTTGTAAATCTGCCTTGCGAGTACTCCAACGCTATAGGACTCTGATTTGTACGTGTGAGGGTGCTGCTTTGCCATGCGATGTGGGGATTGGGATGAGCCTCTAGAGCCATGCACATGGAACAACTCCGAGGCGGCACAACTGTATATTTCCATGTGCTTCTTTATCGCGTCTTCGCTCTGTACTCCGTAGTACGAAGGGGCCGATTCGGGCATTAAAGAAGCCATTCCCCAGTCACATATACCTATGAAAATAGCTCCGTCGCGGTCTGATGGAAAGTGGAGCATGACATTGTTAGGGTGTAGGTCGCAGTGTAGCACTTCCTCGCCGTGTACCACATCCGCAATGCACATGAGAGCCCAGGCCAAGTGAGCTCGATTTTTTTGGTAAACGACCAGCTTCTTCCGGGCCTCGAAGTCCAGACCTGCGTCTCTGAGGAGTTCCATTTCATGGGTTTCCCCAAATTTCAAATCGAACGCACGCATGTTCTTCAACGAGCCTCCGTTCCACCATAGCGAGTACGACTCTAGCGTCTTCCGGTTTAGGTATTGCAGCTTAATCACACCAGGGTGATCAACTGGACATGACATTACCTCGATAGAGCGTTGATCGCGACTTGTCTTGAAATCAGTCACCTTCATGGTCTTCCCTGCAAAATGAAGCCACTCGGGGATGAAACATGCCTCTGCAATTTGCACCCTTCGCACGATTCCAAACGAACCTTGAAAACTATTTTTGTCTACGGGGATGGCGTAAGAACCCTTCGGTAGCCACTTCAGACCGTTTCTGTCCCGAGAAGCGATGTTGTCGGCCAGAGCTCTCCCGACAAACTTCGGCAGTGTAGTCCTTCCCTTCCCCTTCGCGAGGATAGCACCTCTTTTCCAATTCTCCAGCTTCTGTAGGAGCTCGGAGTTTCCCCCACTACATCCCGAACCAGGTCCACACAACATGTTAAATAGCACTGTTGAATTGAACAATGCCTCCTGCACCTGTTCCTCGATCCACTGTCCCCAATTGCTCTTCCCTCTATCCTCCTGGAACTCATCCCCCGCCATGCCCTCCTGCAGTAGTAGCCTCAGAGCATTCGAAGCTTTCTCGAGTCCCGCCGGACCATCATTCAAGAATGTACTCTCCAAGTATGGCATGTCGTGGCTTGCAAACCATTCCAGGATTATCTTTCTACAGCAAAGCCTAGCCTCCGTGGAATGCTGGTCACACGCGGCTACCTTCTTCCGATGCTTGTGCTTCCTAACCTCAGAACCGGACGCGGTCGACCCAGACTCCGTTCCTTGCAATCCCCCTGCCCGCTTAGATCCCCTACGCTCTTCAGTAGACGGCGGACACTGGTCGGACGGTGCCGATGTCCACAATACCCTAGGTAGTGGTTTAGGTGGTAGGAGGATTTCCATGGCGGGTGCTTGTACTCCGCTAGAACTTCCCGAGCTCGCTGGACCAGACCTAGTGCCTTGGCTGCCGATGTTTTCCGCGGCGTGGCTCCCTATCGCGCCGTGTCGCCCCCCAGATCCATGGGTTGCACGAGAGCCGTGACTCCGGGAACCATAGCCACCCCGCGTTCCCCGTGCTCTCTGCAAGTGGCCTCCTCCGAGGTTTTCCATCGGTGTGAATTCCTGATTAAACTTGGTTCTCTCTCCGCCACGCCCCCCGCCCACCCCGAGTGCTCCGGTGGGGCTCCCATTCCTGATGTATGCGTCCACTCTCGTTTGCCATGGTACCCTGGAAAAGAAGAAAACAGAACAATCAGCAATTGGTTTTTGGGTAGGCGAGTTAGTTCAGAACCCTGATATAAATTAGCAAGGGTTTGTCTCTGAAATCGGTCCCGTGCTCTACTGACCCTCCGGACCCGCGCAGTGCCGCTGTCCCAACGGACGCAACAGAGTCTCGGATCCCAACGAGAGGCCTAGAGAGGATGGGAAAGTGAGCGGAATATAAAGGGACACCTTTATATAGGAGACGAGGAAGATCATTGATGTGGGACGATAACTGATTGCTTGGCGATCACCCTTGGAAGGGATCGGTCGGGTGGCAGACGTAGGATCTAGGCCTGTGAGCGAATTAGGGTTAGCGGGTTGGTCGGATCGCACAGTCGGACTTGGCGGACTGTGAATGCGGACGAGGCGGGTCGTCGGACGGAGGGGTTGCTATGTCCGCATGGGCTCACGATCTTATGATGCGAGCGGACGGGTCGATCGATGATTGCACCACGCGTACTTGGATACATGGGCGGACTCGGACCCGGATGCACGGGCGGACTCGGACTCGGACGCATGGGCGGACTCGGACTCGGTCGCATGCGCGGACTCAAGAGATGATGCTGCTCATATGGCATATATCCAGACTTACGCGATGGTGACCCTAAGTGAGTCTTCGGGAAAGGAAAAAGCCAAATGAAGTTATGTTTATGCAATGGTTACTATACTTATGAAACAAAATAAAACATTGTTCATGGTTATCACTCTATACAGTTCTAGGAGTTTATCTCACTCCGAATCGTCTAATTGCAATGTATCACCTGATCCGGACGCTGCACTACCGTGGCCAGGTTGCGTTGGGCCCTCGGACGGCGGAATCGGCGATGTCGGGACTCTGGAGGGAGGTGCCGACTGGCTTGGGTTCAAACGGGTTCGTGACGCGTTCCTCGTGGAATTCCCCGGCGGTGTCGCGCTCCTTGGTGTGGCCCCTGAAGTTCGTGAAGTCAAAGCACCACTTGATAACAGGCGTTGACGACATGATGGCTCCTTCGGCTTGGGCCTCAGTCCTTTCTTCTCCAGCCACTTCTTGGTAGCGGGGAGAATTTTGCATAACAATTCTTCTAAAGCGAGAATCTCTAGCCGCATCGTGTGGTAACCCTGTTCGTAAACCATCTCGTCGCTACAGTTAGCATCCCTATTCCAGTTCCGAAATCTTGCCAATACGTCGGAAGGTGTCGCAGGCAATCCTTGTGAATTCACTAGATTTGGATTTTCCCCTGGGACCAGCTGGCCCTTTCTACGGTCGTAGTAGTGTTTGCACATCTGGTAAAAGTATTGCCTGATTCCATCATCGATAGGCTTCCCTGGGTACAACTAATCGGCCGCTTGCATAATGGTCTTCGGCCTCTTTAGCAAGTCCGTAGGCTGAAATTGGTACCATATCTCGAGCTGCGACATGTGTAGTTGCCAGACCCACTCCAGTGGTTTTTCCTTGAAATCCCCGAGCTTGAAGTCCTTGTGGAACTCTCTTGGATCGTACGCCCAGCCCCTGGGCATGAAATTTCTCAATCCGAATGTCAAATACAGGCGAGGATGGAGAGGGGCTGAGCAGATTGGACACGCACGTCTTCTTATCATCATCGGGATTAAACAATATGGGTGAAATCCATAATTGCACGTCCCCAGTTGATGGCATCCCTCCGGGCCAAAAGGATTAAAGCACACGATGCAATTGGATCCGTCACTTGTCATTTCGTGCGGGACGGGCCAAGTCAGCGCCTCCAGCTGCTCTTTGGTCTTGCCCATCCCCCATTGCTGGTCCCGCTTCCATTGATGATCAATCTCAGCAACATTCTCCCACTGAATGCTGCCCGTGCCGGACCGCATCCCCGGACTGTCCTCCCATTCCGGAGGGTACATCGTCTGTAAAGGCGGCCAGGAGGTGAGGAGCAAGTGTCGCAATCGTCCATTCTCCGTCCACTCTTTCTGAATTGCCTCAAATTCCTTCTCGTACTGAAGTCGTTCCGCTTCTGCAAGGATAGCGATCATGTACATATCCTCCGTCTTTTGGAGCGCACCCACGAGTAATGCCTTCTGCTCCTGAGTTAATGACTCGGACCAGCCCTGGATTGGATCATCGTTGGCACCACCTTCATTCATAGCGCCAGTGGCCTTCCCAAGCCGTGTTACCTCCTCTAGTAGTCGCAGGTTCTCTGTCTCCAATTCCACCACCTTGGCATTGTTTGCTTCTTTCTCCGCCTCTGCCTCCGCACGTATCAAGTTGTCGCTCGTCGTAGCGACTTCCCGGAGCTCGTTTAGTTCTTCCTGTATTTTTTTGGCCAAAGCTATTGCGTCCGAAGCCTTATTCTTATGATCTTCCATTTTGGACTCCATTCGCAGGATGATCTCTCCTTGCTTCGATGTATTCTTCTTCTCCTCCTCCAGTTGGCGAGACAGTCTCCGACATTCGTCTTCCATTGCCTTTGCACGTATCTCGGATTCCTCTAGTCGGACACCCCGCTCCGTGGATCTGGCTTCCGCGGCTATTGCTCGCTTTTCCGCATCTTCGAGTCGGACGCTCATCTCCCTCATTTCCGTTTCCAACGCCAGAATGCGTTCCTAAGCGTCCGTGAGTTGGCCATTTAACTGCGTGGTCAGGTCCTCGGCCGATTTCGCTGCGTACATGGAGGCTTTCATATCCTTTTCCCATGCATTAGCCCGTGCCGCCGCTCTCTCAGCGGATCTCAACGCCTCGTCCCGTTCTCGCATCAACTTTGTGTCCGGTGTTCCTGCGATCTGGTCCCCGCTGTCGGACACGCGAAGAGCCTCTATCTTCAGTTCCAAACCACCTATTGTTGCTTTTAACTCGCGAATGTCCGCGTCATGTTTGGCAAAAACTTCCTCTAGCAGTCGCCGCATTACCGGGTCTGCTCCCAATACAACGTTTGCTGCACCTCTCAGCTGATGAGGATCGTGATGGGCAGTGCTAGTTGTCGCACCTCATCCGAATAACCCGTGTTCCGAGCCGGGCATCCGCCAATCCCGTGAGGTTGTCGGAGCGATTCTCCCATCGAATCTGTGGTCCGACCCACCTAAACCCTCGTCCAACGCACCCAAACCCTCGTCCGACCTACCTAAACCCGGGTCCGCATTCCCGATCCCATCGTGCGCCATGTCAAGGTCTATGTCAGCTCCAGAAAAGGAGGCTACTGTCGCGTTGACGACTTCTTCCAATCCGACCATAGCCACATCTGGCCCGGAACTCTCCTCACCTGCCTCGGATGGTCCCCATGCCGATCCCGTCCGATCGATCCTCCCGTCCCTCGCATGGGATGCAGTTGCCGCGCCCGACCCTTCTCCCGCACTCCCGCCAATGGTGGGGTCCGACCCACTTCCCTGCCAATCGGATCCGAACATGCCAGCCATCTGATCCTCATACGTGGCATTCTGTATTGTGCGTTGCCGTGGTCTCCCGGCCCTCGACGGTTCCCTGTCTGTCGGTATCGGACCCCCTGGATCTTCAACAAGGTAAGGATTACGCTTGAACCATTCGGGCACATCTGTATAAGGTATGTGCACCGGCTTCTTCGCTGTCAATTTCTCTCCTAGACCTCCGAAAGAGGAGCCTGGAGTCTTTAAGGTAGACCAGTCGACCTTCTTCTTCAACACATGCTCGGCATACATCAGGAGAAGAATAGCCTTTGGGATCTCGTTCTTGGGCCACTTCGATTCATTGGAAATTGCCCGAAGAATGCAGAGGAATCTCCACTTCACGTCCACGTCTGTCAAGGATGCGTATTTCGCGTTCTTCGACTTACAATGTTGTGCGTGCGAACTATCTGGCCAAAGCCGATCGAAATGAGGAAAGTCGACAAAATGCATAGCCGTCGCAACATCCCAAGGCTCTGGCACTTCCTCCCAGCCATCACCAGCCAGTAGAGCTTGATTGTGGAAAACGTCCAGCTGCAAATCCAGTTCTTTGCGGGCTCTCTTCCCGAAACCACTGGCGGACTGCGATCCGCCGGCGGACTCATCTCCGCCCGGTCTGCTCGGCCTCCTTTTAGAAGGAGTGCCCGATCCGCTGGTGGACATCCTCGTGCTGCGAACTTCGGACCTGCTCACAGTATCTTGGTTAGATCCTGATACGATTATTCTTAAACCCTAAACGGACACTTCGCATATGCTGGGTTCCGGGGAAAAAATTAACATTAAGTATATAATGTGACAGAGCACACGAATAGGGTCAATTAGTACTTACAGAATATTAAGGTCGTACAAGGACCCCACGCTCACCCCGCACCCCGCGCGCCCGCACACTCAGAGAGAGGCAAGCGGTCTGGGCGCAAAAGTTGAGAAGTGTGGAGAACGAATGTGCGTCCGAACTTGCATTTATACGAGTCCGCCTCTCCGTTCCGCACCCGCCCGACCCAGTGCCCATCCTGCTCTTGCCCCTTCGCATTACTCGCTCCCTTCCACATCCCGCGCTCCCTGTCAAGTGCACAACGTTCCCTTTCCGTTCGAGGGCGGTTCGGACCAGGAATCCGACGTCCAGTCCGACTACTGATCCGCATTCCAATTCGGAATTGTCAGTCCGGCTTGCAGACCGCAGTCCGCGCTACAATCCGGATTGTAGTCCGCTGTATCGCGGACACGCGCGAACGTTCCAGAGTGACCTCGTCCGACCTCGTCCGTCAAATTGCCCTTCCAAGCTTTGGTGCTCCCCAATTATCACGCCATCCGGGACAGGGTTCCGCTGCGTTGGTCCGGCTTGGTTTTTTATCGATTAAAGTTTTCCTTATTATTTTTTCATTATCTTTCTTGGAAGTTTTTTGTGCCAAAGAGCAAACTTAATCTCAAAGACCCGATTGAGGTCCTCGTCGGACAACTTTTCACATAGAAGATAGGATACTGGAGCATTGTACATGTACAAAACTATCACCAGTTCGGAGGTATTCCTCAAGTTTATAGTTACGGATCACGATGAGGATGAGTTCAAATTGCAATGATGTGTCCGACCGCGTGTTGGATTAATCGTTACACAAGTTCTCTGTGATGATCAGCTCTACAGTGAGTTCTTACTGGACAGTTGCACATTCAGAATTGTGTTCGAGATAAAAAGGAAGGAACCATACAGGTGGAGGTTGCATGCAAGAGTTTTTTTTATTTTTTGACGCAAAGGAATTCCATTGCAAAAGATAGATTACAAGCCCGCATGCAAGAGTCTTTCACGCATTGCCCTGGCTAGAACACCAGTATCGTACATGAAGAGGATACACAACATACGCAAAAACTAATTAGGGGTAAGGCAGGCACATGACAGCCGTCAGAGCCAGAATTCCATAACGCAACGCGGACTCCATATCACGACAATGAATGATCCGAGATTTAATGCACGCCGCCAACTCCATTGGACGAGAATCTTTCAAAATTGGGACTTTATTGGACGTTGCCAGAGCATTGTTCTATACATAGTAAAAAGGGACATAAACCGATAGTAACAACATGTCTAGCAAAGGTTCGTGCAGGATTAGAAAAGCCGAGTAATCCAACCTAGGATCACTTTCCGTAAATCAAAAATAGGAACTGCAAAAAAGGGATCTGTGAGACGTAAGTTACAGTGAAGAAAAGTTCTCAAAATGAAGCTTAAAAACTGCAAAGCTCATTATGCATTGCAGCTCCAGCAGACCCTTAGAAGAGGCGGATTCAAAGGAAGTTGCATTGCATCGCTGGCGGATTCATACTTCAACAAAATTGTTCGTTCGAATGCAGGTCCACCCCTTCCATTGCGCGAATACCCGCTCCATTCTAATAAGCCCGTAAACTGTTCCACTTCATATGGCTCCGTAGTGTCCACTTACAAATGGATTGATAGTTACACGTACAATCCGGCTCCGACAAAAGATCCACGAAATCGGTCTGCGTTCCCTGGTCGCGAGTGACGCGCCGGGGCGTTGTGGATCCGCAAAAAGCAGGAAATGGAAGAGGGGTACCTTCGTAATCGCGACTAAGCCGCCGTTCCCAACTTCTGCGATGCTGTGCGACTCGGCCACCTTCGGCGAGAGTCTGTGTAGATATGCCCGGTCGGATTGGAGCGGGGATGTCCGTCTTGCGATGCGCGCTTGTGGGTGATCCGGTCTGCGAGTTCGTGGGAGTTCCGCTCTGCGCGTGAGCCGAGCCGTGTGCAGTTTGATCTCCCGAGTTCGCAGCTCTGGCTGCGAGTAAACCCCGTCGCACCCAAGTATAGTTCAACACATTGTTGACGTTGGTGAACTGCTCCTGCATAATGGGCGTCCACTGGAAATCACGAGAAGTATTCAACAAAGACCTCACAATATCCTGGTGATCTGGTAAATACCGGAAATCTCTAATCTCGTGCATCACGCAGGTTACAAGCAGCCACTGCAAAACATCCGTGGCGGTCTCAGGGTGCGGGGAGGACTCTGTCGGACTAGGCATTCTAAACGAGGAGCTCCCGGCCATGCTACGAGACGATGCGGAAATCAAGAGAATCAAATGGGAGGCTCAAATGACAGTCTCAAAAATACGCACCCTGTTCATTCTAAAACGAGAATCTCAAGAATAACCAAAATTACTATACGCATATTGTGGAAGAGCATAGGTAATCTACCGTGTAGACAGTAGACTGCCGTTGTAGAAGAATGAGTGAATAATGACTGAACAATGCATTTGACATGATATCCGAGAGCAGGGAAAGGGTGACAATGATTAGATCAAGCATGTTAATCATAAGTACTGATGTTTTGGTGGGAGTGGAGAGATATTAGTGCATGACTTAAAGAAGAACGTCCACTCAAATCTGACATTGCCATCCGTCGTCCGACCTTCGTATCCGCGCTCTCCGCATCCCGTCCGCTTGAACCCGGGTGCATTTGGATCCGACGAGAGCACGATCCCGACCTGTCCGATCCACTGACCGCGTAATTCCTAGTGTTGAACGCAGGTTCCGATGGCTCAATCGCTCCGATTCTCCGATCACAGCGATTGTCACGCACCACGCAGCCAAGAATAAACAAAAATACAAAATTCATGGAGAAAAGAAAACGCTATGAATGAAGAAGGATGAATAAGCGTTTAATAAGAAAAAAAAAATAACGGAAAGTTATAGAGAAATTTTGAAATAATGTTTAAATAAGGATGATATAGAAACAAATTCGTGAATGATAAAGGAATGAGGTGGGAGTACATAAGTGAATATTGAGAGCTAAATAATATATTAACCCCTAAAGTTCTGAGGGTATTTTTCATCAAAACTGCCTGAAAACAGCTCCTCTTCAAAGCAAGGTGGATTATGCAAACTTGGGGTTTTTTTTTTAACATCTAACCGTAAGATCTTGTAGCTAACTTCTATGTCTACATGTACACCAAATCTCACACACTCATTCTTCACCAATTGCAAGATCATAACGTTCAAAGTAGGAAAACAAGTTTTTATTCCCTGCGAAAAAAGGGGACATCAGAGTCTTGAAGGCCCAAAAAACCATTTTTCTGCATTATGGAATTTGGGGGTTTTGATGCACGTCAAAGAAGACTGAGTTAGCGAATTGTGTTGAGAAAATTATATTCAAAAAGTTGTGAAACGTTGCCAAAAAAATCATTTTCTGCTAGGGGGTATTCTGAAATTCACAAACAAAGGCCGTTTTTGGACAATAAAAATAGCATACGGAAAATTCCTGGATTGGGAATCGGAACGGTGGAAACATGCTCTACTGTCTTCCCTATGCATAGAAATTTTTATTTTTGAAAAATATCAAAACCTCAATTTTTGGTGGAATTTCAAAGTTTCGTCTTTGGGCAGATTTTGGCAGTTTTGGGCAGTTTTGGGCAGAATTTGCTGCATTCACAGTGGCTTCGAAACATTCAGCAGCTGTCCAACGAGCAGCGTTTGACACTTAAACCTTCATAACATTTGATCCCGATGTCGGAATTGAAGATCTCCAAACGGACCACCTAGAACAAAAATTTCAGAAAATCCTGATATAAATTGCATACATACGTACATGCCCAAATTCAAAAAAAGCCCAAATGTGGCAGATTGTCCTTTAGGGGTTAAAAAGGATAAATATAGAGTGATTACTAACGGGAGTATTGGAACGATATTAAAAATAAAATTAATTGGTGGCAATGACCAATTAGATGGCATAAGAGCGAAAGTAGACTAAAAAATAATATAGAAGTCCAACTACAATAACAATGAGGACAATTAAATTTCCTTAAAAAATATAACGACTGTATAAATTATACTACGATTTAACTAGGTATGACAAAGTTGGTTGGCGTGTATGCAAAAGGTTTAACATATGTAGGCCAAAAGTTATGGATATGAAAGGCGTTTCAATTAAATCTTAACCGCAACGTTACATTGCTTTAAACAGTAAGTTGCCACATTGCTTGACGAGTATAGTGGTACGACAACGTCCAATCTAATGGTAATAAAAAAGCCCAACCTCTCTATACTATAATGATTTGCTAAAGTAACAAGTTTTTAGCGTCATTATTGTTCTTGGATGACGATTAAATATTTTGTGTATTCAAAGAATGATTCACAAACAACATATGACTTTTAACAAATTGAGTTATTTAACAATGTTAAATTTGATGTGTTTATTATACGTTTTTCTTTACCTTTTTAATTCATATTTGACCAATACATGTATCTTTTGTTAAACTTTATGTTAAACTTTGATGTGTTTAACAGAGGAACCAGCAGGGCTTGCAATTGGCTATGTCATACTAAAGCTAATATACTAAAGCTAGTAAATCTTCAGCTTGACCCTGAGTCACCTGAAGATCCTCTAAGCGCTTGAGTTCAGCTGATGATTCGTCAATATCCATTGTTTCAAACGTAGCAGAAGACATGGCCATCGTTGGAGAAGACGTTCGTTGTAAATGGTACGGCAAAGACAAATTCCCTTTGCCGAACCTCGCAACTAAGCGGAGCTATGTGCACACGGAGAACATGAAGAAATGAAGGAGAGAGACGACTGCATGTGCATTGTGAGGTAGCACTACCCCCCTCCCCCTCCCCAACTTGCCCGTTAACCCCCACATCCTGCCCGTGCGCCAAAACCCAACATATCACCTCAGAAGGATGTGAACACCCCATCATGGTGACCTCACCACCCAAACTCATCATCGCTCCATATCACCATGAGTGTGAATGTAATCATACGTAACTCCCCACTCCCCAACTCCCCACTCCCCAACTCCCCACTCCCCCTTGCTAAAGTTACAAGTTTTTAGCGTCATTATTGTTTTTGGATGACAATTAAATATTTTGTGTATTCAAAGAATGATTCACAAACAACATATGACTTTTAACAAATTGAGTTATTTAGCAATAATAAATTTGATGTGTTTATTATACGTTTTTCTTTACTCTGATGTGTTTATTATTCATTTAAAGATAAACAGATGTTGATATAGATTTGTTTTAAAGAAGTTTTATTTTAAATAATAGTATTTTAAAGATGATATAGATAAATACTCGTGAAAGATAAAAGAAATAAGTGATAGCACATAAAATAACACGAACAGTTAAATAAGATATAATGAATAGCTAAAAAAATGGTCATTCATAGCAGAATCGAAATAATAGTAAAAATAAAATAAAATGGTGGATATGATCGATGGTATGGCATACGAATGAAAGCAAACTGATACAATAATGGAGATGACAAAACACAGTAACGATGAGGATAATGGGATTTGGGTTTAGAGAGCACGTATGCACATGTTTGTTATATGCACATGTTTGTTATATCAATGTAATTACTATACTCATGTGTTGGTTGCATAAACAAACATTTAAAAAATTATTTAAAAATATATCTCCAAAGATTAGAGATTTTATAGGAATCTTGGAATGTAAATGCTGAAATTAGTAAATGATTGTCACACGCTTTAATAACTTGTTATTTGTGCTTTTATAAAACGGATGCCAAAAAATTCCAATGTTTTCCTTATTCCATTTGTTTTTTATAATACAGATTCTCACTCTGTTTGTAAATCACGTACAATTACATCCAGATGTGGAATACTATACCAAATGGGACTTCCCACGATGCATGCTCTACGAAATAATGATATTTTTATTATTTGGAACAGGATAAAATAGACAAAATTGAGGGACGGACCGCGAGGGGTGCACTCTAATACGCACGGAAGGGAACTGAGCTGTACGCAAACGGGGACGAAGATTACAATGCACCCCCTACGACCTGCAGCGGACATCCGGCAACGGGATCGGACAAGTAGCCTCCGAGATCATCCAATCGGTCTAGGCGCCGGACAGTGAGTCGGACAGTGCCATATCTGGGGAAGCCAAGAGTGCATGTCTGGGGACAGTGCCATATCTGGGGAAGCCACATCGTCCGCCACATGGTCTCCTCCCTGTCCGACGTCTTCCTCCTCGTCGTCCTTGTCCGGATCCTCGCCATCAAGGTCATCGTCGGAATGAACCTCCTCTAAGCCATACCACTGTGCCGGACGCGGGGCCCGGCGGTGACGAACGAGTCTACTGTTCGTGTAGATATACACGAGGTCCTTTGCTCGTACATGTTTCAATCTATTGCGCACCTTGTTGTGCATGTAGGAGTACATGCTCCAGTTGCGCTCACACGCAGACACGGAGCATACCTGTCCAAGTATACGTCTAGCTATTGTTTGGAGTGCCCGGGCTCCACCTCCCATTGCGTCCCACCATTCGTGGATAGCAGTGCCGTGCGCCTGGGGATCGGTTGAATCAGCAAATGCCCCCCGATTCTCGAGGAAATCGTGATAGTGGACAAGGATCTGGACGTAATTCTCCTCGTTAGACGATAACTTGCAAAGAACTCGGTTTAAAATGATCCTCGACTCCTCGTGGTTATGAAGTGGCGCCCATCCACGTAGGGTTGGGTTGAGCATCGCACCTGCCCAATGAAGATCTGTCAACATCATAGCCCATATGTGGTCGAATGCGACCATGGCGTCCGCCGCCAGGTCCGCGTTCAATCTAAACGGATGGGAGGAAAAACTGCGGACGTGGTTCTTCAAATCGTACATCGCCCTCCAAGCTAGGCCCATTGCAGGTGCCTTCCCATCAAAAAGGCGTAATGCCTTCACCACTGGGATGATCATGTATAAGAAGTTATGACACGTGTTCCAGAAACCGTCCGCACGCACATACTTCCGCATCACGCGGACCTTCTTCCCTGCTGAGCTGTTCACATCAGGATAGGTTGCTAAAATACCTGCAAACGCCGGATCGATGACCATTCTCTCAAATGCATTCCGAAGTTCCACAAGACACTCGATCATAATGAAATTGGTCGCGAACCGCGTCTCAACGGGCAAACGGATGGTGAGATTGGGACACATCCTGCGGAACAAAGCCATTGATGAATGATGATTTTTAACCCACAGACAAATAAGTCTCGCCTTTCTGACTATGTGCTTCACCCAATCCTCCTTCCCCCAATCTTCGAGCAACAGATCCAAGCAGTGTGCGGCACACCCTTGAACATAAATGTGAGGATATCGTGTCTCGAGCATCCGACTGGATCCAAGCATGTTCGGAGCATTGTCAGTGCAAACTTGGACAACATGTTGCGGTCCGACCCGATCCACAAACGGACGGATCTGAGAAGCGATATAATCGCTATCTTTGTAATGTCCTGTCGTGTCTATGGTTCCAAAGAAAACGTCGCCTTTGGTCCCACTCTGGATAACATTCAGAAGAGGACGACTCTGGACATTGTCCCAACCGTCTGAACATATCGTAACATCGTATTTCTCTGTGGAATTGCCCGTGAGTTCCTTTACTTGTCTCACCATTTCCGCCTTTCTCGCGGTCAACAATTTTGTGCGAATAGCATTCATCGATGGTGGCAAGTATGTCGGGAAGCAGGATCGCATTGATTCCCAAACGGCGTTAATGAAGGCAGGATGCTTAACAACGTTGAATGGGATATTGGCTTCGTAGAATGCCATCGCCCACACTTTATCTAATCGAAGCTTCGTGGAAGCATTGAATCCTTGCACAATATTCAGTTGACGCATTTCCCTGGGTGGAGAACCCTGGGGTGCCATATCGGGCTCCTGCATAGCTGACCCATCATTCGCGCGCGCCCCCTCGTTATCGGGAGCTTGAGGTATTACCGGATCTGGGACCCCGTCACCTCCCAAGCCAATGTCATGAACATCATCGGGCTCTCTTCTAGGAACTTCACCTCCGCAGTCTACGAACAACCTCCTCACCCGCGCACTCAGTAACCTGCAAATTTGTATACCGTAGTTACCTGGACCACCTAAAGGTCTGTATCCAAAGTGGGCGAACATTCTATCCCGACGGTACACAATAGTCACATTACAAATTCTACACCTAACCTGTCTCTGAGGCCTCGCACCCACCACGCCCAAGTCTTGCCACCACTGATCCCAGGCCTCTACTCTTCGCGGCATGCCTGCGACAGAAAGCAAGAATCTGGAGGGTGAACGCACTATTTAAGGCGAGATGGACCTATTACAGAATTTGCGCCCGACAACGCACTTCTAGCGCCGTTGAACGAGGGTGGAGGGATGGACTTGCCCTGATTATGTTCCAGATCTCCGATGGAGTTCGGACGGTCCGTTCCAGTGGGCTATGCTAGACCCGTTGAGCACACTTGGGTCTCATGCAGAGGAACCTCAGACGAGACCCCAAAGTCCTGAGACACGCAGTGCAAAGAAGGGAGAACAGATCGTGGTGAGTCGCATCTTTTATGGCACTCCCCGAGCGTGTCCGGGACCAGGAAGCGGAACATCGCGGAGTTGTTCCGGGTGTTGCGGACGAGGTCGGACGAGGGCGGGATTGATGGCGGTCCAGTAACTAGATTCGATTTTGGTCCGCGTTGTAGGAAAAAGATGGTCAGGATCTGCATATTATGGCAGTCGTGTGCTGACATCAGGGAGGTGGTTTGCACTTCGTGAGATTGGCCCATGTACGGAGATGGATCAACCACGGACGGGCGGACTACCTGAAATCCGATCGATTTGCAGAATGTGGTCACTCCGCAATCGAACATCGACGAGGTACCCCGACGGATTAGAGGCTCGGACGTGGTCCGCCGATCGAAAGGTGCCCATTCCGGAATCGGTCGGATGCGACTTCGGGGCAGGACTGCGGCGAAGGCGGACATAGTTGATTACAGGGACGATTAAACAATATCGCGTCGTTCTTCTAGAGCACAGGACAGGGGTCGGAACTTTGCGAAACGTAATCCGACTTCGGACAGGGGGATTGTGTCTGGACGGTGAAAACGGCGCCGGATAATACGAACCTCGCACATCCGGCCTTTGGCAGGAGATTGTGCCGGTCCGGTCTAGCGCGGATGGTGATCCGGTACGGTTGGATAGGGGCAGCAGGCAACGTACGTTCGGATTCAATCCGACGCAGCGTCGTCCGGCAAAGGGCGAATGGCAAGGGATGCAAGTGGAAGGACAACAATGAGTACAGGAAGCCCGGAGGAAGTAGTAATGGGAGGTCATCCCCAGCACAGGGAAGGAAGCATTCCACCGCTGCTACGACCGCGATAGGTCCGATACGAAGAAACACGCGGGGGAGACCAGCCGCATTCGTAGAGACCAAAACTTCAAAGCCTAAGACTTACGTCGAGGAACTGGAGGCGATTTGGCCATCCAAGTACCTGAAACTAAAGAATGACATCGAACAAGCTAAGACATCTAGGTAGTTACGAAGTAAATAGTGTCCGGTTAAATACGAAGAATCTCCATTATCGACGCAATGCATTGGCAATTAGATAAGAGGTTGGAAGATGCATGTGTGCTTAGAAACTGCACTGGATGGATATTTCCGAAACAGAAAGGAGATATCAAACTACGGGGGACGTTCGGAATAGCTCCGTCATTATAAAACATAAATATACTCTCATCATCGGAAGATGAGCATAATAATAAACGGGGAATAAATATTATAGTAAGGCCAGAAATTTAAGAAAATTCTCGTCTCATATACAAAATAGTCAGAGAAAGAGAAGGCCAGAGTTAAGCATTCCAAGATTGGTAGTGAGCAGAATCATTATCACCGGCAACACTTGTCTATTAAAATCAAGCGTTTTCCCTAAAACCCTGCGAAAAACCCTCCTGTTTGTTCACAATATCCGACATCTCACCGAGATAAGGCATCGTTCTCCAGCAATACCGTTGGAACTCGTAGTCCGTCATTTCGCGAGTCTCGTCACTTTCATGCTCCGAGTCGTCTTCCTCCTCGTCCACCTTACGCTTCTTAGCATCACCGGAGGATCCGCGTGTCGCATTAGGGGATTCTGCATCCGCCCTTATGGATCTACGAGATTCCAGCGCAGCGTCTCCCGCTTCCATCTGCAATGAAACCTGGCCAACTCCTCTGATTCTATCCCGCCGGAGTGGCGTCGTCCTCGTCCGACTTCCAGCCCTCCACCATCGGGCATGCGCGCATGCACACTCCTCACACACTCGATCGCTCGATGGACCCCAAGTCCGTGTCCGCACGATCTTCCGACCCTCCTCGTCCCCCCGGACCCCACTTTGCACCACCCGTTCCGCTGGAATGCGCACGCGTATCGGATGCATGATGCCTGTGCAGTTCGCCACGGATTGGAACTGCAACACTGCGACTGGGTCCCAGTTCAACGCCCACAGGCGGGTCTCCATGAGGCGCACGGTGGAGAAGTCGGGACACAAGAGGCGATACTCTTCTTGAAATGCGTCGACGGATTCGAGCCAAGTCCGGAGACATTCCTTGGATCTCGGCACATCTCTCGCATGTTGACACTCCCCTCCCCTCCTCCTCGCTGCATCAGCCCACACTGGCAAATCCGCGGATTCGTAGTCCGATCGGAGAAACTCGCTTAGGCACCGGCTACTCCCTTCCATACAAGATGGAGGGCACTCGCGCGAGCAAGCCATCGGGCACGGCTCGAAATGAGTTGAGGTTGGTGCAGGTCAGCGTGCGGAGAATAGACAATGCTACACCACCCAGGAAGAACGTTTTCCGCAATGGTGCTGCATTACCAACGGCGCTCAACACATAGAAGAAGGGAGGCGATGATCATCATAGTTCCAAATGGGCATTTAATTTTCCCTCTCAGTTGCAATAAAACTAATAATCCACCTAGATTTTGGATTATGAAATCAATCCCAAGTTGCGAACAGACGTACACGCAATTATAACAGGGCCGACGGTATAATCATAAAACGTAACACGCTTGATACGTCTAGGGATTATGATATCATTCATAATACACCCTATCACACGAGTATTACTCGAGAACAGAATTGATAGTCGCCCCCGGACATGTATTGGCATCATGAACTTATTAGTGACCACGCATGTACAAGTATGATTACAGTATCATCAATGATTTAACAATTAAAGTTTCATGATTCCAATACTTAAGGATTCGATATCATGATAAACCAGCCTTATTCGGCTGCAATGCAGTGTCCGACCCGTTGTCCGATAGGTGCCGGACAATGGTCGACACCAATCCGACCATCGCAGACCTGCAACTACGCTAAACCCTAAGCATTGCAGGTCTTGATGTACTAAACTGCGATGTTCGGTACCCTACACCTTAGTGTTTCAACGAACAATATCCTAGGACTCGTCTTCAGAATCCATATAAGGCCGCAGGTTGAATGCAAGTCGGCTCTGGTACCAACGTGGCTGAATATCCACAAAGTTCCTCCACCCCCTGCAAACACAACGGAGGACAGTGCATGTTCTGTAGTTCTCGATGTCGTCGTCCTCGACCATCAACGAATTCGATATGCGTCGGACCCGAACTCAGGTCGGAACTTGGCAGTCGAAGGTACGATGTCGGGATAGTGGCCGAACCAGGGTCCGACGACGAGGAGTGCAGGAGAATGTGGCGGACTTCATCGGAGCCGACAGCCATCGGATGGCGGATAAGCGCCTTGAGGGATGCCGGAATGCGGACGAGATCACGAAGGCCCGTCAGACGACGACGGGGCATCGATCCGGCGGAAAGCGGATGTCGGATTGGACATCGGACTGGGTATCGGATCGTACAGGGTGGCGCGGACGAAGCCGACTGGTACTGGGGCCCACCAGTATCAGACCACCTTTATCGCAGACGTGGACATCGACTGTCCGAGGTGTCGCCGGGGCGTAAATGTAAAAGCGAAAATGTTGCCGTAAATATTCGGGCCGTCGCGATAAAGACCGAATGGGACGTCCGGTCGTGACTGTAAACCGTCGTGACGTCCCGACATTATGACGCGAGAGGGTCATGTCGCGACCGAATAGAAAACCCTGGCTGAGGGGGGGTATGGCAAAGTGCGAAAAGTGCGAATAGCCAATATGCCACGTATTCCAATTCACATCGAATTTGTGGGAAAACTTTCCAAGGCTAAAACTGAAGTGGAGCAGCAAGAGCAACGATCGATTGAGGCCCTTGTTTGCCCGGTTCAGCATCCGGGTGTGATAAAATTTTGGGCTATACACTCAAAGAGCATGGAAACTTATACGTTGTGGTGAAACGGAGATTGCCTCCGCAACTTCATCCTAAACTGTAACGACAAGGCGTTAGAGGCATCAAGTTACAAAGAAATTTTGAAGCTGAAGAGTTTGCCCATGGAAGAGTGCTAGAGAATTGTTGCCTATCGAATGAACCGAGGAATGTTGGCTTGGAGTCTCATCTACGTTATGGACATAGTCTATTAAGCTGAAATCCTCCACAACGATTTAACGCAATCCAACATTCTACTCCACTTTCCAGCTCATGATAAGGATTAATTATATATTGATGTGTGCGATTGGGGTATGGCAAGCCTAATCGTTGAGAACAAGGCCTCGTTTTATGGTTTTAGGGACCCTCATGATCTTTGACGATACAAGGACAAAAAGCTAGGAGTTGCGCTGGAGTTGGTTTTTTTATATGGTGACAAAGATGACGAAGAACGTAATTTGGAGTGCATGAAGAGGATGCATCCATGTACAACGCAATTTGATGCATTTTCGGTAGGCCATTTGGCAAAGAAGATATGGAGGGACGAAAAATGCCCAGAACTCTTCAAGGATCCAATGTCAATGATTGCATTCTCATCAAAGTTGGATGGCTTGGTTAACAAAGACCCCGTGAAGAGGCTATCAATTGCAAGAGTTGTGGAGGATATGATGAGTCCCCCTTACAACTTCCAAGCTCCCACTGGTTGTTTTAGATACACATTGTAGTTCCATAGTGAATTACATTTGTAACATTTTGATTGCCTATGTGGCCTTGTTTGCACGTTTCTAAAATTTTAATAAATCTTTTTTTCGACATTTATGTGCTCTTGTGGAACATGAAATGATATTGCTCGTTTTGTAATGGAATGGAAAGAAAAAAAAAACATGAACTGTATGGCCCATTCACCGGTATTGCTTCCTTCAAAAGCTCGCGCTCCCCCTTGCAGAAGCTCGCGCCCCCGCTTCCACAGATGTTCTCACCCCCCCTCCTAGAATCACTCGCCCCCCCCTCCCACAAATTCTCGCCCCCCCTCAGAAGTACTCGCCCCCCTTCCAGAAGCTGGCGCCCCCCCTAAGAAGTACTCGCCCTCCCTTCTAGAAGCTCGCACCCCCCCTAAGAAGTACTCGCCCCCCCCCCCCCTCTTCCAGAAGCTCGCGCCCCCCCCTCCCCTCTCCCCTCGCAAAATCTCTCAACCCCCACTTAGAAGTTCTCGCCTCCCCTACCAAACACTCTCGCCCCCGATGTGAGAAGCTCTCGCCCCCTCAGGAACTCGCGCCCCCCCCCCCCCCCCCCCCCCCCCCTCATGAGTATAAATGCCACCAACTTAGGCCAAGCCTAATTTCATTTCAAGTCATGGCTTCTAGTCCCGGAACTCCTTGTGGGCTCCTTGCTTGAGACTATGTGCATCACATTGGCCAGTGGTTGATGTCTACACATACCATTTTTTCACGTGTGACATACTAACACTTGCAGACAAGAGATCATTGTACTTTTCTAGAGACATGGAGAATGGCAGGTCAACAGCATCAACCGACGGTTGAGTGGGCTCCGTTGTGGACGT
The DNA here is from genome assembly GCA_014871385.1 of Ceratodon purpureus. NCBI lineage: Eukaryota > Viridiplantae > Streptophyta > Bryopsida > Pseudoditrichales > Ditrichaceae > Ceratodon > Ceratodon purpureus. The sequence goes on along the minus strand of CM026426.1, from coordinate 20,167,718 downwards.
TCATTGATAAGGACCATGTTAAATGTTTGTGGTGCAATGAGACTTTTCGTTATAAACGACAAAGAGCTTTCAAGCACTATGGATGGGGTTCAGGTTCAAGCAAGAGTCATTGTCCCAAGGCCCCTAGCGCTGTATTCAGATGCTTTGCCAACTATTGGTAATGTAATACCGATAAGAATGACACATGCGGAGATCTATGGTTCTAATGGTGGTGATGGCAATGCAAGCTTCACACCATGTTCTAGCTAGTTTATGCCTGCTGAGCAATTTACGGAAGTGGCTCAGGGAACGGAGGAGGTCCAGGAGGAGAGGAATTCTCAAGTTGAACCGTCTCAATCAACTCCGATTCTCAGCAGAGGTGATTCCTGTACACCAAGATCTATGCGGCAACAAAGTTTTACCGAGGCTTATCAGATATGAAAGCGCAATGAATTGGATGAAAAATGGGAGGCCTTTTTTTACGAAGCAAATGTGCCTTTCAATGTGGTTAGACATCCAGCTTTCACCGCAGCAGTGGAGGCAATCTCGAAAGCGGGTTTTGACTACCGTCTACCAGCATACAACGCAATGCGAACCAAGCACATCGAGCCAACAAAGCAGCTTGTCAAGATGAAAATAGAGGAGAAAACCAAGCAGTGTATTAGCTTGTACGGGGCAACTATTTGCTCGGATGGATGGGACAACGTTGTTCGTCGGCCGTTGATGAATGTCATGCTTGTGTGTCCAGCTGGAGATATATTCCTTGGTTCCATTAATACAACGGGGAACAAGAAATCAAAAGCATACATAGCTGGGAAATTGAAAGAGTACATCATAGAAGCTGGACCGCAGAACGTGGTACAGATTTGCTCTAACAATGCTAGTGCAATGTTGGGAGCCATGGACCAAGTGGTACGTGATTACCCACACATTTACAAGCAAGGATGTGAAGCTCACATCATGGACCTCTTATTGGAAGATTGGGGGAAGGAAGCAACCTCCAAAGAACTGATTATCTTGGCAAAACGCATACCAAATTTTATACGTCCCCGTCCTGTGTGGTAAAGAAAGGATTTGCTTACAAAACCCTAGCCTTCACAATCCATCAAAAACCCTACAAAAACCCAACTAACTTAGGTATTGAAACACTCATACAATGCTGGAAACACTCAATGGAGATGTAAAAGAGAGTCAAAACTGTATAAAGAGGGTCAAATCTGCCCCAAAATCATGGTACAATAGCTCATAGTGTCTCCTCAGTCTCCTCTAACTCTGAATGCACTAATGAGGAATGACCCCAAAAACCCTAAAACTTGCCTTAAAAGTCTAGCATAATTCATCCAGTCGGCTACGAGAGAGTTCATCCAAGTCGGCTGTGACAGAGTTCATCCAGCCAACTGGATGACTGTCGAAGCCAGGGATGGAAAACTGAAAAATGCTACTGGGAACTAGGAAAGGGGAGATGGAGAAATCTCCGATTAACATGATCCCCTTTTTTTTGGTAGTTCTGTCCTTAGAACGGAAGGGCGGGGAGAAAAGATGAACGGGAAACATGGCCTAGGAAAAAAATAAAAAGTGAAAAAGAAAACAGTAAAAAGAGACTATATCCTAACAACTACAAAGCCGCGCCGAATGTGCTTGAAGTCCCAAAGGTCGGACTGTCCTCAGGTAGTCGGGTGTGTCGAAGTCGGCTCTAACAGACCTAGCTTCTAAGGGGCCTAGCTTCTACCCATTTTGTTGTGTAATCTGTAGCCACAAGATTGTATTTATAGCCGCACTTGGTAGCTGGACAAATTGGTCCTACAAAATCAAGGCCCCAACGCTAGAAAGGGCCTAAGGGTGGTATTGGTTTCAAGGGGACCTTACCTTGGTATTGAAAATTGGTTGTCAAAATTTGGCATGGCAATTTTTGATGTAAGTATAGACATCCTTATGTAACGTAGGCCACCAGTATTTGGCTCAGAGAATCTTTTTGATGGTGGTTTCTGACCCTTGGTGCCCGCCGGCTGGACCATCGTGGAGGTGAGCAATAATCTCTTGTTGTTGGCTGGCAGGGACGCAAATGCAAATTTCCAAGTCTGGTCCACGGCGATATAGCTCTCCTTGGACAACCATGTAAGGCAGCGTTGTACGCACAAAGCTGATCTTCCTAGTTCCTGTGAGATGATCGGGTATTTTGCCTTGGGCTAGGTACGACATAATAGGCTGTCTCTAGTCCTGGGTGTCAGGGACATTCAGACTAGCAGCCTGGATGTATGGCTCGTTAAAAGAGTCGTCGATGCCTTCTTCGGTGACCGTGGAATCTTTGGATCAATAATCTGCGATAATGTGCCTCTTCTCAGGTATGTATACAACCTCAAAATCGTACTCTAGTAGAATCATGATCCACCTAGCTACCCTGCCCGTGATTAGTGGCTGATTCACTAGGTACGAAAGACTCTGATGATCTACCATAAACCTGAATTTGTTTCCTAAGAGGTAGTGGCGGAATTTTTTAACTGCATAGATCATGGCCACAGCCTCTCTCTCTGTAGTAGAATAGTTGCGTTCAGCTTGGTTTAACAAACGACTAGTATAGGCTACCGATTGATCATGTTTCCCATTGATGTTCTGGGCCAACATGACTCCTACTGCTATATTAGAGGCACTAGTGTGGACATGGAAAGATCTACTCCAATCTGGGGCGATCAAGATGGATGCATTAGAGTAGGCTAACTCGATTTTGTCCAAGGCTGCTTGGGCTTCAGGGGTCCAATCTTTGGGATATGAATACTTGGCATGGTTGAGGGCGGTAATTGGAGCAATTATGTGGGCTAATTTTTCTATATAGATTCGGTTGAACTGAGGCAGCCCCAGGAGCCGCTGGATTCCCTTCTGGTGGGTAGGCGGGGTCATATTTAGGATGTCCTTGATTTTCTCAGGGTCCGGAAGCTTACCATGTGTGCATAGAATATAACCTAGGATGACACCGGCAAAGAACAGGAACATACATTTGTCAGTGTTTAGGCTCACACCATTTGCTCGGCAGGCATTGAAAATTTGGCGCAGATGGATGATGTGATCTTTCATGGGCCCATAAACTGTGCCATCATCCAAGTAAATCCTAAAAAAACGTTTTAGATAGGGAGGGAAAATTAATTCTATGACACGTTGAAATGTCATAGGTGCATTTTTGGCTTCAAAAGGCATGCGTTCCAAAAAGGCCTCATTCTGTAGAAAAAGCGGTTTTGTTTTTATCTTGCTCTGCCATGGCAACCTGATAATAGCCTGAAAAGCAATCTAAAAATGAGTACATTTCGTGGCCGGCAACTTCATCTATAATCTCCACCATGTAAGGGAGGGGATAATGATCTTTCTTGGTAGCCGCTTTTAATTTTCTGAAATCTACACAGATCCATAATCTGCCATTTTTCTTGGGAATAATTACCATCGGTGATAACCAAGGGGCTGAGTTGACTGGTGAGATGAAGTTGGCGTCCAAAAGTTTGTCCAATTTAGTTTTGACTCGGGCAGCATAGTTTAGGTTCATTTTATATCCCCTTTGTTGTACGGGTGTGGCATTAGGGATTAGATGAATAGTATATTCTGCTAATTCGAATGTCAAAGAGTGACTTGAAGTGAGCAGATCTCTCTTCGTTTTCACATCACAAGGTGAAGTACCTTCCAGTCAAGTTTGATGGGAATGTAATTTTTGAATTATCCAATTTACTTGCGGTAAAAGAAGGAGGGGCTGGATTGTTGGATGGAATGGATCGTAGAAGTGACGGTTATGCTTGGAGTGAGACTGCGACTACAAATATTTCAGGTCCTAAGTCCCAGCTGTCATTCAAATATGTGAAGTGTCTTGGACATTTGCAGTGTTTGAATAACACTTGCTCTCACATTGAACGGATTGGAGATTACAACAATCTTTACTGGATAGGATCTACTCTTGAGGTTCTTACTCCATTTCCTAACCCAAAAATGCCAAAGAAGTGGTCACTTGTTTGTTGTTTTTGCAAGACTGCTCTGTTTTGTTTGAAGTTGTGCTCTTGAAAATGTAGTATATTGTTTCAAAGAATCCTTCTATGTGTAAAGCCGCTGTTCATTTTGGCTTCCACAATCACCCTATTGCTACTAGGGTAAGTAAAGAGGCCTTAGATTTGATTTGTGATGAAATCTTGACTCAAGTGTCCCGCACACTAAATGCGAAGATTAGTGCCATAGGAATGGCTGTTGGTCGAGAGTTACTTCTAAAGGACCTTGTAGATGAGAGTGGAAAAGGCAAGAAGTTAACAGAGGAGGAACTGAAACAAATATTTGATAAGTGGGCAAAGCTGAGCACTCCTAGTATTCGGAATATGATAACTAAGGCGAGGAGTTTCTGTGGTCAAGGCGGATATATCGACAACATTTTAAAGTTGAAGAAGTCTTCCACCTATGACTATATTCATGACAGTGTTTTCCCTGGGCAAGGAACCGATCTCGTCTACCTCTTCAGGATGTCCACCTGTGGAGCTGCTAGTGGAGTTGACCTTGTTAAGAGGATGCAGCCTGGCGGGGACTTAGAGAATGAATGGGTATTTTTGACCATGTCAAGAGAGGGAAAGAGTGGACTACTCTTGGAATCTATGTTTACGACCCTGACTATCGCAAAGTCATGACCATTGCTGTTTGTGATATGCAGTCGGAAAACGCCAAGGCCCAGGAAAGGATGGGGTTGTCCATGTTAAATATGCTCGACCAGCACGGTGTCACTAACGTCAATTTCAAAGTATTTATGGCAGATTCTGTTCAAGCACACTTTAACGTTGTTCAAATGATATTTGGATCAGAGAATCCAAAAAAGAAGATGGAGAGGAAGGAGCGAACTTCCCAATTCCATTGGTCAATGGCTCTCGATCGTCACACAAACAAATCATAAAACTAGAACTCCAACAAATATATCTGAAGCTGTGTCACGATTATCGGAAATCAAGATCAAAGTCGGACGCAGATGCAGCTTTGGCCTCCATCAAGGCGTGGTGGTTTTCGTCTAGTGCGGTTGCCGACTAGTCGTTAAAAGCCCGCAATGACTAGATCAACTTTTGGCATTTCAGATTCCACTAGTGGGGATCTCATGTCTCTGAGGTAAATAACTTTAATACCTCTACAATGCCATTTTTTAATCTTTTCATCTTATGACCTAAAATGCAACGTTCGTTACAAAACGACCATTTCTAATGCCCTAATTTGACCCATTTCATACAGAACGACAACTATCCATGCCCTAACTTCTAAGGTTTGGTATAGAATGACTACTTGCCTTGCCCTAATATTTATCGTTCGGCACAGAACGACCTTTGTTCCAGACCTAAAATGTATATTTGTTCTAATTACACTTTTTGGTAAATTATCATGCTCTATGAAGTTCTTTGCAGTACTACATACTTGCACCTGATTTAACCCTTTAGGGCCTAGCAAACCAAATTTGGTCGTTTTAAACTGAATTTTGGGAATTCGAACACTTTCCTCGCTTCAATTGCCTATGAGGTGTGAATGAGATGTGAGGGCACGGAAATTCCACTTCCAATGAGCCATTGGCCATCAATTCAGAAGTAATAATAATTTGTCTATAGCAATTTGAAGTTAGGATTTTTAAAGTTCAAAATGCATTGTGGAACATGTTTTTCTATCAAATTTATTTGTGTATAACTAAAGAGAGCATGACAACTTCACCATAGTATTCAATATAATTATTTTTATTTTCTATTAAAATTTCATGATTAAATGAGTTTTTTTGTAATTACTACAACTTTTCAAAGGTAGAAAGTCTAAACAATCTTGAAAATTCCATTTTTTTTCCAGAAAATATTAAAAAATTAAATCCGATAGAAGACATGAATGGTTGTTTGTGTAAAAATAATAAATTAAATTAAATTATAAAATTTCAATATAAATATTTTGTTACAAAAACATTCAAGAGATTACTTGGAGCTCCTTAGGCCCTAAAGGGTTAAAGAAAGAATGGTATTTGATGTACATTAGAGATCATTTTAAATTACTCGGCCATTTCTCATGACCTATGCTGTTCTATACAGAACGACGTACTTGATGGTGATTTGATGAATGCATCGTTTGTAATGTATTTTTGAACTTGTTCTGTTTTAAAGCCATTTGATTTGCTTTACGCTCTTCTGTACAGAACTACATAGTTGCATCTGATTTGATGAATGCACTGTAATTATTTCGTTGCTGTTATTTTCATAAAAAGCCATATTTGTGGATGTATGGATGTAGTAGAATATGCATTTAGTTTTTTGTACTGGATGTCTGTATAGTTGTTTATTTCTGACAACTTAATTTGTGCCCTATATTGTATTGCACGAAGTTCCTCTCTCTAGAAGAAGAAGCATCTATGTCAACTTGTAATTTGTCGGAGGCGGTGGAGAATAAGTGGCTGCAAGCATCAGGCAACAATATGGTTGACCTCTACGACGCTAAGCTTGACGATTACTGTAGAGCGCTGTACAGTCGATTTGATTCCACAACTTTATGAAACGACACCTTGGAGGATCTAGGCCCTATAGAAATGTCCTGAAGTTGCGCGAGTGACTCGAAATGGTAATCCCGTGAAAGTAGCTCAAATTGTTGGTTAAATCTCAGTTGATCCTGGTTTGAATTCACGAGTTCCTCATTTGGAAGGAGAGAGTATTTTTGGATCAGCAAAGCGTAAGTTGGACCTTCCACCTGGCGATGACAATGACTCTCATTGGCATGATAGAGTGAACTTTTCAATTCCAAAATTGGAAAAAACATCTGACACCAGAGGCGACACGTTGCTTGAAGCGATCTCTGAAGACAATCGAGCTTGGTTCGGATATTGTACCACCTGTTGTAGCAGTGGTAACTCGTAACAACTTGCGTATCTGAGAGTCACCATGTACTAATCCTCTGAAATGGCGCATTGAGCGTATTTCGCCACAATGCAAGAACACCATATTCGTTATTTTGGGAGATATTCTTGATTTTGGGAAATTAGAGTGCAGAGAAATGGCGACATTCGTCATCTCCATTTTACTTCAATCTTGCGGAAATCAATATTGAATCATTAAAAACACCTTAAAGGAACAATGAGGCCCATGTCATTTAGGTCGAGTGGACCTAAATGCACGAACATACAGGAGAAAACTTAGTAATGTTCATTGATTCATTAAAAACATGTTTAAATAGAGATGATGATTAAGTCATTTAGGTCGATCACACCTAAACGCAATATAAACAAGGAAAAAGAATATACCACGTCCCCTGTAATTTTAGTAGTAACTATCCGTTACCTTTTCTAAACCAAGGTTTCAATAAAAGGCAATGTCCACTCACATAAATTACATTCGGAAATTTGAATAACACAAAAAGTGTGCAAGACAATGAGGCAAAAATAGCATGCGAGAAAACTTGACAAACAGATCAATCGTTTTATTCAAAACATAATTACATTGAAATAACACAGAGGTATCTTATAATCGTCTATATTGTCTGCGCCATTGCTATACAGTACATAGTATCCTCTATATGGTTATGGAGTCCCTCCGTAAGCCTCAATTCTTGACTTGACAAATTCCCGTTGGCGCTGACGTGTCCACGACATTCCCTCAACCTGCATCATTGGACTATCAAGAAGACGTTGCAACTTCTGCCTACGCCTGTCACCGATGCTTGACTCTGGCAGAGAGTGGCGACGGGTACTGGATGGTTTAGAGTGGGAGTCGGCGGACTTCCTTGCCCTGGATCCAGTAGTTGTTGATCGCAGCCTCGGCATCTGCAAAGGGGATAAATTAGCATTGGGAAGAGATTTCGGTTTAGGTCGAATCGACCTAAACTGCTGAGTGCAATTGTAAATGTCGAACGGACCTTGAACGAGGAGGCGTACATAAGCTAGAACTAGACCTACACGAGAGTATAAGAAGACCAATCATTTTAGGTGGCCTCGAGCTAAAATAAGGACATCAGAATGAAACATCATGAAAGAAACTTACAAGAATGAAACATCAGAAAGGAATGAAGAGTGAATACTGAGGAATGAAAACCAACCTTTGCCGGTGGCGGTGACGGCATGTCCACCACATTGTTATAAAGAGCACGCTTCGTAGGGGTAGAACTCTGTCGTTTCGGAGATAGAACATGCAGTACGGTCCGTGGCCACATAGGAGAAGGGGATTTCAGGGTCTTGGGAACGGACAGGTTAACCGGGCTGTCCACAACCCCTTCGTCGACAGCCATAGTTGAATAGTCCATCGTGGACTGCGCTGTTGCAACGGATTGCAACAGAAGCCCTCTGCTACGTAGAGAGGGCCCGCAGCCATAAGCATAATTCAAAGAATCCACAGAGGCTCGACATGCATTATCCTGCAATACACAAAGCGAATAGAAACATACATCCACCAATAATTCAGCAATGGACAAGGGTTCGTCGTAAGGGGCACAGTAGATCAAGAAAGAAATATGATCTTCGTATTACAAAAGGAGTAGTCTGGATACAAAGATTACGCAAGTGGTTAAGATGTACGACATACTAATAGGCGCGCGGCAGTGATGAAATGTCTATTCACAAAGTAGAGAACCGGAACCATACGAAATTATGGTCTACGACTAATTGCCTCATTAATCTTAGCGTATTGTTCACAGGTAGAACGGTCATCATAATACATTTTCTTCCCGATCGGACGCTCGGCCCTGAATCTAGCGATTGTCCCCACAAAGTGGTGTAGGTCTACAAGATATGGCAAAAGTTTCGACAACAAAAAACGATCATCTGCGGCATCGGGATTCTGGTTGTTCCAAGTGGAGAGTAGAAGGACATTGTAAGAATTATTCTGACAGTGCTTGATCGGGCTGTCGTCGATAAAAATGGTGTTGGCTTCGGAATATATGCCACCAAATTTACGGAAGAGACCATCGGACATCGGCTTCAGGAAGATGTCCTTCTGAGTCCCGGGTTCCTTCATATATACCGGACGACCTCGAAAATCTACGCCCATAGGAACTCTCTGACAGTCCTCTTGACCTAGAATTCTGAGCGGATAGACAGGACGAATCGGACCGAACAGATAGTCGCAGATCATTTTTGTCGTCGAAGTCTTCATCGAACTCCAGACGGTTATGGTTGCGAATGCTGACAACCGACGAAGGAAATCAGCGCAATTGGGCCTGACACAAACAAGCTTGGGGCCCACGGCTGCTGGCTTGGACGCTGAGTGGATGCTAAGGTCATGGCTAACGAATGATTTTCCAGGCCAATTAGGAGTACTGGAGCATAGTATTCCATTCAGGTCGAGGACAACGTTCAACCAACCACTCTGAGGTCTTGTCGGGACAGGACTCAATTCTTCACTAGAACTTACGTCACATCCAGATGCCTCGCGCACCTGGAGAGGAAATACCGATGACAGATGGACATTACTATATTATACTAGGACGGGGTTATACGAATGATACAATAAGGACAGTCGCAAGGCAAGTCATTCTCGAAGGAAATAGTGCAACGAGATATAATGATAGATGAAATACCTGAGCATCCTCGGCTTGGCCTTCTACAACATCCCGATCCTCCACAGGACCCATCGACCCTAATGAATTCTGAGGTTGATCGCTAGGAAAGACCTCTACGCACGTTGGCAAGGTCAGAGCACACTGGGCCGTGACATCTAAATCCATATTTGTGCGTCCAGGCTCATCCGCAGTTTGGGCCATGACAACATCATCCACGATCCGAAGATCTTCCACTTCCTCATTCACTTCGTGACCTGGGCATTGCAAGAGAACTATTGAATCATCAGAGAGTGATCAATGAAGCTGACATAGAAGGGATTGGTAAACAGTTGAACGGTTTAGCTCGGGTCGAGCTAAACAGCCCATTTGTATTAATTACAATCGTTTTGGTACAAAATGCACATTTCAGTGAACTACTCCGGTATTAACACCTCATCTACAAAATTCTGAGTTCAAAAAATCTAAGTTTGGGAGGGACCTGAAGATGTCTCGGGAGCATCTCCCTGAGTCTGACTGTGGGAGGGAGAACGGGGAGGACTGGGACTACGGTCACGCATGACCTGGTCGGTGGAATGATGGCTTGGCTCAGGCACTGATGCGGGACTCGGATCCGACTCTGGCAATTTTGCACCACCAGTAGGGGAGCCCAAAATCTCAAGTACTCGCGAAGTAGGCAGGGCACTACCTATCGGCTGGACATTGGGCAGAACTGGACCCGCATTCGGGAAAAGAGTGGCACTACTCATGCCTTGCAGAACATTCTGCAGTGCCGCCTGCACGGTCTTCTCTATATCCTTTTCCTGCTGTGCCATCCGATCTTGTAATGCTTGATTCCTATCCTTGGTCGCCTGCAATTCTGCGAGAATAGCTTGAATATCCGGATCGGGAGCGGCTCTCCCCAACGGGGAGGCTTGCCGAGCTGGAGGATTGACCCTCTTTTTCTTCTGAGCCGGCTTTCCAGTACTTCGCGCAGCGGCAGTCTTTCTCCCACTTCCGGATCCCAGCTCCGGTGCAGAACCCGGTCTCTCATCGTCCGTACGTGTAATGTCGACGTCTGGAAACTCGAGTCTTCTCCCCACTCCACCCTCAGATGCTGTCTGACTTACCGGATCAGAAGGCGGAGCATCGCTCTCATTGCTAATGTCCGCAGCACTGGAGGAGGGGGTCTGTTCCTCGGTGGGGGCATCCTCCTCCAGATCAACATCGTCACCCTCCTCCGCAGCTCTGCCTTTCCCTTTCCGCACGGCTCTGCCGTATTCCGGAAACCGTTCCTTATCGACAAAATAAGCGTCGACACTAAAATCGGTTGGGTCCAGAGTTAATCCAAGTGCCTGAGCTTCGACCATATGAGGAGAGTCACTATCATCCGCGACCACGAAAGACGAGATCGAGAGCATCTGAAGAAAACAAAGACAAGGTAAACACGGTTTAGCTCGACTCGAGCTAAAGTGTGGAAGTGTGTGCATACATGGTGCATGTGATCAAAACTGTGGAACGATTTAACTCGACTCGAGCTAAAGTGTGGAAACTTACCGCGGCGGCTATGAGGGACTTCGTTCCCGCATAGAGCTGATAAACCGCCACCCCAGTACTGCAGAAAGTGTCGAGGACCTGCAGGTAGAACTCCATCCTTAACTCGGATGGATACATTGCGTACCTCCTTTCGTTGAACTTCCTGTTGTCCTTGTACAGTGGGTGGTCCGGAGTTCTGTACTCGCTCAGAGGTTCTGGCGTTGACACTTCGTTCTCAAGTAAATTATCATCAATGAGAAACAGGAGTTTGATGGGTTCCATCGCGATTCTGCTCTTTGGGGGGTGTCCGCCGAGTCGCTCGTTAGGAGCGGGTAAATACTCTGAATGGACTCTTCTGCGACCACTCAAGGTGTTTCGCTCCACCCAAGTGAGCACCTGGGCGAAGTCCTCATCGTCTCCGCAAATGAGAAGCCAGTGCCGAACATCGTTAAACTGGGGCTGCCCATACTCTTCGATCATATTGAAAAACTCCATGAAGAAGGGGTTCTCCAAAGTGTAGTTCTGCCTCGTCTTGTAGGTTGGGAGGAACCGGAAGTCGATGATTCCGAATGTGAGTGCGCCGCCCGCCAACCTCCATATATCGGAGGGCCAAGATCCGAAGGCGAGTCGAGGCTCCCTGATGAATGGGAGGAACCACATCTCAGCTGAAGGACACTTAAACGCATGTCGAACCTTCAGGAAGGTTTTGAAGAACTCAACCGCATATGGGGAGAGATCCTTGGCCGACTTGTTGCGGAACTGTGTAGCTCTGGAGTTAGTCCAGTACGAGTCTGGAATACCCCAATCAAGCAGAACGTGCTTCGACTCCTTAGAGACAAAGTAAGTCTTCTTGAACTGCTTCCAAGCGGGTACATCAAGGCCGTCTCTCTTGAATAAATGGAGCGTTGGAATAATGTTGTTGAACTCCACTTGAGCTACAGCCTTACGTTTTCTCCGCTCCGCCCACTCCTTGACCGAGTAGCAGTCCTCCAATACACTCGTATTCTGCTTGATGGTCACCTTCCGATATGTGTACTTCCGACTTGGCCCAGACTTATGCAGGATGTGCTTACACATCTTCTGGTGATCTGCCTCTGTCAAGTTCCCGAGCCATTTGAAGAACTCCCTCGGAAGCGTCCCATCCTTGTCCGGAACGAACCCCTTCCTCTCATAGAATTTCTTATGCGGAGGTTCGCTGTCGGGATCAATGAGTCCACCACATGCCGCAGACGCGATCACCTCCTTCCACAAGTCCCATGTTTCATCACTGGATGTGATGATAAACAGCTCGTTTGTTAGGGAGATAGTGTTCTTCCCTCCCTTCTTCGCCACCATGGCTTGATGCTTCGCCACATCGATCATAGCGAAGCGCTCCCTGATAGCATTCAAAAAGTTCTGCATACGCACAGGAAGAAACCTTAGATGATGCTGTCTCGGAACTACTGTTTAGCTCGACTCGAGCTAAATTGATCGAGATATACCAAAATAATGAAAACGAAAAAGATTATCAATATTTAGCTCGAATCGAGCTAAACTTCCTGCAGGAAGTTTAGCTCAAGTCGAGCTAAACTGCTAATGCTAATGAATCAGTGAACTTACGTCGTACGTCTTCGACGCTGGATTACTTTTCGGACCTGTACTCCTGCGGTCGGCAGCACCAGCGGCAGCATTTTTCTTCTGGGGCTTACCATACCTCTCCCACACTTTTCTAGCCGCAAGTATATTGCTCGCCCAAGTTGGCTTGAAGGGTGCGAGATGGTTCACCCGATTATAGAATGCTGAGATCTTTCGCAGCTTATCATGATCCTTCGTCCACACGATGTACGCATCCCACCTCCTGAAGTCCCTCAACAACTCCTCACTGGCGTTATCCTCGATGAGTGATTTGGACGCCGCCACGCTGTGTTGCCCGTTGATGATGTGGAATTCACAGCCTTCCAGATCCGACTCTTGTTGAGGTCGTGCCTTTGTGTCTGGCATCAGACACAGGGTTTGCTTTTGACCCCTATCAGGCATGTTGACCAGGTAATTCTTCATCTCCTCCATGCCCCGCTTCTCATATGCACGGATTGTCCATGCGGCCGGTGCGGGCTTGCACCGCGTCACGTCCACACTGAACTTCTTTGGTTGCCCATTCGTTTTGAAGACAAACTCGTCCTGGCAATCAGAAAAGAAATTCTGGTAAATGCGATTGGCGTTGTCGAAGTCCAGGATCTCTCCAGCCTTGTTCACCTTGGGGAGTTCCCCCAGAACAGAGTTCAAACTTGTTGCCAAGTCCTCCGCAGATAAGAGCAAGTCCTTCTTGGGCTTTTGCTTGTCAGTTTTCTTCTCGAGTCCTTTCTTCTTCAATGGTGAGTGGGGCGTGGGAGTTGCAGAAGCGCCTCGGCTTTGGGATGGAACAATCGCTTTCCCCCTACTGCGTCCTGTCTGTTGGCTCCCCATCTGACTTCCGGTTGCTGTCACTCCAGAAACGTCAACTTGAGATTTTCCGAGGTTCTGCTTCACCTTTGCCTCCGCTGCGCGGAGCGTAAGGGTGCTGACAACATTCCTCAGTTTCCACGCTAGGGATTTCGCCCCGAGAGTTCGTCCATCCTTTGTTGCCCATCTCTTGTCCAGTATTTCTTGTCTCATCGTGGAGACTATCTCCTCGAAAGGTGAATTGGACAAACTTTCCATTAAGGAAATGGGGTCAAAGAGGTTCTCCGCTACGTCTACTACTATGGAGAAGAGGTATGGATTAGCCCCGGTAGATGAGCAGAGGATCCTGATTTGGTCTTTTCCCTTATTGTCACACTCGGTGACCTTTGTATCCATATCGATGACCTCGGGATCATTGACTTCTCCCTTGAAAATGGTTGCGAAGGTAAGATATGGGGTGTATGCAACCCATCGCAGAGTCCAATGTTTGACCTTCGTGGGGTCTTTGAAGGTCCATGGCTCGTATGTGCTTGAGTCATCCCCGTCATCGTCATCTGAATCAGATATAGGAACAGGCTTGAAGAAATGTCGTAGCGCCTCAGTTACCCTTGCTCTCTCCTCACTGCAAGGAGGAGACATTTACCATTAGACAAATTCAAAGCCATTTAGCTCGATTCGAGCTAAATGTTGATTCTATTAATCAGAAAACCGATGGCATCCCAGCAGTTTAGCTCGACTCGAGCTAAACTGCTTGGGCTTTCAGCTTGGGAGCCTTGCAGTTTAGCTCGACTCGAGCTAAACTGTACAGCTCCAACGCTCAAAGCCCAAGCAGTTTAGCTCGAGTCGAGCTAAACTTGTTGGGATTAAGCATGGGAGACCTACAGTTTAGCTCGACTCGAGCTAAACTATATGTGATACTCCCAGGATGTGGGGGAGAGTTGTACCTCCAGTTTAGCTCGAGTCGAGCTAAACTGTGGGCTTTTATGACCGAATTTCCGTCAGTTTTATGAAAAATATATTGCATTATTCTTTGTTTTTGTTAAATTTGACATTGCAGCACTGCAGTCAAGCCTTTTTCATGAGGAGTATATGATATTGGCATTTGGTTTTATACCTCTCCGCCATTTCCAGATTAATTAGCTCCTGTGTCTCTCTTGGAAATTATGGCAATCGTGTTTTGCCTGCAAAAAGAAATGGTTGCAGAGGATCAGAAGATGGGATAAATATTAGAAACGTTCAAGATTGCTACCGAAAAATACGGGAGAAAAGTACAAATGTCATTGGATTCCTTTTCAGAAGACTCTAATATAAGCAAAGTCATTCAGATTACCATAACACATGAACATATGGCTCAAAACAATGGCGCCAAAATGAATGCAACGTAGCAAATCTGTTCTCAACATAACTACAACCTCGACATCAATTAACCTAACTGCAAGGAATATGCTATTGTTTTTCTTATGGTACACACATGCACTCACACAATCCTGTTGAGAACCACACATTAGATCACAAACATACACACACGTACCATAAACGAACATAATTCAGATTTCGGGACCCAAGATACACAGACAGGACAGGAACTCAATTCTGAATTCGTACATAAACAGACACACACAGTAGACGAACCAATTCATAATTCAAACACAAACAGAAGTCTAAATTCGAACACACACAGAATACGAGAACAAGACAGAATTCTTCCACAGAAAACACACATACAACACATAAAGAGTACGAACATAAACAGACACACGCAATTCAGAATTCAGTACGAAAATTACAGGATGCTAATCCTAAACTAGCGAGAACATGCCAAAAAATTATATTTGAAACAAAAAAAAACGAAAAAACTCAATTGACAAGACCCTAAATTGCGATATTCAATGGAATTGAACTGAAAGAAAAGGGAAACCAGTAATGCGATCAATTACGCACCTCAAATACAGCGCCGCAAGAATGTTTTCCACGCCTCCCGAAACCCCAATCCAAATCGCACGCCTCCACAGAGCACCGAAAGAAGTTCGCACAAGAAGGAAAGAACCGAAATACACCTAAATCCTACAGACCGAGGACGAACCCAGCACAGGAAAACCTAAAAGATATCCGTGGAACAACTCGAAGAAGCACAAGCTGAAGCGCAAAACACTTTGAACTCCCTTCGCGCATTAACATTTCAAACCATCACCCTAAAACCTAAACCCTAGAGACCAACACTACTTCAAACAAACAAGTCACACACTCTGGAGGAAGGAAATGGACCAGAGAAAGCCCCGAAAACTCGCGCGAAACAAACTGTACTGCACAGTCTCTCAGGGAATTCATTCCCGCCACCACCAAAGAAACAAGCGCAGACACAGACACACACAGAGAAAAGGAGAAAACAGTGAAACACCTCCGTGGACGAGGTCGCGGTGGGGATCAGTTCCTCCCCCTCGCACGGACCCGTGACCGCGCCGCCATATCCCGTGGCCCCGTCACCGCGGGGTTCACTGCCCCGTCCCCGCAGGTTTCAATTTTATTTTACTTTTTTCTACCTTGTTATTTTAAATTTCGTTCAGCAAATATTTTTTAAGTTGTCCCAAATACAAAAACGGAACTTAATTTTCTTACTCTTTTATATATATTCGAATAATAAAATCCTCATTTTATGGATTCAAATGTATTGTCCTATATCAATGGACAACATTGTTGTAGTATTAATATATGATATTATATAATGGTATAGACACTTGAGCAAGCACAAAATCTAACTAGGCAAATTAATAACACTTTTTAGAGAATTGAAATTTTTATATTTTTTCATGAGAAGCAAATATTTAAAATTTCGTAAATATTCATTATTATCTAATAAGGTGCAATTACATTACTTTAATAATATGGTCAAGAGAATCTAATATTTTTGTACGAATTAGTTTCTTATAAGAGAAACTTAATTTCTACGAAACTACAAATATTCATGAGTAGGAAATATTCTACTTTTTTAACGTATATTTTATCTTCGCTAATATTAATCGAATATGAGATGTCTTTAAATTTAATTAACACAATAATCCTAGTTTGGATCTATGAAGTTAATACTCTAATTAGCAATGAAAGGAATTCACTATACACTAATAGGAAACATATTTACATACATGTTTTCATCATATTCTTAAAGTACATGTTAGTATCATAATTTATCATTAATATAATAAATTATTATAGTATACTAAGGTACTAATATATTCATTTAGAATATCATATTTAATTAATGATTAAAGTACGAGAATAATCATATATATTCAAGTATATACAAATCTTAAAATGATATACAAATATATTCAGGTATGTATTATACGAAATACATTGTGTGTATATAAATTTTTCTGTATTTATACTGAATTATAATTCTATTCCAAATAAACTCCATGCCATTCCATATATTTTGATAATTCAGAATTCATATACTAGCATGTACTTTGATACTGCAATTCGAAAATTTGTTTTTCATTATGGAATAGTAATTTTAGTTATATCACAATCACTGAATGGTATTATTAATATTTGTAAGAATTGCGAGTTAAATATTACTGGCCCTTTGTTTATTTTATTTTTATGAAAGTGAGAAATTCCTATAAATTCCTATAAAAAGGTTCATAAAAATAACTTGTTATAGGAATTTACTTTAAAGATAGATAGTGCAATTCAGTCTCCATATTGTTAACCCCATATGGTTTGGTAAACCTGCTCTTTCTTACCTTAAGAAGAATTCACCATGATGGCTCCAATAACTCACATGGGATTGGAGAACCATGACCCTTAATGTGTACTATGAATGGGGTTGAGGTTACCAACCCAGTGTGAGTTTCAATGAAACCTAAACAGGATAGGGACCTCGTTTTTTCAGGGTTCTGATGAAAAGTATTGGTAATATTTTACAATGCTTCACAACATGCTTGCATTATGTGAAGTTGGTTTCCGGTTTTGATTGTATTTGCATTTATATACATTTCTGAATCTACATTAGATTGTGATTTTTGATTTTTTTGAATTAACTAAATTTTAATCAATTCAATAATGCTTCTTCCAATTTTGTAATAATAATTTGTAATTATTTGCGTACGCATCAAATTCAAATACACTATTTGCAATGATAATGAATTTCCTATACTCAAATTGGAAACATATTTACCTAAATATAATCATCATATTCCTAAAGTACATGCTAGTAACATAATTTAATTATAATATAATAATATAGTATAGTATACTAAGGTACTAATATATTCATTTACAAATTTTTTTTAGCTATTGACTATGAAACGAGGATAATAATCATTATTCAAGTATACACAAATCTAAAAATGATATACAAATATATTCAAGTATATATAAGCAGTACACTGTTAAAAAAAAGAGTATTAAATTATAGAACTCAATTCATTTATTATGGCAAATTCTTTATATTTTTTAAAAGATTCATGGTTCTTTATATTTATTCATGAGAAGCCTAATCAATAATCGTAATCAATTCATTAACGTTGTATCTTGACTATTCTTACAATTTTATTACATTCTAATAAGAAAGTGGAATGCTTGCTTCATTTGCATAATTTTAAAATACAGAATTCATAATTCATAGATTCAAACAAAATTTACTACTACATTTACTAGTTAGCATGGACATATTAGAATACGAAATACACAAATATGAAAGCATCAGATGAAACACTGGTTTAGGGTTTAGGTGAACCCTGTTTTGAAGGCATTCCATTCCAGAAATTGTTTACAATCCACACGGGGAATACCATCAGCAAAAGTTACCAGAAGATGAAAGTCATCTCTTTTCACATCTATGGTTTCTAAATATTGTATAATCTAACGGTCCTGCTAACTACTCCTGGAGTCCCTATTCCATATCTGAGTTGAATAGCAGCAAAAAGTAAAATCGTAGAAGTATATCGAAGATGCCTGCAAGTTCTGGAGAAAAGAGAAAAACAGGATCAGATGGTATGATGTTTAGGGTTCAAAACGGAAAAGTGCATGTCAAAAGCAAGGACTCATCCTCCTAAGAATCAGAACGAACACAGCATGAGCCATTAAAATGCTGCGCACCACATACAGCAAACGCAATCTATTATTATGAAAACATCAAACTGAGGGCAACGTTAAGGGTTCTGAGGAGATAACAATTCACCTACTCATTCATGTGGTGGGCTCCCCAAATCCACGCTCCCCTCCTCATTAGAATCAGGCATAGAGAAGCCCTCGCCGGAGGTGAGGGGAAACTTGATGTTGGAGGCGTTCATAATCTCCAGTTGCTCTAGACCATGTGCAATAGTCCAATCCCACTCCACACCGGGCTGCATTAGGCGTGCAATGAGGTTCCACGGGGGAATCTCCACGCCGCGACCACGGGCGCGTTCCACAGCCATAAACCAGGGACGAAGCTCCTCCACTCCTTGTGGAAAAACAACCACCTCCCACTCGTCTGGCGGGTAACTTGACACCCTAAAACGACCGCCCGACCTCCTCATCACAGCAAATGAACTACAAGTAGATGAAACAGAAGGGAAACTAAGAATGAAACAACTGTTTCGTCGCCCAAAGGAACTTATGCTTATGAAGCAGCATGGGCGGGAAGCCGAATGTTCCAGAGTAAGGAAGGGGACTTTGACCAGACTCGGTAACGGGACTTTGACCGATGTGGGCTTTCGAAAGTCCGGATCTAATTTAAAGTGTCATTTTAATTTATTATTAAAGAATTGATTAATGGGATTGTATGCTTAGACAAGCATCTAGAGCCTTTCCCGATATTATATATTAATACTACAACTATAATTATGATAATTGGTTTAAAACGTTTCATATGAATCCATAATTTATGAGTTTTTTTTAAAAAATGAATGAACCAAACATTCCACTTTCTTATTAGAATGTAATAAAATTGTACAAATAGAACTCAAGGTAGAACATTAATGAATTGATTAAGGTTTGTGTAATTTCCATGCCTACCATTCAAGGCATACCATGGTTTAAATATTCGCTTCTCATGAATAAATATAATTAACCTAAACCTTTTTAAAAATATAAAGAATTTGCCATAATAAATGAATTGATTTCTATAATTTAGTACTTTTATTTTTAACAATGTACTTCGTATATATACTTGAATATTGTTTTATTATTCTCGTATTATAATCAATAATTAAATATAAAATTGTAAATAAAAATATTAGAGCCTTGGTATACTATACTATATTATTATATTATAATTTGATTATGATACTATCATGTACTTTAAGAATATTAGGCTTACATTTAGGTCAACGTACTTTCACCCCATGCCTATCATACAAGGCATACCATGGTTCAAATATTTGCGTCTCATGATTAAATATTAAAAATTCAATCTTCTAAAAAACGTATATAATTTGCCATGAGAAATGAATTAAATTCTATAATCTAATACTATTATTTTTAACAATGTATTTCGTATATACTTGAATATACTTGTATATCATTCTAAGATTTGTATACATTAGATTTTAGTTAATTATTCTCGTACTATTTTTAACTGGACATTAAATTGTTAATGAATATAGTAGTACCTACTTGTAAATGAATATATAATTATATTATACATATTATAATCCTAACATGTATATTAAAAATATACATGTTAAGATGTAGAGTTCCAGAAACGAAAGAACAAAGTTACACCATTCACGGCGTAAAGAACACATTATGAAATAAATAGAGACATAAATAAAAGTACATGAATATATATACATGACAATTATATCTGACTAAATTTGTAGAATAAATAAATAATTCTAAATTTAAAAACATATCTACCTAGGTCTATCAAGAACTATTCATGAACTCACATATAATGATTTGATTTCATACATCATATATAATAATGAAATTGAGCAAAAATACATACTCTAGTACATGGAGGTATGAATATTTGCAACGATATACTTCCCTGTATGAACCTTACTCACGAAATACAAATAGGTTCAAACAATTTTCGATTTAATTTTATTCCATATACGTGATATTTAATGTCCCTAGAAATGCCTTAACCCTGTACACTAAACCCTTAACCCTGGACCTAAGACCCTAAACCCTTAATCCTGAACCCTATACCCTAAACCCTGAACCCTGATCGAAGATGATAAGTTCGGGGCCAAAAGTCAACATTCTCTCTGGCGCTATGACGTGCCCAACCCATCCCGTTTGATACAATTAATGCACCAAATATTTCGCATCTGCATCTATCTAAAGGGCCGAGAATTGTGGAAAGTGGTAATTCCCGCGCTTTCTCACACCCCGAAATGTGGAGGGTCGAATGGTCATGCATGATTCCCGCCTATTTTCAAAACTGAATCGGCATGAAAACGGTCACACGTTACAGAATGACCTCTGGAATCGTCCCCGGTCGAAGTCTTTTCTCTACTCACTTGCTTCTCTCGCTTGTAGGAGCTCTCGGCGCTCACTTGGAGGTTGTTGTTTTCTGGGCGGAAGCTGTATTGCGCCGTTTCTGTTGTACGTCTTCTCTTTAGTTTTCTCCGATCATCAGTACACTTCATTGATATCTGCTTGTTGTATGCTTTCCATTGATTCAAGTCATGGTGTATTTGCAGTGTCTCTCTTTCCTTCTTACAGACGTTTTAGAGCGGACACCGTAAGCGTACTCTGAGTCTGGGACTCAGAATTCCGAAAATGGAAGCACCTATTAAAGCGCCGCTTTTTGCGGACGGCAGTTTAGCTCGAGTCGAGCTAAACTGCTGCATCCAAAGAGCATCATGAGTTTAGCTCGACTCGAGCTAAACTCAAGCACCCAAAGGGCAGCATACGTTTAGCTCGAGTCGAGCTAAACTACCGCACCCAAAGGGCGGCAGAAGTTTAGCTCGACTCGAGCTAAACTCGTGTTGCCCTTTGGGTGCAGAAGTTTAGCTCGACTCGAGCTAAACATCTGTATCCAAAGGGCAACACGAGTTTAGCTCGAGTCGAGCTAAACTTCTGCATCGAAAGGGCAGCAGCAGTTTAGCTCGACTCGAGCTAAACTCATGCTTCCCATTGTCCAGGATCAGTTTAGCTCGACTCGAGCTAAACTGCGCCTGGGATAAGTTCTCAAATTTAGAGATTAATTCTCTTTAAGGAGTATAATATGTTCTAACAGAATTGGGTTTGTTACATTTCAGGTACAATGGACTATATCTCAGATGACGAGGTTCCCGTTGAAGTGCCCGTAAACCCAGACCTTCCAGACTTCGTGGTTGTACCCTCAAGACAATGGCAGAACAAGACTGTAACAATATATAGCGACGACAATATCCCGTTAGCAGAAGGTTTGATCCGGAACCCACGGTCCAGCTTGGTATCTGACACGGTTGGTCCCCTTGGTGATTCCGTTGTCGTCGTCCAGGTATCACGTTCTTTGGTCGAAGAAGAGTCAGAGGATGATTGGAGGTACTCCTTCAAAACGTGGCCTATCAGCCACGTCTATCTGGATGGAGTTAGCCTAGAGCACCATAGTCAACGTGATGTGTATAACCGTTGGGTTGCGGAGCGTAACCGATCCCTGGGAGATCGTACCCGATCGTATGATAACTCCTCTAGGAATACCCCCCCTCCTATATCACGTCACGCTGAGTTTCTGATGACCCAGCCATCTATCAACTCTGTAGCGGCAAACACGTGCTGCGCTCACCTATGCGTCCAACACTATCCCAGAGATAAAATCTCTAGCCTACGGTCGCGTATGTACGACAAGACCACAGTGCAGTTCCGTAATCACATAAAACTCGACGTGCATAGACAGATCCACAAGAATTCAGCGGGGAAGAGTGTGGTGACTCTGGAGGGCATAGATGTTTGCCCCTTCGCCTGGATGAAGATTATGGGAGTGAGCTCCAGTACATTCTATAGAAATGCCCAGTATGCTGCTGCTGGTTTCGAAGCTCAATTTCACGGTAATACTGGTTTACGTAAACCTCGAAATCACACAGTAGTAGCAACTGCCGTCCTAGGGGCCATCCTGGACAGGCATGCCGACCACATGCCCCACAAGAGTCGTGTTCTGCCTTCAGGGGAGACAGTTGTAGCTAAAGTTCTGCCTTCCAGTTTCAAATGGAAGGAACAGATTCCCATCCTCGATGAGCATTTAGCGGACTGCGGATTGCCTCCTATGTCCGCTTCTAACTTGAGCAAGATCAGGAGGCTTAGCTATCCAGAATATTACGCCAAACGAGCAGGAGACAACTTCGCTCGTTGCTCAAAATGTGATGAGTTCCAGTCCCAGAAGAAGTTAACGGTTACAGGATCTCAGGCGTCCCTGTTGTGGTCTAAGAAAATGAGGCTGCACAATGACTCTGCAATGGCGCATAGGGACTTGTACTACCTAAATCGATTCAGGTCGAAGGCTACTCCGCATGAAGTTCTTACTATTATGCATGACAAGATGGACCATTCAAAGACGGCGTCGCCGGCGTTATCCCACAAGGTCAAACACTTAGACGGTCTCATGAAGCTTCCTCTCGCTGTCACAGGAATGCTTGCTCATGGGCATGTGGACCAACGTTACGCCCATTATGGCCTTGACATTTACTCACACGACGCTAATTACACGGTTGGATCGTTTGCGAAGCTCCTTCGGGACCTTGAGTCACCCCCTAAATCCACCTCTAGGGAACTCTTTCAAGAGAATCCTTCCCACCCATTGTATGCCGCGCTTTTGCATGGTTCAGATATGTGTTTGGATCCTCTTGGCCCTCCTCCTGAGGTTCCTGTTGCTGCTAAACCCTTGCCTCCCATTCTTAACGTCCAAATGGATAACGCTGTCAGTGATAACAAGAATAGGTTTGTATTTTCATTCTGGTCCCTATTAGTCGCGAAGCGGGTGTTTCGCGAAGTGTACGTGAATTTCATGCTGGTCGGCCATACTCATGACGATATTGATGCCCTTTTCGGGCGATGGAGCATGGCTTTGCGGAGGGAGGACTTCCCCACAGTACCTCTCCTCATGAAGTCCTTCATGAAACATGAAGCAGTACCAACAATTCCGCATCTTATTCAGGAGGTCCCAGATTTCAAGAAATTCATCGCGGAGTGGATGCTTGATGGCGACGATACGTTAATGGGTCACACTAAAGCTCATCAGTTCAAATTCTATGTAGATTCTTCAGGATGCCCAGTCATGAAGTATAAAATCTTCTGTCACGACGACGACTGGTTGCCAAAAGGAGATGGTTGTGGCATCAAGTTGTGGAAGGAGGATTCAGAAGGTCGATCTTTATGGCCCCGTGGTGTTCCTGGTGCCGTGGCGCCTCGCGAGATGCGGCACCTGCCTGATGTGATTAAGGGCTTGTCGGGTTTTGTAGATCATTGGGAGAGGCTATCTTCGGATTCAGTCGAGTCCAGAAGAATCTATGAGCCACTCTCATACTATTGGAACGATGTTAAAGAGGCTCTCTCCATTCCCTTTGATGTTGTCCCCGCCTTGGAGCATGGTTTTTGGCCATCCACGCGGCTTGCTCACTCCGTCGAAGACGAGTTTCAGGAAGATGGAACTTTGCGCGAGGAGTTCGCAGAGGATGATCACTTTGTTGGTCACAAACGAGATCGCCCAGGACCGTCGTTCCGTGTTGCGCGAGACCTTTTTGCAGGGTACTTCTTAGCATTACGACCCTGCGATGAAGACGATCGTCCTTTTTGGCTTGCGCGGGCCTTGACTGACCCTAATTCGAACCCTGACCTCCCAAACACGCTCCAAGTAGAGTTCTACCGCCCAATTTCCCGAGATGAAAATGTTTTGAAATTCTATACCGGCTGGGATGTGGATGGGAGACTTCGTTGGACAGTTGAGAAGGATGTACCCGAGTCGTGGCAGAGTACTGATGCAGTCATAACAGCTTGGAAATCCAAAGTTAAAAAAAATGTCAACGAGCGGGGCGTTGGCAGGGATCCAACGCTGAAGATCCCACTGAAACAACTGGACATTATAAAGGCCTCCTTGGAGAGATTTGTGTCTCCGGATTCTGAATAAACATGTAGCTTTGAAGTTGGTGGTCTTGAAGTTCTGAATTTAGTCAGATCCCTTATATTCGTTTGAAGACGACTGAACTGAATACCGTTCGTCCCTTCATCCAACATTATGTTTTCAAGACAAAGGTAGATGTTTAGCTCGAGTCGACCTAATCAGTTATAGCGTATTAGTTCTAGCGTATTTATGTTTTGAATATTAGCTAATTACATATATTTAATTGGAGGGAACACTACTTAAGTGTTTCTGTCCATTCCTTATTTATCATGTGTACCACATTATAGACCGCAGTTTAGGTCGAGGCGACCTAAATTGCATTTGGCGTTGAAGTTCGTACTTTACGAGTGCGGGATACCAACAGGTCACCTATAGTTCTTAGTGGAGATTTTTACTTAGTACCCTAAAGCGTTGATTCTATATCATATGTACTGCCACATAACAGCCATTTAGGTCGAGGCGACCTAAACGACATCTAGCGTTGAAGTTCCTAGTTTGGATCTCTGAAGTAGAGCCGATAACATACATTTGTTGGCATGGGACTATTATGAAGTCCATATGTTCTTGGATTGCATATCATACTCCGGAAACTGTAGGCAGCTATGTTAGTCGAACACCTGATTGTTTGTACAGGTCTGAAAGAGCCTGTCACGGATTCAACATTTAAGGAGTGTCGACCTAATTTGTATTTCCACACATATATATAATATAAGATTTCCCGGCATATCCGTTGTGTCCATTTCTTGTTATTTATTTGATGTTCATTTAGGGTGGTTCGACCTACCTTGTATTTTTTCAAGTATTTCTAGTAAACCACTAGCTTCTTTCATTTCCCATTAGTACTGTGTGATCATGTCCCAAATTAATGGAAATTGCTTATAAGCTTTTCCTTGCCAAGTATGGGACCATTGTGCCCATTTTAACTCGACCTGACCTAATGCATTATTTTGGGAGATGATAAATCTCCCAAAATAACGAATATGGTGTTCAAGGACCAGTGTAGGGGTTACAATGGTGATGGCAAGAGGTGCAACGCTCGCATTGCCAAGTACAAGAGACCTACTATTGCTCCTACGTTTACTGGAATTCAAAGGAAGTTCAAATCCAATGATACTGAACAGAAGTAATTCTGGTTTTGTTTCACTAATCTTGAGGCTTGTGTAATGGGTGGGCGTTCTAAGTACATCATGCATTATGCCGATGTGCCAGAGATCTGGCTAGTCATGACGGGTACTAATTTGTCTCAAATTGAAATTGATGGTCTATAGTCTACTCGTTTTAAGCTTGATGAAGGATTTGTGAGCCACGTCAATGAGACCAATGGTTTCACAGTTGAAGGTCATGCATCGGCAAAGCGTGGAGGAACATCAGTTGATCGCTTTCAGTGGAGCGATGTCAACCCTGTTCACAAGGCCCCCCAAGTCATCTGGGGATTATAGGCCCACAATGTGAGAGGGTAAGAATGTTGTGGAGCCATCACCTGAGCATATTGCAAAATTTAACAGATCCAAGACAATTGAGTGTTATCTATCTAAGGCAAAAAAGGTCCCTCATCCAGGTTATGGATACGTTTTCACTATCCACACTCATAGATCTATCGACTAGAACCAGCTGTACGAAGTGACCATTGGTGATTTTCCAGCATGCATGTATCTCGACTTTGTCACAATGAAGACAAGTGCCTTTGGCCAGAAGAAATGGATCCTCTGCAAGCATCTTTACTTCTGCCTTCAGAAGTTCATGACTTGTACGGTGGAGGATAAGTTCATCCATTGCCTTGCTTGGACGTTCAATGAAGTCAGTATGTTGTTAGATAAAACTGATTTGTCTGGTTACACTTAGGATTTTTAGCTTGATGGTGTTCGTTAGAAATTTCAACAAGGGTGCACTATTATGCTATAGAATAATATGTTTTGGGATGTTCAAGTAGAGTATTTTGATTACTTTCTTTTACCATTCCAGTATATATTGGCAATTTGCATTGCTTGAATTTGATTGGATTTGTACCAATTAAGTAAACATCCTATATTTAATTCTTGATTTGATATTAATATATTCGTTTACTTTTTGTCCCTTACTCATCTTTACTACGTGGCACTTTTAGTACTATACATCAAATGTGAGATTAATGTCATCTGTGACAAATATCTTGTTCAATTTCATCCACAGTTTACATCCGGTAAAAAACATGAAATTTACTAAAATTAGAAAAATTACATGAGCCATGAGCGCTCATTGCTCATGGATCATGCCCTGTAGCAAGTAGGTTAAAACTCTGTAGTAGAAGAGTAGACATCTGGACAAAAGCACACGACTTTCTAGTGCACGACTGTGATGATTTCCAGAAGACTTGCTTCAAAAATGTTGGATATGTACAAAATGTACTCCCAAGGCCAGGATTCGGATTTCAATTTTAGATTGCAAAGCTATGCAAAATCCAACCGCATATGTTACACTTTGGCATGTAGTCAACTCTAGGTTTTGACGTAACCAGCTCTTGCTAACGCTGGAATAAATGAGCTGTAAATGAAGAGTTAAATGCTAATCCCAGTCCAGGGTTAGCAGGAGATTAGCATTTATGGAGAATGTATGGAGAATGTATGGAGAATAACAGGATCATTTCAAAGTCTGAAATACAAATTAAGTGGTCGACAAGGGGAAGTAATGGAGGACTAGAGTTCAAAACTAACAGAATGATAGCTGAAGGCCACTCTGCGCGAGTCGTAGTTAACCGTGTTGAAAGCTCGGCATGTTTCTGCAACGCTGATCTGGAGACTTTCAGGGCCAGAAACTAAGACACCTACGTTTGCACCAGGTCTTTGAAGTTTTCTGTAACCATCGAAAAGGTCTGCAAAAGAGAAACCTTTCAGAGGTCAACAAATACAACAGACTGGCTACATAAAACCAGACATGATCCACGTGTATTGACTTGTTATTGAAACCATCTGATCATCTCTAAAGCCTAATGTTTCAGTCGCTACGACCTCTCACAGATTAGGTACTACATCAGAATCATAATACTTCTAAAATCTCACGCTAATTTAAAGCTACAAATGATGTCGCTGTCACACGAGTATTAATAGAGATCCAGAAAGCAAACAAGACGATGCTTGACAGTCTGCACTGTATAGGCTTACATACTATAATACAATCACGCTTATGAAAGATTTCAGTGTAGTCGTAATAAAATATAACACAACATTGTATGTAGCAGCAACAACCTATGTCGTAAAGATTTGTCAGATCGAAATCTATGCAAAATAAAACTAATAAACAAGCGCAGATAATTGAGGAAAACTTCTCGCATACCTCTTAGATTGGGTCTGTGCCCGAAATAAGTATTGGATGGGTCTAACAGTCGATCTGCGCACTCATCCGTAAAGGCTGTTCCATCATTATCTGAAGTCGACAAAAGATGAACATTCTCTTCAACAGCTCCTGACGTATTCTGATGTAATCTCCCTAAGAAGTTCCACAGTGATACCACAGAACCCCCACATATTACTACACCCAAAATCATGCTAATCACACTAAATAGTCCTGTTATCCACCGTGGAATGGATCCACTAGAATTCCCATCTTTGACGGACCCTTGTTCAAATGGCTGCACTATGAAAAGATTAATCAGTAGGTAAACGATGATGTATCCTAGTAGTGAAGCAAGAAAACATGCAGTAATCCACATATTATTTCCAGCACCCGCCACTATTGACATTGGGTGTTTTGAAGCTTCTGCATCAATGAGACTAGCTAGAATACGGGGCATTTTGAAACGGTCATGCTGATGCAGATCCGATGTCTCAGAACCACGCTCTAGGCTAAAAGGTGAAGTCTCACGGGTAACGAAGGCATGAACTTCGAGATTGAATTTTAGTTTGTAATCAGGACAGATAGTAGATGCAGGTATTAAACCAAGAAGCTGAAGCTCCTCTGATTTCTGTACTGCCCAAATTAAGTATACAGTTGATGGAAGATTAGGTTGCCCTCGTTGATATCGCTGCAACAAGTCGCGTAGAAGCGCCACAAAAGGAGAAATGCCAATTCCTCCTGCCACCAACACAAGCATCTCGTATCTACAAAGCAAACCGATGTTTTATCAGTCTCAATCTACATGCTCCCAATTTTTTTAAAAGCTATGTCATATTTCCTTTCTGAACCCAATTTACAGCGACATTGAGGAGATTGAGGCTTCGAACTTACTGAAGAAAGAAGTTAGATTCATGACCATATGGACCTTCAATAGCGGCATTGATATTTGAAGGACACCGTCCTAGTTTCACGACAGCCGAAACCAGATCTTGCAATTGCAAAGTCCATCCTCCATAAGGTTTTATCAAGATCTTCAGCCAGCTGTCTCCATCATAAGGACTTGAGGCCACACTAAATGGATGCCACTGCAATTTAGAGACTTCCGGAATATTAAGATAAATGTAACTCAATGCATGATATTTTACACCTGCACAAAACGTGAACTGTAAACTTCAACGTCCCCGATCATAATTCAGCTGTTTTATGTCAAATTGTATTTCAATAGTTTACAAGTAAGGAAATAATGTGATTAAGTACACCTAGAAGGGCCAGAATAGTAATCAAAATATCTTCTCTGGTTTATTGTGGGAGTTCTAGGCCACAGATCTTTCCGCACTTACTTTTACACAAAAAAACATAATATAACATGGATTGCTCTAGTGTAACAACCATACCAGGAAAAAAGAAAATAAGAAAGTGGAGGAGGTGCCGAAGTACCTCGAGACTTCGCCAACGTCAGTTCAAATGTACCGCAAGGTAGTAACTTTGTTGAAAGAACTCCAACACTGTTTCGTGATTGACAGAAGCGTAAAAAGCGATCAAGAACAAATAAAAATAGTCCGCAGAATGTGACATTGAAGAGCACCTCTCCAATATGGAAGGTCATGAACAATGCAAACACGATGTAGAGATGGTGGGTCCAGTAGAAAGTCTCAAAGTATTTCTTCCGGACCCAACCTATAGATGTTATCCACATCGTAACGCCAGCCAGCAAGGCTATAACTCCTGCAAAGTTAGCGACCTTGTGAGGAGCCCAGTCAAATAGCTGCAGAAATTCAACACATTCAGTGAGTGAAGTATGAAATACACATACATGTAGGTTAAGAGATGCGCTCGAATTGACTGAAAAAAATGTGATGGTATCAATTCAGAATAGAATACTTTGGACGAATGCATGGCCAAAGATAAAATTTCAACAGTGCTTACTTTGCTCAGACGATCTTCGGAATACCATGCAATGCTGTAGGAAAGACCATGAAGAGTAAACAAAGTCATCATGAAATGCCCCAACCACTGATGGTACTTGACTGCATGCTCATATGGAATATCTATGGTCCGGAGGAGAACAGATCCCCGTGAAACAGGTAGAAATAGAAGATTCAAACATATAATGCCAATAAAACCAAGATGTAACCCGATACGCTTCAACTTCTTACCCCACCTGTCAAAGAACATATGTCAAGTTAATAATCGCTCTTCAGACCACAACATTTTGATCCTTTCACTGCAAGTCGCTACTTTCCTTGCCAACTGGCAAATGAAGGGAATATACCCACAGATGGTAAAACCATGTATTCCAATATAGAAAAGGCAGGGATCTTACATCTTTTCGAAGGGTTTCAAGTGTATGGTTTCAAAAGCTTTCAAATCCCGAACGATGTAGTTTCCCATAATCCAACAAAACATGAGAAGGAACAAAACGAACCAAAGCAGCTCCGCTGCAGAAACAATGCCCATTCGACCCCTTGTGATAACTGGAAGATTTTGCATGCTAGCTCTACCTTTAACCTTCTCCTTGCTGCACATCCGCAATATGACCCACTTTAATTGAAAATATAAAAAATCAAAGGTTCGTGACAAGATATTAAAAATGCCACTGACTAAGAAAGTAACGTCTCTGATGATCCCCTGACAGAATACCTTTTATACAAGGACTGACGGGCAATCTCGACCATGACCTGTTGTATACTGTAAGACACATAGAATAAGAAAACTCACTTGAAAACTGACGTTCTGGACGAGATCTCCAGATTGATGATCGCCAAAAGTGAGAGTAAAAGCAATGGTGCAGCAAAAAGTAGAAGCATTCCACCTAAACGAGACAAATTGACGGGATAGTACAATATCAGGACATTCTCATTGAGAAGATTCGTAGTCACTCTTAACATTATAAAATGCGTCACAAAGGGATTCGAAAAAAAATTGAGCTGGACTCTTGGAGCCAAATCAAACGCAGAGACGCAGGGGCTTGTATAATAACTGATTGACAAATCATTCTTCTTTGATTCAAAGACCTATTACATAAATCAAGCTGTACGTGCACAACGGTTCAAACCAAAAATCATATGAAGGTAAAGAACGGACAAGAAGGCAGAGCTTACCACCCTTGCCGAAAGGCGTGTCCACCATGCTTAGCACAAACTTCTCTTTGAGACTCTGCAAGGAGCCTACTGGAAATGCTGCAAGGACAGCCATGTAGCACCCAAAGAGCAAGCACATAGCCACCGACAGTCCCCATTTCGCGGCCGCTAAGGTCCACCCCAACTTGAGGCCCTTGTTTTTGCTGTTTTCGCCTTCAACCCCGAAATTGGATTGCTCCAACATTGCAACCTTCGAGAGCTTCCGGTCCCAGGCTGCAACCACGGGCAATTCAATATTCGCACTCTCAGGTTCGCCACCTGGGGATAAAGTAGAAGTGCCAGAACGCATGCTTATACACACTTGCTCTCTACCTCTAGAATTCGAAATAAGGTTCTAAGTTTCAAGTTGAACGTACATCAACTAACGCACTAGGCAAAATTCAAATCCGCAGGGGATCAATTCTGCTCCAAGTGACGAGCGACAATACAACAACTAATCTCAAACAGCATCTCCCCTCCCTTCCCGGATCTCAACTCATCGCAAAACCATAAACCCCCTACCAAAACTCAGACAAAACAAAATAGACGTAAACACAGCCTCCAAATTACGTTCACATTCCAAAACCATCCCAATCTAAAACATACCACCAATCGAGAATAAACTAATCCACCGACTCCCTCACAACAAAATGACACCCCTCTCCTCCCCTCCCCTCCCCGAATTCGACAACCACACGAAGAATTCAACCAAAACCATAAAACTCCAAACTCACAGCAACCTAAAACTCAAGCACGATCAATCACGCAAATCAATCCATGCACACACATTCCCGAACCCTAGCTCCCTAGAACTGGCAAGTAATGATTCTCCTCCCCTCCCCGATCTCAACAACCACACGGAGAATTCAACCAAAACCATGAACCTCCAAACTAACAGCAACCTAAACCTCAACCACGATAAAGCACGATCAACACGATCAATGACGCAAATCAATCCGTGCACAAACAATCCCAAACCCTAGCTCCCTAGAACTGGCAAGTAATGATTCTCCTCAATTACTCGATTCTCCAATCTCAACAACTACACGGAGAATTCAGCTAAAAGCATGAAACCACAAACTGACAGGAACCTAAAACTCGAGCACGATCAATGACGCAAATCAATTCGTGCACACGCAATCCGAAACCCTAGCTCCCGAGAATTAGCAAATGCCGGTACCAGGGGTGAGCTGAACGGAGTCCCGGTTGAGGCGGAGAGCGCGGGCGGTGGAGCCGTCCGGGTGGAGGTGGTGCGGGAGGGCGGCATCGCGCTTGATCAACACCATGGCGGAGGCGGAGCCGGGGCCGCATGGCGGAGCGATGGTGGAGCACACAACCGAGTACGCCGCGAGTGCCGAATGCAAGTGCGAGAGTGTGTGTTTGGTGTGCGGAAGGAGTGTGTCTGCTCGTGAGGACTATGCTCCCGGCCACCTGGAAAGTACCCTGCCAACTCGGATTTTAAGGGTCTCTGTTGCCTAGTTGTCATCGTCTACTTGGAACAAAATACTGCCACGTAGGAATGTCGACGCGGCCTTTGTGCCTGCTCGCACGACTCCACCTGGAAAGAACCATGCCACTTCGGATTGTATAGAGTCTGATCGCCCACTTGGCATGGGCCATTTGGAGAGGACTTGCCACGCCGGATTTTTGCGGCCCTTGGAATCCAGTTGGCATGTCGACGCAGCCTTTGTGTCTGCTCCTGCGGACTAAGGTAGAAGCACCTAAAACAAACAACTTAAGGAAAATTTTTTGAGCCTTTTTTTTCGGGGTTATTTTTGGGGTATAATTTTTACGTGTAGAAAAATAGGTTTCTCATAGAATGAAATTTTTTTCAAAATTTTCTTCCCAATATTGAAATAGATACAAATCCTTAAACACAAAAGTACTTCGTGACCCAAACTGATATGTAGACTTTATCCATTGTCACTCCTAGTTGGTACTAATTTCCACTCATGAGTGTACCCAAAACCACCAGCTTTTTGAGTGATTTTGAGCTTTTTGATTGGTCAGCTGGTCAGCCAAAATGCGGTTCTGGGGACATCTACAGGTTGGTTCTTGGGGAGCTATTGGTTTTGGGTGCTTCTACCTTAGGGGTGTTCAGAGCGGCATTCTGGGCCATTGGACACTTCACTGAATTCCAGATGTCGTCGAATCCTGATTTCTAGCCACTAGAAGAAGTTCCAGCACTTGAAACTCATCGAGGAAGGTGGACTCATCGATGAGTTTTAAGTGACGCTTTAATTGCCTTGTCAGCACAGTTCTTGGACTCGTCAGCTTCTGCAGCGGATTAGGTACCCACTTGCACCGAATGCAAGCGCACTCTGCCCGAATAACGAGCCTCCTCCAAACGCAGGAGCTCACACCTCAAACACAAGCATCGATGTTAGTCTAGTTTTGTCCCAAACAAGACCTGACACATACTCCTAGATACATATGTGGGTATTTTGTTGATCCAACTTCCTGCCCTGCATCTTGTGTTACAGCAAGTGTCAATGGGCCGGCGGGCTCGAGGCGTAAGCTCATCGTTCAGAAAGCTATCAGTTCGGTGTAACACTGAGTCAGAAGGCCGTGCACCGCCTTCTACTATAGCCATCAACTGCAACCAAGGAGAAAAATTGCAGAAAATATGAGCAACTCCTAGTTTAGCAACCATTCACGCTAAAACACACCTTCTCATGCACCATAACTCAATAAATTATATTCACTGCTGTGAAGTAGTAGTCTATTGCGGATAATTTCCTGAATGGCATGGTTCATTGAAAGGAGGACAGCTTATGAGAGTGCGTTCACTCGCAGCGCGTGTAGGTCCTATCAGTGGATTCTGAATTCACTCATCAGGGTGAAAGCAGGCTACACTAGTACAAAAATGGTGTCACAAACCACATTTTTAAAGGGATGTCGGTTTCAATTTGTTCCTGATTTCAATGTAGCATGTTCTTGAGTGATTTGATTATATAATATGGTTGTGGATATAACTTAGAGTCTATTTTTGTACTTACTATTAATAAACTTGTTAGTGTGTGAACGTACTAAGTATATTTGTATAAAACAGTTTCTTGTCAGAGAGTATATTGTTTGTGGAAATATACTTAGTTTTGTTGAACAATTTGGACAATTGTAATCCATTGAACAATTTATTTTGAAAATGCCCTTGAGTTTTTTTGTGTGTTTAAAACATGGGGAAAAAAAACTTTTTGTTGTTTTTTTTTTGCCCTTACAGAACATAGTGAATACTATGTGGGCTTCCTGTATTCGCATACAAAAAAACAGTTTCCTTGTAGTTATGATACTTTATCAAAAAATGCGAGCTGGGAGTTTGCACATACCATATGTACTGCCATAGTATCTTGATATACTTCGTCCAAGTCATTTGGGCAATGGTATCCGGATGCATGGCATTCTCGATCCAACTTTTCTACCGCTAGTCTCAATCAGGGGACAGGGAAAAAGCAGCCACCCCTCCTAAATTGAGCATACTTTTATGAGACTGGTAACGTATCTTTCTAATGCGTCGACCTGATTTCGGTTAGGGTTTCCAATGAGTTCCTCTTTTCTTCGAGCGTTACGACGATGCGGTGGTGGCTGGATTATGTGGCTGCATGGGGCTACTGTTTCAAATTCCTCGTTTTAGACTTCACTCCATGTCGCTTTTGGCTTCTACCTGTCTTTTGCGTGGACCGGCTGGTGTTTGTACTTCCTGCTAGAATTGTGGGCGACAGATGCAATAGAACAACCAGGTACCATCCATGCAAGAGACGTTTGAATCTATTGTATTGAGCAAATATGCAAACTCTTATGACCTTATACTGATTTGTTTTCTACGTACTGCTTGCAAGATGGGAAACGCCAGAGCTCACGATTGACGTCGCGATGTTAAACGACCTGGACCCGCCCAAAGAGCGCAGGCTCATGTAGGATCTACACCGTCTCTCTTAGCAACAAGGGAGAATGCTGCTGAAGAGTAACGACAAAGCAGGGCAAGGAAAAGATTGATAATAGAGAGGTCAGAGCACTTGGCAAGAGAGGGTGCAGTATTGGAAATTTCAGGTTGACGGGATATTCTTAGAGTTTTGAGCAGGACTTGTTCCTTCATTGTAGATGAATTAGAGAACGAGTGTGATGGTCCGCGATTTAGAAGGCTGTTGTGGAATTGGTTCTTAGGAATCATGCCATTGTTCTACACTTGCTTGAATACTATTGCTCGGAGTTAGAGGCCAAGGGTGCTCATACGTTCATTCAGTCATACAAAAATGAGTTACAGATGTTGAAAAGCCCCGTCTCAGCAGATAAGCTCGTGAGGAAGACCACTCTTTTAGAAGCAGCTGTTAACAGTGACGTTTCTGGTTTAAGAGCCTTATCTAGAGTGTTGGGCACAAATCCTAAAAACATTTCCTTTGCCATTCAACGTTGTTGGAGTCTTTAGCCAAACAGGTTTTCCATTTTCAAGTTGCTTGAGAGGAGAAGGAGGGATGTAATTCCAAGCGAGACAAAGCAGCTTGTGTTTACTTGGTGGATTTCTGAAACTCGTGTCAGTTCGAACAAGAAGGATGTAACCAGAAAGAGGTTGGGGCCCAAAGTTTACAATCACCACGCTACACACCTTCTACTAGAAAGCTAGGTAAGTATTCTAACTTTGCCATGTGCTGTGAGAGAGTATACAAGGAATTTAGAAGGCACTCTCTCAAACATGAATTTAGGCATACTGTGAATCAGTGCATATTCATAGTAGATGCTCTCGTGAGTGAATTTGCACATACTTCTTGAACTCTGAAAGGACTCCATTATATTGTGTTCTACACAAGGTCTCTACGCATACTGTGGCTGACAATATTGCTAGTAATTTGTCGCACACAGTAATGTATTAAGAACAACAATTAGAGTCTTTGAATTCATTGTAGATAGGGGGGAAGCACAATAAAGTGGGCCACCAAGTGCAATATGTGATCACTAGGAAGTGAATACGAAGTGTGCTGTTTTTTATAGCTCAAAGCTGATTTTGAGCATTTTGGTGTAGTTTTTGAGCATTTTAGTCACTTTTTAAGGTGTCATAAGGTATCTTACACACATCTCCATGAAAATAACATCTTCAATTGAAACTTAATTTGACCCCTAGTTCTAAATCATGAAAATGAACTTTTCCAAAGTCTTGATTTCTTCATTTGGGGCCCTCTATTGTCTTTAGAGGATGTTTTTCTAGTTTTAAAAACAATGTTCGGTGAAAAAAACCTCACAAAAAGTTTCACCGAAAACAGTGTTTTAAAAGCGTCTCGGGGATACTTTTCGCCAGTCTAGGATTGCAAACACGGCCACCTGGATCATTTCTACAAGCGTGATGTACAAACAAAGGGCCCCACAAAGTCAAAAGTGATTTCTGTTAAAACTACAATGTAATACGGTCACTTTTCCAAATGACTGCATTCACTTTGTTCAACTTTGTGGTGTTCATAGAGGTGTCTCAACTCAACAACTACAAACGCAAATTTCGGAAGTTGTAGTACATCAAGTCTACTTTCCGTATCACAAACTTAATTTCCCATCAAGAAGTTTTAGATGCCACTTTCTAGCGTGTTTACACAACAAGCTGAAATTGGCAATGAGCTAAGCACTTTTGTGGTCCACTTTATTGTGCTTCCCCCCGATACTCATGCGGTATATTCATAGTACTACCAATATACCCTTCGTTACATCTTTGTATTCTGTACATACCTCAATAGTACTAGTACTCCTTTCATGAAGTGTTTGTAGTATGTATTCTTAAGTCATAATGGTATATTCTAAGTAGGATAATATACTTTCGAAAGCCTTCATTAAACTTTATGTACATCGTCACTGTAAATTCACAGTAGTATGATATACTTTGGAAAGCTTTTGTTATACATTATATACATCATATCTGCAAATTCAAGGTACTACAATATATTTTAGGGAGCTTCGTTTATACTTGATATACAAGTGGTCTTATTCCGTTGTCATTAGAAGCCCTTGTACTACTTTGAAGTAATGTATATCTTCCCAATTATACTTATCCAGTACCCCTACTCCATTCTTAGTACGTGGTAGTACAACAACTAAGTACCGCATCTTCTCTTATGTTTTGCAGGCCACATTTTATGATCGTTTTGTTCAGTCTCATCTAGACGCTGCCATTTCCGTGGATTCCTTTGAGATCCTAAAGCCATTCTTTGTTAAGAAGTGTAAAGACCGTAATGTCTATTGCTGCAAGTACCATGTTGAATTGAATATGCTACGGGAGGCCTTGAACACAATGAGGGATGCTACTCTACATTGTACATCTTGCCACCTAGCTTCGAAGTTGTGACTAACAAACTCCTACAATTTTGGTTTCAAATAATCAATGAACTCAACACAAGAGGTTTCCATGAATACTTCCTGGATTCTTTTTCGTGGTTCCCCATAATCGTTGACTCCAACCACTTCATAGTTGAAGCACCGCCACTTCAGGTTGAATGCTGGAGTTCCTTCCTTCAACGGGCACAAATTAAGGGAATCTACACCGCACCGTGAGCATGAACCCATCAAGCACTTGAGCTTATGGAACTCCTCTGATTCCCCTTTTGGACATACAATCTGCTCCCAGAACTTAGTAACGCCATCACATTTGGTCAAATGTGCAGAATATGAATTGAGAGATGCATCAACACTCAGATAGTTGTCAATAGAAGGTCTTGTGGAGAGTTCTGTTGCTGGAAATTGAACACTATCTTATAGGTACTTTCACCTCATCAAGCCTGATGACGTGGACTGTCAGCACCTCCATGGTTGTGAAACCATTTCGGGTTCTAGAAAATCACACTCCATTCAAGGAGTGTCTATCTCTAACCCAACCTTGCTGATAGTGAGACAATTGTCGTGTTTTTGTAGCCCATGCATGGACGGTGATTGGGTAGCTTGCGAGAAGAGTGGCCATGTACAGGATTGGAGAGTCATCAAACTTCTTCCTTCCGATGTCTCATTTGTAAAGGAGCAGATGATATCAAGCCGGTTCGAAGTTGAAGGTGAGGAGCCATGGAATTACACTACAGAGGAGACATTGGGCGACTTGGTGGATGTTGGTGATATGTTTGCAGTTCCGGCGATTGAAGGTAATGAGGAAGGGGTGGACTTCTACATTCTTCAATGCCAAAGGAAAAAGCAGATTGTGCGAGAGAAATTTACATGTGTTTGGAGTGGAGAGTTTCAAGTAGGAGAATATGTCATTGCAGGGACTTATTATCAGAAATGGGGGAAGTCTCGAAATTCGTATGTGTACTTGAGGGATTTGAGAGTGGCTTACCTCACTAGTCCAATAGTAGGACTTCCACACTTGGGGGGCCACACTCAGCTGGGGGCACGAGTGCAGTTTTCACAAACCAGGCATAGCTCTCCCGGGCGGAGCCAATGAGGTGCAAGCTCCGTTGGAAGTTATTGTGCAGGAGACGAGTTCTACCTTCATCTCCCCGTGAGCGAAGGCTGGGTCCTGACGTGGAGACTCCGCGTCTTTGTCGAAATGACAGGTGTTTAGCCGCAATGGCGATTTAGTGTGCACTCACGAGTTGGTGGAAGTGTGGTTTTGGTGTTTTTGGGGTAGATTACAAAACCATGTCTGCAGCAATGAAGTCGCACTTGGTGAACAAAATGTGAGAAAAATGTGCTACTAAGGTCTACGTTTTGGGGTAATGTATGGGGGAAAGTTCGTATGTGAGCGGAGAGTAGAGAACAGAGAATGGAGAGTAGAGAATTGTCATTTAGCCAAATTTTCAAAAGTAAAGTAGAATAACCGTGGAAAAATACTAAAAAAAGGCATGATTTTGTTACTTTCTTTAGTAAAGGAGTATAATTCCATGGAATTCAAGATTATCTCTAGTAAGAATTTCTTACGTTTGTTTTCTAAGGTACAAATTAGGGCTGATGTCATGATGATGTCATGCATACAATCCTTTAGATTTGGTCCCTTATTAGATCTAGATACGAGTATTCCAGCATCATGTTTTTAGATCACAACAGTAAGAACTGCATAAGATTATATAGATAATTGTAGGAAAAACAAATTTGAAAAAGCAAAAATCAAAGGTTGAGGGACAAAGTTCGTGTACAATAATGGAGCTTCGGAAACCAAGATGTATACCATGTCAGCGTGCTTGTCTTCGTCGAAGATTTCTTGGTCTTCAGATAAGACCATTGATAGCTTAAGTGTCAACCAACGATCTATATAAACCTTAGCAGACGTCCTTGATGTTGTATTAGCTCAATAATTTGTTTAGAACTTAACCTTGTACTTCTTAGCGGTTGTTTGAAGGTATGCGCGATTCCTTTGAGGTCATTGCTTGTGAAACGATTTTACAGGATTTGCTTAAGTGGATGGCGGATGGGCCAAACCCCTGGGATCATATAGGTAGTAGTACAACGCAGGGTTGGACTCCTCCAACAGTAATCACGTTTGAAGATGTCGAGAACGCTTATGCTGTGTCGAAGCTGTGGAAGCGTGAGATTGAGAGCAGTCTTGAATACGCATGCCTTCGGCTAGCGAGGTGGGATTACTTTTTGTACGAGGGTCGCCATTGGAGTCCGAAGGACGAATACAAAGCTAATCGGTTCAACATCAACTGGAGTGTTTTTAGGAGTTCTTATACACTTGCAAAATTAATTAACAACAAGAGGTTAGAGACAGCGTCCCTTGGAGAATTTAGTTGCCTTGAGTTCGATCAGTTGAGGACATTGCTATGGGCCAATGGGAATCAGGTCTTGGATGTGCTAGAAGGAGAGAAAATTTCTCCGAGAGATGGTATCTGGATCTCTCTCAAGAATAGATAACATGGCTATGGCAATGTGAGATGTTGTTGATTGATAAAGACAGTAATTACAGCATTCTATATATTTTGAGCATTTCCGTTGTTCACGTTAGTGTTGTCTAGTGATCTGGATATAATTAGCAAATGAAAACAGTTTTATAACTGAAATGCTTTTCCCTTTAAACACATGAGAATTGAGAGCCAAAAAGTCTTGCAGTTGTAGACCTTTACATACACAAAAATTAAATGGAAATGAGAATCATAAATACTTTAAGTGGTTTGCAATAGAGTAGACGAAGGATTATGTAATCAACTCCAATGAAATCAAATCAAATCAGATGAAAACAATAATAGACCGAAGCCTCCTTCAGACTCACGACATGCTACAATCGCTACTTCCACTCTCAGAGCTCGAAGACTCTGAATCTCCTTCTACAGGCTCTGCATCGACAAATACAAGGGCCCTGGGATCAAAACTAGTTGGCCGACTAGGAACATATCTAAGGGCACCAGATTGAAGCGCTTGTGCTAAGTCCTCAGCATAGTCCGGAAGTATAAAAGGCTGAATCGGGCTGGAATGAAGACGCCACGATGGAGTAAACACGGCTCTTGGCCCACGTGGCGGTGTTGCCGCAACTACTCTGCAATAGAAAACCGATAGTGGTTAGATCGAGTAGTTAGGGTTGCAATCAGAATCAATGCTAAGATAAATAACACAAAAGATAGAAAATCTAGAGTAAGACTTACACCACTTAGAGACTCTTGCTTACTTTGGTGGTGCTTCCTCTGCTGCTGCCGGTCTAGGATGTTTAGGAGGGCCCATGGCGGATGGTGTAACCATATACGGTTTGAGAATGGCGTTGAATATGGCTTCGTCATCCTCAAAAGCTATAATATGACGACCAATAGCCTGGCAAGCCTTGATGGAGGTCCCTGAAACTTAGAGAGTAACGAAGAAGTGGGAAACTATGGAAAAAATGAGAGGAATAATTAAGCAGACACATGTAATGAATGGTTACGTGTTCCTGCATTCTAGTCGAGGACTATGTCGCCGGGCTTTGAAAGCTCGCCAATTATGCTCTGCATCATGTCACAGGCTTTCTCCCTTGGCCCTCTCCACGGAATGTCCCCATTCATTTGTTGCATGTCCAGATCGGTCCAGTTGAAAATAGCATCACTCTTGGTAATGTTAAGGACCCCATGTATCATCTGGGATTTCTTTGTTTGGAAGGAGAAATTAGATTGCGCGTGGCCACCACGAACAAAGACGCGAATCCAGAACCAATTAGTCTGCAGTCAAGCAAAACCAGTGAGTGTAAATAAATAGAAGGGTTATCACTAAGTAAAGAGAAGGAAATGTTACGATGAAATTACCAAGTTGTCGGGGTTCGTAGGAGAAGTCAGGCCGAGTACATTGACGCCCCACTAGTCCTTGAACTCACTACCCTCAGCTTCTTCCTCGATATCCTTAGCCAACTTTTCATCATTGTTGTAGATGATGCAGACGGCACCATCTTTCTGCAAGTATTGATCTGCAAAATGGAAGATGTCGAACACATAATCCTTCTCACGAGAGTTCCGAGGCGGAATATACTCATGGGGGGATCGGAAACAGAAAGGACGGGAAGATTCTCAGGGATGTCGGCAATGATCAAGTCGACTCCCAGATGGTAATCTTGTTTGCATTGGTCCGGAACTCCATTTTGGCGGCCTGCTCCAAACTTGAGGAAAGAAGAAAGTAGAGTTAGACACTATAAAATTAATAGAAGTGTATGTATCCAAGTAATGTCTAAAGAACGAAACATACCTTGCAAATGAAGTCTTCAACTTTGATCCATTCTGGGTCGCTACCCTTGTTACAGAGTCTCTTATCTCGCCGCAACATCGAATCCACAGATGAGTTGAAGACGGAAACATGTGTGGAAATCGAAGTTCTAGCGGAAGAAGTGGTTTAAGGAAACTGTTTGGCCTTCCTCTGCTCAATAAGACTTCTGGTGATCTCGGAAGCACTAATGGATGAAGGCGCATTCGCAGTGGTCGAAGATGGCTTTGGGACGTCTGTAGTTTGAGAAGCGTTGGGTGTCTCCTTTCCTGGTGCGGAAGACTCCGCACCAGTATCTCGTGAGGCCTGGGACTTCGAACCCAGAGGTCGTAGTCGCCGCCCTCTCCCTCTCTTTGGTGGAGGTGCAGATGACTGATCCTGCAGGCCTTTGGCCGAATCTGAACCATCTCCAGAATCCTCGACAATCCTCGATCGACCATAAGTTGAAACTTCAGCTCTACTTCTGACTCAATAACAAAACCACGAATGCAATCGAGATACCAACAACCAGCTTCAAGGTGCTGGGGTTTGAACCTCTTCAACTGCTGAGGAGTATAGATACACTGGTCAGAGCCTTTCTGAATCCACGTAGCGAAGTACTTTAGGAGCTTCTCTAGGTCAATGGCACCTTTTGGAACCAGCTCTCTCTTGAAATACCTAGTCAAGTTCAACTATCATAGATCAGAATCATACATATTAAATTGAAATATTGTAAAATTTAACAGGAATGCAAAACGGACAATATAGTTGTCATACCGGTATGTCACACGCTTCACAGCGTCTGCAGCCCTAGGGAATTTTGAAAAATCCGACTTCTTCTGGAAAGCCTTATTTGCGCGGGAACTGAGGAATGTGGAGAATGCCTTCTCCCATAAGAGAATACGCCAACTCTCTACATATGCGTCGGGCCGCAAGACACCCGGGATTGACTTCCACTTGATGCAAGGTTCTCAAGGGGGAAACACAATAAAGTGAACCAAAAAAGTGCTTATCTTTTCACCAATTTCAGCCCCTTCTGTAAACACTAGGGAAAGTGGGATCTATGTTATGTCGATGCAAGATTGAGTTTGGGATACGGAAAGTAGACTTGATCTTCTTCAACTTCCCAAAGTTGCGAGAGAGGACATTGAGTTTACAATGGAAAACGGAGACGTCGAACTCGGGCAAAGTGAATGGACTCATTTGGAAAAGTGAACAAAACGGTTTAGGGTTTTGTCTGAAATCACTTTTAATTTCGCGGGGCCCTCCGTATGTTTAAAAGGTATTCTAAAATAGTCAATTCATATACTCATTGATTGATTTAGGGTTCCAAAAGTATCGCAAGGATGTTTTTAAGAGGGTCTTTTCTGTGATACTTTTTGTCACTTTTTTTTCACCATACATTGTTTTTTAAATTGAAAAAAACATCATCTAAAGACAATAGACGGCCCCAAATGAAGAAATCAAGACTTTGGAAAAGTTCATTTTCATGATTTAGAACTAGTGGTCAAATCTAGTTTCAATTCAGGATGTTCTTTTTATGAAGGTGTGTATAAGATACCTTAAGACACCTTAGAAAGTGACTAAAATGCTCTAAAAATCTACACCAAAATCCTCAAAATCAGCTTTGAGCCTTCAAAAACAGCACACTTCATATTCACTTGTTACTGGTCACATTTTGCACTTTGTGGTCCACTTTATTGTGCTCTCCTCCCTTAGCCTT
Source organism: Ceratodon purpureus (assembly GCA_014871385.1). Taxonomy (NCBI): domain Eukaryota; kingdom Viridiplantae; phylum Streptophyta; class Bryopsida; order Pseudoditrichales; family Ditrichaceae; genus Ceratodon; species Ceratodon purpureus. The sequence goes on along the minus strand of CM026426.1, from coordinate 20,124,526 downwards.
ACAGATGTCTTCAAACTCACGGGTGACGGATTCCTCCAGCTGCAACATCAAAGTGGAGTAGTTGAGGTTCAGAAAAATATGCAACAAAGAAAAAATATACAGCATTCAGTATAAGGTTTGAAGGTACAATACCCCAGCCCAAAATGATGCCTTATTCAACCAATGTTTGAGGGCAGCCTTTTTAAATTCTGGGGGCAAAAACCTGTAAGAAGGCCGCGAACTAGGTGAAGAGTTCCACCACCTCACCCAACGCGCTTTGAATTTGGCATGCAGAGCTGGAGGGACAATCTTTTGAAGCTTGTCTACTGTCATCTCCGGTTTAGCGACGTCATTGTAATGTCGATTGATCTGGGAATAGAACAACATATACAGAATTAGATGAATTTTTTTAAAATGCAATACTTATGAATTGACTAATGAGGAAGTGTTTCAAATCTTACTTTGGCAAGGAAGTCATCTCCATTCTTAGGATTGGCAATGGCCAATAACTTGGTGAAGTCCTTCTTCTTAATGGTGTCGACCATGTTGTTGAAAGCTGCAGTCATGGCATCCAAACACCAAATGGAGTTTGGTTGTCAGTAGGTGTTTTCTCCTTGTAGATCCTAGCTGCTTAATCAGATGCAATCGTAATTTCTCGTTGTAACCAGGGTCACAGTTTAGTTACTTCTAATAAAAGGGCGAATAAATAGAATAAAGGAAATGTTGAATATAAATCACCAAGTGCTTACGCGGTAAAGAAATGCGATGAAGACTCTAGTTGGCAGGGTAAACGACAATGGAGTAGATGGTTTGTGATTCAAACATATCTGATACTCCTCTGGATGGAGTAGGTCCTTGAATTCTTCCATTTTCATCACACCGAAGGAGCAAATACGGAAAAGTTTTGCCGGAATATTACTCTTGACGTGATCATTTTGTGTAGACCTGAAAAGAGAGACGGTATTTAATGAAATGCATATGGTGTAAAATAAAGCAGCTTTCAAGTGCAAAGCGGATAAAAAGAAGAGATAAAATTCTTACCAGTTGATATCGTGCATGGCATGAAGAAGGTTTCCCACATGACCTCGTGGGTCAAAAACAATGCAATGCACAGAGATGTGCCACGCTGGATCCTCGATATGATGAGTATTGATATGCCTTAACCATGCGGCAAGGCGATAGTTACCTTCCCAGACGTAGAACATCTTCCCAGAGAATTGCTTCCAACCGGGATCGCCTTGAATCTCGAATTCAAAAGCATCATTCACTTTTTGCCAACAAGGGCTCCAGTCAGCCTTGATCTCCTCAGTGACATCTGCTATCTTTTCTTTGTGGTTGTACAAAGAAATGTACATAACCCGGTCTCCATCTCTATATCCCCAGACAAACTTGTGCTCTAAATGTTGGACACCCATTTCTCCAACAGGCCTCACTTTTGCCATTGAGTGCATCCTACAAAGGGGAACAAGGATACGTGACTTCCTCTTGGGGAGAATTTGGAGGCTGTTGATGACGCCTATGGAGTCGACCTTGTGCTGTTTCCGATGGACCAATTCATTGTATACTGCATTTGTCAAATCAGTAGGACAAGATGGTGCCGGTAACACATCTTGTGTTTGAGTTCCCTACCAAAAGTCATGCAAGTTTAAACTAGAGTTGAAATCAAGGAAATTCAAAGTGAAATAAACAATTATGAAGAAAGAGAAAAGAATTTATTCTCACACTTAAACATCTCTATTAATAACTCAATGATAATCAACAATAATAAGTATCACAATAGAGCTACTATCTACGTGGTGCACGCATATAATACTCCCTAGACTGTCTACAATTCCATTGACAGCGCCTCCTCCAGAATCGCCTGGTTTGTTAGACAGGGCATGGCAGTATTGTCGGAAGGGCGAAGACCACATGGGCTGGCCTCCTAACTCTAATTGGCGAGGAAGGAGAAAGTAGAGAATTTGGCGGAGTTCCAAGCCGAGGAGAGGTGGGTATGTAGCCCGGCGAGGTGGACTCATAGACTGGAGAGGTAACCTAGTAAACCGGGGAGGTAGGCATGTACTGAGGAGAGTGGACCTCGAAAGGTCCACTACCTAAACCTACAGGGTTTGCTAAATCACACCTACAGTATGGCTGATCAAATGAATCAGAGAGGTCCGACACGTTGATCACTGTAATCGGAGAACTGATGGAAAGGGGTGCATCAAAACAAACCTAGAAAAAAAGAAACACAAACAAGGTCAAATTACCATTTGATATTATGTGGTCAAGTAACTCAATATACAAAAAATTTCACAATCTAATATAAAGTACCTCAGTCTCTGCCGGAGTTAGGCCCTCAGTTTCGGTCCCAGTATTGAGTGTGGTGTCCTCCTACAACATAGTCAAAATGAATAAATTAGAATTTACGTTAAAAACCCCAAGATATATTCGGATAAGAAAAAGAGCGACATAAACAATAATATCCTCTCCCACAATAAGCACTCTCCTCCTCCACGCGGTCATCATTCAACCATCCCCTTCCTCGCACTCCCCTTCTCCCTTCAATTCCCCAGCAAACACCCCACCCCTTGAGGTGGGTGTCGGCTCCGAATGGGGGGTGGGCGGGGCACCCTCCCTTGCGGCCACTATAGCCTCCACCTTCTGCACAGTGCCTTTCCCCGCCTCGCACCTCGCGGCAATGCCAGCAGAATGCTCTGCAACCTCAAAATCACACCTCGCGGCCCTAACCGCAGCTAGCTACGCATCACCCACTTTCCAAATCGCGGCCATCAACAAACCTTTATCAACATAATCCCCAATCCACTCCTCTCAGTCTCTTACCTCCTCGGTTACTATGTTGCGACCCGACTCGCCTCCCGCGCTCTCCATGCCTTCCTCAACCCGCTCTACCTTGCCCTCCATGTCCGTCCTCGCCACAGCCGCCTCCACGCGCAATCCCCTTGAGATGTGACCTATGAAGCACCCCCCCCCCCCCCCCCCCCCCACGAGCAACTCGTCCTCTCTCTCTCCCGCGAGTACCTCCTCCTCTACCTTGAACGCGGCCTCTATCCGCAAACTCACTCTGTTCACACTCGTGCTCGTCTTCGGGGCCCTCAAAGCTTCCCTGCAATTGGTTCTCCTCCACACTCTTCTGAGAGGGACTTCTCGGGTCCCCTCGCCTCGCCCATCTTGCAGCCATTGCCTCTCCACCTTCGACCGCCTCCATAATTTCCGGTCTTGCTCTCCGAGCCACTATTCTCAATGTCTCGGTGTCGGACTCGTCGCTCGCATCTACTAGTGCCCTCTTCTCACCTTCGACTTCTTTTTCAACCCTAAACCAATCGGGTATCTCCACAAAGATTTATAAAGATGACGAGAATTAGTACTTACGGATCCCTCATCCTTAAAAACCATTCGGGCTAATGCGGCATCCCTTTTTTAAGCAGTAAAATAGTATTTCCGCTACGAAGACACTAAATTTAATTTATTATGTTATACAAAAAGAGAAGACATAATTTACATTTGGCATACTCAAATCAGTTGAGAAGGAAACTTACCACGTCCAAGTTAAAATGGCCGCACGATTGTGAATCCATCCCTTTTGTCCAATAGTCCTTGAAACCAAAAGAAGGTTGTGGTGTCTCCAGAGTCCGACTGGAGCTGCACCCTAGTTCTTCCCTCATCGCTTTCTGTTTTCCTACGCTACTTATTAACTCATGCTCCCGATGCTCAACTACAGTGTCCTCTAAAACCTCCCCTTTTATCTCTACTATAGACTGTAAAATGAGTTTACAAATGCTACAAAATTTGAAAGCCAAAGGCAAACCAGCTCCCTGAACCTTCAGAGGTGCACTCAGAGGCTTCCCTTTCGACTTCACCATTCTACGTGATTTTCTCCTCTTCCTCGCTCTCCTATTGGTAAAATCTATACCATATGGTTTTCTTCTAGGTTTAGGAGTGACATAAGTGGAGGGAGATGACCCTCCACTCTCCTTCATGTGTCTAACTAACGAGAAAACTCTCCTCACAATATATCTCTCCTTCTAACTTCCCTTCATCTTATATATCCCAAACCTTCAACCCTTCTGACTCAGCCCTAACTACTTACCTTATGCTTAACCTAGTTAAATTAATTAAAACTATAAATAAATGCAATTTGAATTAAAGATGATGAGATCAATCTATACTGGAAGAGAAAAAACCAAGCCCACAAAAGAATAAAAGATTTGCACTTGCATACTTGTTTTAAATATGGAAGCAACTGACGGCTCATTCTAATCTTATAAAACTTCATAACAAATAGAATCTGTTCCATGATTCAAATATTAAATGCGAAGTTCTAAAAACTCCTACCTAGTATACTTGGGTCTGCAAAAAGCAGCATTCTAATTAGTTAGCGCCGTCTCAATTTAATCATACATTTGTTACCTAACAGAATGAATTATTATCTAGTCGTCTAGACAGTCGTTCAGACCTTAATAAAAGGATCACCATCGAGGCATCATTCCTCTCACTTTGCTCTCGCAATACCGCATCGTTTGTCCACTCACTACTTACCTCTTTCCACTATGGCTCAGATCCCCGCGAACATGGGTATGGTCTGTATGTATGCTCAAGGCATGGAAATCCCTCTTAGATTTCGCGTAGATGACGATGGTCTAGCTATAGTGTCCTCTCTTTGCCTGAGTCTTAGGTTCCATTTTCGTGAAGATACCATCAGTATTAAGGAGGAGATCTTTAATGACGTTACTGTCGAGGTTACCCACACCCTCGGGCAACCTTCCATAAGAGATAAGAACAATATGTTACACTGGAGACTTTTCTCTGGATCCTATAGAGTCTATGGTCTTACTGATTCTCTGATGGCTGCATGCATTGAGATCCTTACCTCCCGTCGCTCTTCTACTTGCACAATTCAGACTTCCTTTCCTCGTGATATCAAGGTCAAAGTCGAGCCTGAAACCGAGACCTCTGATGTAGAGAAACCTCCTCCTCTGTTCGTCATATCACTCTCTTCTAATGACGAAGTCTGTCCCGTCAAGTTGGTGCCTAAGGTCCAAGCTGATGCTCCTCCTTCCAATGTCTCTCCTCCATTGTCCCAGGTCACAGTTAGCATAGTTCCGCTCCTCAAACAGCTTGCACTGATGCGTGCGTCAAATTTTTTTTTGAAGAAGATAGACTACTTTAGTATTAGACACGAGATAATAGAGTACTTGCCTGCAAAGTTTGATGGTCCGGTTCTTTTTGAGTTGCCTCCAGCTGCTCCAAGATCTTCTAAGTTTGCCGCAAAGTCAATGCAGCGAATGGACAAACGATACGACGGACACTTGTGGACCAAGACATTCACAACAAACATCACAAATGACTTTGGACTCTCCTTCCAAAGTTCGAGCTGCGTCGGATGGCTGCGCTGCAGCAACAAGGAGTGCGACTTCCTGAAGCGCGTATCCAACATCTTTAAGGTTAACAAGACCGAGCTTGAAGGATGTACTCTCTAAGCTTTTCCCTTGTTCCAGGCTCCTCCATATGACTCTACGCTAGTTTGCAAGGTATGTAAAGAACCTCCATCATGTGTTTCTACATGCGAGCCTAAGATTTATTACGTAGTGAGCAATGCGAATCAGACTAGAGCATGTATTCACATAGGAACACATGATCACCCAGTGAAAGTTGGGGACTACAGAGACTCTAAAGCAGAGATTTAGTAGCTTAATACAAGAGCAGGTAGAGATGAATAACAAAGCAACGAAGAGCGCCGTTGTCTTCGAGGCGAGCAAACACCTCATCGGAAGCTATGTGCTGCAGCTCGAGGACGCACCACCGAGGAAGCTGACTATAGATGAGCTGGTTCCTGTTCTGGATCGATGCAAAGACATGTCGTCACCAAACATCCGCAACAAAGTCGCGACCTTCAAAATCATCAGAAGGTACGGTGTCATGGAAGGTATCACCAAGCTCCGTGGAAACAGTATGTGGGCGTGTATCCAAGACAATAAGTTTCCTGGTCAGGGAGCTATGCGTGACAAAGTCTTCGTCTTCAAGATGTCGTCGGTCGAGCCGGGTAGTGGTGTCGACTTGGTCAATCGAATGCAACCTCGCGGAGATCTGGAGAACGCATGGATCATGTTCGACCATGTGCAATGGGTGAAAGAGTGGTCGACGATGGCCTACCATGTGTACGATGCCACCTACTCCCGCGTGATGACAATCGCCACTTGCAACATGCAGTCTGAAGACACGGAGGCCCAGCTCGTGTTCCGGAAACACCTCAACCTCGTCATAGAGAACAATGGCGTTGCAGCGCCGAACTTCAAGGGGTTCATGGCGGATAACGCACAAGCGAATTGGAATGCAGTGCGAATTCTATACGGCAATGGCAACAAAGAGGACCCAATGGAGGACCGCCAGAGGTCGTGCTTGTTCCACAGGACAAAGAACATGGTCTTGTATACGGAAAAACATTCCTTCGCAGAACTCAGGGAACAAGACAAGAAGATGTGTACTCAGTACAGGACGGCGACCAACATGGCAGTGGCGGACACTCTATATCACGCGTTGCGAGCATGGTGGGTATCGACCGGGGTCGTGGGCGAGAGCTAACTAATCAAACTCGATCAGTGGCTGTCATTCAGGCACTACCGCTTCCGCCAGTGGGGGGGATTCATGACCACGGTATGATTTCTCTACTCTGTTTTGATTTTTTTGATAGTATTTTTCTATCCCTAACCTACAAAACTCCAATCGTTGAATCTAATGGCTCCTACTGTCTAAACTGGACAAATTCACGGAAGAAGAACTCACAGAGATGCCGACTTGCAACCTCGCCGAAACAATTCATTACAAGTGGCTGCAAGCTTCAGGAAACAACGGTAACGACCTCTACTTTGCCGCAGTGGACGATTTCGTTCGAGCTTTTCTACAAGTTGTTAACTACTACCAGTTCGTTAAAGGTGACGTCGGCGGAACATGACCATCGAAGAAGGAACTCAAGCTCACGATGGCGGAACGCAGGGCAAAAAAAACGGGAAATCCTACACTGCTCGAAGATTCCATGCTCGATATGCCAGGAGCAGAAGAGTACTCTACTCGTCAACCTATCATGTCTGGAGCGGAAGTGTTTGGTTCACAAAAGCGAAGAGCTGACATTCCCATCGAAGCTGACGAGGAGTCTCATCGCTCGGACAAGACAAACTTCTCTCGCTTGAGAGGCCCAAGACGTGCCGTCAGGGCTCGCCCTATACAGATGCCCATCATTGTGGAAGATAACTCCGAACATGACACTGAGGTAGAAAGTACACAATCTCCTGCCCTTACCTACACTTGTGAACAAAGCCGGCAATCGCCATGTCAACGCGGTTGAAGAAACCAAGGTCGATGTGAAGGAGTGGCACATTTTGAGAGTCCACAAAGTTGCTGCAAAGTGCTACTGGGCCCAAAGAGCTGTTACGAAAAAGAAATGCATTGGGAGAATTGTCAGAGGGCCGAATTGCACTTCTGCACCGACTTACACCGGGGTTTGGACTAACGTTTGCGGGAACACAGCTGAGAGGACAGAGTTCTTCTTCTGCTCAGATGATATTGAGCGCTGCGTGAAAGGCTGAAGGCGCAAGTAGATAGCACACTACTCGTAGGACCAGTAAGTGCCCTCGATTCCAGAGGTCTGGCCAGTGAAACTAGGTACTAACCTGAAACTCACTGAGATTCTTGCCCTCGAAGCCGCAGGCTTTCAACTTCCGCCAAAGAAGCCGGTCTCCCCAAGACGCCTCTTCTCCTCTGCCCCACCTCCTGCAAATCTCAGTTCGGTGCCTATTCCTGTGGAAGCTGACCGCTACCCTGGTAGGAGAGATGGTCAAACCCACTGCGACTTGCCCCAACCCGGCGCAGCGACTCTCCATGGGCTCCTCCGAGTCCCTCAAAGTGCGCCTCCGTTCCGTCACCATGATACCTCAGCCGGGCCATGGTTGCATCATTGGGCGGGATTCGGGCATTGCTCCTCACATCACACGGTACCAGTATTCAAGAAGTTCTTACCCTGGTTGCACTTGCCCAGCATTCAAGAAGACTATGACTACGTTCCAAGGCAAGATTCAGTTCACGTACTGCAAGCACATGTATTACATACTCTTGAAGGTCTACAACCGTGATTCCGAAGCCGAGCTTTTCATCCATGCGCCTACCTTTAGCTTCAACGAGGTCAAGCTACTCCTAGAGAGTGGAATCTTGCGTCACCCCTTGGCAAAGAAGTAGGTAGCACTCCTTCTCTTGAACTGCCATTTCCACAATGACCATTGATCACCTACCTAATGATTTTAGTAATATCCCACGTACTAAGTCAGCAATACAGAAGCTGTATTGACTTTTTCATTATAAAGGCTTTGTTGTTCACATTGACTGCATTCTATTTCAATACATTCTATCTTGAACAAGTGCACTATATACCTCGTATCCCCTGACATGTACCCTTTATTACAGCCAACATATACTTGTTATTAGACATCATAATCTTTGAACCTAACACGTTTAGGGTTGCCCACTACACTATTGGTAGGACCGCCAGGCTCTGACTGTACTACAGGACAAACTACATTCACATTCACTTTTGGTCCTATACTTGGCAAGTGTCCTTCGTATGAACGTTTCAAGTGTGGCCTACCTCCCCCCCTCCCTCTCACTGATTCTCTGGAATAGGTTCCCCTTTGGATCTTTCCAACCTTTGAGTATGCATGAGGTTGCAAAGGCACATCTACGTCCTCCTCCAGCACTATGATTTCTTTCGAATTTTCTGAAGGTGGATGGTCAGCTCTCACATCCGATTGTACATCCACATCCGTTGTCAAAGGACGCCCTTGGCTGTTGGCCATCACCTCTTCTTTGTCATCCACCTCAACATATGGTTGAAATGGGTAATCATCGTCAGTGAGTGAAACAACAATATCTCTGACGTCTTCCATAACTGTTGTCCCGCACTATAGAAAAGAGCTTCACAAAACACCAACACAAAAGAGGAAGAGACATTCCATAATCTTAACTTAAATATCCTTGAAGAAGATGCTTGGCGCCCTTGAAAGTTGGCTTTTCCTTCATTTAGAAGTTGTCATCCTCTTAAACTTAATGAAAAAGGAAGAGGGTTGTGCAGAAGTCATTTAGCATTTTAAAAATAAAAATAAAAATATGGAATTAATAAAAATGAAGTTTAAAATGAAAAAAAAAAAAAAAAAAAAAAATTATAAAAAATGAAATTAAAAAAGAAAAAAGAAAATAAAGGCAAAAAAAAATAACAAGGTTGAAAATAATATGAAGGGGATTAAGAAAATGAAAGAGAAAATAAAATGAAAGATAAAATTAAATGGAAGGACTCTTTGGACCTCTTTAACAAGATAGATAGAATAGAGGAAGTTAATAGAAAATACAAGATAATTATAAACAAAATTTAAAAAAAGATTAAAGGCACGTAGACTAGAATGGATGAGTTCTAGTAATGTTAAGAAAATATTACGATATTAAAGGTTACTTGATACCTCTTAAGAGGTTCAATACCAGTACATTTTAAGCAGTAATTTGCATTTAATTGGGAGGGGATAAGGGGAATTAATGTATGCTTGAACTTGTTAGAAGGGGCCGGAGCATAGTAATTGCGGCGCATCAAAAAATTAATCACCAAGAAAAGAAAACACGAATTACAAATTCAATGAAAATACTGTAAGTAGTCCATGGTTATAGGGTCAATTAAATTACTAAAATCAGATTATTTCTAAAAATATACTGAGAATATTCAAATCTTCTAATTTTATATTTTATATTTAGTAAAAAAAATCTATTTTTAGGTTCTGTCCTCCATTTTGTGCTCTCTGCTCTCCAAATCTCCGGTCACGTACAAGCTACCCTTGTAATGTACGTGACGTTTAAGCTGAGTAAACAAAATGGCCTAGATTGAGGTAGAAGCCAAATGTCTGTATATACACTACAAAGCCGTTGTACTGGCTTCAGTCCTGTACTATGAACCCTTGCACATCCATACCAAAAAGCCCCAACTATCTCGACCCAGGGAGTTCATTGAAGAGCTGGGAATGTAGCGCCACAACGTCCACCGACTCCATGCAAACGTAGACACCTGCCGCCAAGAGAAAGACCGCCGAATACAAAGCCTTCAGAGCCGCCACATGCCTGCGCCAAGTACTACAACTGCACTCTGCAAAAAAACACGGAAGAAGGCAGAGAAGCCACGATTTCAGGTAGGTGAGCGGTCTAGGTTGCGCAATGCCAAGGCGATGACAAAGAAATTAATACAACACTGGGGGGAAGCACAATGACCGATGTAACCAAATTGCAGTGAAAGAAAAGTGCCGCCACTGGGAACTTCGGGAACACGGGGTCAATTCAACAGCCAATTTATGGCAGGGGTTTGGGGGGACACTTGTTGAAGGATTTTGCGTCTGGAGAGAGTGGCCAAATAAGTCCTCTTCATTGCGACGAATCCTGTGAAGGGGAGACGTGGATGCTGCGCAGCCGTTTCAGCTCGAATTCGTGAATGCTCGCTATTATCGAGGGTACAAAACTCTAGCATGCAGGTGCGCTCCACGAGCCATTGCTGCTCCTGGGCTCTAGGGGCTTGACCTGAGATAGGATGCAGGTCCTATCAATGAAAATTTGTAGTAGGGATTCACTTCATTGTCCGCGCACTTTGTAGATGAAAGAAGCATTGGGCGCCGTGAAAGTTGTGTCGTGAGAGGTCACTAGAAATGCGGTGGCGTGGGTTGGTGAATTCTGTTTGTCTTGAGTACTGCGAATTGGAGTTGTAGGAATTGCAGTTTTTAGGAACTGTGGAGTGTCAGTTTGCAGGAAATGTTGTGATTATATGTAGCAGTTCCAAACTAGAGTTTAGAGTTTACAGGGGAAGCTTTGCACTTCATCCTATTGAGGGGATTAGGGTTTAATCGAAGAGCGGAGGGAAGCCTGTATAGTGTAAAGGTGGTCGCGTTGTGGTGATTCGATGGCGGGAGCAAAACGCGAGATGGCTACTACAGTCGTGAAGACTGAACCTGACCTCAACTGGAAGAATGTTGAGAGGATCAAATTTGCGAAGGCCTCGTGTGAGAGATGTAAGTGGTCTGTGCAGGAGTTTTCGGAAAAGTTGCAGTTTGAAGACGCCGGAATTTGCGGCAAAACCTAGTGCGGAACATCTCACATAACAAACGCACACTTAAAGCGTGTCTTCCCCAGCAAGGGCGGCAGTGGAATCTGAGTGATGCCAAATGATTTCATTTCTGAGGAGTGCATTTTTGAGTGGAATTTGTACCTGCCTATCTACAATCATCCTCCTCCGAATAAGGAATATGCAAGGTATTTTCTGAGGAGCTGGTTGGCTAAATGTGAAGGAAGGCAAAGATAAACTGGACGAAGTTTGCCTATGACATTTGCAAGAAGCAATACGCCTCCTGGGAGAAGGATGGGAGAGTGCAGGAGGCTCTCCACATGAAGTGGGACGAACTACAGGAACTTCCAGTGTCGGATTGTGCTGGGCAGGGAGTGTGGCAGGGGGAACGCCGGCAAATTGGAGCTACTTGCCAACCTCTACGGTTCACGAAGGAGCAGACGGAGGACGTCGTCGACATACTGAAAAGGGCAGAGGCAGATGGGAGCGGCATCAGTCCTAAGCTGTGAGTCCCGGTCGCTCTGATAACTTCCACTGTAGCGCCTCGCTTCTTATGTACTATCTTCATATGTTGCTCGTATGTTCATGCGTGACGTATTTCGGTGTCGTTGTGAATGAACGTGTTGTGCTCGTTTATTTGGTTTGGTGCTGGATGTCGGTAGAACAGGCTTCTGCATGGTGAGTTTGGATTTGAAGGTGTGCATAGCCCAATAAGCACGACATGAAACAAAAATATGCTAAGTTATTAGCAGAGGTCGTAATAACGAACAACGCTAGGACCTGACAACATTTGTCCTAATACAGCCCGCATGTGCTTCCTTCATCGTACGAGTGGATTTATCTTTGATTTTGAAAACAGTCTAACTTTGAGTCTATTCTGTGGCATTCTTCCACTAAGACGCGCTTTGAAGAATGCTCTTCAGTCTGGGGTCTCTTCGAACCAGTTGCCGCAGTTGGGCTCCTCTGTTATTGTTATTTGGTTTGTTTTTTTTTTTTTCCCTTTGTAATGGGTGTTTAGGGCTCTTTGTCGTTGGTATGGTGTTGTACAGGGTTTGTGTGTGGTTTGTGTCGAGCCTGTCTAAGCGGATGCAGTGCTTTGGGCTAGCGTTGTGATGTCGATGGCTTTCCCATGTGTATGACTCCGTCAAGCCATGTGATACCGCAACAGAAATCTGATGAGCGAGTGAAGGAGCACGTTCTTCTCGAGCTGATTATTGGGTGCATATTGCCATGGGTTCACTGTTAAGGACTTCGATTTGTGTGGTTTGTATTTATTTTTATTTTTTCCTATTTAGTAAGGAACTTATCCTTGATGTTTGCACGGTGATTTATCTCATGGAGCGAACGTGTGTGGAAAACAAACATTCAGTAGGTAAGACTCCCGAGGAATCATCTGCTTGGCGGTCGCCCTCATGTTCATGCAATGCCATACATTTCTTCCTTGTCTTTCTCTGAATGGGAAGTCCTCTCTGTTGTTGATTACTCCGAATATTCTTAAATATTGGAAAACGGTTTTCGAGAATGTTCGCACGTCTCGTTGCGACATAGAACGCCATGCTTTGGACAATTCCCCGACTGTACCATGATGTAACCTGCTCTGCCTGCGTTACTCTGCTACAACAGTTGTTTTTTTTTTCTTGCTTGGCTTATCAGAGTGTTTGGTCACCTTTTTTTGTTTCTGCTTTTTGGAAGAGGAAAGTCCGGAAGCTAAGTCGAGTTAAAGAAATTTGCACGATGTGCCCCTAGAATACATTTTAGGACGTCGACGCAATGCTAGGGGTGTAGGGTGCAGCTCAGGTCACATGCCTCGATACACAGAAACAAAAAGACACCTGCTTTGCGTTGGGCTCTTCTATTATTGGAATTACTTAATTTTCGTCTTTGGCTTTGCCAGAATGTTCAGTAGTCTTCGCTGTTTGTGACTCCATATTTTTTTACCGTTCAGTACCCCGTTCCTTTTTTAATGTAACCATTTTTGGACATGAACGATCTTCATATTTGGCATGTGTAGGACTAAATGCAGCTTGATTCTTTGCAACCTGAGCACGCTTAAGAGATTGTGCTTACATCTTGATTTAATGTAACGAAGTTGCGTCTTCACATGTGTGTGCAGATTCATCCTAGAACACCGCCGCAAGGAACTCCAGCAGTAGTGCAAAGGAGTTGATGGAGCGCTGGCTGAAAGGTAGAGGTTGCTACGTGAAGAAGAGCTCACCTGTGGAAACATGCGTAGGCGGCGAGACAGTCTGGTCGCTCACTTTAATTCTTTGAGAAGGGGTGAAGACTCGGAGGAGCTTGAATCAAGGATGGTGGAAGACATTCCTGCAGAGGAGGAAGCGGAGCTCAAGATTCTTGACAAAGATTTGGAGTTTGGGGAGCACATCCTGAAGAGGGAAAGCGCACGCCATGAGCAGCTTCGGGAAGAACAGTTGGGGCTTGAGACTGAGCTTCGGAAAGTAGAGTCCAAGATACGCTATTGTGGGTGTCCAAGTTGACTGAATAGGTCCAGTTGATAGCCGTCGGCTCTGGGATGGCGACCAGTCCCCTACCAATTACAAATCCACGAGTCCCACAGGATGGGCGTTGTCAAGTGATTTACCTTTTGAAGTGTCCAGTGTGTGGTTTTAATTTCAAGTGCCACAACATTTCAGTGGCGGACTGTGCATGTGCATATCACCATTTCTTCCTTGCTGCTTGGCTAAGTGATGGAAAGAGTTGCTGCGCAAGTCCAGTGTGCGAGCAAGAGTTCTGCCTAGAGTGGATGGATAGCTTTGGTGCACATTAGATATTAAGATTTCCTCAACTTTGGCAACCAAAAATGGAGGGCCTCAAGACTCGTGTAAAGGATGAGGAGTGCACCAATGCAGCAGCAGCAGCTTCTACAAACTGTAAGTGTCAGAGTAACAATCTCGTGGTCATAACCTTTTTTCAATGCGTTCTGATTTTGACAATATGAGTTAGCACCCGGTTTCTCCATCATGCGGTTTAAGAGGATACTTTGCAGAGGGAGCGCTTCAGTCAACATATGGATTAAGTTTTTGGTCATGGCCATGGCTGAAAATTGTGGCTAAGTTTTTCACTCTCCAAAAACACAGCTGCGTGACGGATTGTAGTCCTCGTCGTCGTACCTCTTCACTAAGCGTATGGTTGGATTGTGCTGGAGTCTCCATTGGGACGCAAGGCAATTCTATTTTCTTATCTGGGTTTATTAATATCCATTTAAACCTTTCTTGCCTTCATCCAAATGTTCGCTGTGCATCCGCTTTGTAGAGCTGCCTTTGCTTGGTGCCTAGTCTCAGCGGTGTTATGTGATTGTGATTCACGTCCAATGGCTTTGCCTATGGCTCGTGTTTCCTTGTTTGATTTATTTTTTGTACCTTTTTTTTAATGTTTAATTCCACACTGTATGAGGGGGGAAAACATGTCCTTGTGGTCGAGGTAATTCATTATTTTTTGAGTATTTGTGCCCTGGTCTCCACTGTGCACAATTCACCGTCCATGGCTTTGCCTGCTCTGCTATTGTTTCCCCAATTTCTCTTTTTACTCCTAAGTCCCTTTTTAACCAGTTGTTTTTATTTTGTAACTTTTGTTCTTTCCTTCCTTGGGGAGGTCGTGAACTTGTCGTCGTTGTTGCCCGAGCTGCGTTGCCACTGTATGTGCTTGAGATCCCCCAGCGGTATTGGAAACAGTGAATGGCTTCGCATTCTTTGGTGCGACTTCCCAATTCTTTGGTTTATTTATTTATTTATTTCTCGTTGCCACTTCTTTGATTGATGAGTGCGTTCACATGTAAATGTGCACGCCAGGGGCTGACACATCAGTGTCTTTGCTTTGACGAACCCAGGGGCGGGTATTCGTTCCACATGCCGAGTTTGCTGGACATGGCTGCTGCAATTTCGTAACTTTTATTGCTAGTTCTTGCAGTGAATTTGTGGAGACTGTTCAAAGGGACGGAGTGCTGTGGGTTCTCTTTGTAGTTCTTTGTGTTTGGCGCTTTCAAATAGCTTTTCATCTAGTTTTTGGAGTCTTTGCTTGTATTTCAAGAAGTTTTGCCGCAAGTACGTTTGAGGCAGGGGGAAAACTACGGATTCATTGTCTAGCACTTGGGCTCTTTCGTGTGGGAATTGTGTCGAATCCTTTGTATTGGATTTCCACTTTCCTGAAAGAGAATTGAGTTGTTGCTTTGTTGTAGTTGGAACATCCCTTGTTCACTGGTGTTTTGAATCCGGGGCACTTGGCAATGCTTTCAAGTGCAGTGACGTGTGGAGGAGTTAAGAAGCACTTTTCCCGGTTTTAAGAATTGAGAAGACAGTGGACTTAGTTGTCCTCGGAGTTCATGGTAAGTGCCATTGCAGTAGCGGTAAAAGCGACGGTCAAGACATTGACACTGGAAGGACGTGCCCCTCTACTTCATGATGCCAAATTAGGAGTTCCAGGGGCTTCGCTTGAACTTCGTTGGCGAATTAGCAGCGCTGTGAAGTTACTGCGACACTTACGTTTTGCTTGGAACTTGTACTCTTGGAGCTTTCTTCACTTCACTGACAAATCACTTTGGTAGTACATTTGTCGTTGGACATGGCTAAGTAATGTACGCCCTCTCCTTCAGGCACTGCCTCGACCACTAAGAACACTTGTGGGTCATTTGACTTTGAATTGGCACTGTCACTTCACATTCGAAACTGTTTGTTCACTTCCTCTGTACTTGGAGGTCGGTTTACTTGATTAAAGTGCTTTCTTTCATTCAAGCACGTCAGTTTTCAATTATGGGCACTTCATTTTGGTGGTCACTGACTTCTTCCTCAATTTCTTTGTACTTGGACTTTGGGTTACTTGACTTAAGTGCTTTCTTTCATTCAACCATGTCAGTTTTGCCTAGATTCGGGCACTTGATTATGTTGGTTACTAACTTCTCTGTGGTTCTTTGTGTGTGGACCAATACAGTTCACGTCGGCTGTGCTTCCGGGACTCCAACGTCTCAGAATCGTAAGGGTGCAATCACTCCCTCGTCTGTCCAAACAAGAACCCTCCGGCGTCAACGAGTTGGAGGACCCCTCCTTCAAGTGGGGCCAAAATCGGAGTTCCTGAACGAGCATGCCAGATAGTGGAAGCCGCCTATCAAACACCTACTGCAGCAACCAAGTCCGGAACACCGTCTACGGTGGCTGGCCTATCGACAAAGACCTCGGGAGAAAGCAATCTCTTCTCCGATGACGACGTCTCCTTGAGTCAAGCGCGGCCCTCTTCAGGGGCCCCGGAGAGCCGCGGAGATGCAAAGCTCCTGGATACCGTGATCCCAGAAACAGTAGACGATCTTGCCTTTGGGGACACTGTCCTTGACAATGTCGTCTTGGATACTGTGATGATTGGTGACGAGGTGGCGCTAGAAGAGGAAAATTGCAGGGACAAGCTCCTTGGGCAGGAGGATGAGGATTGATGCGACATAGAGGTGGAGCCAGAAATGGCGGAAACAAAATTGAGAAGAGCAAGCTCTGGCAGTGACCAACTGCAACCAAACATTGTGGAAAAAGAGACCCTAGTTGCAAGAACCACAAGGGCTGAACATGGTGGTGCGTGCGGTACACATTGCCAAGCCGCCCTAAAGAATACAATGTGCCCAATGCCTACTGTGAATTCGGTTCCTGCAGCTAATACAGGAATCGTGTCGGGGGGGAAGAAGCCTGCGCAAGGGTGAGGGCGATCCTCTGAGACCATGGATCGGACTGACAAGCCTTGCAACATGTAGCCGCTAGCACATTTTGGACTCCATGGGAAGTTCCGCACACCGGGTGTAGTTGGTGAAGGGAGTAAGGGGTGGAGTTGCGGAGGGAAGCCGTCGAAGCGAAAACGAGACGCCCATTAAAATCTGGAACCAGCACATGCAGAAGTGTCTTCTGCACTCATGAGGATATACTGTACCAATCGCAGTATAGTGAATGCTCTCAGTGGCCTGACAGTCTGAGGCCCGCACTCTGTTTTGTGTCGGAGCAGGGCATGGACTTCAAAATTTTTAACCGCGAGAGTCCTTGCGTGGAGCAGTCGTGCATTTCTTGAGAGCTTGCTTTTGTATTTAACGCTACTCATGATTGCTAAAGGATCAATCTTCCTTACGTATGAAGTGAGAAACAGTCAACCGTCATTGCGGTCTGTGCTTGTGTTCTTATGATCTGGTTGAAGAAAAATGTCGACCGTGATGTACATAGTGACTTTGCAGTTTTGTGAGCCGGAATTGGAACACTTGTGGGACGGATATTCATTGATCTTATTTTGCCCTGCTTTTGTGCATGTTGAAGACTGAGTATACATCCACAAAGGTCCCCAATCTTACCATACAATTCATTGAATTCACATACTGCAATGACAGATTCTCACCAGAAACACTTGAAGCTAAAACCAACAAATATAATCCATTAATTGTCAGTATTACCGCTAGAGGATGGAAAGTCAATCCCCTTATTGTCATCACAGCAGGCGCCAGAGCTACCACACACATTCCATCAATGAAACTACTTGTAGACAATTTCAAAATACCTATGCCTACCATCAAAAATACCTTTAAAAACATAAACAATATTGCCATACAATCTGCCATGTCTATTCTTCTCCATAAAAGAAGAATAGAAAACCACCAACCATTACCCGACACATCAGATCCCCCATATTCAAAATCCAAAATTATAATAAAAATACAAATAAATTTTTTTTGGAGCTAGAACTACTTTATTTAAATTGTTAGCATACGGGTGTCAAGTCTCTTGTCACTTCTCGCAAAGGGGGCTATTGGTTGGTACAACTCATTTATTGCCTGCAATCGCTCATTCAGTAGTACCAAGCCACTTCATCCCCCACATCCACTCAAACGAGTCCATCACGGTTTGAACCCGGACTAAATGAGACAAACGCTCACCTCCAACCAACTATGAGCTCGTTGCTTGGTGTCCAAAATTGCAATCAAATGAATCTTGAGTAGATAATCACTACTATTACTGGTTACTTGTTACTAGTTACTGATTACTGGTTACTTTGTGACTAAAGTGTTTACTCTCAAAAGAGGGGAGTAGATCTTTACTTCCATACCTTTGTCATGTGGGCATTGGATTGGGGGTGGATCGAACAGACACTTAATTCACTTCATTAACAATGTAATTTTCTCTCCAATGTGGATTCGAGCATTCCTTCAATGTATGCAGATGTTCTTTGCAAGGGTATGTGTTCACAACAACATTGCTTGTAAAAGAAATAGAATCAAGGGAGGTGGAGTTTCAGAGATGAGAAAAAGGAAGGGGGCACGGTAGGGACTAGTCGGGGATGCATGTCACATGTTCAGCAACTAATAAATTGGACAAGATCATCGTTTGCATGCAGTGTGGGCACATTGGTGTTTCCAGAAGTTCAAAGTATGATTGTTTAAAGAATTCTGAAATTTGAACACCCTCGACGATGTAATTCAAAGGACTCTATTCGATACTCAGATGTTTTTTCACTGCTCCCTTTCAACAGACAGAGCTAACATATTCCGAAAATCAGAAAATGTCTGTATTAATTCAACTAGAAAATTGAGAATCCAACACTGGCTAACACTCGCAGAACTCAGTAAAACATGACAAAGGTATGGTGTTAGAGGTCTCAAAATTGTCAAGATCTAGCGCCGCAGTTGTCCCTTAACCGCTACAGTCAGTCATTGGGTCGCAAGCCAAGCGTCTAGGGCCTAAAGGTATTTGAGGGAGTTCTCCAGTATCTTTTGCTTCTGCTGTTGTAGTTGCTCAGCTCCGTTAAGCTCGGCCACTAATGACGCTACCTGTTCTTTCTGTCGTTTATGCTTGAATTCCCAGGATCCGAGCCGCGCATACGCAACTGCGACATTCTGCACCCATGCCTCGACCAACTCATCGCATGTTTTTGTGAAAGTTTTATTGGCTGACTTCTGCTCCTTAGTAGAGGGAACTGAGATGTCGATTTTTGCACCACTGAGCATGTCTCTAGCGCGTTGGTATTGCTTCGCAGCTCTATCGTGGCATTCTGATTTGTCGGCCACACTACAACAAATCCAGCCCAATGTGACTAGGTATTATGACTGGAATAGGGCATAAACCAAAATGTGACTTACACTATTTGTAGTCATTTTGAGTTAGTCGCTTCGGACAATCTGACTAGCAGTCACATCGGGCATTTTTTGTTCCCGATACTGCGATCCTATGGTGTTTTGAGACCTCAAATAGGGACTTGCTCTGGGACTTGGGAAAATATGACTCTGTAGAGTCATATATTGTTGACTATACTTAGTCACCAATATGGTATAGGTATGACTCTACAGACACGATGGAATCTAAAAATATATGGTTGATTCAATAGATGTAATTGAATCTAGAAGTACAATCTATAGATGTGGTGTAATCTAGGAGTACATGCTTGACTCTATAGATGTGTAATTAGATTAAATATATGATCTTAAAGTGTCGTTAGCATTTACATTTCATAATATATATACAATGAACATTTCACCATCATATCTTAAAATCTATCGTCTAATCTACATCATATCTAGATTTTGCCCATGTACTCCGGATCGTCTCAATCTCAAGATGCAATGTTCAACCTAAGCTTGTAGCCTGTAAGCTGTCTTCTTCGATAAAAAAACCCTGAAAGAACAGAGACATAGCAACATGATTGAAACTTATGTTTAACACATGGTGCAGAGGACCCTGCTGGATGTCTCTAGAAAATCAATATAGAGAGTATCTTGAGCCAACAAGGATACTCCGAAGCTGCAAGAAAAACACATGAATCCCAAAAGCCAAACATTTCCGCACTGCAGAAACACTTACCACACAAATGGTAACCATCTTTTGACCAATTCCTCCACGTACACCACCATTGTCTGTTCAAAAATTTGTAAGCAACATCCTACAGCAAGGCATGTTAAGGTTGTAAGTTTAAGTAAAATGGAATGGGCGAGTACAGAAAACTCTTGTCTGATCGTATGATGTTCCAGCAAAAAAGGTAGTAGCTGCTCAATTGACCTAAAGCAACAAAACGGACTTTCACAGGAATGTCAAGTACTACATGTTTTACTGCCATATGTTACCATATGCAGGGATTCAAATCTGAACCTTGATTTTCATGGGTTATAGCACAAGAGGTGAGCAATGAAACTATTGGCGACACCAAGTATGTACACCTGCTGAAGGACTACCTCGTAGGTCAGAACCTCCTTTGCTTGCGATTATGCCAACCTTCAAGACTAGAAACAATGCTATGTGAAGGTGGGGTAGGCATCAATTTCAGCAATCGTCTCCGTGGTGTGAATCTCATGTCTAGTGACTGAGTGCAACATCTACAGTTGAGGCGTCCTCAAAAGAAAAGAACCGTGAACCCCATCAATAAACAGCATCCTCCTACCCATGGACTTAATTGTTCCCCTGCGAAATAAAAATACGTATCCTTAGGGAGATAGCACATACAAAAACACTCCAAACTTCCAGTTCACCATTAAGGAGATAGTACATACATAAACACTCCAAACTTCTAGTTCACCAATGGATCTGATAAACCTCAGAGTACAATATCGAAACATTAAAATTATTCTGATTAGCAGGATAGATAACCTCAAAGCAGTAAACATACCAATGCGAGGTGCTTTCCAGAAAAAAACTCGAAACCTGCAACGCACAGCAATGATCAACATCCAGATGAAATTCAACCAAACCCTAATTCAGCGACTTGAGACATGAAGAAAAACGACAACAAGCAAGAAACTGAATCATCACTCCATGCAATCACTCACTCACTCACTCACCCAATTCTGTGCTCCATGAGCTTAGGAGCCTGGATCTTAAGAACGGTACAAGTGCAAATGACGAGCTGCACCACAGTCAAGAATGACTGAAAATTGAACAACGCTGACTGCCCAACCCCACACCACTCAACCCGTCAAACCCAAAAGAACACAGCCACCATGCATGCAGCATCGCAAAAACGCCCGGAGCTAAAGCCAAAAACTCCCATCACAGAGCATCGATATAGAACCCCGGACAAAACCCCAAACCCTAACGACAGAGAAGTCGAACTTCCATAATACTCCACGGAAAGAGACGCCACGAAGAGGAGCACAAAAGGGAGTATACCATGGTGACGAAGGCACTCCGACCGCGATCGCAAGGTGGCGCGATCGGTGGCGATGGCGGAGACGGAGATCTGCAGGGAGATGCCGCGATGCGCTGGGAGTGTGAGTTGAGTTCACAACTATGGCAAGTTAGTTTTTCTATGGTTGGTTTTGAGTGGGGCTACATACTAGTTGTATAACTTATTAAAAAAATGGCTTTCAAAAGTCATAGTAAATTATAAGCTAAAGTAAACATGAAATTTAAAATTGCATTCTTCCTTAAACCTATTTTTCCTTCAAGGAAAAATCTCCTTCGACTTATACACCTTCAAAATGAGTGGGAAATCCCTTAATTGGTTGGTTTTAGGTACATCGACCTTAGTAAATATAGTACGTGGCTCATGAACTGCTGAAATTTCAAATTGGCAGGCTTGGTGGAGAGTTATTAAGGGACTGAAATTTTAGAAGATGTACATAATATTTAGAAAATTTGACCAATTGGAATAATTAATTTTGGATTGATATTGATCATTTAGTTATGAATTTTGTAAGGGAAACTTATAAGTGGCTTAAAAACAGCTTAGTCTAAAATATACACAATGATTATATAGAAATTCAGCTTCTCAACCTCGAACCCCATTGCAATACATTGTCAAATTCTTGAAGTTGTATTTACAAGTGTTACTAAAATGACATCCTAAATTGTTTGCGCGCAAACACGGTACTGTTGATTAGGGAAGTTAGATATTATGTAAGTGAAGATTATGGACCTACTCCAATTTTGCACCACTCACCAATTGAGTCAATGACTTAGATACCTTCAAAATCATTTAATTGAATTTTATGACTACTATTAGTCAAGTTAAGGACTACATGACTACAAGTAGTCACTCGAACCAACTCTATGACAACACTAAGTTATACAGAAATCAAATACCAATACCATATGACTATGTTAGTATGACTCCATATAATAAGCACTCAAAGCATGACTATGGGAACATCGCAAGGGAATATATGGCTTGTTCCCGAAGACATTCCCACCCAGGTCCTCAAAAAAATGACTACGTATATGACTAGTCCATGAGTGGACCATGTTATGACTGATTTTTGACTAAACTAATGACTGATGTGACTACGCAGTCACATGGGCCGGTTTACATCTAGTCACATAGGGCTGGATTTGTTGTAGTGCCACCTTGCGCTCAATACTTTGCAGACGTTCTCTCTCTTCCGCCAGACAACCACGAATAAGGCGCCAAGGTTTCCCTACCTCGTAATGGGCCATGAGCAGCCGTGTACGTTCGTTCTCCACGGCGTTTGACATGGTGGCACATAACATAATTACGGCAGAAATCACTGAAGGAGTAACCAAGCGTGATCCCCAAGCACTGTGAACGATCGGGGACACACCTGCTGCGAGTGCAGGGGCGGTCTCGTCTCCAGAATCCGGAACCTCAAACTTTGCAACGGCAGTAGCTGTTGGAGAACGACCAGTGGCGAAAGTAGTTACCTCGACGCCAAACATGGGATGTGGGTTGGGAGATGCGGGTTCTACAGGCTCCTTGTAGAAGATTACTCCACCTTCCATGTCCAGCGCTTTAGCTATGGAGGTCGCCATTTGGACTCTATTCTGAACCACAGCAACCAGTAGCAGGACATGATAATGTTACAAATGAGTAAATAAGAAGGGCTCCACGAAACTAATTGAGACAACGCATTATAAGAACATTCGATATACATGACGGCATGGAAACTCGCGAGCAAGAACCTTTACATTATTGCTGCGCAAATGAAAGAGAAATGGGAAAGAAGCTATGACTACTGCAGACTGAGTATGTAATTAGTGAAGACACTGCTATTGACTGAGCGCAAAGGTAATTAAAGAACACACTCAATTTAGGTGTGGGGCGTTACTTATCGAGATTTCTGCCATTGGCATCACAAGCGGTAGCGGTGGAAGAGGAGCAGTGACGATTTTGTACTCCAGAAAAACCCTTGAATTTCCTTAGTGAGACTAGGACTGGAGATGCGTCTGCCGATGCGCAAAATCTGTCCAATTCACTTCAATGCCGAGAGCCTCCACCAACAAATCCCTCGCAAACTGGAATGGAAGGATTCCGCTCATCAGCCATGGTAGCTGCAGTACTCGGGAAAACAGTTGCCGCAGGTAGACTTCATGTGCAAGATTCCCCTGATCCTTGAAAGTAAAACGAGAAGATGATGGCGGTCCCCAAAATTCTGCGAGCGCACGAGCTGTGGGCATGTATTCGGCCGGAGTTACAGTCAGAGTGACTCCCCTGTTGTGTAAGCGCATGTAAGTGCAGAACCAGTGGATTGAACACAACTCTTCACGCAGCGTTGAGGAGGCCATAACGGACATCGTTTGTTAGAAAATAGGGGAGAGTTAGGCTGATTACATCGACTGCAAGGGGTGACAAAGCAACACATTCACAGACAGCCATGGGGACGTAATTTCCTAACCGGTCACTCCGAAGAACCAACTGATAACGCCTATGACCACAACACAATGCGGTAACGAGCTACAAATGCACCGAAAATTGGAGGACAACAATGAAGGAATGAAGGGAAGTTAGAGTTTAGAGAGCAATCAAGGCTCTAACATATATGCTGACCGAGGGTTTGAAGACAAACACGGTCCGCGTTAGAAGATACTGTCCCAAAAACTAAAGAGTTATCAGTTCAAGTGTGGAATAAGAGCTTCTCCAAAATGAGAGACATGCAGTACCAAGCAGAGCGGGCCAAAGCAAAATTTATGGAGTTCCTAACAGATATCGACACGCAATTTAATATAAAGGGAAATGATAAATTAAAGTGCAATGAGGTGGAGTAGGATAGGGCGAAGCAGTAGACGATGACCCCGGTGTTTTCCAAACACCGAGTCCTGCTGAAATGGTGGCGGGTAGTGAAGCCGGTGGGTAGATGGGAATCTGCAAAAGGATTGCATTGTCAAGCAGCAATTTCAAAAAGCGTGCTACATGGATTAACAATTGAAAATGAAGCAAAAACCGTGAAGACCTAAATACGACTGTCGACGGAGAAGACACAAATCGTGAACACATTGGCAAGAAGTATCACAGAGACCAGAAAGAAGGAAGAATTAAGGCGGAAAGTGCTATGACGCATGCTACAAAACGGATGGAGAACAACGGCAAATGATGTAAGCTTTGCGAAGGTAGAGACGGACCTGGCAAGAGTCGGATACGGCGGGGAAACTATGCCCGGAGGCTTGAACAAAACGAGGAAAAGGATGCAAGGAGACGAAGTGAATGAGCTGCAAAAAAGGACAACCTGATATGAAGACCCAAACTCTAGGTGAAGATGATGATGAAGGGGGAGGAGACAATGTGAAGATGAAATTGATGTAGCCGACTGCAAAGACCTCAGAATTCTTCTCAAATCAAATGCAGATCAAGTAAAGTTACGGCGCTAGGATACGCAGTTCCTACTTATCATTGAATTCTGGGTACAGGCTCATAGTCACATTAGCTGGGATTAGTGAGTCACGAATACGTCTGGTAGTGACTTACTAATACATTTGGGAGTGGAACTCACTAAAACTCCTGGTAGTGACTCACTATGATTTCTCGTACCGAGTCATTGTACTCACGCTCTGTTCAAAGAGCGTGACCAGGAAAAAAACGAGCAGTTTCACTAGAAGAAAACTGGTCGTATTTCACAACTGGGAATAGCAAAAAAGTGGTGGAAGGGCGCCATTTTCCGCTTGCGGGAGAGCCCGCCCTCGACGGAAGAAAGCAATCGAAACGGTCACAATCGACAAAAGGGTGGTCCCGCTCCGATGTTGTGATTGGTCGAGGTGAAAGACCTTGCTGCGTTTCCCTGGGCTTTCACGGAGCCGACGTGGAACGACCTGGCGGGAGCTACAGCTGAAGGCGAGTTAAACTGTGCAATGCCGATGGCGTCGAATCCATGTCCTCGGTGGCTCCGGGTCCAGTCGAAGTCGTTGGATCTGAACAGCTGCATTGGTCGACGAGGTCTTCTGTGCGTCGGGGACAGCATTTGGGAACTTCGGTCTTCGTCTTCTTAGACCTCGATCGACCGTCGACGCTAATTATGATCTTCGTCGGATTATGAACACATGTACCTCTTTGGTTGGGGCAGAGCAAGATGAGTTCACACTGAATTACGTGTCGGGGTATACCAAATATCCAGATTTGTCGGTGACATTCCCTGCAATTAGCGTAATTTGTAATTAGGATTTGCGGGACGTATTTAGGGTTACACTCGGATGATTAGGGTTCATGGTTTCGAGACTGAGCAATTCAAGTCCGTGCCTTCGGTTGGAATCTGTATCAGTTGAATCAAATTCAGCATAATCAAATTTCATTGATAGTGGAGGGAAGTTGCGATCTCTTCAACAAGAGAGGTGCAACTTGACAAATTCGTTTTGCACTCCATCATCATGCATGGAAGTGGCAAACCGTCCTATGTATTCTGCTCACAAGACTGTGCATGTGCATATTACCCTGTTCTGGAAGCTGCGCTACCATTATGACCCAACCATCGACTTCCTTCACAATTAGAAAATCCGACACGCCTCATCCCTGTTAGGAGTGCCTTCGGATTTCCGTATTCGGGACAGGAGTTGAACACCACGCTCTACGCCTTCTATGCCATAACGTTGCCTGCAAAAATGCGAAGGGAAGTTCTGAGTTCACAGGACCACCGCCCCATATCCTCTTCACCAAACTGTTGATGCGTACTCCAAGATCTTCCTACTCTTAACAAACCCTATCCTTTGTGTTGCCGCTCGTGGAAGCCAATTTCCCCCAATGAGACAAGTCAACCTACAAGTACTGGATCGACCATGTCCAGTGCCGTTAGAGCTAAGCCCAGTTGTAATTATCACATACTACATCACATTATGCAAGATTGGAAGGTTCGACGTCCATACCTTTCCCCTAGTTGATTTTGTCGAGGACTATGTACTTTAGATAGTTTGTGCGCCATATGATGGTGCTGTCCTCGTCAAATGCAGCTTGAGCGATATCTCCCATGCAGGGTATGCCCTCCCTTTGCAAGTGTGGGTACATTGGAATTACCCCTGTCCATTGGGGGTATACGTAATCTATGGTCACCTGTTGCATTCGTGGTTCCCAGGGCACGCCGGGGGCGTTGGGAACGAGCTTCTGCTTCTGGTTTTTCCAAGACGTGCCGCTGCGGCCTATGGACACGCTCTTCTGCTGCCCTTGGACACGCTCTGATTCTTCTACAGCTGCAATGCACGGACGACTGTGAATACAGCCTGACCACATGTACCTATCTCTTCACATATTCGGAAGTTCGGGTTAGAGAGGATGTTGCAAAGTACAGGTGCACTACCTGGCAGAGGCGGTGGCCTCTTTTCTACTCTTAGGCAGTCGTCGTCATATGATCCAAACGCGATTTCTGTGCTGTTATATGAGGTGCTCATTCACCAACAGCCATGCGAGCGCTTGCCGAGGGCGTACTTGGCGTGATAGTCGGAGCTGTTGCGGAGCCGCTTTTGCCAGACATCGACGGAGTTGGGATATCGTTGTCCCCGGTGGGCGAGATAGTCTTCTGAGTCGCTTTCGATGCCTTGTCGGGGCTGCCGTCCCTACTTCCAACGACCACCGACCTCGCTACTGTCCCTACAGACTCCGCCCCCCCATCTGATCGAAGGGACTTCATGAGATACTTTGAATCTCATGTACATGTGAGATGCAATGTTGACGAGGAAGCGGATTGGACGCATAAGTGACAATTGCAACGTTCAGGAAACTTACTCGCGTCACAGCCGAGGTTATCAACTGATCTCGTCTCATGTGAGACCCCCGGCGCGGAACCCGCTTTCTCTATTGTGCAAGGTAGAGACGGGCTACCGTAAGTGCCACCGCCTGGGATCATATTGTCAGTCGGAGTTGCCGCATCGGCTGATATCTGAGGTACTCCCGTCTGGGAAATCGGAAATCCCCCTCCATGCCTGCCTGTCATCTGTAGCTTCAACATCAGATCGATTTTCTTACTCATTGCCGAAACTTCTGATGCAGTCTCCGACAGTCTCTTCTCCATTTCATTCCGCCATTCTCCAGGGCTACTCACCAGGGGCTTCTGAAACTGCAGCTCTCGTCCCACTTGTCGATTACCGCTGCGAGTGGGAGTCCTGTTATCGCCTATGCTGGGAAGAACTGCTGGACTCGCAAAGACATCGCTTCCTTCTGTTCGCTGCATCACCAAGAGTGTGAGATACTGATCATATAAGTGAGGGGCTGCATCATTGACAATGGAATCGGGGAGACTACTAACCCATACATTCGATACAACACTTGGGTATGCAGAAATCAACAACTCCAGCTAAATAATTATGGCGAGATCACTTACTGGAGTCGGCGATACTGTAAGAGAATGGGGTGGGGGAGTTTGGGATGTTCCAACCTGTGCACCACACGCACGCCTCAGTTTTGTTGTCCCCCTACTTGAACTAAGAAATTAGATAGAACTAGTCATGGACGGAAATATGGCGATGTCGTGAATGTCATACGTATTGAACTCCCAGGGAGGACCACTATGTCTTCGAAACAGAAGAGGGGAGAATCGGTACATGTCTACACGGAACCGTCAAGTGTCGGCAAGGTTGGGAGGGCTATGGGGGTCGGGAGTTTCTGTTCTCGAGGTGGGGTTCCTGGGGGTAGATTGGATTCTACAGTAATCCCTGCGTCCTCTTATTTCGTCTTCCCAGCAAAGGTGCTCCATATAGTTCTCTCGGTAGTCTGGGTACTCACTGGTTGCCTCCACCCACTCCCTCCACGAAGTACACACCGCTCGGAATGTTGCGATGACCTTCCACTTGTCAGAGGCTGCTGTCTGGTGTCCAATGATTTTAGGCCATATGTTAAGGAGTGTCACATCGTTCGGGATGCGCGGAAGGAATGAATCTAGAGTGCCTGGTATAGGGTCGACACCGGCGGTGGTTGGGACTGGTAAATCTGCGTATTCTAGAGAGATGCCGTTGCTGTCCATGGGTTGGCTGCTGACCACGGTCGACTGCGGCATATGGTTACATTGATACAGAGGTCGCGTTGTTGCATCCACATCGACATGTTGAGGGGCATCGTACTCAGTGCTGGAGGTGCATCTCTCCATCAACAAGCACAACATTTGAAAGCCCTGGAATCATTTCACGATTAGGAAGTATGTCTGCACAGAGTCCACTGGCTACGCACGCATGTTGGGTCGACCGCAGGGTTCGTGATAAGGGAATTGAAAGACTGCTGTTATGGAGTACGACGGTGTCAACGATTTAGAGCCTCTGCGGATGTTGGATGTCGGCGACGCAATCGTGTTCATATGAATGCCCTCTTATAACAGGCAGTGACTTAGAGTATGTACTGCCTAGGTGATTGACCTACATGGTTAGTGTTGAGAAGAAGGGTGAAGAACCTACCTGAGGTTGGTGATCGCTATTCGGAACACAGTCGCTTTCCAGATGATGATCGCCTTCAGAGACGTCTATACTGTCTTAGAGCACGGACTCGTTGTCCTCCTCCGAAAGTGCCTGCAACAAGGGTCCAATACATTGGCGCGGCTTCTAGAATAAGTGCGTGGCTCTTCATTCACAACGGAGTTCTGAGCACATGTAGTTTCTGTTGCGCTCCACATGGCTATGTTATGAAACCTCAGGACGGGTACATCGCTTATGGAAGAGGGCAATCAGAAGGGTTAGATTCTCATACATCCCACGTTTCGTCGTCACTGTCCTCGCTTATCGCTTGTCCATTTGCAATGAGGAGTTTTTTTGCCGCCCTCGCTTCCTCGCGCTCGCGCTTGATTTTCTGGGCTTCCTCCTTCGCCTCTGCTATTGCCCAGTACTTTGCAATCGTGGAAATGACTCTGCTGGGCATTGGGGGTGCTTCTTACCTCTGCCAGTTTTCTTCCAATACTTTCTCCATTGATATCGACAGGTTCGCATTGAGTCCTCGATATACCAAAGGATATACCCATCCTCAAGAGCCGGCTCAAAGACGAATTGCTGAGAAAGCACCTCCTTCAATATCTCAATGTTTTTGGGAGGATGTTCTTTGAAGGAAATGACGGACACTTCTAGGTGTTTCCTTGCTGTTGCTCGAAATAGCCTGTGGACGAAGACCCTGAAACCTTCCCCTATCTTGCCGTCTGCTGTGCAAGGAATGTGCATAGGCCACTCTCCACCCTTTGCCTTGAACGACGTCGCAGCGCAGCGCTGAAGTCTCCTTTGACATGTCCTCTTCGACTCTCCCAAAATGACAACTCCGTTAGCCGACCCCTTAGCGTAGGGATTGGCCGTCTCAGTGCGCGCAACGATTGCCTTCGAAGTATCAGAGGGCTGTGGTGCATCAGCAGCTGGCATGTTTGTTGGCGTTCCGGACCCCTGAAACGGTGCGGTGTTTGCCCATCGCGGCCATTGGCGGGCGCTCATAAACGGTGCTGCAGGTATCTGATCCCCATGGATTGGGATTGGGCTATGGAAGTATCCATTTGATCCAGAGGCTTGCATCCCGGCCATCGCCGTTGAAGCCGAGCTGTTTGCACTGCTGCTCTCTCGCGAAACCGAGCTTGATGACGGTGCAGACATCCCTGCGTACGGGCGTTGATACATGAGCGTTGACGTCGCGGCTGGTGCGGGTGGAGGAGTATAATGCGAAAGAGGCGATGGTGCTATTGAACGCAGGTCGATGCTTCGAGGGTGACCCTGCATATGTGTAATGTTCGGATGTTGTTGATGAGTGTGCATCGAGGGAGTGGGGTACCCTTGGAACATGTACTGCATGGACGTTCCTCCTGCTATGGCGTGATATGCACTGTCGTTGTACATCATATGAGAGGCCCACGGTTGAAGGTAAACTGGTCGCTGCGGGTAGGAAGGCATTAATCCAGCGCCGGGGTTGGAGGCACCCCACGATTGTCAAATCAAGCGAAGTCCAATTAGTCACTCCTGGGAGACAGACGGTGCTACTTTAATTGTGCAGAATCAACCTTGGACTTACCCGGAAAGAGTCATGGACTACAATCTGCTATGTTATGACTGAATTGAGGTTGATGTGTATGGATCGGCACTTGTCGTTGTGCATAGGCAATTGGATACCTGGTTTTGGCCGTTAAAGGAATGGAGTATTCCGTCCGAGCCAATGCCCGCTTGGAGTAATGGCGTACCCCTCGTTCTATCCGCGCCTCCTGCCATGACAAACGTCCAATACTCCTCCTGCATTATGACAAACTGTTAGTGCATCGACAATACTCTCCAGGTAACGATTTCATGCAGATGACGTGTTTGCAATAACGGACAAAGAAGGACCAAGACATCGGGTGCAGAGTACACAGGTAGATGGGATGGGGGGGATATGAATTCCTCTTGTATTTCTCCTCAGTATCTAAATTGTACAAGGGACCTCATACACGCTGTGACGTCCGTGACAAACGACCTCTGTCGATTCCACAGAGCCCGCAAGTCCGTCACCGACATGAACCCTAGAAGACAGCGACACTATCATAGGTGAAAATGAACTCCTATGGAGTAGAACTTCATGCACATTAGAGATGTCAATGTATCCAATGGCGACGCGGTTGGTTCGCAGCCACCCACTCCTCGTCGCTCTCACTGCTCTCCCACTCCGGAACGTATCTGGTGTCGTTCCAAGCAATCATGCCATTCAGCCAGTCCGGCGTGGCGTCAACATGGCGCAACCAGGCTTTGCAGACGCCACGGATGACGGAACACACCGTGAAGTTGTATATTGGCAGGGGCTCATCCATAAGCAGGGGCCAGATTTTGGCTTGGACAATCTCCAAGGGAAGACCGTCAAGAAATCCGACGGCGTCTTTCCGGTCACATTCGGGGGACCCCTTCTGCTTCAGCCAATACTCGGCACGTTCGATAGGCTCCCCGCTACCGTCTACCTCCGCCATGACGTACCACAGTATGTCGTCCTGATTCCGCGCCATGTAGGCGTCGGCTCTCCTACACTCTGTGTTGCCGGACAGGTGACTACGACGACGGCTGTTGGGAATTCAAAGCTGCGATCAACGAAAGTGGAAATCAGGAGCGAGAGAGGAAGGGGGTTTGTACCTCGGGGAGATGGCCGTGCGCGAGCGTCGTTGCGATGGTACGAACGTTGTGAAACCCTACGGTGCACGCCGGTTGCTGGCTGAGGGAGTTCGCACTCTCTAGTGGGTGAGACAAACGGAACTGCTCCATGACGTACATGTTTCTCGATACTCCAAGTGCGACAACGAAGTGCAGGATAACGTCAGAGCCGTGTCGAGTTCTGTAGATGCTACTCCAAAAAAAGGATCCTCCTTTACGAAGCCGTTCAGATAGGGGGCACTGGCAATGGGCAGAGCCTGCGCTTCGAGGACGTGGGTGGACACTCCAAGAAAACCAGCATCTGGAACGGTGTGTGCTCCGGAGGTGGCCAAATGATTTGCCAACACCTGCTGAAACTCATTGGCTCAAACTAAATATAGGGCGGTTTCCTGAGGATGATGAGATTCCCAGGCCGAGCAACGTCGTTGAGGCCTCTGAATTGATTGACATGCGGACCAGGTAGGTTTGTCACTACCTTCCTTGTATTCAATTTGGCTTTTGTCTCATACTGTAGATAGAATTGGGCATTCAATGCCTCGCAAGGTGGGCACCAAGCACGAATATGGAAGACTAATACCTTCAGGAGCCACTGTTGTTACTCGCGGCGGGGAGCTCCATCTTAGCTAGAGGCACGCCAGGGTATCTGCGACACTACTGCCCTTCAGGTACTATCCTTACGCACTATCGTGTTCTACATTTTGCGGAGTCGTGTTCCAGTGGTTGATTCGCTAATTGGATATGGAATGTGTGACGTTCAACCGAAAGTACGGGGTCCGATCCGTGCGGGCAGACAGGTTTGGAGGAGAACCTAGTTGGTTAGAAACATCTATCAGAGAGTACGAGGTGGGATGGCGTGGTCCTCATCATTGCTGCAATGGGTATTGCGAATGCATCTGCTGTGCTAGGCTAAAGTGGTTCAGCAACCTCGTCTGCGGCTGTGTCCTCAAAGCGGGGTGGCCTTACGCGTTGTCGTTAGACGAATCAGTTCGTAATAAGTGGAGAAAATGTCGCTGTCAACCTCCACCCAGGGAGTACCCAGCGGAGCAAGAGTGTAAGTGCCTATTACTCGTGGAGACTCAAGAATACGACCTGCACGAGGATGATCTCCGACCAACGATGAACATGGACTTCTACTCGAATTGTAGTGTACCGAGTCCGGAGAGTTCGGGGGAGCCATCGGGATATCTGTCACCTGCATGTGTAGCAATTTTTGAGAGAATGTTGAGTGATGGATGGAGATTGCCCCCCCCCCCCCCCCCCCCCCCTAGGGTATGATCCGTTTACCAGGACGTGGGAATCTGTTGAAGCGGAAGCAGCCGCTCTTGCCGGTGAAGGTTACGCTAGTATAGGACTCCTTCCACGTCCCCTCATGGAAATGCCCCTCGAGGAAGAAACTTTCGACATAGCGACTTCTTCCGAAAAGAAACGCAGAAGTTCTCGTTCCCCAAGTCCGGAATGCACTCAGCGTCACTGAACGCCTTCTTGCCACGTCAGCAAACCTCGCCCTAACGCCTTCTGGCATTCCGAATTCCTGCCAGACTCGGTAGATGCATCGCATGTCGACTTATTTTGCGTGTCAGGGAAGCGCTGTCGCTTCTGCAGCAGCCAGTACCTCTGCCTAGAGTTCTTAGAGTGCTCAGTAATGCTTTTCGTTTTTATAGCTCTTTATTGGTTCAGACAGCGCTTGAGTGCGCGTCGATGTAATCATTGTCATCATGTACGCAATAAAAACTCATTTCACGCATGGGCGTGTTCAGAGAATGGTTCTAGGTGTATCTCCATGGATAGGGTTCTGGCTTCCTTCAGGCGTTGTTTTATGGGTTACATGGATTGTTGTCCTGTAAGAGGACAAATGACTTGAGAGATCAGGTAGTTACTAATGTGG
Organism: Ceratodon purpureus; assembly: GCA_014871385.1. NCBI lineage: Eukaryota > Viridiplantae > Streptophyta > Bryopsida > Pseudoditrichales > Ditrichaceae > Ceratodon > Ceratodon purpureus. Next base: position 20,091,306 of record CM026426.1, on the reverse strand, counting down.
TTATCAACGTTAACCAGCGACTGATGAGGGTTTGTAATGATTAGGGTTTAAATCCATGGAGGGAGGGATACGTCGGTGCATGCCAGACCCTGCGCGTATCAAGGCCAGAGAAGAGAAATTGCTCGAACGTGAGCTCCAATACGCGAACCAGCAGGGGTGGAGACGGATACCTTGTCCATGTAGGATGTGCATGCGGGAACAGGGATCTATGAAGATCCCTACATCTTTCAGGCGATGCGTCTCTAGAAACAGACGGCACCCGTGGTTTTTTGGCACATCAGAGGTAAGGCGTTCAGTATTTAGGGCTTCTGTTGTTGCCGCGTTCGTTTTAGGGTTTACTTGTTTCTGCGGTGAATGTGTGTGAAAATGCCCTGCATTCTATGCACGCCTTGTTGTCAATGACGAGTCGTGATTGTTTTTGCTGTTCAAAGGAATTCGATCCTGATGAGAGCGACGACGAGTGGGATGAGCATATCTGTTGGTACTACGGAGCTCAAGCACTGAATCGCACAGATCAACCACGTCCCGAGGGTCTCGATCCGGGCATGGACTTGCAAGAGATGCTATACGAGACACTGGATGCAGCTGAGCGTATACGAGTAGAGGCGGCAGCGGACAGAGAGAGGAGAGAGAATCCCCTACCAAGAAGCCCGACCGGGAGTGCAGATGGAGTTCCAGGAGCTCCGCCATCACCCGATCACAACACGTCTGAGGGGTCCCTGAATGCTACTGGGCAGTTTGAGGGCGACGATATGTTACCAATGGACCTGGACGGTGTGTTGCCCTCTCGATCGCCTTCACTGCAATCCTCTGCAGGGGACGATACAGATTCTGAGGGCGAGGACGATGGCGACTGGGGAGGGGACGAGGGCGAGGAGGGCGACGCCGTTCAAGCGCTCGAAGATGCTGCTGCCACGCCCCTTTTCGGTGGCTCTGAGCACTCAAGCATGGGCGCCACTTATCTGCTTCTGAGCTCAGGGAAATTTCACAAGTGCACGGACGTTTTCCTCGACGAGCTCTTCCGGACGCTGAGCATGACAATCCTTCCAACACCGAACTCGCTTCCGAAGTCTTATCAAGAGGCCTGTCAGTACCTTAAGAAGCTAGGCCACTCCTATAAGAGCTTTGACGTCTGCCCAAATAATTGCGTTCTCTTCAAAGGTGCATTGGCAACCGCCATAGTTTGTCCGAAGTGCAGATCACCCAGGGAAAAAAGAGTGGGTAGGTCCGAGGTTCCGAACAAAGTTGCGAGGTTCTTCCCCGTTACTCCGCAATTGAAGAGGGTTTTCCAAAGTTACGAACAAGCATGCGCTATGACGTGGCATGCGGTGCAAGAGTTTGATGGAAATATTATGAAGCACGTATCACAGTCTAGACAGTGGCAGTTCATTAACGAGCGGTTTTAGAGGGAGTTCGGGTATGAGGATTGCAACGTGCGAATGGCTCTCGTCGCAGATGGCATCAACCCAAGCAGCGACAAGCGTAGCATTTACTCACTGTGGCCAGTGATATTGCTTAACTACAACATCCCGCCATGGCTATCAATGAAGAAGTACTTCATGATGTTGGCCATCCTAATTCCCGGCCCAAAATCCGTAACCTTCGAGCACGTTGATGTCTTCCTTGAACCCCTTATCGAAGAACTACTTGACTTGTGGAATTACGGTGTATACTGTTATGACGCAGCTTGCTACAAGGGGTCATCTCACTTTGTGCTAAGAGCGATGTTGATATGGACAATAGGGGATTTCCCAGCATACGGTATGCTTGCTGGTTGCGTAACCAAAGGGTTTGTGGGGTGCCCTGTGTGCGGCGAAGGTCTCCGGTCAAGGCGATCCAGGTTCCTTCACAAGAACGTGTTCTGCGACTGCCACCGTCGTTGGTTATTCGAAGATCACCATTTGAGGGGCAACGCCACTGACTTCCCAGACGTGGAGCACAGACCGCCGCCGCAGCCAATGACTGGAGCGCAAGTGAAGCATTGGGGAGAAGAACGCGAGAGATGGCTTCGAGACGGCGGTGGGCGTCCGGAGGATGATCCAGTTCGGAGACATGGCATCAAAAGAGTGTCTGCTTTGTATCGACTTTCCTACTAGGAGGTGAGTAATCATGCCTCTACATATACCCCCCACCGTCGATCAGTTCAATGTGTAGTCGATATTATCTGTGTGGAATTGGTTAGGCAACTGTATGTGTTCGTGTACGATACGCATGGGAAGTCAATGGAATGAAGAAGACATAAAACCGTGTACCCAGACTTCCAAGGTAACCTATGGCACAGAAGCAGCCAACTAGCTTATGATGACTCTGGCATCGCAATCGCGAGAGGGCCTACTGCTGGCTGTGCAAACTCGCATTGTTTCTGTTTATGTACTCACCCGGCCCATTCTTATGGCACTGCTATTATGGAAGTTGTCGATTGCTTATGTTGAAATATGTAATGGGGTTCTGGTAGGAATTTGGTGGCCATTTCCGGGCAGAGGGGGGAATCGGCATCTTTGGAAACGCACACTGTATGTCACATATACTCATAAGATGTTGCATTCTCACTACCGTACGTGTTTGTCATGTTGCAGTCTCTCCCTGTCCGCCACACTCTTGATGTGATGCACATAGAGAAGAACGTCGCAGCAACAACTATGGGATTTCTACTTGGAGAGAATGACACCATAGCCATCAGGAAGGATGCTCAAGAGCAGGGTGTAATGCCTGACATTCACCTCGTGAGGCAGGAAAATACAAACACATACCTGAAGCCGCATGCCCCGTACGTACTCAGACCTGAAGAGAAGGCTAGGGTTCTGAAAACAATAAAGGCTGTTCAAACACCACAAGGACATTGTGGTAACTTCGATAAGCTTGTGAGTCTCGAGAAAGGCAAGATGCAATTTATGAAGAGCCATGACTGGCACATCCTCCTACAGGAGATCCTACCTGCAGCAATTCGCAATTCCCTGCCTGAAGGGCCTCGCGTTGCTGTCATCCGGCTCGGCCACTGCTTCAAGCGTTTCTGCGCCAAAGTGATTGACAGGCGAGACATGCGGAAGTTGCAAAATTACGTGGCAGAAACTGCATCTCTTCTCGAAATTCATTTCCCTCCAGGATATTGGAACACAATGCCTCACCTTATAGTTCACATTCCAAGAGAACTGTATTGGTGCGGGCCTGTGCATGTTAGATGGATGTACGGCGTGGAAAGATATCTAGGGCACTTGAAGACCTTGATCCGCAACAAAGCACGGCCTGAAGGTTCCATAGCGATGGGGTATATGTATGAAGAGGCGTTAGGGTTCGTCACAGAACATTTTGGACTGTACCCAGGGGCAGCGCGGGTTATATGGGACATGGACGAGGATATTAAGGATTCGGGTGAAGTCTTGGAAGGTCGCCCTTGGGAACGTCACTGGGATGATGCAGAGCTTCTGGAGGTACACGACTTCATCATACGACACAACATCCTAACAGAGGATCTATACGAGTGAGTGAACTGCACATCCCACAGAGTCTGTGTAGGTCACGTGTAGGTACTACGTAATTTGTTGTTTGTTTTGCTTCCAAGTTGTTGTACCATCTCTGCAGCCATTTTCACCGCGGTCCATGTTGTCGTCTTCGGTGATCAGAGAGTACAGAGAGAACCGTTGTAGGGCGGGTACAAGGAGGGGTCGCAATTTTCCCACATTCAGCGCCTGGCTGCGTGAACGCGTGCAACAGATGGTTACCGCAGGTGAGGGTCCAAGCCTATCTTTGGTGACACTCTCCAGGGGGCCGTCGCCAGTGATCAAGCATCACCCCTCGATGTGGGCGTACGGGTTCCACTTCCGCATAGACGCTGAAGATGGAGCCCGGCATGTGTCTTTTGATTCCGGGGTAGCACCTATCATCACTCAAGAGTGTCGCTCTTCGCGGGCAGACAAGCAACCAGTAGAGGCCGCCTTGAACTACGTTGGAGTAATTAACGATATTCTACACGTCGACTGTGGGTTGCACCAGTTTATACTGTTGAAGTGCTCATGGATCCGTCCCGACCTGGAAGGGGCTCCCACGATAAGGAGAGATGTCCACGGCTTCTGGAGTGTCAAATACGGGGCAAGGCAGGCCCCAGTCGTGGAGCCCTACGTATTCCCTAACCATGTGCAACAGGCAAGCTCCTCTGAAACCCGGATGTTGTAACGTAACGTCATGTGGAAGTCGGACACAGACTTCCTTGTTTGAATATAATCGTGTGGCTGACAGAATGCAAGCGGGAAGCTGCGCAGGTATACTTTGTTGACGATGTCGGAGATCCGGAATGGAAAGTGGTTATCCATAAAGAACCGAGGTCAAAGCGCGTGGTTTTGGAGAGAGACGGCAAAACACTGAGTGCTGCTGGACATGTAAATGCAACACGTCTGGCCTCAGACAGGACAGGAGGTGGCCAAAGACAGGAGGGCGTTGCCGATACCGAGGCTGTTGTGGTCGTTGACGTCGCCGAAGTGCTGGAGAACCAAGCAGCGGACAACGCCGACGCTCACGACGAAGACACCGAAGACGTCGATGACGACGACGACGAAGACAATTCTGGAGCCCACGCGAGTGATGAAGCGCGAGACTTGGCCTTTGCGATAGGCTTCACCATGGACTTGTAATGGAGCCTCCATTTTATGCCCTCTTCAGATACCATACCACAACGGATTTGGTACTGCAATGAGGTAAGTCAGTTGAACGGAACTTTTTAAACTCCACTCTGAAATTTATGTCGTCCGGAACATTCCTTCTCGAACTTTCTACAATCAGGTTGATGGTTTTGTTAGAGAATCAGAGAATTGATGGCCAAATTAGAGAATCAGTGATTGTTGGTGATGTGAATTCATGTCTCTACGTGCTCATGGAGTTTCTCTGACCATTTGGGTTTTGGTGCGTACACATGGTGTTTGGTTGGATTTTGTTACTGGGATTTGGGAATGGAAGGGTTTTGTGTTCTGGTTAGATGAGTTGGGATTTTGTTTTTTTGTTGTTGAGCTTGAAGGTTGAGGATCCGATTATTTCTTGGTTTTGCAGATATTGTCGGTGGCAGTGTATAATCACTACAAGCGCATTTACTATGAGAGTTTACGGAAGGGCAATGTGAGACTCACTGATGAGGGGTATAGTTATTCTACCATAAGTCACTCTTTGTGGTTCGGACGGGGAGGTGGTTTCCCTGACGGATTGGCTTTGTTTAAACTCACATTTTCACTTCTTAGAATGGCCCATATGTGGTTTAGATCGTTGAAAGAATTTTATGTTTTTCCTGATTATCTATCTCGAGATAAATTATGTCTCTGCTGCCTTATCAGAGCAGGTTGCTAGACATGAGTAATCTTGGATACCCAATGAAATATTGAGATCTGAATTTGCAGATTTGGTGGTCTCAGTTCTGATGCTGAAGGCGAAGAGAGTGATGGTGTTGAGTTGGAGAAGAGCAATGTTCTTCTCATGAGTCCTACTGGATCTGGTGTGTCTACAATCTCCTGCGTTTTTGTTTCCCCTGAGTAGAATGAGGCAAGGGTTGTCAATATTAATATCCGTATTCCTACTTTTTCGTACAGCAGCGATTGGAGGGACTTACAATTTGGTTTCTCATTTGCAGGAAAAACTTTGCTTGCCAAGACCTTAGCTAGGTTTGTAAATGTCCCCTTTGTGATTGCGAATGCTACGACCCTCACTCAGGTACTTTGGTGAAATCCCATCATCTTTTCATGGTTTGAATATTGAAAAATATTCGGAATTGTTTTAACTTCAAAATACTTCTTTCTTATCGGTGGCTTTTAGAATTGACCCGGATAGAAGTGGCATATGTATATATGTTTTAATAGGTTATCCCTTGGGGTTGATGGATGTTCAGGCAGGATACGTGGGAGAGGATGTGGAATCTATTCTCTAGAAGTTGCTGATGGTGAGTGACTGAAATACATTTTTTCAGTCGTATTTCAGATTTGTGCTGGCTTGTAGTGAATTGGCAATTTGCAATTTGCAATTTGCTAGCCTAAATATAGGCGAGATTATTCATTGCTTTACTGATATCGCAGGCAGCGGAATTCAATGTGCCGAACCGCCCAGCAGGGCATTATTTACATTGATGAGGTTGACAAGATCACCAAAAAGGTATTTAGTCTTCGTTTGGAACAGCTTATCAGCTCATGTTTCGGTGGAAGTAATCAGCTGAATTAGCATTTGTTTAGCAATACGATTAAAAGGTACCTTCAAAGTTTAGAAAATGCTAGAAATACTGGAAATACATCGTTTATGTTCTTAGTCGCTCCATACGCGTAGGTGCATATTTATGGGCGTCTGTTCTGCTGGTGTAAAGGAACTAATTTATTTTCTTGTTGATCAGGCGGAGAATATGAACATAAGCAGAGATGTATCTGGTGAAGGAGTTAAACAGGCACTTCTGAAGATGCTAGAAGGAACTGTATGTTCCTTTTCTACTCTCATAAACTCTCACAAATTCTGTCCGAACTATTGTGTTTCAAGGTGTAGCATATTGTATGCTATTATAGTCCTTACTTGAAATGGCTCTGTTATTACTGCTGAAGTTGTATTTGTGCATATCATGGTGCAGGTTGTGAACGTGCCTGAAAAAGGGGCTAGGAAACATCCACGTGGAGACCATATTCAGGTGCCATATACATTAAAGTTTGTTGATATCTGCATTTTTCTAGTTGGGTGTGCTGTGAAATGATTCATCACTGAGTATCGGACATACTTTGGAACAGGTCTTGGCACGCTCTTTTACATCATATTATTAGCTTTTGCTAAAAGAAGGGAATTCTTACAAAGCAAGTTTTAAGAACTATAAGAACTTGCATGTTGTCAGTTTGCACAAAGCTTGTTAAAATCTATATATCTGATAAAAATTTAGAGCCCTAAGTGAAGGAAAATTGCTTGAGTTGGTTTGATTCACACTTCCAAACTAAGGACATATTATTTATTTGCGGAGGTGCTTTTGTGGAGCTTGAGAAAACGATTGCAGAGAGTTACGGCTTTTCGTTAGTGCATTTTAAATTTAACCAGACTTTTAAATATATATGTGCTCTTCCATTGGGTATGAGCAGCGCTACCTAGTATATCAAACAACATAAACTCTCAAAGTCTCAAAATCTCAGAATCACAAAATCAAGGCAATAACTCCTAGCTCATAATCCTGTTACACCTGCTTCTGTGCCATGGCCAGCATACTCATGTTCTTATTACTATCTTGCAGTATTACAGGCGTCAAGACCAGCGAAAATTAGAGTGGCTAATTATCGCCACGTAGGCTACCCAATTGCCTACGTGGCGATTTGGCCCAAGGGAGGTGACAGGGTGAGGTCCCGGGAGGTGGCCAGGATTTGATGTCCTGGGCCACCCACCTCGCCCACTCTCTGCCCTCCACTCCATCTTCCCCATTTGGCTTCTCCACCACGGCTCCCTTCCCAACTTCATTTATCGCTCTCCTCCTCCCCACCTCGGATGCTGCATCGCTGTTTCCTCACCCTCTCAGTGCGCCGATCCCCAGCGTTACCTGCTCTTCAATGCTCCAAAGATAGCGTTCAGATCCGCTCTTCTTGGATCCCGTGTGGCGCTGCTGCTTCCCTGTGAAGCTTGGGGTTTAGCTCCCGAGTCCATAAGTGCCATTGCCCCCCGCCTCCAATCCTGTGTAGCTCCAATCTCTCATTGTTCACCTGCCGATTTGCTCCATTTGAATTCGCGACTCAATTCCATTGTGATGATGGTGTTTTCATGATTGCTGTTGGTTAATGTGTGTATTTCCTTCGTCCAGTACGTATGGCATGCACTTGGAACTTGGGGGCTGGGGGCCGGGGCTGCGGGGTTTTGCTGAATGCTTGAGCCTTTCCATGTGGTGGGTAATTTGAGCTTGTAACTTGGAACTTGGGGGCCGGGGCTGGGCAATGCGATCAATGCTTGAGGCGCTAGGTAATTTGTTTGGAACTTGGAACTTGGGGTCGGGGCTGGGCTATTTCCTGAATGCTTGAGCCTTGCGGCACTGGGTAATTTGCTCAATGCTTCCAGCTTGAGGCGCAGGGTTTTGAATTCCCAATGCCCATCACCTCGCATTGATGGGGTGTGATCCGCAATGGGTGATTTCTGGGGGCTTTGGATTATTGGGTGGGGGGGCTTTGGGTTGAGGGCTGAATGAGGCTGCAGATCCAATTTCAAATTTGAAATGGATGCTCACTCATGGGGACGCCGATCTGTGTTGTCTCCGATCTCCTATATAATTGCAATGCGATCATTGTGTTTGATCATCACAACTTTTGAGTGCCCTGTTTCCTGCTTATCTGCAATCATTGTTTTCCTCTTTGAACTTGTTCTCTTGCTTTTTTTCTTGTCTGCGATGGCTTCGGGTGGACAGGTGACGGCGTTGGCGTTGGCGAAGAAGAAACTGGGGACTTTTCGCCAGCGAGCTCTGGCGTTTTCTGATCGCGGGGAGCTCTCTCACACCGCCCTGGAGAGGGTGGTTCTCACCCGCAGTGGGAGTAAGAAGCGTGCTGCTGAGGACTCGCAAGAGTCCAGCAGCTGTGGCGGAGGTGATGGGGGCGGCGCGGTGGCTGCCGCAGGGGGCGGAGGCTGCGGGGCTACTGCTTCACATGGAGGCTGTGGGGCTGGTGCGATGGGTGGAGCGGGGGGTGGTGACCCCGACTGCTAAGAGGTCATATGCCTCAGCGACAGCCAGGCCAAGCCAGCCCCCGCAGCGAAGAAAAAGCACCGCAAGCAGGACGCCCACCGCCGGTACCAGGACTCGTGGGCGTCCAAGTATCCTTGGGCTGAGCAGATGGTTTGCGAAGGGGACAATGTCGAGACAGTCCGCTGCTCGATCTATACCAAAGTGAATGGGGCTCCAAAAATCCTCATCGCAAAGGGGGACAATTTGGCCAAACATCAGGGGTGGAATAAGGCAAAATCCGACCTCCCTGATGGAACGAAGGAGGGGGAATGGCGGTGGGATCGCAATTCTAAGCACTGCCGGGCTGAGCGGGTCTATGCCACGACCTCTGTGGACTCCATTTTGGGACTGGTTACCGAAGGTGCTTGCAACAGTTCCTCTGATCGCAAGAAACACATACAATTTGCTGTGCTTTTCCACCTCTTGGCAAATGGGAGGCCGATGGTTGAGTTTGAGGGCATGCACGAGCTTTTTCAGTTCGTTGGGGTTCCTAGGCTGCCTCGGAAGCACTGGTCCGCGAGCAGTGGGTGGCAAATGGCGGAGGCTTTGCACGAGGTAGTTCTGGGGGCCTCCTCGCAGGTTCTTTCTAACGCCAAATTTTTTTCCCTCAGTTGCGATGAGGTTACTACTGTGGACAATCAAGTGTGGATCTCAATCCACGCTTATGTTGTGGAAAATTGGATCCGGGTTCCTGTTTTGCTGTCGCTTGAGCGTGTTGTTGAGGGCTGTGGAGCGCTGAACCTCACCCGCATCATCACTCAGGCCATGGCCAACGGTGGTCTCACCGAGTCGCACATTCGGGCCGGCCTCATGAGGGTGGGGGCAGATGGGGCCTCCACTTTCCAAGGGAGGAAGTCGGGAGTGATCACACAGCTGCAGCAATTGCATGCGCCGCATGTAATTGGCATGCACTGTGTGGCCCATTGGACCAACCTCGCCGTTGGTTGTCTGTCTGACCTTCCCTCTGTCCAGCGAATTGAGCACCTGTTGCAGTCTTTGCATTTTTTTTTTCTCCAAGTCCCCCAAGCGTCACCTTGAGTTTACCAAATTGTCCGAGATCTTGCAGACCAAAGGGATGAAAATCCTGCGGCATGTAAAGACTCGTTGGATTTCAATGCTCAGTCCTCTGAAACGTGTACTATCTGAGTACCGCACCTTGGTTGTGAAGATGTACTCTGATATGCATGCTGCGGTGCTTGTGCCCTCGGCCAAGATCAATTTTGAGGCGCTGGTTGACATCGAAAACCTCCTGAGTCTTGCATGTTTTGTCCCACTCTTGGAGTCAGTCAAGAACCTCATTGTCTTTGCTCAAAGTCCGAATGTGTATGTCTGTGACTTTACAAGGGCCTTGCAGCTTTGCTGCGATGACATTGACAGTTTGTACTGAGCTGAGGAAACTGCGTTTAAGTCAGATGTATTTTCTCATTTCACCTCAATCTGTGACATGACGCATGATAGCATCAAGTTGAGATGGCAACCAGACATGAACGGAGGTGATGACCTATTAGTGTTTGAGGGCCACTTGCAAACTCCTGCTGGAGCCCACCTGAATGCCACTGTCCGGGCTGATGGAGGTCGGTCCAGTGTTTTCGTGACCCCTTCCATGTGGGAGCTTGTGAAGGCCAGCGTGAAACGGGATGTGAAATGTAAGTGGCCCCATCAGAATCTCCAGTAGCTTGTCACCGCAACTTAATGCTACCATGCGTCATGATCCTTATTTGTGTTGCTTTGGGCTTCTTGTCTATTTTCCATTTGTTGTGATACACTTTGTGTTGCTAATGTGTGTGCTGTGTGGCCTGTCTAGTGGCTGCGGATCTGATTATCAGTGAGCTCCATGACCGATTTCCGGCCAACCATGTGTTGAATGCTTTGAGCATTGTGTACCCTCATTTCTGGCTGCCTGAGAATGAGCCGCATCTGCACTTGCAGCAGCATATTTCTGTGATTAAATCCACCTTTTGTGACCCTAACCAGTGCTACATGGGGGAGGTCTCTTTGTCTGCCAATGGTCCACTGTCCGCATCTGCACTTGATGCACAGCTGGGGCTTTTTAAGCTCGCCATGGAAAGCAATAGCCCCGCGGCACTGGCCCCCTTTGACATGCACCTCAATCCGCTAACAAAGTTGTGGCGAAAGCTCAATCAGTCCACCATTCTGACTAAGTCGAGTTTTCCCGAGTTTTTCAAGCTGGCTCACATAGCCATGGTCATGGTGATGTTCTATAATCATTTTATCTTCTTTGTCTAATGCTGTATACCTCCTAGGCTGCGGTGTTTTCTGCTGCACTGTGTCTAGGTCTCGGTGGAGTTTGCAGCTGCGGGTTTCCTTTCATTAGCTTCTGGCCTTGGGGTCTTGGTAGGTGGTTTGTGAGCTTACTGTCTGCTGCTCACCGAATTCCCTTCTCTCGTGAGCATGGTAGATTGACTCGTTTTTGTTGTAACCTTACTGTTTGCAGGTTCTGGGGAGTGTTGAGGATGAGCGGCTTTTCAGCACGGTGGCTTTTGTCAAAGGCCGGCTTCGGAACAGGCTTACGGACCACCTTCCTCTTGTTGTTCGCATGTTTGCCCAGAAGCATTACACTCTCCAAACCATGCCCTTCGAAGAAGCAATTGGCGTTTGGCACAAGGCCGTGAAGACGAAACGTTACGCTCTGAATGCTTAGTTTTCCATTTAGATCTCAGACTTTCTGTATTTGACAGGTTTTCCCTCCTTTTTATCATTGTTCTTAGCATCTAGGCAATACCTCTTGTTCCTTAAAGTTGAGAACTTTAATAAAATCGAGGTTTCCTGTCCATTTACATTGCCGCATGCCTCTTGAATCTTGATCATTTTGCTTTTATGCTGTTAGTGAAAAAAAAAAAAAAAACTTGAATATGGTTGAGTTTGCTTTTTCTCAAGTTAACTTGGAAATTAAAATCTGTTTGAAGTCTGAACTGGTTGTTTGAATCTCAAACTTAACCAGAAAATAAAAAAGTTAATCAATCGAAGTCTGATTCAGTTTTTATGAACTTAACCAAAAAACAGTAAAACGAAGCTTTAAAAAGGTAAAGTAAAAGTTGCAAAAGTGAATTTCATAACTTTAAAATTAATAAAAATAAAATTGTAAATAGCCAGAATGCTCCAACATGGCATGTTGAAATCGTGAAAATACGCCCCTAAACCCTTCCCTTTAGCCCCTAATCCTACTCTCTCTACTCTCTGAGTAGCACTGCAATTCTGATGTAATTTCAAATGTCATAGCACTATTGAGATGCGTAAATGAACTCTGTAGCCAAGTGAATTGCTACTCAATTCATCCACTTCGCACAGCTGGCTATCCAGAGTTACTGGTTCTCGTTTTTCCACCTCCTCGAAATAGTTTAAAAAAAAATCACTCGTCAAGACTCATCTATTGGATTTGGATCGCCTGTACGTGCTAACATGAGAGGAAACAGATTAGTACATGCTGCCATCAAACCGTCATTGCTTGAAACGGTAAACATTTCTGAAATTGTGAATGATCATCATGTTGTGACGTTTGCATTAGGGGGACGTGGTGGGTTCTTATGTCAGCTGATTTTTAGAAATCAATTAATACATTTATGATTTTATCACCTTCAGGCGCAGATTACACAATAACTGGAATCCAGATTATGATGATTGCAGGCATCAGCTGATTTACCACTCAGGGAAGGACAACGTCGCAGAGTGACGGGGGGAAGCACAATAAAGTGTACCAAAAAAGTGCTCCGCTCATTGTCAATTTCAGCCCCTATCGCAAAGACATAAGAAAGTGGCATCTCGGTTGTTGGTATGTTGGGAAGAAGTTTGGGTTTAGAAAATAGACTTGATTCTCTAAAGTGTGGGAAAATATGGTACGAATTCGCGTCTTCTACAATGCTGTACGAGAACCTCAAAGTCCGACAAAGTGAATGTCCACATTTGAAAAAGTGATAAGAACAATGTCGAATGTTGTCGGAAATCACTTTTGACTCCACCGGGATCTCCGTTTGTGAATTGCGGATGTATAAATGGCAATGACCACTTGAAATGAAAGTTTGGGTGCACGAGAAGTATTTCAATGACGTTTTTTAAAACACTGTTTTTCGTGAAACTTTTTGTGAGGTTGTTTTCACCGAACATTGTTTTTTAATTTGGAAAAAACATCCTCTAAAGACAATAGAGGTCCCCAAGTGAAGAAATTAAAACTCTGAAAAAGTTCATTTTCATGATTTAGAACTAGCGGTCAAGTTAAGTTTCAATTAAAGATGTTCTTTTTATGGAGATGCGTGTAAAATATCTTATGACATCTTAAAAAGTGACTAAAATGCTCAAAAACTACACCAAAATGCTCAAAATCAGCTTTGAGCTTTCAAAAACAGCACACTTCATATTCACTTCTTAGTCATCACATATTGCACTTTGTGGTACACTTTATTGTGCTTCCCCCCTGACATCAAACATCCAGCATCAGCTTTCTGAACTCGCAACCGACACTGTGACGGGCTCTCCATGGCCAAGTAGACAATCCCCAGTAATGGAAATCATGTCCAGGAGATGGCAATCAAAGGTTACATCGACAAGGGGTGTAACCCTAAAAATTCACGATATGAGCCTGAACTTGACATTTAGCCCCCCCAAAGTAATCATGGTGCGTCGAGTCCCAGCCGCATCAAGAGTGAAGTGGATGAAGATCACCTACATATCCCGAGACGTGGGATCCTTTGTGTCATTGCTGTTGATCGTGGGAGCCCTGGTGAGGAGAGTGCCCTCGCAATCTTGTCTTTCAGGAGATGTGATTCACAGGGATCCCCACAACACCGATCAGTATAAAGGAGGATCGCCGAGGACTTGGGCGCCCATTGCTATTGTGCGCAGCGTACTCCCTTACTCTCATACTCGTTTCCTACGTTTGCGCGACTCCTTGGAGGCAGTGGAAGGCGAGGAGTGATTATCTCTTGTTCCACAGCGGCGCTCCCTTTCCGTTGCAACTATTCCGAAGCATCTCACTGGTAATCTTCGGATGTTTTAGTAACCGTGCATGTCGTTCGTCGATTTGCCGCATTGTAGTTCTGGGTCTATGGGTTTTGGGGTGTCACAATTTGCGGTCTGTACTTGTCGTCGTATCTTCCGCCATTTCAACTGTGCCGGCATTTTATTGTCTCTTGCTCTGAGTTCTATCTGTTTGGTCATCTTCGCTGCAGTATCCTTTATCCTATTCGGAGGACATAGCCAGTACTCATTATGTGTACACTATCTTAAATTTACTTGTGGTAATTGTGAGTGCAATAACCATAAACCCAGAGACTGCTTTCATTGCGCAGACGGGTTGGAGACTTGGCAGTTTCTGTGGGAACACGGAAGCGAGGCAGTCGGGGAAGTAGAACAATTGAAGGGAAGCGGGATTGTCATTCTCTGCTGTCTTAGACTCCACCCCACCGCCCTTACGTTGCACACGGTCAGAAGCAGCGTACGCGCCCGCATTGCAGGTATAATGTCTTCCCATTGTTTTTTAGGCCTTTGATCGCTCTCCTTTGACGTCTTCTACATGAATTCTGATCAACCACCTAAATTGACACTGCTTAGCGCTCTCATAGAGCGCAATATCAATTGTAGTAACGCTACATCCATGCGCAGAATCTAACCCTACCGAGTTTACTCTGCATGTGCAGACCTCGGAACCTCTTAAGGCGCGTCCTTTGTGTGAACTTCGTCCTTGCAAGGAGACAGCTATGGCGTCTCTCCGTGAGGAGACATACCGGCGGCCTATAAAGGGAACAAAGAACTGGCTTCATCGAGATCAGGGTCTTAATGATGTTGGTTACATACCAGGGATACGGTGCGGGGAGAGTGGATACATGGGAAGCGGCATCGCCTCAGTGGGGCAATGCATCGCCTGATGGGGAGAGAGGGAGGGGGGACGCTTCCGCTACGATCGACCGGGACATTGCGAGAGCCCAAGGATGCAGCACTCCATCGAACTTCTGTACCAGGCAACCCATCAGAAACCGATCGGCAAGGTAAAAGCATTCGGTGTTGCTTTTGGTAGAGGCCTGATAGCGGAGAAACTGGGATACGCGGTAGACTGGGCTGGATACGCTATGAAGGCGTGCCACAGGGGGAAAAAAGCATCTAAACCCTTCAAGTCCTTTGAAGACTTGAAGGCAAAGTGCTCCAGAGGAGAAGGGAAGTGGCCAGAAAACAAGGTTCAGCGGGGAGGAGAGGAAAACCTAGAAGGCGCACCAGACGATTGGGAAATCAACCGCGATGCCAGGAAGTTCACAGCCGCAGCGACATACAATCTATCCTTCTACATGAATCCATCCCCCTCCAAAGTTGTGGAGAGACCATTGTGGGGGAATACGATGGCAGCAAACTCTGGCAGAGCCCCCCTCGAAGTCGCTCCCACAGACCCTAAACCCAACCGCCATGGCGCACTCACTCACCCGGACCGCAGAGGTACACCTTATATTAGAGAAAACAGTTTGATTTTTTTTCGTTTCTCTCCTCACATGCTCTAGCTTTCTTGTCGCCTAACTGCATTGTATGTATTATGTGTAAATTGCAGGCAAGAAGCCGGCTCCCCAGCAGAAGCGGAAGTTGGTTTATCGTAGCGACTCCTCAGAGGAGGACTCGACCTTCGTCCCTATCTCCCCCATCATCGGACAAGGTACGCTATCTAAAATTGATTCACAAAACCCCACATGTTCATTGTCAATTACAAAACCCTACAATTCAATTACAATGTTTGCCGGCGAAGATGGTATATCGATTTCTAAGATGATCTTCCATTCCTGCGACATACCAATGCTAACCATGGGGAGTCGTTGGTATCACATGTGCAGGTTGTGGGAGTCGATCATCTCATTCTGGCCAAAGCCCGAACGCCAAAGACAGTGACGACCTCTTCCCTCCCGAGAACGCAGTCGTCGAAGAAAGCAGCGCAGGTAAAAACACCTAAAACCTTGCAGGCTTTAACATAGAAAATTGTGTTTAATTGATTTATCCTAAACCAAATTACACATTCACAACGGATTACCCTATTCGTATTCTAGTATCTGATTTGCAAATCCTTCTAACCAGGACTAACATTAGGAAGGGATCGGGTGCCAGCTCCCATTCCGACAGAAGCAGATGAATTCCAGGAGGATGCAGGCATGTTTTCACCTGATCGACCAGGTCACTTTGTTCAGACAATGCTGGGGACGACATGTTTCTATGAATATCGCTCGGGGACACCGCAAAATGCACAAATCCTGAGGACAGTCGGGAAGCGCAAAGCGGACTTCACCACAGACCGCACCAACACAGGCAAATCACAACGCCTAAACGCAGAGAACTTACCCCACGCGGTGACGACTGAGGCACCTCCAGTGACCGTGAATCTCCCCTGGAACAAGAACACACGTGGAAACGCACTGAGTCGGCTGGAGGATCCTCATGACGAAAGTGCTGGGCAAGGCGAAGTGGCAACATACGACATTGGCACTAAAAAGGACCAGTTCTGCTTAGAGGACGGTGGAATAACAATGCCTTCGTTCTCCCCTCTACGCAAACGATTACTCCCCCTCCCCATTCCAGGTAACCTAAACTCGTTTTAGTTCACATGAATATAAGTGATATAGGTCGTTCAGTATCACATGAATTTAAGTAAACAGATAGTATACATTCAGCATCCGGAATACCAACATCACTGTGGCATGCCTCAAGGAACACATATTTGTCTTGCGAATATGCGTTGTAATCATAGTACATGTCAATGTCTGCAGAGGACTTGGGGCGCGGGACGAAGGGAAAGGAAATAGTTATCTCCGACGATGACTAACCCTGAAGTGCTACATGGAGGGGAGGACGGAAGTGTGGAGTAAGACAAGGCAGCTGCTATCGACACCGCTGGCAGACGCCGGGATTTACACAAGTTTCCAGCCCCCTTTTTTTTGGGAAACTCTACAGACAGTACCTGCGTCTTTTTCCTACTTCAAGCACACTGTCATAGACGTTTAGATTGCACTAGTAGTTTTGTGCTTGCTATTTACGACAGGCAATTATTGCGGCCCTTAGAAGGTAGTCGGATTTTACAGAAGCTCAAACTCTTGTAGACCCTTCGTGTTGGATTGTGATGTTCCTGGCGAGACAATGTCCCAGGACGTTGAAGATGTCGCGGTGTTTCTGCATAACAACATTTTGGTTCATTTTATGCATATTACATTTGCCTTGAACATACTTCTTCAATCAACATTATGTTCAGCATATTCGTTAAACGAAAATGAGGGTACATCATGGTTTTGATATGTGTTTCTGTAATACAATATATGTACTAGGTCTGTAGTGAGTGAAATGCTGAAGATTGAATGGAAATTATCCGTGTGTTTCAACCAAATAAATAAAAAAATAAAAAAAAATAAAAAAAAATAAAAAATGCAACAGTTCATCGTCTCTGGTTTAAGGTATCCTCACACACGGGGATCAATAGCTGCTTTACCCACCCCGGCCAAAATGATATACCCATCAGAAATTGATATACCCCCAGACGATGTCCATAATAAATGAGGTCCCACTCTGCTTCTCCGAGGAAACCGACGTCTTCAATTCGGTCCCACCCCCATCAGGACATCATCGAGGATTCACCATGCCTTTCGTCAAGTGAATCAGGATTCACACCTCCGCCTCGATTACAAACACGAAAAAAGATAAAACCGAATTTACTCTCCGGCATTGTAGGTTCGCCTGGCGGGGCCAGTCGGTCGTCATTGGCTACCCTTTCCAGGTTTCACGGTGAAGGCCGAGAGAGGCTATTTCAGGAAGTTCCGCTGCGGAAAACTGAAAAAGCGCCTCAATACCGCGTTATCAGGAATGGAGAACGACCAGTTTGCTTCTAGTGTTTCTATGACGAGGAAGGCCGAGTACTGACTTGCAGTGTCGAAGGGGAAGGGCACGAAAACCCGGGAGGCATCTTGCTAGGGGCATGTGTACACAGTCTAGAGATGTGTGCCACCACCCTCTCAAGGACACCACTCAGCTTCTAAAATAACTACATAAACTATGATTGTGTGCATTACATGCATACATATACGCATGTGTCTCTGAGATCATGCTGAACTTCCTGGTGGCCACAAACTCCAGCTCCATAGCGAACTGTTTAGGTTCCCCACTTGATCAGGCTGTTACAAAGAGCAAGTCCAATCTCGCTGCCATCCGTTGGTAGAGCCTGAAGAGGATGAGACTTCAGCTTCAAAGGTGCTTACTGATAAAAACTTTGTTTCTCTCGCTCATGAACATGATACAAACATTATCGTTGGGCCCGTCACGAGAAACACAAATGTCACAGTCTTACAAGAAGTCGGTAAATGGACTTTGAGAAGGCATTCGTACCAGATGCCATCGCTATGCATATATATGTACATGCACACCTTGTAGACTGTGCACAATTCTAGTATGAAGGTAAACGTAACAATAACCGAGTCTGCTAAGCGACGATTTCATGCCTCCAGCACTTTACACCAGCATTTTACAGACCTTGGCTGCACAAGGAGGAGTTCCAGGTCGTGACGCGTTGTTGCCATAGGAGAGAAATCTTCGTTTCTTTTCTACTGCTTTAAAAATCTAAAACAAGCACATGAGGGTCTTATCTTCATTCATCAATGCACCCGCCTTATCAAATTCACCACAATAATTTGGTGCAGAAGAAATAGTGCCCTGTTGGAGCTCAACCAAAAACTCATAGCCATCCTCCACTACCTGTATTTGACAACCCAGACACATCAGTACAAAATAAAAATAACCCAAACTAAGATTGGCGGAGAGATTCTGTACAATTCACATGGCAAGTGCTGCAGATCGGCGAAGGTTGTCAACTGATTCTTAACTAAAGTCAAGAAATGTACAAGTTCCTTTTGAAAAGATACTGTAAAATACAAACAATATTCATGGATGTCCGAATAGTGGCTGTAAGGCTATGAAATTGAGAGTTAAACAAGTACTTGATGAGCCCGAAAAACGAGATCCAAGCCGTGTTTTTGTAGGAACTTTGAGACGGTAGAAGGACCCAATGTGAACAAGACTCCTCAAACATTATCTCCCCAGCCTGCCACATCCTTGTCAGGATCAGCCCACAGTCTGGTCACACAACAAGCCTGCATCAGTGACGTCTGAGAGATTG
Source organism: Ceratodon purpureus (assembly GCA_014871385.1). Classification (NCBI taxonomy): domain Eukaryota; kingdom Viridiplantae; phylum Streptophyta; class Bryopsida; order Pseudoditrichales; family Ditrichaceae; genus Ceratodon; species Ceratodon purpureus. The sequence continues at coordinate 20,072,479 of CM026426.1, read as the reverse complement.
TCATGGAATTCTGAGAGATTGTGAAGAAGATTTGTAAATTCAATTGAATACGAAAAAAGCACGAGCATCAACTCAATGTGAGCAAGAAGGATAAAAATGTCCCGAGCATCGCGGTGTGGAAAAGAACTTCACTGACGATGAGGACGAGTGCGAGTTGGAGTGGGAACAGGGTATGACATGTGCGAGTATATGAAAAAAAAAAAAAAAAAACAAATAGAGAGACGTGTACTTACATTACACTTCCATTCTACTACACCACACAGACACGGCGCACAGTCCCCTTCAAAGCTCGTCGGACACTTTCTTTGCTTCTCCATGCAATAGAAATCTGAGCGGATGAAATAATAAATCTGTAAATTTAGAGTGGGGCCTAAAAAAGCATGGGAGCGAAAATTAAAGTTAATCCAAAAAAAATAAAAATAAAGAAAAGGGCAAACACAGTACCGGTGCTTACAGCACTTGGACATCACTTGGATTCCACTTACAAAACTCGTTGTCACTTCAAAGACCGCTTCAGAGTTACTGTGACTCCTATTCTTTCCTTCACTTTGTAATATGAATCTGCAAGACTACTTCAAATGCACTATCTCTGCACTTATTCAGTGCACGCCCACTTTATTTGGCCCCACAACAGTGTGGCAACAGTGTACCTCAATGACTTGCAGCTTTAACTTCCACTTCCTACATTGCATGGGCAAGCAATCCCTGCACAGTGGACAATCAAGTGATCACGTAAGTATACATGGTTCATGAAGTGTCAGAAACAGCATCGTGCTTTGCAAGTTAAGCAAAGCCACCACAGGGGTAAAGGCACTTTCAAAGATGGAAGTAGCTTTTCCCACTTGTTGCACTTGCCATCTACAAATCGATGGTTTAAAATTTAAAGAACTTCCATCGCACTGAAAATGAAGTACTCACCTTATTTTTACACTTCCTCCTCGATGGCTTACTACTGACTTCGACGCACTTCGGACTGCAAGCGGTTTACCCACGTCTCCGGAGGGTACACGGGAAATGACAGTGCAACTCTGCCAGGTGCAGTGCAAGTGCAATGGAATTCCACTTTTGCTTGAATAGGGGACGGGTCACTTTCTTTATTCAACTTCACGGGTGCACTACGGTCCATGGCTCCAACATCTGAATGGCTCGCACCTTACACACTGCAAAAACCCAAGCAAAGTTTGATCAGGGCACTAGCTGATAAACTTGACAAGATCTAAGACTAATCTCCTTCGAGAACTACAAAAGTACAAGGATGTATCAAAGAGAGCTCCTCTGTAATTTTGAACCGCATTCTATCATTATTGAAATAACACATGTCAATGAAAAGCACGCCCAAATGCAGAGCACGCCTAAATGTTTTCGCTCACTTATCCACTCATTTCCGGCGAACAAAAGTTCATATGAAATTAAATAGTTTACAGCCAGAACTTCACCGAGCAATATATTTCAGAAGTTATCATGTCCGGGAGCGAAATCACAACATGGAACTTATGCCGTGGCTAGCTGTACCACATCCATTTTAGTCAGTTTCCACTCACGACGACGATCGCTCGCCTTGTTCGTAATCGCAGTTTCTTTCCCGCCCCATGTCCTCCCCTTCTATGGTTCGCAATCTGATTTTATCAAAGAACATGAGATTAATTTGAGACACTCTGTGAAGATGGAATAGTTCTTGAACTGATACACTACAAATTAGAAATGCAATTGTTGCATGCAACGTAGAAAAAAACACAATGACGGATGTGATCAACGCACTTGCTGCCTCACAAAGCTATGGCAATGTCAGGGGAAGTCAGATCGCACCTTCAGACAGTCGAAGGTAATTTGCATCCAAAAAGAGAACACTTGTATAGCCCACAACCTCAATGAGCGTTATATGATTGGCGCTCCTCTACATTGGAGATAATCACCTCTCTAATCTCAGATGTCATTTTAAAACGCGGATTTTGCTTGCTGCTTTTATATTGCACCAACTCCACCCTGGACTGCACTACTAGATGGGAATAGTTCCAGGCCTTGGGCTCATCCTCCAGCAGTTCGTATCTGTAAGAAGCACTGCCCCGACCAACACTTGGAATTCTTCTGTAGTACATGCCACTAATCAACATTGTATCTTTTGGCCAAGTGCAACCCCATCCATCGGTGAATGTCTTGTTGTTATTGTGAACTGGCATGTCACAGAGCACCAGAACAAAATGGTCCCCATGTTTAGGGCGATCAGTATACACCACGTAATGTCTCTTGTCTCGACTCTTTGGGCCTCCCACTCTAAGTCGCCCTCGTCTTCTCCCTCGTCAATGAGGTCGTTCTCAAAGTGCGCACCCCTCTCATCAGAGTTACTACCGGCCTTGATTGCCATGGCCCTAAATTCTCTGATCACTCCCTCATGTGAAGTCTGTGGCGTAACAGCAATCGCCACGGAAGTTTCTCCACGCCCCTCACTTGCGCGCTGGAGCCATGTGGACAAACCTGCGCTTTGCATGCATATCCAAAACAAAGGTTAAAAGAATGATAAGAACCTAATTTATGTACTTTATCTGTAACCATCCATGGTTGATCCCGGACTCGGAACAAGATACACACCTCTTTTTATGTGCAAAATGCCGCAAAAACATCATTCTTATCACTACAAAAAGCATTTGTAAATCGTGCCGGGGAGGGATCCATGGCAATTGGTGTTAGAGGCTGGAGGACTTTTAGAGCCCAGTGGCGCACATGATTCTGCCTGCAACAGAACTGCGGGTTGTCGTCCATGCACTTGGTGCAAAAGCAGGCTAATTGCCTAATATGCAAGTATGTCACATTTATCAGTGATACAGAGGAGACAGAGTGAACGGACCTTGTACTGGATATGGCTCTACACTCTAGGTCACGCGTCCTCTCAACAGCGGAAGGCTCAATCAAGTGGAAGTAACGTATCAAAGGGCGCTGTGCTTTTTCATATGCTCGATGCTCTTCCTGCTCCTTCCTGTTGCAGAAGTTGACCACATTAGATGCATTCTGCAGCTTTGTCTGCGATTCGAAATTCATCTCCACATTTCAAATCACGCACTTTAGCATAGCTCCCGCCCCATAATGGAGCTCTTTGCCGCATCCACTTCCAAAGTATGACCACACCATTTGGCAGCCATTGGGTAACTCCAGCATGACAGTTGTAGAGGGATACCTACATGTGCAAGCCCACGACATTAAAATTTTTGAGCATCCAATCCAATGAGATAAAAAATTGAAAAAGACCATGGCTGTAGCAATTTATTTTATGTAATTGGAGATGTGATACCAACATCTCCTTGACTTGAATTGGGCTGCGCACCCGTCGGACCAGATGATGTGCTCATTTGGTCTGATTCCCCTTCCCGTAATGTGCTTCCAGTGTAATGCCAAACAGTGCTGCACGAAGAGGGTATTGTGCTCTGGAGCATCACTTATGTAATAGTGGTACTCTGTAAGCAGCTTTGGCGCGCTTGAGCTTGGATCAGCAAGAAAATCTGGGTTCCACCTGTAGCAAATGTGCACCAAAATGGTGATCTGATGTTGCAGCCAGTGCATAGACTGCAACTCTTGGTATGGCTGGAATGTATAGTTCTCTGCAAAATCCACAGCCGACGAGATAAAGTCAGGTGGGAAAGTGTCAATTGACTCCTTGAATTGCTCCGCCTACGATTTTGCAAAATAGTTATGCACAATGAAAGGGCGCAGCTTCGGGGTCAGGTAGTTTGTGAAGACCGGCGCCCTAGTAGTTTGGTACATCATCCGTAGGACTTTATTCTCTTTCCCACTTTGAGTCCTCCCGTGAATTACCATTTCAAAGTTGTGCCACTGGACCGTGAGTGGCAAATCTGTCACCAATTCTCTCGGACAAAACTGCAACATCTCCACCCGACATTGGTCACATGCATCCTTGAGACACTGCGGTGCATGCCAACCGTCGGCCTCCACAGGGCACATGACGCTATGCCACATGTCGGTCAACCCCGTGAAGTGCAAAAGATCAGCGTGGCAGCAGGTTGGGGGACTCGCAAGAGTGCACACGGCAGTAGGAGGGCAACTGCACACGTCACAATCGCAACAACAATGGCAGCCGTGAATCCCTTAGCTTGAAGTTCGCATGTTGTTCCAACCCACTCGTAACTCTGCAAGCTCAAAGTGATATCGACACGCACAAGTGTTCCTCTCCTTCAACCTCCTGACAAAGAACGGCTTCAAGAGCTCAAACGCTCTCAGCCCCACGGTACTCTGGTCATTCGCCTCTCTAAACCGCGCGTGAAATTCCAACTGGCAAGAATACAAGAGAAGTGTATTACATCAGCCAACTAAGGTGCACATCAGAGGAGCAAATGGACGCCTTCCTTACCCAGGGCCCGCTGTCCCTTTTGCTTCTCTGACCTTCTCCATGCAGGTGCATCGCCTGCTTTGCTTCACTTTCGATCACCAGCGTGACCCTAAACCCGTAACCAACTAAATTCTGAACATACAGTAGTCACAGAACTAAAAAATCACGCCAAACACCTCGTCCCCAAAAACGGCACTGTGCAACTTCTACACTGAACCGCCACGAAGCAGCCTCACCAGGGACGAAGAGGTCAAAATGCACGTTTTTGAATACAGGTAAGATTGTCTCATTTAAATAAAGATAAAAACATAATTCTAGGGGAAATACAAGATGCAATGCGAGCAGGAGGACCACGGTGAAAAAGGAGTACGTCATTGAACTATGAACTACTATTATAATAACGAACAAATGGCCAAAAATAAAAATAGCGGCGTTTCCACTGAAATCACACTCCCAATGTGCGCTCCAGAAAGGAACACCACAATGCTCCACCACCGTGGGCCCAGAATACAGCTCTGAATTTTGTACACATAATAGGTGAAAACTTAACAATAAAAAATAGAGTTAAAGGAGAAACATCTGGAGGGGATCTTTGGCAGTATGAACACACTTGTTGTTGACTTCCAGCATTGACCTCTGAACTACCGTAACACCATAGCTGGTTCGTTCTTAAATAATTCCAAAAATAGAAAACGAAAAAATTTGAAAATTATGAAGACCAAAAAACGAAAATAGAATAAATTGTTTTTTCTGATTGTTTGTCATATCTAAGCGAAATGAGGTTATTTTTAATAAATTTTTAGTAAAAAACGAAAATCAAGAAAATCAATTTTGGAGAGACGAACCTTATTTTTCCAAAAAAAATAATTATTCGTTTCACAAGGAATGACGAATTTTGCTAAGAAATAGTAGGATGACGAATTTTGCTAAAAAAATTTTAAAAGAATTAAAAAGAATTAAAAATTACAAACCTTCCGCAGACAATCAGATTTCTGCTGACTGCCCAAGCAGAAACCCGGCTTCAATCAACCACCGCGAGAAAGGGACAGCACTCCAAAGTTTGAACTTAGAGTAGGAGCTGGAATTAAAAAAATTGCCCCAACCCTTCTACACTGAATACACAGCCAAATGTATCTCAGCAACAACCCCCTCCTCTGAGTGCATCCACCACGAAGAGGACATAACTTCCTTATGCGCACACATGACTCTCAGTTTCACATTAGAGAAAATTTCGGGTGAAGGAGTGTCCAGTACTTTTGGCTTGGAAATGCAATTAAACTTTTCCGAAAATCAAAGAAATTGGCTAGTTTGAGTACTTGCAGCAAGTTGCCATCAAATCCATCGGCCAATCAAAATGTGGAGCCATGGCGAAGTTGGCACTGTGTGGGAAAGTAGTGGGCCTTGTTGGCAGCATTTGGATTGTCCCGCATGTATTGCGTTGGTAACAGTAATGAGCACCTGGGATAAAATAAAATATCAAGCCAAATATATTATGTATTTAACCTTGATACATCGTTTTTGGGAAAATGTACATCAAATTAAACTGGGATTAGTTTATGTTGGCACCGCGTGGCCATGCGGAGCCATGAGTGTACTACATACGGTACACATGGTGCCAACACGTGCGTGGGTGTTGCCACCAACATTAATCTGGGATTATTGATGTTGGCACCATGTGGTCATGTGGAGACATCAGTGTATTATATAAAGTACACATGGTGCCAACACGTGTGTGTGTGTTGCCACCAACAGAATGGCCGAGAGATGTGGACAGGTCGAGGTACTGTTGTGGACATGTAAAAAATTCCCGCCATTGGGGACAAAACCAATGAAAATGTTTCCCGACAAATCCCAGCCATGTCCAGACTTTGTTCTACAAATAGAATTCTTTCCCGCCCTATACAAGGTTCTTTCGAGGTGGCCACTTGATTGTCTCAGTTTTGTTGTTAGAGATGGCGCTTCAGGATGTTGCTAACAGGGGAAGGGGTAGTGGATACACGGCATCTGTAGCTCTTGATAGCAAGTTTGCACCTATTGTCAGGAAAGGGGTTCGACTTGATCAACAAGTCTCCAGATTAAAATTTCCAATCTTGAGAGCATCTTGTGCCACCAACATGGATCTGTGGTTGGATGGAAATTTGTACCCAACAGATCCACTCGCTAGGAAGCCACCGCAGTTTGGGACGTTGAAGAGTTGTTTGGAATTCCTTTGTCATGGCGAATCTAGCCTGTTAAGATATACAAAACGCCTCGTTAGCACCAACAATGCAATAGTGGGGTTGGAACAAGAGCTAGAAAAGGCAAGGACTGATTGTATCCGTGAAAAGGTTGGCTTGCAAAATTCCGTTGCCAATCTGAAGTCCGAACTTGATGCTGCAAATAGCAGATGGGCAATGCGTTCAGCTGACCTTCTTGCTTGTAGTATAGAGGAGATTAAAATGTTGAAGAGCGAATCTGAATCTTTGAGGTCTCGATGTGTAGCACTGGAAGATCAGTTGGAGCGTAACGAGTACAGTTACAAGAACAACTTACTACAGCTCCGACAGCAGGGACAAAAAGCGGCTGATCAACATGCAGAAGAAATATCGTTGGCAATGTTGCAAGCAACCCATGGTTTGCGACAAGTACGTGAAGCGCACCAACAACAACTTGCGGATGGGCAACATGAACTAACAGAAGCGGGGAGGGCTTTGTCGAAGTTGAGGAAGAAAATTGAACGAATGATTAGTACTCTACTAGGAGCACAATTGAGAGCATCCAAGGGTTTATCTGAATTAGCCAAGACTGGTGGAGCTGCAAGAACTCGTATAGCCAAAATTAGAAGCTTGTTGCAACCCAGGGTAGTTCAATCCATACATGATGGAAACAAGACATCAAAAGGTAGGAAGCGGTTGTGTGGCGACAGGGACATACAAGAGAGGACAGGCCATGCTCTTGCTCAAATAATGTCACAAGGAGAGACAGCGGCATTGGTGTCAAATCCGCAAAAATAGTTTTGCTGCAACCAGGATGATCAACTACTACCTTGAGAGAATTAGGAAGGAGCTTAGAACGGAAGCGGTTCTGGCAGCATGTGATATGACTCGAGTCTCTCAAAAAAGATACGGTGAGATCTATAAGACAGTTAAAGGGAGAGTGCAGCTTGTTGACAAACGCTTAAAGGCAACATTTTTGCCAAATCCTCATAAGGAATGTGGTAACACTTGTTGGGAACACTGATTTTAAAGCAGAGTACTAGTTAACCTTGATACTAGTCTTACTGTTGAGAACACTGTTGGGAACTAGAATTTGTGAGAAAAAATCATCTGGTTTGCAATTTTTTGGTTCTAATCAAATGACATGCATGCAGGTGATTGTTGTGTACTTTTAAAATTGAACTCTGGGCAATGCATTCAACAGTCAGTTTGTTGCGAACAAAATTAAATTCAAAGTTGAAAGATCTTGTTGGTGACTATTACTCCATAAATAATACACTGGAGCTTGTAACACAAGTTCGACGACCAAAGGAAAGAAGAAGAAATCAGAGATTGAAAGAGTTGTCTTGACATCAAAAAATTCTTTGTTTGTTGACATCGAAATTGTGCAACGGAGTATGGTGAAGCTGTACGGTTTTACCACGGAAGGTAACTACTTCGTTCAGAAGCAACCGTAGACAAGTATGGACAGTTAGCTATATGTTCCCAACGGGTTTCTTATTGATTAGCAATTCTACGCTTTGTCATGATTGCATCGTGCTCAAATGTGGTAGCTGTTGGGAACTTGGGATGTGCAGAAGTTGGAAACACGCCTTTGGTCTTTGTGTTGAAGATGGACGAAGCTGAGATTATGCATGGAAGGAAGTATGAAAGGGTTAGTTTGACAATTATGAATCGTGCCTTAGACACCAGCATTGAAAAAAGCGACAATAGGTATTTTTCGGTTCAGTCAGAAACAGAAATATGGCCTGTTGCTTGCTTTGAGGTTGCCAAAGAATCACATGAGGTCCTCAAATGGGTGTTTGAACTTACTGCGTTCCCAGCATTGATCAAAGCTCAAAAAGGGAGCCAGCTGCTTTCTGTTGAGGGTGTTGGCAACTTCAAAGTCGAGTGGCATTTATCTGCAGATATGAAGACAATCAAATGCTTGTATGGATTGAAGCATGGTGCCAACGTGAAACATTCTTGCATCTACTGTAACCAAGAGAGGACAAAACCTGTGGTGGGAACAGCGGCAGGTGCCACCTCTGAGGCAAAGAGAAGAAAACATAGGTGGCATGGAGGTCTATTTGCAAGTAATATCAGATCCAACCCGTCTCCTATTGTAGAAGAATCCCGATGGAAACCTATACTGCCTATTCCACTTGAAAGAGTCCATATTTGTACATTGCATGCTTTGACAAGAATGATTGAGAAAATTCTTCACATGCACTTCATGTTCATTTGGAACATGGAAAATGAAGTCCGTCAACATGCTGCTATAGAGAATATGGAAAAGACACTGTCTGCAGCTGGGCTTCATGGTAGGAAAGTGCGCATAATGAAGGATGCAACACTCAGTGGTGCTTCCAATAGTGTCCCTATCAAACCTTCCCTCAGTGGCGTGACTGCAGCTAAGATGTTCCAACCGTCCACTTGGTCAGGGCAAGATCGAGTGTGGAAGGATGTTTTGCGCTCAGAAAACAACACCCTAGATCAGGGTAGGCAATATCTAGATAGGGTGGAAATGTGGGAAGCGTTGGAACAAGTGTTTCCATCTCTGGTGGGCCTTACCTTGAATCAAGAGCAGATCAGCACTTTTAGGCCTAAAATTGAGAAATGGGGGAGCCTTTACTTGAAGTGTCTTGAGGAAGACCACGTCACTCATTATATGGTATGATTCTGGATTTGAACCACCATTACTATTTGATCTTAATTGTTGCCAACAGTTCTAGTCATTACTACCGTGTTGTTTAGGATGTACTAATAATTCATGAAACTGGCTTTTTTTGTAGCATAACCTTGTGAGGCACGGTCCTTGGTATGTGAAAACATACAGGAGCCTTGCTGTTTGGAACAATCAAGGTATGGAAAAATTGCATCATGCAGCTAAGGCTGCTAATCAACACCACACTCAACACAACGGCACTAAGGACAGGACAAGTGCTATTGTTCAGCAATATCAACATTGGTACCGGAATATACAGCACCGGTTTGCAAAGAAGGAACGACTGCAAAGAATCAACAACGTTAGGTCAGTAGAAAATGACGAGTTCATAGCAGCAGCATTACAGAAAAAGAAGATGGCATATGACGCATCAGATGCGGTGGAGGGAGCAAGAAGGTGGAGGGAAGATAGAACACGGGTTGGCAGAGCTTGGGTTAGGGTGGACGTGACAGAAGATTCCGTCGATAACAATGTTGTTGGCAATGTGGAGTCCTCCGAAGATCAACAAAGCCACATAGAAAATAGCGATGATGATACTTAGTCTAAAGTTTACCCCAAGGTTGCAAACTGTTTACCATTGAAGTGAAGGGCTCTTGAGGTTTCACATTGGAGTCTAAAGCTTAAACCTTGATCCCTTTGGATGTGCTTATATGGTTATACTTTTGGTGAATTTTGGCATTGAGATCTTTAAGAGAGTATTTTAGAGTTAGTACTGTTGGGAACTCCGGTAAGTTGAACTGTCGAGGGACTCCTCGATTTAGTTGGTGGAATCGTGAGGCTACTAATTTCCCGTTAGGAACTGTTCATGACAAACAAGAGCAAGATGGTTTTGTGGTTTTCAGTTTGTTATTTGGAATATGAAACTGCATTACAATATGCAAAAGTCTTGTTTCCAGATTTAATTCTTGTACTCGCAGGTTTCCAACGCAGATCCTGCTAATGTACTAATTCATGTACTAATTTCCCCATCAAGCAAATGCCAATGTCAAATATGAATCCGAATTACCTATTATTCCGAAGATGCCTTTACTTGAAATATAAATCTGCTTCAGACTTGGAACAATGTTCACTGCACTTGAATAGTTCATTTTGTAAAAAATGAGTTCATGGTGCTTATCAACATCGTGCAGAATTGACTAGGAGTATCATGGATGGTGTTTTTAGACTAAAATTCTGTTTAATCTTTCCAAAACATTCAGTTTAATCTTCTTTTTGTCGTTCATGTACCATTCTCAATTAGAATTCAGTTGTAGAACAGAGTAGCGGTCTCTAAACAAAACGCCAAAAAAAAAGAACGCCAACTATTGCTAGGAATATCACCTTCTCATTCATTTCATATTGTTTATTTCCTTGGGGGGTGCAGTCTTTATAAAATTTATGGGTATAGGTGCGAACAGAGGGTTTTAAAGGGGAGGGGTATTACTTTGCATTTTTCTTTTTTCTTGCACCCTATCATTATCTAATCTTCTAATCTGGTTTATTTAAGGGGGGTCATACGTTAATTATAATTTGCACTTGCTATGAATATTTTGTATGCTACATTACTCCTAAAACTTTGAACCAATTCAGGAACGAAAAAACGAAACACATTCAACGCACACAGAAAGCAATCTGCAAACAGGCTCAACCTAAAGCAAAAAACAGTAACTACACATACATTCGACTGAAGGAAATACAGTTTAAAAGCATGCAGAAGTGCAGACACATACGGAACAAGTAGAAGCTGGATGAATCAACTACAGCATAACACGATCAACTGCAGAATTGAACAAAATGAGATGTGTTCAAGAACGCAGTCTACAAGGGATCGGCATGAGAAGTTCAGGGAAACCGTAGCCTTAAGTCTGCCGGTTGAGCAAATAGGGCACGAACAATTTTCAAACTGTAGTCTAGCGTAGTCTAACCTTACATGAAATCAAAACCAGGTGTTTTAGACCAGTCTCAAAAAAAATCTGTACATGTACTACGGGGAAACCATGTTTAAGAAGTAGTGGGTAACAAAAATCTGTACATGTACTCCTATAAAAACAATTAGCGAATCACCATGGGGAGTGCTGTTTGGTGTTGTGCTGTTCGTCAAGTCCTCGGCTTTCATACTCTCACATGCCCCTGTGCAACCAACCGAGAGTAAGGGCATTAGAGAAAACCGGAAGAACAGGAATCAACAATAGGAGAAACTGAAGAACTGAACGGGAAACACAGTTAAAGGAAAAGGCGTACTAGTAGATGACCCGAGCACGCTCTGCAGGAGTCACCCACACCGTGTCCAAGAGGTCGTTGCCATCGCCTGGAACAACCTCGATTGGCCTCGCCCACCCGCCCCGCAGGTGAAACAGCAAGCAGCACAGATCAGAGTTCGAGAGGTTGCCCAGTGCTATCGTCCTCAATCGGAGTGGCACCTTCTTCTCCAGCTTCAACAATTTCGAGAACACGGCCACCGCGCACTCAAATTCCTCCACCGCTTTCAGTCCTCGCCGAGGAAGCCAGTTGGAGCCAAGTTCTTTCTGGTGATGCAGCGTGGACGCGGCCCGAAGTGCTGTGTATTCCACGCGGGTCTTCATCGCCTTGTTCCAGTCCTTGGAGAGACTCGCGAGGCGCGGGAGAAGAGGAAGGACCGCCTGGCGATCACGCGCCTCCAACCACACATGAGCCCAAGGATCTGCATTGGAAGCATAATCACACACAAAGTCAACAAGTGTGTCGCACGCCACCATCCCAAAACTGTCTCCCTTGTTTCGGGCACACTCCAGCAGCCACAACAATTCCTCCATTGCGACAGAAAGAGAACAACAAAAGGGAGACTAATAGGAGCGACAGTCGGGAATGCAGCGAAACAGAACAATCTGAGCTTATACGCTTGAGAAAAACCCTGGGAAACAAGCAACAATGCAGGAAGAAGAACTCTTCACGGGGAATTAAATACCTGCGTGGTTGGAGAGGATCGGCTTGCCCGCGGTCACAGGGGAGCTCCGCCGCCATGGTGATCACCCTAAACCCTTATTACCGCCCTGTCATGATGGCAGAAATTAGAATCCAGTCACTTCTTTTCAGTTCTCAATTACCCACATCATAACTAATTAAGCGTGCCAAAAGTGGAGAGAAAGGGATGGGGGGTATGCTCATTCCATGAGTACCTGCAACTTCAGTCAATTCCCACTAATCTTTCTATTAGTCACCTACATCCCGTCACTCATGTCATGCTACTGAAATTTTGAATCATTACATGTACCCTGAAAACATGAACTTTTATACTCGATTATGTCCCAATCTTATCAGCCCCTGTACCGTCAATCCTGATCATGGGTAATAACTCAAAGCAAGTTAATGCCCAAGCGAGTTTGAACGAATTCAAACATGGGGCCACGGTATAAATAGGGTGAAGACAGAGAACGAGGAAGCTCAAGAGAAGGAAGGTACGTACCAGATTCTATGTGGAGAAACTGTTCATGCATGTGAATGCTGATGTAAATCAGCAAGTGTCCGATTAGTCTGTGCGATTCCGAGTAGGTTTTGTGGTCACCAGCAGCCCTGTTCCATGCAATGACTTGTTAATCCAGATAAATCAGCGTACATCAAGGTAAGATCTAACCCATTCTAACCAAGGAACAGGGAGCACTGCAGTATGTTTAGGGTAATATAACATTTAAAAGAGACATTGCACGTGAATGAATGAAGAAACACGGTATAGTTAGGGATTAAGGTTTAGAAGACTCACCTTTAGAATTAGCCACGAAGGATCCGGCACTTGTACAATTAGATCACCTGTACAGAAGGAGAACAAAATCACGTACCTAGAAAGTGCAGATTTTTCTACGCTAACGGTGACTGAACCAATCATGCATTTGGAGAAACGAACTCGTCAGGAACAACCCTATCATTCTCTTCCAATGTGTAAATATTAGCGCAAGAATTGAAGAACAATGCAATAGTTGAAATCACGCCATCTATGTCAATCCACTGTGTGTCACTAACCTCGTATTTGAATTTATTCCTACCTGGCATTTTTTTAAACCAATTCAGCATAATCTCAATGGTTGGCTCGGAACTCACCTTCTTACCTTGTGTAGTTCTTGACATCAAGTCAATCGGGTTCCTGCACAACCCCCATTTAGTACCAAGTCTGCGCCGAATCTTCTGGACGCAGCCAATCCACCAGCTACCGACGTCAACCCCTGCAGAAACCAATGCAGGATTCCCGCATTGTGCACATCCACGACTTCAATTCAGAGCAGCCCTCACCGTAGAGGATTGGCTTAGATTAGATGACTCCACAAAGAGCACCCCACAGTCGCTTCCAAGGCCCATCAAGCAAGATGTGGTAGATGTCGCAGCCGACAGGTACTCCTCGGCATTGTTGAAATATACGAAATTTTTGATTCATGTCAACCTGTCATTACGTGCAAAAAGGGGTCTGGAAAAGTCAGTGTCAGCCTGCCCTTTCTAGTTGAACCCCTTGCTGCCCCCCGCACTGTCGCTGGCAGCGGGTGCCAGAGTTGCTGCCCGCACAGAACTGCGTGGCGCACTGTGAACAATCCTCCGAGGAATAATTCTTGAGACATGAATGACTTGTCTCGGGGTTTGGTCCCAAGTGGGCAGATGGTGTCAGCCAGGCACTGTAGATTGTGCCCTCCACATGCCTCGCAGGGAGGTCATTGGTTTGAGCCCCCGTGGCGGTTGCTGGTACCACGGTGGCACAGGACGTGCCACGTCAAAAAGTACGCGGGCAGCGCCTATTTTTTTCTCTCACGTACCGCTTACACGGCCTATATTGACTTGTTTTAGCACCTAATGCTTTGGAGAGGAAAGGGTTTCCATTTAATTCCGAGACTAAGGTTGATTTGTAAATGGCCCTTCCCATGTACAGAACCACGGGTTCAATTTTCCTACCAATAGCGCACTCATCTGAGGCATGACTCAAACCTGGCTCGGCATAGTCGAGCATATGGGAGATAGCATCCCTGCATTCCTCCTCCGCAACTTTGATGTTATTTACGGGATTGTCTTCAGAGTCCGAGCTGGCGTGGACATCAGCTTCCCCCTCCTCTACACCATCATCCTCACCGTCTCCCTGCACTTGCACGTGGAGAGTTTCCCTCAACACTTCGGCATCGCCATCTTCACCAGGCACCGGCTTCGTTGGCGGGACATACGTCCAGTGCTTGGGATCCTCGCTCTCCACCCTCCACGGCTGCAAAAACCAAGTCTTCGACCGGGCAAATGTGGAGGGCGCCATATTTAACGATGTCAGGATGGACTGGGCTTCCTTGAGTCCCTCTCGGAGCGCCCCCACAATGTCCTCATTTGTGGCAACGAGACTGTAATCCGCTAATTAGCCAAGGTCTCCCCTGCTTCGAGCGGGTGCAACTCAGCCCAAATATTACGCTGCTTGTTGTGAGCTCGATCAAAATGCAACCCGTTCTCTACGTACTCGATGGCATCTAATTGATTCACTGTATTCGCGCAGCCAATCAATTTCTCGAAATCATAAGCCCTCTCCATGCCCTGCATCCCCCCGACTTTGCTAAAAAATATTTCACAGGAGTCAGATCCTGTGAGGTGAAGTGGAACCTCCAGGTTTGGGAACGCATCCCTGAAATACCGAATGAGAAGCACTACAAAATGGCACGACAACTGCACATCAAGGTAGCATTGGTTATTGACGGAACATTGTTGTAAAGTAGGGGTTTTTGTATTCCCTCCTACGGCGTGATTCGCGTTTCAGAACCAAAGCTTCCAAATTCGAAAAAAGAAGGACACCTTGCTAGCAAGCACAACCCTCTCCCTCAAACTCAGCAAAACAGAAAGGAAAATATCGATGTAATCAGCACATATACCGAGATATCTCAGTTCCAAGTGTCCTTTCTTGATGTGCGTCTCTACTAGTTCTCAGTTCCTGTAAACAAGCCCTGGCCTTTTTTGCACAAATGCGTTGTGCACTAGCCCAGTTCTGTCGATCAGTTCTCTGTATATCTTCCTTTCTCAAACCATGTTGATCTATCGCAAACTTCTGGTAAACCTGACCGAGGTGATCTAAGAAACATACATCAGCGCCTAACTGTAGGTTCTTCACAGCACTGTCAAGAGGGTTAATTAATTTCTTCCCATTGTGTATGAAATCCTGATCATGCAAGCCGCGAACTCTGTTTTCCCCAACCATTCATAACTTAAAGTCCATCCCTCCTAGGAAATCTCATACCTCGGCCCTACCTTGCTGGTGTAGTCCTTGATCATCAGCTGCCTTCTCCTCAAGTCTCCATCTGAAGCATGACCCATGATCGGTCCAACTGTTTCAAGACAACTTTCTTGCCACAACGCGTCAATACAGTTCCATTGATTTCTAACCCACTCGGCATCAAAACAGTTACAAGTACAAGAAACAACGAGCACTAATCTAGGGAGCTTGTTATGCAGCGGGTTCACCATTATCACTCGTGCAAAACTCCCCTTTTTATTTGATTTAAATGAATCCACTATAGCGTCATAACCAACCTGACCATTACCAACCTCAGGCTTAAACGACGATATGCACACATGACTTTCTTTACCTCCACAGAACCCCACTAGCCCATCTGACCTGGCCTCCCAAGAAATCCGGGACTTTACCTTCGTCTCGTCCTCGGCCTGAATGACAGGGACCTGCCCCTCCACTCCGTGTGCAGCCTTAGCCTCCCTGTAGATATTAGCAACGGCAGCAAACAACGAAGCATGCCCCCTGGCAATGAACTGGACGCCCTTTTTATTGGTACGTTTAATGCTATCATACGACGATCCTCCAAAATTGAATGCAAACAGATCACACATTCGTCTTCCTCCATAAATCTTCATGGCATGTGCGAAACTCTGTGTGTTCTTGGAGAACCTGTGACCTTGCCTTACTCGATTCAGGTTTGTGGCGACATCCCTAAGGAAGTCCCACAAAGCTGGTTTTCCAGCGAAGGCGTTTGTTCTGTGAGCCGCCAATATATTGTTATAAAAGGAGTGAACATCCTTCCTATTTAAGCTCTCTACCGCACTTAATTTCAGACCATGCTGTCTCATCTTCAACTGAGCGACTCTTGACTTCATCAACCAATGCAACGACTTCTCTTCACGGTACTCCTTAGCCAGCACACGACTGTGAGCCCCTAACTCCTGGACCGATAAGTAATCTACCCTTCTTCCTAAACCAGTATTCTTTGATCCACGTTTTACAAGAGCGCGACCTTCACGGTACACCCTCAATCTGAAATCAGTAGCATGCACAATTCCTTCACAATCAACACACATCAAATTCGGAAATGGTTCTCCTGTGATAGACAAACGCTTACAACGGACGTGACGAAAGCAACCATTGACAACCACGTTCCAACCACCGAAACTGAATTCGGCACAAGTAGTAGGCTCTGCTACCTAGGTTCATCCCGGTTTTGGATCATTGAGCAGACTGTCGACATTGTAAACTTTACCAGCGTACTCAGTATTTTTCTTCCACAAACCCCAGCATAACAGCGACAAGAATGAGTCAGAAATCACACCTGATACGCACTCCTCCGACGTTCTGGAATCTCCGGTTGATGTTGCACTGAACTAGCTGTGCAAATCAGGTTGTGCCCCGATGGTCGACCTTGATCTCGTAGTTGGTCTCCCTCGTTTCCCGGTTGCAATTGCTCTCCTCGTTGTCCCTGACTTCCCAGCAGCAGCTACATCCTCGCAGCACTTTGTGTGAGTGAGCCCCTGCATGTGATTCTCTAGGTTGACTCGGAGGTTGTTTTTCGGTGGGCACAATAACATCAATTCCCCGTCAAGCTTGCAGCGCACTTTGTACCAAAAAGACTTCATCACCAAAACCCCTACATCTCCGACCAGCATGAATGGAGGATCATCTCTCGATACGGAGTCGTTAACACTCTGTAGAATGCTTAAACCTCCCTCCACAAGTCGCTTATGGTCGGCAGGTGTGTAAATCAAGGGTTTGCCCCTGTTCCCCTCCTTCTTAGGCAGATCAGCGTATAGTACCATTTTCTTCTTGCACCACTATTTAACATGTAGTGTAGAGTGTAAATGCGACTGCTTGAAATTAGCAAACAGATTCTGTATCGCTGACCTAGAGTGGTCACCACCGGTACCCTCGAACTCCTTGTTACACTCTCCGCAGTGAATCTTGACAACGGGCACTCCATGTTGGTCGTAGCTTCAAAGACTCCATGCATGATTAGAGAAATCCATGGCGGCCAGGTCCCTTGTAAGCTTTGCCGCAGCAGTTTTATAATTCTCCATAGTGTCTCCCGATATTAGTTTGGACAGCAGATATTCCTCCACAGGCTCCACAGCTTCTTCCGCTTCAAAACCTAATCCGACTCCAGTCTCGTCTACCTCAACCGGAACATCCTCGGCCGGGTCCTCTGCATCTATCTCCGGGAACTCCACACGCAAAGGTGCCACGAAATCATTGCTGCCGGTGTGTCCAACGTTGTCAATGCGCCTCCGCTTCGAGAGCCTACAAATTTCATCTTCCTCCTCCGGAATTACGTATACTCGCTCTACAACTGCATTCATCGCCTCAAACTTGCTGCGGATGCGACATTGCTCGTCGAAGTCCCAGAATTGGAACGGCCAGTCGACACATCCTCCTTTTTTCAATCGCAACCGCAACTCCGCATATGTGTCTCCCAACTCACAATAAAACGAGCTCAATAGCTCCGGCCGCGAGCTCTCATCCGCCACAGAATAGAGCTTGATCTTCTGATTCAAACCCATCTTCACCCTATCCCCTGCGCACCACAAGACCCACAACTGCAACCCTAACAGGAACCCAAAAGACCCACAACCGCAACCCTAATTGTTGTTGAACAAAAACCAAAAAACCCCAAGTACCAAAAAACAACATACACACAGTGAACACACCGTGGCGGCAGCAAAAGTCCTTGGAATCCGCGGGAGTTTGAACTTCGTCCTCT
The DNA here is from genome assembly GCA_014871385.1 of Ceratodon purpureus. Lineage (NCBI taxonomy): Eukaryota > Viridiplantae > Streptophyta > Bryopsida > Pseudoditrichales > Ditrichaceae > Ceratodon > Ceratodon purpureus. The sequence goes on along the minus strand of CM026426.1, from coordinate 20,054,305 downwards.
CCAAACCCTAATCCCATCATCATGAGTTGTCAAGTGCATCTGACGGCCACCCTTTTGCCACGTGGCACCTTGAGTGTATCCTCAATCTAGCAATTACTGTGAACTAGATCTTTGTACCAGCCCATGAATATAAAGGGGGGTATCCTAAGTCTACTTATTTCCTACTAGCACCTATTAAACCACACCCTACATTATTTATAACACAGTGAATGACAAATTCTCTACCCTATAGTATAAGTAATCAAATTATAATTTTTACCCCGATTGTTTTTTAGACACCCTACATTTGTTCTCACCTATACTTTTACTTCTATCACTTACTGCACCCCCCGAGGTTTATTTCATTATAGATTGTATTCATTTCATTACAGATTGCATTCATTTCATTACAGATTGTATTCCTTGAATTCCCCATTCAGTTTACTACAAAGCTTCCACAACAAATGTTATGTTAAGCGAATTCGTGGATGTTATTTTTGCCCTTGTCATGTGTACACCTTGAGTAAACCAACTATTAATTTTAAGAATTTGATATACGAAGGTCCTCAAGGTACTCGAACTATCAAATGTCCAGATAGCAGGATATGCGTTAGAAACCTGCCAGCACAGGAATTCAATCTGGAAACAAGACTTTTACATATTGTAATGCAATTTCATATTCCACATAACGAACTGAAAGTGTTATGCACCGGATATGTAGATTTGTGAGTTGGTAGTATGACTACCTTAAAAGAAGTCATATTGACAAACAGATGTTGAGTGAGAGGATGAACTGTGCTCCTTATGTAAAGTGAAATTGGTTAATCATTGATGTGTAAAGTGGACGCTTGAATATCAATGAACAGTGTTAGTAATTCTATTAAGAGGTCCTATATCTCACTGTTCCACAAGCGGGTACCGAGTAGGCCAACCAGAGTCAGAGAGCTAACTTCAAAAAAAAACTTCAAAAAAAAAAAAAGGAGTCAGAGAGCGTAGTTGTCCAACGCATCTATCCTTGCCGGCATTGGAAGAACCTTGAGGAGACTACTCTGAGCCAGAAGATACGGGAACTGGAGACTCCGCGCGAAGACCCTGTGCTCGGTCAGTTCCCATGGGGACATCCGTGACTATTCCACTTGGAATAGATAGTCTGCGGGGGAGTCCTACAGTGATAGGTTTGGCCACCGTAACATCAACCTCCATCGGCTTTGACTGCCCTCCACTTTGCCTCTCTACCTCCTCATCCATGAATTTGCCATGTTCCTCCTCCCCCTTGGCTACCTGCTCATTTGCTGTTGGAAACAGACCAGACCCATTCCAGACATTAGCAACAACCCGTGCTAAGTGTGTTTCCAACAACAATAATAGATATTATTGTTACAAGCCTTGCAAACAAAGAGCTCTACAACTAACTGGCTACAAATAACTATGGTGGAAACTAAAAAGTGTGACGAGGAACGTACTGTGAAGAAATAAGTACGCCATAGCTTTAGCAACCGCTTCTATCTTTTTAAAAGAAATTTTCTTTTTCTTGTTAGAAGGTTTTAGCTGTAGTGTCTCAAAACAAGGAAGCTCTTCGGGCAGTTTTAGAGGGGGCAGAAAACAAGGAAAATCCAAAATGTATTCTGTAGGACAAGATAAAGGAGTGAAGATTTAATGTTGAGCCTTACCAAGCTCAGGTGAGGGCTCTGAGTTGAATGTCGCTCCAGCCTGAAACGATTCACCCTCACCAGGCACAAGGGTGGGCTCTGAATCCGATTTCGCCATCTTTAGAGGCAGTTCACACTCAAATGAACCAGACCCTGGTCTCTTCCTCGAGAGAGGAATGTCAGCGTCTTCGTCAGATTCATATGCATACGGGTCCACAACTGGAGTATAGGTCACGTTAATAGTGGTGTCTTCGCCGACTTCTGGCTTTGGTGTAGAGGACACGTTGGCAGTGGTGTCTTCGCAGGCTTTTGGCTTTGGTGCCGACACATCAAACCTCCATGCTGCTGATAGAGGGAGGATTTACCACTAAACCCTAATCTCTACAAACTCATCAAAACCCTACAAAACTCAAACATTCAAGTACTCCAACCACTCATAGCAAGCTAGAAACATACAATACAAGTGGAGAAAACAGTCAAAACTGCAATTAATGAGTCAAAACAGCCCATAACCATGGTACATTAGCCTCTAAGGGCTCTCAAACTCCTCTAACTCTAACTGCTCTAGTCTGGAATGATTACAGGAAACCCTAAAGTTGCCTCTTTACCCCCCTGAAACCTGGCGGCTATCATCCAGTCGGCTGGACAGAGTTCATCCAGTTGGCTGGACAGAGTTCATCCAGCTGACTGGATAACTGTCTTGGGACTGCCCAGGTAAAAACTGAGGGGACCTAAAGGGAAACCAGAAAAAGGGGGAGATACGGATCTCGTTAACATTATCCCCTTTTTCGGTAGTTCTGTCCTCAGAACGTGAAGGTAGGGGGAAAAAGGAGGAAATGAAACCAAGCCTAAGAAATAAAAAAAGTTTCCCTCAAAAAATAATCCGAACTACATGGAACTACCCGCAGTCTAAGTCCGTAGGAATATCCTATGAGCCGGTGGTTGGCTGTGCAGGAGTCGGCTGTGATGCTGGGGAAACCTCGTCGTCCATCAGCCACGGCTGGAAATCGGGGTCGCGCTCCTCAAAGCGCATGGGCCACCGCTGTTGCCGCTCGAAGTTCGCATGGTGATTGGCTAATGCCGTCTCCAGGTCCCTATGTTTGGTGCTGACATAGTCCCGTACTGCACGGCTGAGATTAGGGTTGTCATAACGGACAAACATGGGCAAAATTTCTGGACACGAACGGACGGACGGACGGACCGGTCGGTCCGAGGTGAAAATCGGACATATTCTATGTATATTCCTAGTTTTTTCTCAAATATGCTCGAATATGCTCGAATATGCTTGAATATGCTTGAATATTCTCTTATGGACCGGACATGACCCTTAACGGACGGACGAGCGGACCGGACGGACGGTCCGGTCCTTATGTCCCATGAACAACCCTGGCTGAGATCACGAGCTCGTGATGTACATGTCGCTAGCTCCAGGGTCAAGCGCTGATTCTCCAAGAGTAACTTGTGGGCGTGTTGTAACCGGCTACTGAGATTCTGCTCTAACTCAAGACGATGAAGTGAAGGGTCAGGTCGGCTTGGTTGAGCTGTGGCGACTGCCAACTGTTCCTGTAGAGAGATGACGGTCAACTGAAGGGTTGCGTTGTCCTTCGCAAACTGATCCCTAGCAATGGCCATAGTGTGTAGCGTCGTGGCCAACAAGGTCACCTACGCGGTGAGGTCATTGACTTGAGCTGCGAGGGACTCAGCCGAGGATGCTGTCTGTTGTCGGTTAGCCTCCAACTGTCGAGCTGCAGCTTTTGTCCTAACAAGGACAGTTGCCAAGGCTTGGATATTTTTCATCAACACGCCGAAGTCCGAGGAGGGTTCGAGGGATCCTTGCGAAGGTGTGCCTTGGGAGTTGTCGGGGGGTCCGCCGGTAGAACTATTTGAATGGAGTCGAGGAGGTCGGTGGTGAAGTGGGGTAGTGGCGTTGCTGGCCCCGAGGATGTTACTGACAGGGGCAGTTGAGGAATGGCCGGTGTGGTGCTGCCTTCCCATAACTGTATGTGCAGCGGTGCAGTGTCACGGTGTGGCGGCTAAAGCAGGCGGGATTGGTATGGCGACAGTGTTGTCTTCCGCATGCCGAAGTGGGGCGGATGCAATCGCGCGACAAAGGATGGTAAGGAGATCGTGCCAAGGTATAATCACCCAGCCTGTAGGCAGGGTACCCGTGGCTACCGACTGGGGGGATTCAGCCATTGTGAGAGTCGGTCGGTGAGCTGGTGACGAAGCAACCGAGGTTGTCACCAATGTGGGAGCTGATGCCGGGTCCCGGCCGCTGTGGTGGAGGGTAAACATGGTGACGAGGGTCCCAAACTCGGCTCTTTAGCAGGGGGCAAAACCTCATCCTGTTCAGCAGGGGTGGCCGAGGACTCACCGGACAAGCAACACAGATGGAGAATTGGGATAGTGAGTTGGGTACCTGGGAGCTCGGGATCCGAGGAGTGGGTCGGCTGACCCTGTGGCTGTGTGCGGGACCGTAAGGGGTACCTGCAGCTGGGCGAGGCCGTCACCAGAGGCACCACATGCACAAGAGTTTTGTGCTCGTCTGGTGTTGCATCGTCCTGTCGCAACACGGAAACACAACTAACACCCGGATAGCACCCTGATTGGGCGTAAACTTCCGTGTTGTCACTTAGTTCCGAGTATCGTCCAGGGATTCAATAGTGTTTCACCAAGTAGTTACTTCTTAATCATTCCGAGCCTTGCCACTGCTCGGATTGTGTCTTCGGAACGTAACTCCTTAACTATCTCTCTCTCTCTTCCTCTCTCTCATCAGGTGTTTCGTCCACAAACCCCAACGTCTCAGATCAGTTACCGTCCCACAACTGTCCTAGAATACTCTGGCCAGCAGGTCACACAGACGATCCTCTCCGATCCGTGAGACTACAACGACAAACCAATCCGGATCTGGGAGAACCAGGATCCGATTATCCCTAGGCGACCCGTACCACGTTCCGACTCCCCCTCTCACTGTGCACGGAACCTCTTCAGAAGTTCAGGGAGCCCGACCAAGTAATCCTTGATCCGCTTCGACCCTAGCGACGGCTATTCCGTATGAGGTTGGTTTGGGGACGGAACCGTGAGGCTTCACTCCTACGACAATCCACTAAATCTTTCCGCTCAATCCCATTACCTTTCCGGTTCGGGCCTCGTCACAACTCCCATCACCTTCCTATCCGAGCTACAGCGGAACTCTCATATCCTTCCCGGATCATTCACACTTAGCGGGAAATCACGCACAGTACTTGCAAAACACGAATACTTTACTGATAAGGAATATAGGGAGAAAACATGCAAAAACGAAGACCCGGACCTCATCGCCTTCCCCGTTTAAATAAGCAGGGGCTTTCACAAAAGCGGCGGCGCCGGTAGTTCAATCAAAACCCTAATCCCTAATTATCTACCTAGAATTCTACTTTACGACTAAACCAGATCTCCCGATCCGGAATCTACTCCTACAAATCCGGAAAGTTACGGCCAGTGGCAGCGAGAGGAATCTACCCCTTCTTTGTCTTCTTGTGGCTCTCCTGCTCGCGATCCTTCGACCTGGTCACCCGCGGCTCGGATCCGCCTATCCCTGCTGCTCGCTCCGCCTTACGCCTAGCACTCCGTTCCGCCTTTGACTCCTTCGCATGAGCCTCCAGGGACAACCGGGTAACGATCCGGTTCTTGGGAGACTTGAGAGACTTCGGGATCATATGTGCGGGAGGGGTTCCGGTCGTAGGGGTCCGAGTCCCAGTTCTGGCTATCCCAACCGGAGAGCTCGCATAAGTCTCCGAGTCTGACTCTGAAATCGTAATGGTGGCCTTCTCTGCCGGCTCCTTCCTCTTCCTCAAAGTTCTCCGAGCACCGACACTGTCAGAAGGGGAATCCGCTGCTGGCGTTCCGGTGGGGGTAGGCGTCACCGTTCCGGTCTTGGCTGTGGGTGAAGGGGTAAGTCCCCCCTCTTGAGTTACCCGGGTCCGTCCGGGTGGTGAAATGGCTCGTCCCCATTCCGTTCTCGCTATCTCCCCTCGGTAATTCGCAATGATCACCTCCTCTCCGAGTCGTGGGAGAACATCCGGCGGCACGGACCGGGTCACCTGCTCCGTAACCGTCCTCTCCTCGATCCGCCTCTCGGTGACTGTAGTTCCGGTAACTTCCGCCTGACCGGTGGGGATCGCGCAGCTCTGCTGGACCGTACTGGAGCCGGGTGACGCCACCTGTGCTTGGTGCTCCCGGATCACCTCCGCGATCGTCCGGTTCGTCATGAAGATGTCCGCGTCGGCTGCCATCCGCTCCTCGAGCTGGAGGTTACGCTCTATTGGGGTTCGGAACCCTACTCCTCGAGATTCTCCTACAACGGCCCGAGAGGGAGATCCGGGGAGTGGAAGGTTCCGACCAGCGACTACAGTATTAGGACTTCCGGTACTCGGATTGAGCAGCTGCCGAACCTTCTTCAGGATCTGGTTCATCGAGTGCTCGCATTTGGAGAGGATCATGATGATCCTCTGCTTGTTCTCGAAATCGGCCGGCTGCAATACGTTCTCATCAAACAGCCGGGCCTTGTTGATTACCGCACCCGAACTCCCTACCAACGTCCGAAGCTCCCCCAAGGTCTCCTCCTGCTCGGCATGGAACTTCCGGATCTCCTCGCTCTTCGCCGCCAGTTCCTTCGTCAGCTCCTGCAACTGAAGCTCCAGCTGCTTCTTCTCACTCCGAAGTTTCGGGGCGTCCTTCAACAATTCCACCTCTCGGATCACCTCCTCCGGTAAGCAACCTCCCAGAGATGTGCAGACTCTCCGGAACAGTGTCTCGATCCGATCGTAAGAAGCCTGCGCCCGGTGAGTCTCCTCCCGAATCCCCCTGAATAGCTCCACCGGAAACCCCCGCTCAGAACTGACCTCCCTCCGTTCCGTATCTCCCCAAACCGTAGAAGGCTCCGCGTGCTGTGACGCAGCACGCTCCGATCGTGACCTGGACTGAGCCCTAGTAGTGCCGGGGTTCGGAACCTCCTTCGTATCGTCCTCCTGTTCCGTGGATGCTGTATCCGAGGTTTCACCCCGCGGATCGGCTTCCATTCCGGGCGGAATCTCCGAAAAGTTGAGGAAGTCCTTCGCCATCGTATAAGTCTCTTCCTCCTTATCGCTCAGCAACTCATACGCCTTGTAAAGGTGGAAGAGGAAAGGGGAGATCGGGGTCGGCTTCTTTCCGATCCTCGGCACCATCTTCTGCACAACTTCCGCCATGAGTGCGGCCCAATTCACCGGACGTTCTCCTGAGTACGCTCCGAGGATGGTGTTCCCGACCGTAATGGTGACCTGTTCCGGTTTCAGCGGATACAGGATCCGAACGAGGAAGGCTAAGACCTGCCTCTGCCTCCTATCCTTGCAGGCGTCTATCTCGTATCCATTATTCCTATGGATCTTTCCGTGAAACTTATCCTGCACGTATCTATCCGTCCGGGTCGCCCAAAGGAGCCCGGTCTGCTCGAAATCGTAAGCTGCCGCCCACTGTTCCGCATTCCACAGCGTGGGCTTGCCTCGGATTGTATTATCCCACCTATTTTCCGGTCCTTCCAGGACCTCCCTCACCATCACCTCACTCTTCAGTAACCACGGTCGTGACAACAACCCCTCGCACCTCATCCGGGTGAGGTCGACGATCAGCTCTTCCATCTCCGATTCCCTCACCGGAGTACCGGGACTAAGGACTCTACACTGCACGTGCGCCATTTCTACGCCTTACTTCTCTCCCTCTACGATCCACCAGCAAGAAACCTGGCAATCCAACTGCCGGTGAATCGGAAAAGACAAAAACACCTCACCGCTCTTTCACTCTCTACTCCCAGTTCGCAAAAAGGAACTCCAAACCCTAACACCCTCGCTTATATACCCCAGGCATCACAAACGCTGTGGCGGCCCGTAATTGCAGCCGCCACCGTACCGGGCTAGACGCCTATCCGGGTCATGATGACTTCCGCGTCGTTTCGGATCCTAGACGCGGTTATAGTAACGGTCAGTACTCGGATCGTCCACCCGTTCCGTAATTTCTCTTCCGAGTTTCGAAATCCAGGTTCCGAGAATACTTCCTGCGTTAACTGTTTTAAGGTTTCTGGAGTATCCGGTTTGTGTTAACTCCTAATACAGCTAGTATCTAGCTAGTTTTTACCTAATTAACCGAAAAAATGAAAAATTATTGGAATACTAACCCCGGATGAGGCTTTTCCGGTTTATTCTGAGTTTCTCGGATCCCACACGTCCGCAAAGTTCGGTTGGTGCACTTGCTTACCATTCTTCACAAGTCGGCGGCGACGTCGGCCGACATCAGAAGACCTCTCCTGTGAGTTTGCAGTCGGCTGTGTTTCAGTAGGGTGAACAGAGGCACTGATAGGACCCGGGAAGCGGTCTCTACTAGCCCGATCACGAAGCTGAGTACCGTCCACAGGCTGCAGAGGGGAAGCGTTAATTGGTATCCCTTCATGACTACCATCCATTGTGTCCAGGCTGGAAGATACATGGGCAGGTCTGACTACCTCCTCGCGGTCAGGAAACCAGTAAGATAATAAGGCATCCATAACCGGGGCACCCCAAAGTCGGCGTTTGCCCGGAGCCTCAGAATGGATGTAGATCAGATGTCGGCAGAGATTAGCCAATACATAGTGAGACTAGTCGAACCGCTCGTTTTGCGCACCAGCTTCCTCGGCAGCAACGATATGCTCTAGGAGATTATTATTGACAAACAGCAAACGCTGTTTAAAGCCAATAGCATCCCCTAGGGCTTGTGTGCGGATCTTGTAGGCACTAGTCAAGGCTGAAGTTTGGTTACCATCATGTATGTGCTTGTCGTCAGTCAGTCCATCCTTTGCGAACTTGGGATGAAAGCCAGGGGGATTGCGCTAGCCGACCAGGTCAGCTCCTGACTTGAAGCCTAGAGCCTTTCGAATCACAAAGGCCGAAAGCTCTACTGGCTTGCCCCTCACCATGGAGCGGATCGTGTCGCCTGAGTCAGATGAAGCTCGGCTGGTGCCTCAAACCAGTTGAGAATATTCAAAACCTTCGATAAAATCCAGAATAGGCTCCTGGCGGGACTCGGGCCAACGAAAATGATAGAAGACATCAAGACTGGTTAGTCCCGCCCAGTCATCATCCTCTATTCCTGTCCAAAAGTACCAGTGAGTATAAGGTTCGAAGACGACTTCCCAACGGTAGTGAGGATTCCTTGGTACGCAGATCTTCTTGGGTAGCTGACCATCTACTAGAGTGACCTTGCGTTTGGTACCTCGCCGCTGGGTGGAGGGGGTCAGCTCAGACTCGACGGGTCGTGGAAGGGCGATCTCCGGAGGGGCTGCAGCAGCAATAGGAGAATCAGACCGATGGTCTTGCTCCATGGGATCGATGGGTGGGGTCAGCATTGGACTGTTGGGCCCCGCTTCGTCCATGGACTCCTGGCACGCAGTCTGCACTACTCCCCGCAAAAAGTACTTCTCTAAAGTACCTATCCTCCCTCGCCTGCGTCGGTGACAACTCCTAGTCGGTCGGCGGTGTCCTTCAATGCTATGTAGACGAGCTACAATCGGATGGGGGCTGACTACCTGTACACAATACTTTGGAAATTCGCCGCTATCCGAATCGCTGTCAGTGCTGCCGGGTCGTGGTGGATCGTCCTCAACATCGCAGCAACATACGGTGTAAGGTCAACAAAAGAGCATGCGACATCCAGAATCGGAGTAGCCGAAGTTGCTGAAACGTCAGATACTGGTGGAGGATTGGTTTGGGGAAGACTCTGGCTGCAGTTTCGAGACCTCCTGAGCAGGTGGGTGGAGTCCGCCATTGCTGGAGTGGAAGGATCAGGAGTGAAGGAATGATGAAGAGAACTACCATCGAATGTCAGAGCTCTTAAATGTGCCGTCTGCTCCGGTGTCCCATCAGCTTGAACTTCGGGTATGTCCGTGGATAGCCCACGTGGCAGCTGTTTAGAGCTGACAGTGACCAATTGGTCTGCAGAGTAAAGGCGGTATGGTTTTAACTTGTTAATGTTTACTATGATGGGGTCAGTCTCAAAATGTGCCTCTGTGAGTAATAATGCTGTGGTATATGGTAACCGGTACTGTACTCTGTAGGGTCCAAACCAGCGGCACTTGAATTTTCCTGTATGCTCCTTCTCGCCTTTGGGATACCAAAGAACATGATCCCCCACCTGGAAGTCCTTCTGTCTGTAATGTTGTTGGCTCCACAAAGTTCTGTCCCATTGCCTGATACCTGCCTCCTCCTGTGCAACAAGTCTGTGGCTGTCGAGCTGTTCTAAGTTGGCTGTGCGCGCCCGCAGCACTCTACTAAGAGTAAAATCGATGCTGCCGTCTGTTCTTCGTGTAGGGACTGTATACTCTCTAGGCATCAATGGATGGAGTCCGTAGACTAACTGGAAAGGTGTATAACCAGTAGAAACTTTAAAAGCTGTCCTGTAAGACAATAGAGCTGTGGGTAAATGTTCATCCCAGTCGGCTCTGTTGTCATCAATCAATTTAATTAATAGCCGACCTAACACCTTGTTGGTTGATTCTGCCTGGCCATTGCCCTGGGGGTAGTAAGTCGTGGATGTCCGATGCTGGAGTAAAAAATGCTGCACCAAGTACTCAATAGCCTCATTGATAAAATGAGTTCCTTGATCACTGATCAGAGTCAACGGACAGCCATAACGAGTCAGGATCTGTTCACACAAAAACTTGGCAGTCACGGCTGCCGTATTAGTGCGCAAGGCCTTTGCCTCCACCCATTTGGTGGCATAGTCAGTTGCCACCAAAATGTACCTGTTGCCGGTCCGAGCTGCCGTTGGCTTGATGGGGCCTACAAAGTCTAAACCCCACTTCATGAAGGGCTCCGCAGGTAGGCTAGTGACCAACTGAGCCAAACCAGTGTTGGCTAAGCCGCCGACCCGCTGATACTTGTCACATGCTCTGCAGTACTCAGACACATCCTTGTGCATTGTTGGCCACCAGTAACCTGCATCCAAAATCTTTCTGGAGGTGATGTCTTGTGAAAAATGCCCCCCGCACAGCCATCATGCATTTCCCTCATCACTGTCTCAGCCTGTACAGGGTCGAGAACTCGGCATAGCACCAAATCTTGGCCCTTCTTGTACAGCACATCCTGAATCAGTGTATATGGCAATGCCCGCAGTGTTAATCTCCTCTTCTCATCCTTGGTCATCGTTGCAGTGGATTCACCCGTGCGTAGATAGTCTCTGACGTCCTGGAGCCACTCCGGCTTGACGTAAAACAGTCCCGCGTTGGGAAGCTAGTCTGGAACTCCTATGGGTGCCTCGCCATTCGGAAGTCCGCTGAGCAAGTCGGCTGCGCCATGCGTCTTACCGGGCTTATACACCACTGTGAAATTGTACTCTTGGAAAAGCAGTAGCCAACGTGCAATCCGCCCCGACACCTGGGGCTTGTTAACTAAATATACAAGGGCCATGTGGTCCACATAAAAAACTAGATTGTTCCCCAAAAGGTAATGGCGATATTTATTCAAAGCATACACCATTGCTAGAGCCTCTTTTTCTGTTGTTGTAAAAAAATTTTCAGCTGAATTCAACAGACGAGAAGCATAAGAGATTGGTTGATCACACTTCCCATTCTCATTTTGAGCCTGCATGGCTCCAACTGCAATGTCGGATGCATCTGTGTGAACATGGAACTCCAGGTCCCACCTGGGGGCAACCAGAATTGGAGCATTGGTATATCTGTCCTTAATATCCACCCACGCAGCTTTGCACTTCTCCACCCACTTGAAGTCCTCAATTTTCCTCATCAACATGGTGATGGGCTCCATGATGTGAGCATAGAATTTGATGTAGATCCGGTTGAACTGCGCAAAACCATTAAAGATCTGGACGTCGGCTACATGTTGGGGTCGAGGCATCTCCTGAATAACCTGAATCGTCTTCGGGTCTGGCATCTTTCCTGCCTTAGACACCACATGCCCCAAAATGATGCCAGAAGCTACCAGAAAAGCACACTTTTCGGGGTTCAAGCTGATGCCATACTCCCGGCATTTTTCAAAAGACAGTCGCAGCTTGAGCAGATGGTCGGCTATGTCACTGTAGACGGTAAAGTCATCTAAAAACAGCTTCATGAAGATCCCCAAGTATTCCTTGAACGCCTTGTTCACAGCCCTCTGGTAAGTCGGCGGTGCGTTGGTCAAGCCAAAAGGCATGCATTAGGAGAAATTTGGAGTCATGAAAAGGCCGTGTAAGCCTGCCCTTTCTAGGTGAACTCTCTGCTGCCCCCCGCACTGTTGCTGGCAACGGGTGCCAAAGTCGCTGCCCGCACATAACTGCGTGGCGCACTGTGATTAACAGTTCTCGAAATAATTCTTGAGACATGAACGACTTGTCTCGGGGTTTGGTCCCAAGTGGGCAGATATTGTCAGCCCGGCACTGTAGATTGTGCCCTCCACACGCCTCGCTCGGAGGTCATTGGTTCGAGCCCCCGTGGCGGTTGCTGGCACCACAGTGGCACCGCACATGCCATGTCAAAAAGTACACGGGCAGCGTCCGTTTTTTTCTCTCACGTGCCGCTTACACGGCCTTTTTGTGACCCGAGTTTTCTCCTAATGACTACTTATACGAAAGCACCCCACTCCGTGATGAAGGCTGTCTTGTGCATGTCCTCTGGGGCAATGGAAATCTGGTAGTAGCCCGACCTACCATCCAGGAAGGTATACATTTCGTAACCTGCCACAGCATCTAAGACCTCTTCAGTAAACGGCAGGGGGTAAGGATCCATCCTGGTAGCAGCATTTAATTTTCGATAATCAATACAAATGCGTAATTGACCTTTTTTTTTAAGGACAACAACAATAGGTGAGAGCCAAGTCGCCTCCTCGACTGGTACAATGAACCCTGCCGCCAGGAGCTTGTCTATGTCCTGTTTAACAATGCTGGCATAGTTGGGGTTCATCCAGTATCGAGCTTGATGGCTTGGAAGAACATCCTTCTCTAGTACGATTCGATGCTGGGCTACTCAGGGAGGGATGCCCTTCAGATCTTTGTATGTCCAGGCAAACACGTCTGTATACTCTCGTAAGAGATCCTCCGCTACCTTGGCTAAAGTTGGCTCCAGGTGACTACCAATCTTCAAAATCTTAGGATCCTTCTAAGTATCCACATTAATTTTTCGCAGCAACTCTTCCTCGGTCAGGTTCCATGCTGCCACCTTCATCTCAGTTAGCTTCTCCCGTACTAGGGTCTCATCCACCTGTACTTCTCCCTCTGTAAAGGTATAGAAATTCTCTGGGTACGTCGCAGGATCGAGGGTAGGAGAAGGTGCCTTTGCTGTGTCAAAGTCGGCCTTGCGAAGGTCCGGTCGATACAGGTCGGCTTCATCGTGTAGTGGGACGCGCAAGAGCTCTGGCAAGGTAATGGTGCCGACTGCAAATATATCTTCTTCTGACTATAAGAATCAATCCTCTTCCTCATCGATCAAACCTTCAGCCAGATTGTAACATACCAGCACTTCTGGTAACTTGGGTAAGGGTCCTTGCCTCTGGTTGATGGATATGGTTTTCACTGTACCATTCCCTCGAATCGTCACTACTTTGTTCCCCCAATCATGGGTTGCTTTAGCATCTATAAGCCAAGGTCGGCCGAGTAGCATGCTGTAGGCTTCGTTGACCTCCTTATTGCGAATGACGGTGAGACTGATGTTATACGGAATGCCGTGAATGTGAATCCGGACATTCCTAATCAGGCCCACTGGCTCTACCATTACGTGCAAAAACGGGTCTTGAAAAGGCCGTGTAAGCCTGCCCTTTCTAGGTGAACCCCCTGCCCCCCGCTGGCAGCAAATGCCAGAATCGCTGCCCGCACGCACCTCGGTGGCGCGTCCTGAACAAAGGTCCTCGAAATATGCGAGCTGACATGATCGGGTCGGCTCGGAGTTTGGTCCAAAGTGGGCAGATGCTGTCAGCCCGCCACTGTAGCAACGCCCTCCACACGCCTCGCCAGGAGGTCATTGGTTCGAGCCCACGTGGCGGTTGCTGGGACCACGGTGGCACAACCAGTGCCATGTCAAAAAGTACGCGGGCAGCGGCCATTTTTTTCTCTTACGTGCCGCTTACACGGCCTTTTGCAGACCTGTTTTTGCACGTAATGCACTGCTTGGTCTGCCATGCGTAATCTATAGGGGGCGGATGATGGCTCCTTGAGTCCCAATCTGATTCGTTCTTCCTCCGTGATGAGATTTACTCCTGAGCCTCCATCCAGCAGAACATTCTCCAATGTTAATTTGCCCACCTGCACAGAGATCACCGGTAGACCCCTGTCAATATCCACTGCCCCAACAACGAGGCTAGGATTTACTTGTGAACCTCCCGAACTTCGTTTCTGGGTTGGCAATGTAGTCGACAGTGAGTCCTTTTAACTCTCAGTGGATGAGGGAGAGTCCGTTATAGGCTTTGAAGATGCTCGGGGGTCAGGAAACACCTTAGCCTTCACATACTCCGTCAGGTTAGGAGCTACTTCCAGCAGCTCTCCCAATGATACCGTGATGGGTGTCTATAGAATCTGCCTACTGACTGTTTCAGCCAGGGCCTCTGGCTGTTGGTTATCTGGATTTTGCACCTCTTCTTCTACAGCTTTCTTGTGTGTTGCCTGCAAGCAATCCGAGTCAGGGAACCCTGCCCAATCTCCACCCAAAACCGGCCCCTCGTGAGTCTTGGCTTCAGGGTCGGCTGTGTTAGCCTTCTGCATCTCTTCCTCAGCACGCCTAGCCTCCTCATTTTCCTTATTGATATCTTTTGTGAAGGCAATAAACTCCTTTTGTAGGCGCTCCTCCTTGTCCCAGTTTGCTTGAGTTTTTGGTTGCCTAGGTTCCGGTTCCTTGAGCTCCTTATCCTCCAGAGGGAGTCCAGCTCTCTCCCTAGCAGCCCTAGTCAGGATTGTGGCCACCTATGGGTCGTCCAACTCCTGTAACTCTACACTGTTGACACCCGCAGTATTAGCTCCCTGTTTCTTAGCAGCCATGAATTGCTGAAAGTCCAATTTATGTGGGCAGTTACGCATCTCGTGGTCAATGCCTAAACAGAGGAAATAGGCATCACTTCGGCCCGAACCGCCTGCTTGATAGCCTCTTTGTCTGTTGTAAATTGGTCGCCCTGTAGCGTTAGTCGGCTGCGTAGCCGACACCTCATGAACTCCCACGTTCGGCCATCCTTCTGATTTTGAGAGTCTATTGTTCAGGTTGGCTGGGTTCACAAAGCAGTACGCGTCATCATGCCTGAATTTTTTACACACAGTACAGTATCTTCTGAAAATGGTGTCAACTCCTTCTTTCTGAGCAATGACAGTGTTAGCACGACTACTGGTCGGCTCCGTCTTCTTAGTCTGGAAATACACCTTCTTGCGAGACGCATCAGTCTCACAGCGTCTTGCCAACTCCTTAAGCTCAGTCAAAGTAGTAGCTGTGGAGCCACTGGTAGTAACTTTCAGGTAATCAAGCAATCCAGCTCTTAAGTATGTCAGTATAAATACTTCTCCTACATCAGTTTGCAAGCAATTTACCAGCTTCATGAAGCGTTCATAGTAATCCCAAACCTTTTCTCCTTCTCCCTGTTTGAACGTTCGCAATGTCATATAGACCTGCTCGTCTGAATCCTGCTCCCTATATCGCAGTTTGAATGCCTCCTTGGCCTCCTCCCAAGTGCAGTAGAGATGGTGGTCTAACCAATTATCGAACCATCGCTGAGCTTTATCCACCAGTGGTGTATCAAACAAGGTGATGATGACCTTCTCATCTGTTTTGCCATTAAACCAGACACACTTGTCAAAGTATCTGAGGTGAGCATCAGGGTCACTACCCTCCTTGTAGGCCTTGTAGGGTAATCGCTTCCGCTAGGTACTAACAGGCGGCCTTGGCGGAGCTGAGTTGAGGTCCGTTGTCCGTACTACTGGTGCTACCGGAGGAAATATTGTCGTCACGTGATAAGGTGCCGGAACATGTGGGGCGGTTGGTACAATGGACGGACTTCCTGTAAATGTGGTAGTGCTGTAGCCAATGGGTGCGGGAACCAGTGGTATGACTGGAGGAACCCCCTTTGGAATAGTGTCAGGGATTGCCCCCCCAAAAGTTGGTTCTACAGTTTTCTCGAAGTACGCTGCTGGCTGAGTCGGCTGTGTGGAATGGTACACATTCCTAGTGAGATGATCCACGTATCCTGGCAGCTTATGGACAGTCAAAGAATTCGCTGCAAGCAATGGATTAGGTGCCGTCCTCCCTACTGTTGCCTCAGGTGCCACTGTATATATGTAAGGGGTGTTTAAGGTGGTCCCCTCAGTGCGCCCCTGGTCTGGTTTCCTTCGTTGTTCCTCCCACAGGTCCTGCAGTTGAGCCAACTCCTGTCTCTCGCGTTCGAGACGTTCCTGCTCCTTCTGTTGGGCAACCAGCTGCTGGGCTGCTAGCAGTTGGGCCGCCAACTGATGGGTTGCCAGTCGTTGCACAGCTTCTTCGACACGACGGTCCAAGTCATCCCCCTGCGGTGTTGAGTTCTTCTCTCGCCACTGTGGTTCAATGTGCCAGTGGTGCAGGGAGGCCACTCCTGAGGGTGCACCTTGTTGCAGAGCCTCTAACTGCATGAGATATTTCCCTGGGTCCGGTCTACCTTGAGTTTGGCTGGCCTGGTGTTGCCTGACTCTCTCCCTTTTTGCCATTTATTCCGCTGCGAAGGCCTCTAGTGCCCTCTGGTCTTCCTCTTCCGGCTCCCATCCTCACCGTAGTTGAAATTCATCCAGAAAATGAACATTCCTGTTATGAAGATTGTCTGGGGGGTGAACTAGCCCATGCTCCTGAACCGATCAACTCCTAGTTTCATCCAGCTTCTGCCGCAGGTTCTGGAATGCAGCGGGTAGCATCTTGGGGGTCTTTGGCAAGTGCCCCAGTGATACAGGTCGGCTACGTAGCCGGGTCGGCTCCGTCTCTAAGTCGGCTCTGCCGGTGACTGTACTTGGCCACTGAGTCGGCTCCGCGAAGACCTCCTGCGTTTGACGTCTTTCTTCCCGGAAGGTATTGTAGTCGTCCACTGCAGCAGAGAAATCTCTTCTGAAAGACGCTGTTCTCTTCATATCTTGGTACTTCCAAGGAGTGTTGGTTGGATCAGGTTTGCGACTCAGCCTATCCCCTTTTTCAGACTGCCTTTCCTCTCCAAATCTGCTCTCTCTTGTCCTCCCATCTGATGATGAGAGGTCAATCTCCACCTCCATGTCAATCAGCTCACCGACTTGATTGGCTGCACTGCCCTGCGAGCTAAGTCGGCTCTGCCCTTCTGCTTGCTTTTGCTCCGTAGTCCGTTCCTCACATTGCATGTATCGTCGTTACCGCTCCATTGCCTGTCTCTCACCTTTGAAGTCGTTCATGTCACCCTCCTCCATGGGCTTTCACTGGCAATAGTACCTAGGCAACTGTCTCTGTACCGGTCGCTCTTGCTTCCAGTCCTGTTTGGCAGTTACTACCTATCAGAGTGAATGCTCCTGGTCGGCTGTTCTCAATCAGGTAGCAATCACTCCTGGTCTGCCTCTTCGGGAGTCTGTATATCTGCCACTCAGCACTCACTGACCCAACGCTTGGTGTGTGGTCTGGTTAATACTAACAAGCAGTTGTACAGGGTTCAAGACAAGAATAAAGTGATTCAGAACTGCTCTGTCTGCCTATTCCTATCCCCTTTTTCGCACTGCATTAATCTCTAGAATTGACAGTCTAGGGGTTATAGTGTTTAGTTACCACTGTGATTGTCCTGGGTCAAAAATCAACCTTCTGCCCAGGAGTTCACATCAACCGATTTTTCCCATTTTACTTTAAACCCACCTCTCAAAAGTACCTAAACTGACCTACGTCCTCAACCCGAGGTCCGCAGCCGATCTAGGTCTCAATTCCAGGTACCCAAATTCAAATTTCAACTTTCAACAGTTTTCTAACATCTTGAATTTTTGAATCTGGTGCTTTTAAATTTTGAATACACAAATCTTTTGTGGGTTACTTACCTTTTGCCCCCTTCTGTTCCAGTGGATGTTCGAATGTGACCTGAATCACCCTCTATCCCCTTTTTCGCTGCTGAACTACCCTCAGTTCACAAGGTGAATGTCAGCCAATTCGCTTTTCCTTCAACTGCTAACACTACCTACGCCCAAACAGCGTGTAACAAGGTTAATATGCTGTTACTGTCTTCCTGAACACGTACTGGACTGCAACTGTGTCTGTGCCACTGTTTTCTTCCTAGAAAACACCTGAACCAAAACTGTCCCTGTCCCTCTCTGCTAGAGCAGTGTGGGGAATTCAGATAGCTGTAGCTTGGCTATGTGCTGGCTAGCACTAAAGCTTGCCCTCTGCAATACTGCAACAGCTCTCAGCATCTGCCAGGGACTGCTTAGCACCTCGGACTCACAAGGCAGTGATTTCAGAATTCCTACGAAACGTCTAGTAGTCACTACTGCCTCTCTGCAGGTCGGATGACTGACTATCAGACCTCTCTAGTTTGTGGACAGCCTACAACAAGTCGGAGATCACATGGTACGAACTAAAGCATGGTCGCCAATGATAGAGGGAGGATTTACCACTAAACCCTAATCTCTACAAACCCATCAAAACCCTACAAAACCCAACACATTCAAGTACTCCAACCACTCATAACAAGCTAGAAACATACAATACAAGTGGAGAAAACAGTCAAAACTGCAATTAATGAGTCAAAACAGCCCATAACCATGGTACATTAGCCTCTAACGGCTCTTAGACCTTTCTAACTCTAACTGCTCTAGTCTGGAATGATTACAGGAAACCCTAAAGTTGCCTCTTAACCCCCCTGAAACCTGGCGGCTATCATCCAGTCGGCTGGACAGAGTTCATCCAGCTGACTAAATAACTGTCTGGGGACTGCCAAGGTAAAAACTGAGGGGACCTAAAGGGAAACCTGAAAAAGGGGGAGATACGGATCTCCGGTTAACAGCTGCCATCTACCAAAGGTCACCTTCTTGTTTGCACAAAGGACACACACGACCTCCTGCAAGAAGCTCTGCTCACAGACACCAAGGGTGGAATAAACAACCACAACAAATAGGGAAGACGGTGTTCGCAACAAACTTGAGGTGGCACCGAGGACAAAGTTTGTCCACGTGAAGAACAGGGTCCCCACCCGCATCTCCTCCGTTGTTTCCATCAGGCGCCTTTGGCTTGATGGAGGCTTGAGCAAGTTTTTCGGCTTTGCACTTCTCCTGGAGGTCTGCGATTTCCTCCTCCGCCTTCTTGTACTTCATTGCAACCACATCTACATCTTTCTTTGTTGAAGGCCTGGCGAGGTCAGCCGCATCCC
Source organism: Ceratodon purpureus (assembly GCA_014871385.1). Classification (NCBI taxonomy): domain Eukaryota; kingdom Viridiplantae; phylum Streptophyta; class Bryopsida; order Pseudoditrichales; family Ditrichaceae; genus Ceratodon; species Ceratodon purpureus. The sequence continues at coordinate 20,035,341 of CM026426.1, read as the reverse complement.
ACTCCAAGATGTTTGCTTGAATCTCCCCTACAACCTTGCGGATCTCCCTATCATTCAGAATCTTCTCCTCTACATCCCCGACCCGCTGTAGCTCCTTACTCTTCTTCCGCAAGAGCATTGCATGTTGTTGGAGGCGCTCATCCTCAGCCTCAAAGTGGCAAATCCTCTCATCCATCTGCAACAGGGATTGCTGCTTCGTCTCCAGCTCTTTCTCTGCAGCTTGAAGCTCGGCCATCTTACGCACCACCTCCTCGAGCAATTCTTCGAGCTTAGTATCTCCACAACCCTTCGTGTCGCCACCAGTACTTCCTTCTTGGTGCGGTTCCTTGACGTTGCCAACAGAAGCGGCCCCTCCACCATCACCCCAAGTATCGCACCCTCCATCCTTCAAGAACGTTGCCACCTCCTTGAGAATTCGCTCAACCTGGTAATGGAGAGCTGGGGGTTGCAGCTTCAAGGGATTTAGGGATGCATGTTGGAAACGTTCCTCCACTATCTGAGCCACTGCCCCGGCCCAATTGACTGGGTGCCCCTCCTTGAAATGGTAAATGCAAGCCCGCAAGAATGATTGACTGAAGGAGCTTCTCCATACACCTCCATGTAGCATTGGTTGTACTTCTTCAAGGCTACTTCATCACAGCATTGCTTGAAGTAGTGTCGACTTTTGTTGACACCATTGCCAGGAGGCCATATCTGATCGTACCAAGAGCGAGGCACCATAGCTTCGGTGACCTTGTTGGGCATGGGTCCTTCATTGTTGAGCCCGAACGCCTCCACAAAAAAGGTAGGTGGGTACCTGGCGTCGTCCCTCCCCAGCAGCAATGGAGCCTTAGCCTGGAGGCGCTCACGGAGCTTTTGTAGAATCCCATCCAGATTGAAGGGAGTCTCCCACTCATAGCTGGTGATCCCTTCCGGCCCTGGTTCCGTCTTGACCTTCGGCAGATCCGTCTTCTCCTTCGCGGAATCGCGCCGCAGCTCCTCCTCTTGTGCCACGGCTTTGCCTTTCCCCTTCGCGGAATCGCGCCGCAGCTCCTCCTCTTGTGCCACAGCTTTCCCTTTCACCAAAGATTTGGATCGCCGCTGCACAAATAGGTTTGACATTCTGCTGCACAAATAGGTTTATCATCAAATTGCTATTCCCTCTTGATCCTAAAAAAATATTTTCTAACTAAACTAGACATTGCGTTCCATCAGTAAACTATTATTTCCAGTTCAACACAGAGCAAGAAAACAACATGCCGAAATCAATTCACAAGCCATGCACAAATAGGTTTGACATTCTGCAATCACAGCATTACTCAAAGCACAGCAACAAGCTCGCACACCTCACGGAATTTGCCCTTCGCAAACCTGGTTCTAAAATACTATGCTAAATAAAGCAACACACACGGCCACAACCCTCTGGTAGCAACACGCACGGCCACATTACTCTGGTAGCAACACACACCGCCACAACCCTTTGGTAGCAACACACACGGCCCGAACTCAACGCTGTGGTAAAACCCTCAAGGCTACAACCCTATGGTTATTTTAATAATCACGGCCACGGGGAAAGTTCGTACGTGAGCGGAGAGCGTAGAGCGGAGAGCGGTGAGCGCAGAATGGAGAGCACAGAATTGAGAATTAGGAAAATTTTCAAAAGCAAAGTAGACCCTATAACCGTGGAAAATTACTAAATTAAGGCTTGATTTTGACACTTTTTTTAGAAAAAGAGTATATTACCGTGGAAATTAGGGTTATCTCTGGTAAGAATTTATTACGTTTGTTCTCTAAGATACAAATTAGGGCTGATGTCATGATGACGTCATGCATATATTTTGTTATATTTCTCATGGATTTAGGCAAGATATAATGATCAGGCGTTAAGTTTTAGATCAAACAAATAATTCTTTCATAGGATTATGTAAATGCACAAGGAAAAAAACAAATATCACAGAACATAAAGGAGGCAAGGTTTGAAAACTTCATGGAATATTTCAAAATTCGTGTATAATATCTTAACTGCTGAAACCAAGATATACCTTGTTAGAGTCCTTGTCTTCATCGAAGATTACTCTCTCTTCGTAGGCAGCAAAGCATCTTCATTTCAGTGATACAAGTAGGAGATTTTCATCATCAAACAACACTTGGTAAGCTGGGTTCCAGAGAAGGAGGTCACTCTTGGTTTCTTGAGCTTCTCTCTAGATGGCGTATTTGGATAGTGACACAGTCCTTGGCATGCTGTGCTGTATGCGAAGGTAGCGTAGGAGTTCGGGGATGTCAATCTGCAAGCTTGCTTGTAACGTTTTAAGACTACAAGAATTCAGTGTATTGCGCGATGCCGAAGGTGTGTAATGCGAGATCCAGGAGGACGAGAGCGGCTGTAGGTTTGCCCCCAAAGGCACCGGCGAGTTATGAGGAGCTGCGGCCGTGGCTGCTGGAGGTGGAGCGCGCCAGGAAACGAGGCATGGACCTGCCACCGTTTAGGCACATCGGAAGCCTCCATGTTGGTGAAGGTGAATGGCGTTGGACAGTGCTTTGTACCAATGAGCTTCTCCGTATTATGGAGTTGTCCCTAATCCCGTATCCCTTGCTATCGAACGTCGATGAGAATCCAGTTGTTCAGCTGCCCGAAGTGATCATATCGGATGGCGAAACTTGCTGGTTTGATATGGACAAGAGTTGGACTGTATATCCTTCGAAGGATTAGTACTGTGAAGTCTAGTGGGGTGTTCGAATACAATCCTTAAGATTTGGTCATTCATTGGATCTAGATACGAGTATTCCAGCATGATGGTTTTAGATAATATAGATGATTCTAGAAATAAGAAAAGAAAAACCAACTAAAAGAAATGGTCTTAGAAGTCCGTGGAATATTTCAGAGTTCGTGTACAATAATGGAGTAGCAGAAACCAAGATGTACACCAAGTGAAGAACAGGTAACATGGCTATGCAAATGTGGGATTTTGAATGAGTAAAATATAAATAACAGCACAATATTATATTTGAGCCTTTCTTTTGTAACATTTCATTCTTCATATTATATTTTGAGCATTACAGTTGTGACATTTCATCCTTTACAAACACTGCCCAAATTGGATATGAGAATCATAACAAGTTTAGGTTTAGGGTAGTAGAGAAGACGAAGGATTACCCAATGAACTCCAATTAAATCAAATCAAATCAAATGAAAACAACAATAGACCGAAGTCTCCTTCAAACTCACAACATGCTACAGTCGGTACTTTCACTCTCAGAACTAGATGACTCTGAATCTCCTTCTACCGCCTCATATTGACGAATAGAAGGGCCCTGGGATCAAAAGTAGTTGGCCGACTAGGAACATATGTAAGGGCTCCAGATTGAAACGCCTGTGCTAAGCCCTCTGCGTAGTCCGGAAGTATGAAAGGCTCAATCGGGCTGGAATGAAGACGCCACGATGGAGTGGACACTGCTCTTGGCTCACGTGGCGGTGATGCAGAAACTACTCTGCAATAGAGAACCGATTGTGGTTAGATCTTGTACGTAGAGCTGGAAAGAGAAGTAATGCTTGGATAATGTGAACGAAGAATAGAAGACGTACACCACTTGTCAGGTCTTGCTCTCTTTGGAGGCGCTTCGCCTGTTGCTGCCGGCCTTGGATGTTTAGGAGGGCCCATGGCGGATGGTTTGAGAAGGGCGTTGAATATGGCTTCGTCCTCCTCAAAAGCGAGAATGTGACGACCAACAGCCTGGGCGGCCTTGATGGAGGCCCCTGAAACTCGAAGAGAAACAAAGAAATGAGAAACTTTGGAAAAAACGAGAGGAAAAATGAAGCAGAGATATGTAAGAGAGATACCTGTCCCAGCATTCCAGTCAACGACTATGTCGCCGGGCTTGGACAGCTCCTCAATGATGTTCTGCATCATCTCAGGGGATTTCTCCCTTGGGCCTCTCCACGGCACCTCCCCATTCATGAGCTGAGATTCGGCATCGGTGAAGTTGAAAATGGCATCACTCTCGGTAATGTTGAGGAGCCCATGTATCAGGTCTTCCTTCTTCGTCTGGAAGGAGAAAGTACTGCCACTACGAACGTAGACGCGAATCCAGAACCGCATAGTCTGCAGTCAAGCAGAACTAGTGAGTAAAATTAAGCGGAAGGGTTATCAGTAAGCGAAGAGAAGGGCATGTTTAGGAAAAGTACCAAGTTCTCGGGGTTCGTAGGAGAAGTCAGGCCGAGTACATTGACACCCCACCAGTCCTTGAACAGCACGTATCCACCAGCAGCAGCTTCTTCCTCGATATCCTTAGCCAGCTTCTGATCAGTGTTGTAGATGAGGCAGATGGCACCATCTTTCTGCAGGAATTCATCTGCAAAATGGAAGATGTCGTACAAATAATCCTTGTAGCGAGAGTTCCAAGGCGGAATACTCGTGGGGGGAATGGAAACGGATGGGACGGGAAGATTCTCAGGGATGTCGGCAATGATCAAGTCGACTCCCAGATGGTTCTCTTGTTTGCACCGGTCCGGAACGTCGTTTTCGCGGCCTGCTCCAAACTAGAGGAAACAAGAAAGGAGAGTTAGTAACTACATAGCGAGTAGAGGTGGCAGAATCCATTAGATGTCAAAATATAGGAACAAACCTTGCGAATGAAGTCTTCAGTCTTGATCCAATCCGGGTCGCCCCCTTTATTCTCCCGTCTCCTATTTCGCCGTAACAAGGAATCCACAGATGAGTTGAAGACGGAAACATGTGTGGAAATCGAAGCTCCAGCTGAAGAAGTTGTTTGAGGATATAGTTTGGCCTTCCTCTGCTGAAGGAGACCTCTGGTGATCTCTGAAGCACTGATCGATGAAGGAGCCGGCGAAGAAGCTGGAGAAGGGTTCGTAACGACAATACCCGGAGAGGGCTCTGGTGCCTTCTCAGCTGGCGCGGAAGAGTCTGCACCAGTTTGCTGTGATGCCTCAGACTGAGAACGCAGAGATTTCAGTCGCCTTCCTCTCCCTCTCTTTGGTGGTGGAGCAGAAGACTGATCCTGTTCTCCTTCACGACCTTCTGCATCATCCACGGAGTCCTCCGCCACAACCTCACCCCCATCGTGTAGAGTCTTGACGTCCGCCTCTGAGTCAATCGTGAAACCACGAGAGCAATCAAGATACCAGCATCCCTCAAGCAAGTGAGGAGCTTTGTACCTTTTCAACTGTTGGGGAGAATAGATACACTGGTCCGAGGTTTTCGACGTCCAAGAGAGGAAGTAGCTTGGGAACTGCTGAACCTTGATTACCCCCTTCAGAACAAGCTCTCGCTTGAAGTACCTATGTAAACCAATATGTAGAAGGTTAGTATCAAAGAGATAAAGAGACCTCGTTCTGGAATTTGAATCTGATTAAGAGGAATGTATCGTACCGGTAAGTAACCCGCTTGACAACTTGGGCGGTTCCAGGAAATTTAGAAAAAATGGACTTCTTGTCGAAGGGCTTATCTGCTGATTTTCCAATGAACGTTGGGAAGGCCTTGTCCCACAAGAGAATACGTGAACTCTCCACATAATCGCCCGGCTGTTGGACATCAGGAAATGCCATCCAATTTATATCGAGGTTCTCCGTCTTGAATATGTCCTCCACTTCGTGGATGACGGCTTCCTCCAACTGTAATACAAAATTGATATAATTAGCAACGAAGAAGGGATACGGTAAAAAAATAAAGGAACAAGTAATTGGAATGGATTTCTTATAAAAATTACCCCAGCCCAGAATGAAGCTTTGTTCAACCATGGGTCGAAGTCGGTGTCTTTGAATTCAGATGGCAAAAATCTGTAAGACGTTCGAGCACTCGGGGATGAGTTCCACCACTTCAACCAACGAGCCTTGTATTTGGGTTCAACGGCCGCAGGAACAATCTTCTGAAGCTTATCCACTGACATCTCAGGCTTATTGTTGAGACTGAAATGGCGATTAATCTGCAAGAATTACCGAAGTTTGAGAAAGATAAATACAGAAATTATTGAAGTCATGCGAAACAGCGAATTGAACAATGATCAGTGAGTCACCTCATTGAGGAAGTCGTCACCATTCTTGGGATTTGCAATAGCCAAGTACTTGGTGAAGTCCTTCTTCTTGATGGCTTCGACCATTCTCTCTGATGCCTCATTCATAACATCCCAAACTGCACTTGCAGACTGCTCATCCTTAGGTGTCTTCATGCGGTAGGCATTGGCTGCTTCATCGGAGGCCGCTGCGAGTTCCCGCTGTAGAAAGATAATTCAGACTTAGGAAATTCCATGAGTATTGAATAATAAGAAGCAAATAGAGAGAGGAAGTAGGACTTACTCGGTACAAAAATGCGATGAAAACTTTAGTTGTCAAGGGAAACCAGGAGGGATTAGGTGGCTTGTTCTTCAAACAGACGTCACACTCTTGAGGACTGAGGAGGTCTTTGAATTCCTCCAGCTTCATCATTCCGAAAGAGCGGATTCGAAATAGTTTTGCAGGGAGATTACTCTTGACGTGGTCATTCTCAGTCGACCTGAAAATAAACCAAAAAAACTTATGATGAATAAAAGAGATGAGATAAAGTAACAAATGAAAAACAGGAGAAAAGAAACAAGTACTTACCAGTTGATGTCGTGCATTGCGTGAAGAAGATTGCCAACGTGGCCACGGGGGTCGAGTACTATGCAGTGCACAGAGATGTGCCAAGACGGGTCGTCTGCATGATGCTTGTTGATATGACGAAGCCATGCTGAGAGGCGATGGTTACCTTCCCAGACAAAGAACATCTTCCCCGAGAATTGAGAGTAGTCCTCGTCACTTTGAAGCTCAAATTCGAAGGCATCATTCGCGTCCCTCCATAATGGGCTCCATCTAGCCATGACCTCATCCGTAACATCTCGCGTCTGCTCTTCGTTGTTGTACATGGAGATGTACATGACGCGGTCGCCATCTCTATACCCTTTGACGAACTCCCGCTCCAAATGCTGCACACCCACTTCGCCCACTGGTCTGACCTTTGCCATTGGGATCATCCGACACAGGGGCACCAACATTCGGGACTTCTGCGATGGCTTGATCCTGAGCTTGTTGATGACGGCGTTGGAGTCCACCTTGTATAAGGTCTGATGTTCTAATTCCCCTTCTGTAGCAGTCTTCAAGTTTATCGGACAAGATGGTTTCACCAAAACATCTTGTGTTTGCGTAACCTGCGAGGGGTGCGCAAATTAGGAAAACAAGCACAATCGAAGAAAGTCATGCAAAGTAGACAAGTATGTAAAAGAAAGTAACAATATATCTTCATACTGTCATCTCTCTTTTAACAACTCAATCATCATCTGTGATTGAAAAAACTATCTACGTGAGGATCGACTATAGTACTCCTTAGACTGTCTACAGTTCCAGTGACGGCGCCTCCTCCAAAATCGCCTGGTCTGTTGGACAGGGCACGGTAGAATAGCCGGCAGAGCAAAGACGACATGAGCTGGCCTCCTGACTCGAATCGGCGAGGAAGGAGAGGGTGGAGACATCGGCGGGGAGCCCTGTGGAGGAGACGTGGGCATATAGCCCGGGGAGGTAGGCTCATACACCGGGGATGTAGGCATGTACACTGGAGAGGTAGGCATGTACACTGGAGAGGTAGGCATGTACTGTGGAGAGTGGACCTCGAGAGGTCCACTTTCCACACCTACAGGGTTGGCTACATCACAGGTACAGTAGTACTGATCAAATGAATCCGAAAGATCGGAAACATTGATGACAGAAATGGGGGAAGTAGCGGACATCTCAGGAGCATCGGATGATACCTACATTAGGAGAAATGAAGAGATCATCAACTGCCCTAATTAAAAGAGTAGGAAACAAAGAAGGGAAGAGGGCGAATAGTACTCAACATCATAAACATAAAAAAGAATATAAATTGAAATACCTCAGTTTCTGCTGGCGTAGGGTCTTGACGTTCGCTCCCCATGTGATCCCCATCAGAGTCCTTAATTGCAAACAATGTTGTAAGTAACAGAAAGAACAGGAACTTTAAAGATACAAACCAAAACCACGAGAAGGCTCCCTAGAAAACCTTTAAAACTCATAAAAACTTATAAGATTTTATTCAAGACTTCGTGAATTAAAACCCTTTCAATCAGCACAAAAAATCAAAGAGGAAAAAAATGGAACAACTATCAGAAATCCCAAATAGACCCCCACCCTCAACATTCAAACACTAATCATCAAGACTTTGTGATTTAATTCGTTTCTAACAACTCAAGAACTCAACGAACAAAACAAAATTAAAAAAAAAAACAAGAATTCCAAATCGGACCCTCACCCTCCCGGCCTACTGTCGTTGACGACAGTAGGTGAGCGGGTTTTTTATTTCTTTAAAATTAAAAAAAATTACATTCAAATACGAATACAATGATCAACAAAAAACACATTCTCATCAAGACTTTGTGATTTAATTCGTATCTAATAACTCAAGAACTCAATGAACAAAACAAAATAAAAAAAAATAACAAAAATTCCAAGACCGACCCTCACCCTCCCGGCCTACTGTCGTTGACGACAGTAGGTGGGCGGGTTTTTTATTTCTTTAAAATTAAAAAAAATTACATTCAAATACGAATACAATGATCAACAAAAAACACATTCTCATCAAGACTTTGTGATTTAATTCGTATCTAATAACTCAAGAACTCAATGAACAAAACAAAATAAAAAAAAATAACAAAAATTCCAAGACCGACCCTCAACCTCCCGGCCTACTGTCGTTGACGACAGTAGGTGGGCGGGTTTTTTATTTCTTTAAAATTAAAAAAAATTACATTCAAATACGAATACAATGATCAACAAAAAACACATTCTCATCAAGACTTTGTGATTTAATTCGTATCTAATAACTCAAGAACTCAATGAACAAAACAAAATAAAAAAAAATAACAAAAATTCCAAAACGGACCCTCACCCTCCCGGCCTACTGTCGTTGACGACAGTAGGTGGGCGGGTTTTTTATTTCTTTAAAATTAAAAAAAATTACATTCAAATACGAATACAATGATCAACAAAAAACACATTCTCATCAAGACTTTGTGATTTAATTCGTATCTAATAACTCAAGAACTCAATGAACAAAACAAAATAAAAAAAAATAACAAAAATTCCAAAACGGACCCTCACCCTCCCGGCCTACTGTCGTTGACGACAGTAGGTGGGCGGGTTTTTTATTTCTTTAAAATTAAAAAAAATTACATTCAAATACGAATACAATGATCAACAAAAAACACATTCTCATCAAGACTTTGTGATTTAATTCGTATCTAATAACTCAAGAACTCAATGAACAAAACAAAATTAAAAAAATAACAACAATTCCAAAACGGACCCTCACCCTCCCGGCCTACCGTCGTTGACGACAGTAGGTGGGCGGGTTTTTTATTTCTTTAAAATTAAAAAAAATTACATTCAAATACGAATACAATGATCAACAAAAAACACATTCTCATCAAGACTTTGTGATTTAATTCGTATCTAATAACTCAAGAACTCAATGAACAAAACAAAATTAAAAAAAAAACAAGAATTCCAAATCGGACCCTCACCCTCCCGGCCTACTGTCGTTGACGACAGTAGGTGGGCGGGTTTTTTATTTCTTTTAAATTAAAAAAAAATACATTCAAATACGAATACAATGATCAACAAAAAACACATTCTCATCAAGACTTTGTGATTTAATTCGTATCTAATAACTCAAGAACTCAATGAACAAAACAAAATTAAAAAAATTACAACAATTCCAAAACGGACCCTCACCCTCCCGGCCTACTGTCGTTGACGACAGTAGGTGGGCGGGTTTTTTATTTCTTTAAAATTAAAAAAAATTACATTCAAATACGAATACAATGATCAACAAAAAACACATTCTCATCAAGACTTTGTGATTTAATTCGTATCTAATAACTCAAGAACTCAATGAACAAAACAAAATAAAAAAAAATAACAAAAATTCCAAAACCGACCCTCACCCTCCCGGCCTACTGTCGTTGACGACAGTAGGTGGGCGGGTTTTTTATTTCTTTTAAATTAAAAAAAAATACATTCAAATATGAATACAATGATCAACAAAAAACACATTCTCATCAAGACTTTGTGATTTAATTCGTATCTAATAACTCAAGAACTCAATGAACATAACAAAATTAAAAAAAAAACAAGAATTCCAAATCGGACCCTCACCCTCCCGGCCTACTGTCGTTGACGACAGTAGGTGGGCGGGTTTCTTATTTCTTTTAAATTAAAAAAAAATACATTCAAATACGAATACAATGATCAACAAAAAACACATTCTCATCAAGACTTTGTGATTTAATTCGTATCTAATAACTCAAGAACTCAATGATCAAAACAAAATTAAAAAAATAACAACAATTCCAAAACGGACCCTCACCCTCCCGGCCTACTGTCGTTGACGACAGTAGGTGGGCGGGTTTTTCATTTCTTTAAAATTAAAAAAAATTACATTCAAATACGAATACAATGATCAACAAAAAACACATTCTCATCAGGACTTTGTGATTTAATTCGTATCTAATAACTCAAGAACTCAATGAACAAAACAAAATAAAAAAAAAATAACAAAAATTCCAAAACCGACCCTCACCCTCCCGGCCTACTGTCGTTGACGACAGTAGGTGGGCGGGTTTTTTATTTCTTTAAAATTAAAAAAAATTACATTCAAATACGAATACAATGATCAACAAAAAACACATTCTCATCAAGACTTTGTGATTTAATTCGTATCTAATAACTCAAGAACTCAATGAACAAAACAAAATTAAAAAAAATAACAAAAATTCCAAAACGGACCCTCACCCTCCCGGCCTACTCTCGTTGACGACAGTAGGTGGGCGGGTTTTTTATTTCTTTAAAATTAAAAAAAAATTACATTCAAATACGAATACAATGATCAACAAAAAACACATTCTCATCAAGACTTTGTGATTTAATTCGTATCTAATAACTCAAGAACTCAATGAACATAACAAAATTAAAAAAATAACAACAATTCCAAAACGGACCCTCACCCTCCCGGCCTACTGTCGTTGACGACAGTAGGTGGGCGGGTTTTTTATTTCTTAAAAATTAAAAAAAATTACATTCAAATACGAATACAATGATCAACAAAAAACACATTCTCATCAAGACTTTGTGATTTAATTCGTATCTAATAACTCAAGAACTCAATGAACAAAACAAAATTAAAAAAAAAAACAAGAATTCCAAATCGGACCCTCACCCTCCCGGCCTACTGTCGTTGACGACAGTAGGTGGGCGGGTTTTTTATTTCTTTTAAATTAAAAAAAAATACATTCAAATACGAATACAATGATCAACAAAAAACACATTCTCATCAAGACTTTGTGATTTAATTCGTATCTAATAACTCAAGAACTCAATGAACAAAACAAAATTAAAAAAATAACAACAATTCCAAAACGGACCCTCACCCTCCCGGCCTACTGTCGTTGACGACAGTAGGTGGGCAGGTTTTTTATTTCTTTAAAATTAAAAAAAATTACATTCAAATACGAATACAATGATCAACAAAAAACACATTCTCATCAAGACTTTGTGATTTAATTCGTATCTAATAACTCAAGAACTCAATGAACAAAACAAAATTAAAAAAAAAACAAGAATTCCGAAACGGACCCTCACCCTCCCGGCCTACTGTCGTTGACGACAGTAGGTGGGCGGGTTTTTTATTTCTTTTAAATTAAAAAAAAATACATTCAAATATGAATACAATGATCAACAAAAAACACATTCTCATCAAGACTTTGTGATTTAATTCGTATCTAATAACTCAAGAACTCAATGAACATAACAAAATTAAAAAAAAAACAAGAATTCCGAAACGGACCCTCACCCTCCCGGCCTACTGTCGTTGACGACAGTAGGTGGGCGGGTTTTTTATTTCTTTAAAATTAAAAAAAATTACATTCAAATACGAATACAATGATCAACAAAATACACATTCTCATCAAGACTTTGTGATTTAATTCGTATCTAATAACTCAAGAACTCAATGAACAAAACAAAATTAAAAAATAACAACAATTCCAAAACGGACCCTCACCCTCCCGGCCTACTGTTGTTGACGACAGTAGGTGGGCGGGTTTTTTATTTCTTTAAAATTAAAAAAAATTACATTCAAATACGAATACAATGATCAACAAAAAACACATTCTCATCAAGACTTTGTGATTTAATTCGTATCTAATAACTCAAGAACTCAATGAACAAAACAAAATTATAAAAATAACAAGAATTCCAAATCGGACCCTCACCCTCCCGGCCTACTGTCGTTGACGACAGTAGGTGGGCGGGTTTTTTATTTCTTTTAAATTAAAAAAAAATACATTCAAATATGAATACAATGATCAACAAAAAACACATTCTCATCAAGACTTTGTGATTTAATTCGTATCTAATAACTCAAGAACTCAATGAACATAACAAAATTAAAAAAAAAACAAGAATTCCAAATCGGACCCTCACCCTCCCAGCCTACTGTCGTTGACGACAGTAGGTGGGCGGGTTTTTTATTTCTTTAAAATTAAAAAAAATTACATTCAAATACGAATACAATGATCAACAAAAAACACATTCTCATCAAGACTTTGTGATTTAATTCGTATCTAATAACTCAAGAACTCAATGAACAAAACAAAATTAAAAAAATAACAACAATTCCAAAACGGACCCTCACCCTCCTTGCCTACTGTCGTTGACGACAGTAGGTGGGCGGGTTTTTTATTTCTTTTAAATTAAAAAAAAATACATTCAAATACGAATACAATGATCAACAAAAAACACATTCCCATCAAGACTTTGTGATTTAATTCGTATCTAATAACTCAAGAACTCAATGAACAAAACAAAATTATAAAAATAACAACAATTCCAAAACGGACCCTCACCCTCCCGGCCTACTGTCGTTGACGACAGTAGGTGGGCGGGTTTTTTATTTCTTTTAAATTAAAAAAAAATACATTCAAATACGAATACAATGATCAACAAAAAACACATTCTCATCAAGACTTTGTGATTTAATTCGTATCTAATAACTCAAGAACTCAATGAACAAAACAAAATTAAAAAAATAACAACAATTCCAAAACGGACCCTCACCCTCCCGGCCTACTGTCGTTGACGACAGTAGGTGGGCGGGTTTTTTATTTCTTTAAAATTAAAAAAAATTACATTCAAATACGAATACAATGATCAACAAAAAACACATTCTCATCAAGACTTTGTGATTTAATTCGTATCAAATAACTCAAGAACTCAATGAACAAAACAAAATAAAAAAAATAACAAAAATTCCAAAACCGACCCTCACCCTCCCGGCCTACTGTCGTTGACGACAGTAGGTGGGCGGGTTTTTTATTTCTTTTAAATTAAAAAAAAATACATTCAAATATGAATACAATGATCAACAAAAAACACATTCTCATCAAGACTTTGTGATTTAATTCGTATCTAATAACTCAAGAACTCAATGAACATAACAAAATTAAAAAAAAAACAAGAATTCCAAATCGGACCCTCACCCTCCCAGCCTACTGTCGTTGACGACAGTAGGTGGGCGGGTTTTTTATTTCTTTAAAATTAAAAAAAATTACATTCAAATACGAATACAATGATCAACAAAAAACACATTCTCATCAAGACTTTGTGATTTAATTCGTATCTAATAACTCAAGAACTCAATGAACAAAACAAAATTAAAAAAATAACAACAATTCCAAAACGGACCCTCACCCTCCTTGCCTACTGTCGTTGACGACAGTAGGTGGGCGGGTTTTTTATTTCTTTTAAATTAAAAAAAAATACATTCAAATACGAATACAATGATCAACAAAAAACACATTCTCATCAAGACTTTGTGATTTAATTCGTATCTAATAACTCAAGAACTCAATGAACAAAACAAAATTATAAAAATAACAACAATTCCAAAACGGACCCTCACCCTCCCGGCCTACTGTCGTTGACGACAGTAGGTGGGCGGGTTTTTTATTTCTTTTAAATTAAAAAAAAATACATTCAAATACGAATACAATGATCAACAAAAAACACATTCTCATCAAGACTTTGTGATTTAATTCGTATCTAATAACTCAAGAACTCAATGAACATAACAAAATTAAAAAAATAACAACAATTCCAAAACGGACCCTCACCCTCCTGGCCTACTGTCGTTGACGACAGTAGGTGGGCGGGTTTTTTATTTCTTTTAAATTAAAAAAAAATACATTCAAATACGAATACAATGATCAACAAAAAACACATTCTCATCAAGACTTTGTGATTTAATTCGTATCTAATAACTCAAGAACTCAATGAACAAAACAAAATTATAAAAATAACAACAATTCCAAAACGGACCCTCACCCTCCCGGCCTACTGTCGTTGACGACAGTAGGTGGGCGGGTTTTTTATTTCTTTTAAATTAAAAAAAAATACATTCAAATACGAATACAATGATCAACAAAAAACACATTCTCATCAAGACTTTGTGATTTAATTCGTATCTAATAACTCAAGAACTCAATGAACAAAACAAAATTAAAAAAATAACAACAATTCCAAAACGGACCCTCACCCTCCCGGCCTACTGTCGTTGACGACAGTAGGTGGGCGGGTTTTTTATTTCTTTAAAATTAAAAAAAATTACATTCAAATACGAATACAATGATCAACAAAAAACACATTCTCATCAAGACTTTGTGATTTAATTCGTATCAAATAACTCAAGAACTCAATGAACAAAACAAAATAAAAAAAATAACAAAATTCCAAAACCGGACCCTCACCCTCCCGGCCTACTGTCGTTGACGACAGTAGGTGGGCGGGTTTTTTATTTCTTTTAAATTAAAAAAAAATACATTCAAATATGAATACAATGATCAACAAAAAACACATTCTCATCAAGACTTTGTGATTTAATTCGTATCTAATAACTCAAGAACTCAATGAACATAACAAAATTAAAAAAAAAACAAGAATTCCAAATCGGACCCTCACCCTCCCGGCCTACTGTCGTTGACGACAGTAGGTGGGCGGGTTTTTTATTTCTTTTAAATTAAAAAAAAATACATTCAAATACGAATACAATGATCAACAAAAAACACATTCTCATCAAGACTTTGTGATTTAATTCGTATCTAATAACTCAAGAACTCAATGAACAAAACAAAATTAAAAAAAAACAAGAATTCCAAATCGGACCCTCACCCTCCCGGCCTACTGTCGTTGACGACAGTAGGTGGGCGGGTTTTTTATTTCTTTTAAATTAAAAAAAAATACATTCAAATACGAATACAATGATCAACAAAAAACACATTCTCATCAAGACTTTGTGATTTAATTCGTATCTAATAACTCGAGAACTCAATGAACAAAACAAAATTAAAAAAAAAACAAGAATTCCAAATCGGACCCTCACCCTCCCGGCCTACTGTCGTTGACGACAGTAGGTGGGCGGGTTTTTTATTTCTTTTAAATTAAAAAAAAATACATTCAAATACGAATACAATGATCAACAAAAAACACATTCTCATCAAGACTTTGTGATTTAATTCGTATCTAATAACTCAAGAACTCAATGAACAAAACAAAATTAAAAAATAACAACAATTCCAAAACGGACCCTCACCCTCCCGGCCTACTGTTGTTGACGACAGTAGGTGGGCGGGTTTTTTATTTCTTTAAAATTAAAAAAAATTACATTCAAATACGAATACAATGATCAACAAAAAACACATTCTCATCAAGACTTTGTGATTTAATTCGTATCTAATAACTCAAGAACTCAATGAACAAAACAAAATTAAAAAAAATAACAAAAATTCCAAAACGGACCCTCACCCTCCCGGCCTACTGTCGTTGACGACAGTAGGTGGGCGGGTTTTTTATTTCTTTTAAATTAAAAAAAAATACATTCAAATACGAATACAATGATCAACAAAAAACACATTCTCATCAAGACTTTGTGATTTAATTCGTATCTAATAACTCAAGAACTCAATGAACAAAACAAAATTAAAAAAATAACAACAATTCCAAAACGGACCCTCACCCTCCCGGCCTACTGTCGTTGACGACAGTAGGTGGGCGGGTTTTTTATTTCTTTTAAATTAAAAAAAAATACATTCAAATACGAATACAATGATCAACAAAAAACACATTCTCATCAAGACTTTGTGATTTAATTCGTATCTAATAACTCAAGAACTCAATGAACAAAACAAAATTAAAAAAAAAACAAGAATTCCAAATCGGACTCTCACCCTCCCGGCCTACTGTCGTTGACGACAGTAGGTGGGCGGGTTTTTTATTTCTTTTAAATTAAAAAAAAATACATTCAAATACGAATACAATGATCAACAAAAAACACATTCTCATCAAGACTTTGTGATTTAATTCGTATCTAATAACTCAAGAACTCAATGAACAAAACAAAATTAAAAAAAAAACAAGAATTCCGAAACGGACCCTCACCCTCCCGGCCTACTGTCGTTGACGACAGTAGGTGGGCGGGTTTTTTATTTCTTTTAAATTAAAAAAAAATACATTCAAATACGAATACAATGATCAACAAAAAATTACATTCTCATCAAGACTTTGTGATTTAATTCGTATCTAATAACTCAAGAACTCAATGAACATAACAAAATTAAAAAAAAAACAAGAATTCCAAATCGGACCCTCACCCTCCCGGCCTACTGTCGTTGACGACAGTAGGTGGGCGGGTTTTTTATTTCTTTAAAATTAAAAAAAATACATTCAAATACGAATACAATGATCAACAAAAAACACATTCTCATCAAGACTTTGTGATTTAATTCGTATCTAATAACTCAAGAACTCAATGAACAAAACAAAATTAAAAAAATAACAACAATTCCAAAACGGACCCTCACCCTCCCGGCCTACTGTCGTTGACGACAGTAGGTGGGCGGGTTTTTTATTTCTTTTAAATTAAAAAAAAATACATTCAAATACGAATACAATGATCAACAAAAAACACATTCTCATCAAGACTTTGTGATTTAATTCGTATCTAATAACTCAAGAACTCAATGAACAAAACAAAATAAAAAAAAAATAACAAAAATTCCAAAACCGACCCTCACCCTCCCGGCCTACTGTCGTTGACGACAGTAGGTGGGCGGGTTTTTTATTTCTTTTAAATTAAAAAAAAATACATTCAAATACGAATACAATGATCAACAAAAAACACATTCTCATCAAGACTTTGTGATTTAATTCGTATCTAATAACTCAAGAACTCAATGAACAAAACAAAATTAAAAAAATAACAACAATTCCAAAACGGACCCTCACCCTCCCGGCCTACTGTCGTTGACGACAGTAGGTGGGCGGGTTTTTTATTTCTTTTAAATTAAAAAAAAATACATTCAAATACGAATACAATGATCAACAAAAATTACATTCTCATCAAGACTTTGTGATTTAATTCGTATCTAATAACTCAAGAACTCAATGAACATAACAAAATTAAAAAAAAAACAAAAATTCCAAATCGGACTCTCACCCTCCCGGCCTACTGTCGTTGACGATAGTAGGTGGGCGGGTTTTTTATTTCTTTTAAATTAAAAAAAAATACATTCAAATACGAATACAATGATCAACAAAAAACACATTCTCATCAAGACTTTGTGATTTAATTCGTATCTAATAACTCAAGAACTCAATGAACAAAAAAAAATTAAAAAAAAAACAAGAAGAATTCCGAAACGGACCCTCACCCTCCCGGCCTACTGTCGTTGACGACAGTAGGTGGGCGGGTTTTTTATTTCTTTTAAATTAAAAAAAAATACATTCAAATACGAATACAATGATCAACAAAAATTACATTCTCATCAAGACTTTGTGATTTAATTCGTATCTAATAACTCAAGAACTCAATGAACATAACAAAATTAAAAAAAAAACAAGAATTCCAAATCGGACCCTCACCCTCCCGGCCTACTGTCGTTGACGACAGTAGGTGGGCGGGTTTTTATTTCTTTAAAATTAAAAAAAAATACATTCAAATACGAATACAATGATCAACAAAAAACACATTCTCATCAAGACTTTGTGATTTAATTCGTATCTAATAACTCAAGAACTCAATGAACAAAACAAAATTAAAAAAATAACAACAATTCCAAAACGGACCCTCACCCTCCCGGCCTACTGTCGTTGACGACAGTAGGTGGGCGGGTTTTTTATTTCTTTTAAATTAAAAAAAATACATTCAAATACGAATACAATGATCAACAAAAAACACATTCTCATCAAGACTTTGTGATTTAATTCGTATCTAATAACTCAAGAACTCAATGAACAAAACAAAATTAAAAAAAATAACAAAAATTCCAAAACGGACCCTCACCCTCCCGGCCTACTGTCGTTGACGACAGTAGGTGGGCGGGTTTTTTATTTCTTTTAAATTAAAAAAAATACATTCAAATACGAATACAATGATCAACAAAAAACACATTCTCATCAAGACTTTGTGATTTAATTCGTATCTAATAACTCAAGAACTCAATGAACAAAACAAAATTAAAAAAATAACAACAATTCCAAAACGGACCCTCACCCTCCCGGCCTACTGTCGTTGACGACAGTAGGTGGGCGGGTTTTTTATTTCTTTTAAATTAAAAAAAATACATTCAAATACGAATACAATGATCAACAAAAAACACATTCTCATCAAGACTTTGTGATTTAATTCGTATCTAATAA